>CM071789.1:18989929-20189929 GCA_036559045.1 Platycarya longipes | reverse complement strand
TCATTATTTTCTTATTTTCTTTTTCAAGCACCTAATGCTTAACTAAGTGCTTTTTGTAGATTTCCTGTATATTTTTGTTACCACTATTTAAATTACAACTATCGTCGTACTGCCACAGCCTGGTATACTGCAGAGCCATTTGTCCCAACCGTTGTTGCGAGATCAATGTTCATGAACTGTCATTGGAGGCTCATTATCTCATCTGTTTTTAGATATTTATCAAATGAAAGCAGCAATCAAAATGTTACTGGGTCCACAGATTAACTCACAGAAAGTGGCACTACAGTATGGAGACACATTTGTCTTAGGAGGTATGGATGGGGAGTGAGTTTTTACTTTTTAGCTTATGCCTGAAAGGAATTATCTTTCCTGGAGTGTCATGAATCATGATTGCTGTCGATGTCCAGAGTGATCGTTTTCAGAGGCATTTGCCTTGTTTGATAGGATGCGACCCGAAAGGGTGGTGTTGATAAGTTTGTGCCTGAAGAATGTTATCGGCTTGCACAGGATTTGGGGCTTCAGAATTAGGGAAGTGGGATTGAATTGGACTCCAAGCATGCAACAACTATCGTTGGCACAATAGGAGATTACTTTTGAGGTTTTCAATGGGTTGCCTCATAAAGGCATTTCTTCTTGGACTTGTATGATTGGAGGCGTAGCAATTAATGCATGGTAAAAGAGAGGCTGTCATTCAGCTTTTTTTATGGAGATGGAGAGGGTGATGTTAGCTCCTCACTTGTGAATCTCCTCGGTGCAAGTGCTCATTTGGCATTAAGCCTTGAACAGAATACTTTGAATGTAAGGTTGATCTGCTTGGAAGAGCTGCAATGTTGGGAGGAAGCAAGAAAGCTTAGCAATGAGATGCCTAGAAAGACTGATGCAGATCTCCTTTGAACTTGAAAATTCACGGAAAGCTCATCCCTCCAACCCCAGTCCACCGGAGAAAGTATCAAGCAAATGGATTGCTGAAGATAATTTTGGTATGGGAAGGATCTTCTTGAGCTTGTATATTGGCCTCCATGCAACCCTTATCTTAGGGGTTTGATGTGGGCTTCCGTTGCAAGAACAGAGGGAGGTCTTTTATTTTTTTGGGGGGGGGGGGGGGGGGGGGGGGGGTTGGGATTTTTCTTTTGGGGGAATGGGATTCTTCATTGTCTTTGATGTCCACTTCTGGTAGCTGGAACTTGCTGCCCATCATTTCATGTTCACACATAATGGGTATACGTGATTAGTTTCACAATTGTATGGACTGATTTGTTTCAACTAGTGAATAGTCATGAAGCTTTGATTTTCGTAAGTGTTACTTCAATAAAAATGTAGCCGTGAGCCAGTTTCTCATGTCTTGGTATTTTAGGTTTGGGGAACTTATAGATAGGAAGTGGTTGGAAATATTTCATGATCCTAGGCAGTGCAAAATTGTTAGCTGTTTGAGTCAACTTGTTGGCGCTTATATTGGAGCCTTTACAATCCACACCATAATTATCAAGTGCATAATAGAAGCTCTCATTTCAAGGAGAAATGTTGATGGAAAGTATCCAACCCCATTTTGATGGAATCATTTCTGGGTAATGGACCTTTCATTTTGCGATGGTCGATGCACCAAGTTCTTCTCAAAACATCATAATACATAAGACTGTTTTAATCATGCGAGCATGCTCACTATAGATTATGAACTGAGACATACAGAGAGAGAGAGAGAATAGTAGATATTTTAATTTTGTTTCCATCCAAAAGTGGTTTATAAATCCATATTATTATTACCTTCTTGAATCTCGAGGTATCTTAATCGTCCTTTATTCAATAAAAAAATGTGGGCATGACAAACTCATCCTCCCCCAAAAAGCCAATTTCTTTCGAGTTGCTAGATAAAAATTTCATAAATGGCTTCGGCTCAAAAGAAAAGAACGAAATCCGTTTATTTTATATTTTGCAAATTGCTTCACATAATTATGTTGAAGATTAATCTAATAAAAGCCAAAAGGGACAACTTCGGTTGGTTGTAAAGGACGTTCGATTTAAGGAAATCAGAACGTTCCAAATTCCAAAAGGTCCTGATCCATAGAAGTTCAGAATTGATTGAAATTTATATTCATGAACTTAAAACTTGGCTAGTTTCTTTCTGATACATGGCCTCCATTGGCTTTGGCACCCAAATTCTACCTCCCATATTGATTTTCCTTCTCTTTTGTGGGGGACCCGGGCAAGGGTGTTTAAGGATAAAGGAGGCGGCATCCACCATTAAGGTTCAAAGAGTCCTGCCTGATCGGAAAAACAAAACAAAACAAAACAGAAAATAAAACAGAGAAAGTATTCAGCTGGAACCTGGCAAACTTGAACAGATACCAACTGCTCCATTGGCTTTGGTACCCAACTTTAAAAAATAAACAAATCCATAAAAGCCCGACCTCGGTAATAAAACAATAGAAGAAATTGAATTTTATCACATCAGAAAAGAACAATCTAACACTATCAGCATTGATCTGTCATCTAGTTTACAATGAATCAAAAACCCAATATTCTCAATAAAGTTGCAACAAACATGAGCTCCAATCATTTATAAGCTCATTGGAAGCAATCACCTAAATGTTAAACATGAAGCCTTTGACTTTATTTGCTCTCATTCTCAACGGTTTATCCTAATTTACTAACCAAAAAAGCCAGGGCCAGCCCGCAAAAGGAGCTCCTTGCCAGCATCTTTTCCCATCATCACCATATCTTCATGAGCGTATAGGCCTTTTCTAGATGTTTCCAGTACTACAGTAAAGAGAGGAAAAAAAATTGTGGTGTCAAAGAATATTACTCCTTGAATAGAGATGAAAAGCGTCAAATATTCTTACTGAGAAATGATGTCCATACCACGGGTTCCATCTGGGGAAGCTACCAACCCTTTAAATATGCAATTTCCATCCTCATCCTTGTATGCATATCCAGCAATAGGAGTGCGACAAGACCCATCCAAGGTCTCGAGAAAGGCCCTCTCAGAGGCCACTGCAAGTCTTGTTTCCTCATGATTCAATGAGGCTATATAAGTAGCCTGCAAGGGAAAACTAACAATAGTAAAAAGAGTAGTTCCAAGAGGCAGAATGATATATTTCCAACTGCTATGAGCTAATGCTTTGAGAACAGCATAAATTTTGATATTAAGTTAGAGATCTAGATATAGTACAGGGAGTAATAATACACATTACCCTTTTACATATCTTTTTATAACCGTTTTCAATAAAGGGCGGTTATGTAAAATTTGATATTCAAATTTTTTAAAAAAAAATCTTCATACTTTTGCTATTGGTACCGGGTGTCCAAGAACAAAGTCCCAAGTAATCTTGAGGATGCACCTCGGTTAATTCAAGAGAAAATTTTCCCAATTTGATGGCCCCGATAAATTGTATGCACCCAAGAGGATTTTAACTTTAGACCTACAGAGAGCATACCAGTAATACCAAGGCCCAACCATTAAAGAAAACAAACTTTAGCACTTCCATTGATTTATGAAATCACTTACCATTCTTTAATTGCAAAAGAGATAGGGGTAATATGTGATTTGTTGATTTAAAAAATATGCTATGAAGTGACTATATCACATTGGCTATTGTAAGATTGGTTGTGAAGTATTTGAACGAATATCATTATTCATATTACAAATACCTACCAATACGAAGCAAAACAAAAAACATTGACAGAAGAATCAGCAGCATTATTGCTGATACGAAAACACACATATTGCTCCAACATAAATATAATAGAAAGCACTCCAGATCAGCATATTTTTTGGTTTGGGACTTAGAATTGTATGTTCCCTCAGTAGCATAAATTATACTGACATTTGTATGCATGTTGAATCAAGAAGAACATCAATTTCAGGAGATTATGCCTCTAGTCATCCTGGAACAACAATATCCGTCTCTGCTTGCAGCACATGAATGACTACACACTATTTAAATTGAGAAACCCCAAACATGAAACTTCTAAAACTTTCAGTCTCAGTGCAAAGTTCCCATTCCACAGATTTTGTGGCTCCCATTTCCCCATTCGTATCCTGTATTGCGGCTGCAATATGGGAAAACACAATTTCCTATCTCAATATCCATACTAGATGTCGTCCAAATGATTCACGCTTCAGGAATTATATTGCTCCAAACCTCTTAATCCAACCAGGTTAATTTATTTTATTTGCTCACAAATCCAACGTTATTTGTTACACTTATCACTAATTGACCATGAAGCCATAACATTTGCTGAAGTCGAGAAATAATATTTTGTGCCCAAAGTCAGAAGTTATGCTCATAGGATACGAAATATCTCGATCAACTTTACATTACTTTTCTTTTATAATATACATTACTTATACTAAAATATCTTTATCAACGGTTGGCATGATCATCTAAATCACTAAAACCAGTAACTGAGGCAAGAATGCAAATAAACATACCATCTTATCATCATTGCTTCTACAGGCAATCCCAATTGCCCCTTGAGCAACTGCTGGAAGCATTTCATCAGTTGAAAGAATCGAAGTCACATTTTCTGTCATATTTAAGCGTTTAAGACCAGCTAGCGCCAACAATGTTGCTTGAACTGCACCCTCATTTAGTTTTCTCAATCGTGTTTGGACATTCCCACGAAAATTTTCCAGCACCTAGAAGATGAAATTCCAAAAGCAACAAAGAATTAATAAAACACCTGAGAAAAATGCTAAAACATCTGAGAAAAATTATGGGGAGTCACACTATTCACCCACAAATTACCATCATTTTTCACTTTGCACCCTAAACTACAAAAGTTTCAATTTGCACCCTACCACTACCTATATTTTTCAATTTTCACCCTTAACTAAAATCTGATTGATAAGAGTATGTCATGGGGCCAAATAGTTAGTCCATCCTAACAGTCATATTTTAATCAAGGGTGCAAATTAAAAAACATTGAAGTCTAGGATGCAAATTGAAATTTTTTGTAGTTTTGGGTGCAATGAAAAATAGGTAGTATTTTGTAAGTGAAAAATGTAATTTTCCCAAAACAATACTAAAAGTCTAGATGCAATTGTATCATTAAGGGAAAAGAGGGCATTTTACTAAACAAAATAAAGGGGAGTCAAGAGTATCGACGGGAAGTAGATAAACTAATGGCACCTTGAGAAAACAAAGATCTGAATGCACAAATATCGCCATTGAGCTAAACATAGGTAGGGGCAAGGGGCATGCAACAAGAAGACAACCACTTAAAGGAGGGGAAGACGAATGCTAACTCATATTCATCCAAAAACTCCCGCACTAACTAAGTCCATCTTCATAGATTCCATGTACAATAGCTTTAATATAGGAAACCCATGCAACATTGCCACTTAATCTAGATCCAACTAATCCATATAACATCTAATTCCACATTAAGATACTCCCAACATATAGCATTAGTAACAACTAACATGGTGTATTAAAAAGAAAAAAAAAACTAACCATTTCCAAGTGCCTAAGCAACACAAAAAAATAAATCACTTCCTAGTGAGTGTGTTTGGAAAAAAAAAAAAAAATTATACAATTTGTCCTGCTAAGTTTAAACAATATGCGTCTGCGTAAGACCAACAACTGATTATTGGTGGTTTGTCTAACACTCCTGCCATTGAATTGGAGTTACGAGGCAATCAGGCTGACTATAACAAACCAATAGCCATTTTCACACTTTAAGTTAATGCAATAACATTGAATTGGCTTTATAGTTCAATCAAGATATGCATAGAGCACTGATATAACGTACTAACTTACATTGAGAGAAGGATATTTATGGAGTAACTGTGACTTTCTTCTCAGTGAAGCAGTACCAACAGTGCTCCCAGCTGGGAGATCTGCTACTGAAGCAGCACTCAAGGAAATAAACGCATCTCGCACATCCTCACGCTGCAGGTTACATGGTAAAATTGTCTTCTCTGGTAAGTAAGTTGGTACGTCTTTCATTGAGTGGACAGCAATGTCAATTTCACAATTTATGAGTGCCTCGTCAATTTCCTTCGTGAATAAGCCCTTCCCACCTATGTCTGCAAGTGGTTGGCTAAGTATCTTATCGCCAGTTGTTTTTATTATTACTATCTGAATAGCCCCCTCTTCAGCCAGTTCTGAATGTGTTGCCATAAGTTTATCTCTTGTCTCATAAGCCTGAGCAAGTGCTAGTGGGCTGTCCTGCATATAAAAGAATATATATAACACCCCTCAAAAGAATCTCAAGTATAAGAATTGCAAAAACATATCAATAAAGGAAAATACATAAGCAACCATGCATTTCAAGAAATGAAGCAAATTTTGAGAATATGTCGTTATTGTGGAAAAACAGAAACAATTTGTTGCTTGTTCCTCACATTATTGATATATATAAAATTTCCTTTCTTTATAGATGAGAATACATGTCATCTATGCACAAACACAAGTACAGTAAGTTAGACAAACCAACTATGAGACAATCAACTAGAAAAAGGGCAAACAGAAAGCTTATACAAACATTCACAAAGCCATATATGTCACAGAGAACTCTTTTTGTCTGACATTCTTTTTTTTTTTTTATAAGTAACTTTTTGTCTGACATTCTACGGATTGCAGACAGTCAATATCTGCAGATATTATGATGTCATCTGCTATTTCTACTTTTCATACATTTAGCAAAAACTATTCCTATTTTTTTATGCATCTACCATTACCTTTAGGCTTACATTTTACCCAGCACACTATACCAGCCACCCACCCCTTATACCTACATGCTTAGATATAGCGACCTGCCAACCGCTACATTAAAAAGCAAACACAGATTCATGCACAGACAGTCTCATATTACAGACGCCCAAGTTTTTAGAAGCAAACACCTCTTCCGCTAGCTGCTCTCTCCCAAGTTTAGATACAAGTTCCATGGATATGAAATGGCTTGGTAAATTTGCAAACTCTTCCACCTTGAGATTGTAGATTGGTTGAAGCTTTTTTAGCTTCAGAGTCTGCTGTTTCAGCATCAGCAAGTAGAAGGTTAGCTTCTTCAAGGTCTCCCAAATCTAGAGCAGCAGCTCTTTCAGCTGTTGCAGCCCCAGACATTAAAAGCAATCTAGGGAATCTAGCCATTGCTACATGTTATTCCTTGGATAAGATCAGGCTCTCTGTCTCCTGCAACCTGTTAACAATATCGGTAATCTCTTCCTCCAGCTCCTTAAGCCCCAAGATAGCACTTTCCATGTCAATTTGTATGCCTTCCTTCTCAACACTGGATGACTTTGCCTCGGCAGCTATTCTTGCAGCTTCCTTAAAAGTTCTCACAGCAGCAGCAACTTTCTTTTCCGCTTCCAGCTCTGGGACTCTTTTTTCTACAATTAAAATCCACTGCTTAAAGAATGCTATTTCTTGCTGGGTGTTTGACTTTCTTGAATGCAGTGAAGCTCTTGCAGCAGAAATGTCCTTTAGGAGCACTTGGACATCCTCAGAAAGCTTCTCCTCAGTCTTCACAAGCCTCGTTTTATCTTCCTGGGATATCAAAATGGACTCCATCAGAATTTTTCTCAACCCAGCAGCTGCCTTTCCATTTGGAAAATCACCAGGACGACAGTAATAAGTTTTCTCAATTGCATCATCCATTAATTCAAAAGCACCCTCAGAAACATGACAATTAATATCATTCCCCATAAAATACTCATTATCGAATTTTTACAGCAACTTCTCGTCTTCATAATCCCTGTCGTAATTTGGAGTGCTTGCCATGGCTGTAGAGACCTCACTGGGATGTTCTTCACGGTAGGAACCACAATATTTCGGTCTGAACATTCCTTGTAAAAATCCTTGAAAGTGAACCAATTCATTCGATTGGGAAACTCTAGCTTCCACCCATTACCGAAATTCCACAGTATAGCATGTGTGAATCAGTTGCAAGAACACAGCTTCCTAATTTTTAGTTTTGTCAAAGAAACTCCAGCCCTAAAGCAATAAAAAGAAAGACAACATCAAACTATGCACAGAATTCAACCTGTACCATTTCGCTTATGATTTTCAAGCCCTCACAAAATCGCAAATTCAAGTCTTCAAGTTGCCTACAGCACTCTCCAACCGTAGCTAAACCTGGATCTCCAATATAACAACCTTGTAAATCCAGAGGCTTCAACGACCTAGACATCTGAGCTATAGATACTAAACCCATAATTGACACATTATTGCACTAAATTAAGCTCAACTTCTCAAGCCTTTCATCAAACAGCTTCTCTGCTCTAATCAAATCTCTACACTTTCTTATTTTTAAACTGTCCTTCATTTGGTACATGTGGACTAGCAACTGACACAGGAGCATCTCCATCTCCATCTCCATCTCTTAAGCTTTTCATCAAGAATCACTTCCCTATTTGGTTTCACAATCACAGCATCTTTGTTCCAACATTCTATCTCCTAAAAGCCCCCAAAACTTCAGCATATATGTTTATAAGTAAGAGATAATACCCATAATTAATTGAGTCTGATTCAATAAATTTTTCAGAAGAAACCTCACCCAAAATCTCCTCGCAAGTGAGAGCAAGGAACCTGATCTTGTTATTATCGACAAACCCCAGCCTCCCCCTCTTTATACAAGATGGGCATTTGTATTGCTTGATGTTCTCTGCCTTAGCAGGTGTTATCTTCACACACTTTCCATGGATCCCTCACAGATGCAGCCAATCCAAAACTCATCTGGCACTGTAATTTCCAGCAGAGCTCCCACAAAGGGTTTCACAATGCTCATCGTCTTCCTCCTCTTAAGTCTCATAAGCAGCTTAGGGTTGTTCTGAACTTGTTCATCAATTGATATCTTTGTGCAACCCTGAGATTTGCTTCCCCCATCCACAATGGGCTTTTCTTTCACAGGCTTCCTCTCAGTCACAACTTCAAAAACAGTGGGCAGATCATTGATCAAGCTAAATAGACGCTTTATTTCATTGTGGTTAAGATGGGCTCCGATATAGAAAGCTATAGAAAGCAATTAAAAATTGATGTGCATGGCAACCAACAAAAGCAATCTTTTCAGTTCTCACTCAGAGCTATGGCTCCTATGCTCACGGCCTTCACAATGGCAGCTTTGACGTCCTCGGTCTCCAAGCAAAGCACAACTCTAGCCCCCTGTGACTTGGCCATAGTAATAGAGTTATCTGTCTTCGCCTGGTTGAGCTTCTAAAGCTAACGGGACCAGTTCAAGTTAGGTGAGGAACTAAACAGATATGGCGGGGACTTCGGTTTTTAGGATTGAGAAACTAGAGTTTGGGATTTTTGGATTGTTGGACTGTGAGTGAGAGTGAGAGTGAGTGACACCTCCTGGCCATGGAGGATGTCATACAAGACGTACAAAAGCAAGAGATTCTCCCCTATAAATTGACCACAACTATGGGCTTGAATGGCACAATGCAAGGTCACTCTAAACAGAAGCTTCGCTTACAGCCAATCAGCCTCCTAGCATCAAAGACAATGTTGATGGGGTTCATGGTGAACTGGTTCTTGGCCCCATCATTGATCAAGTGCTCTATCTCAGTGAGGTCAACATCTGACGATGTGTTGATGGAGGAAAGAAATGAAACATGGAGAGGGAGAATTGACAGTTAAGAAAATAAGATAGGATTTCTAAAGGGATCACCCTCCTGTAACGCCCCAATAGAAGGCCCAAACCACATGCCCTAAACTCTAAAATAACTAGTCAATGATACAATTAGAGCCCCATTTAAACCTTATAAAAAATAAGAACTTCTACTTCACAAGCAATATGAGATCTCATAAACCACTTACTATTATCCTTATCTCTCCCCTTACATTCTTGACATCCTCATTGGGTCAATCCATCGTAAGTGATACAGCTCAAGTCCCACATTTCTGATTAGGATAGTCTCTGATACCATTTGCAACACTCCAATAGAAGGCGCAAACCACATAACCTATAGTACTCCAAAAGGACTAGTCAATAATATAATTCAAATTTCACTAGAACCTTATAAAGAGTAAAAAAAAAATTCATTTCCAAATAACGTGAGATCCCATACACCACCTCCTTATTTCTTTCTAGATGAAAAACAAACAGAGCCCTTAGCTCGTTACTTTACATGATGACCCTTACATGGGCCCAAGCTAACAAACTAAACAACATAGGAAAGGAAATAAAAATAATGGTCCAGGCCCATAACCCACTATCCTATAATCCAAATAAAATGATGTACCAAAATAAAGAAAATTGCTAATGAATGGGTCCATGGCCCAACAAATATACAACCTCAAACCTAACTCCACCAACTTCTTCATGTTGTTTTTCCTTCTTCTTCTCTCCCTCTCTCTCCATCTCTCTCTTTGGGTCACTCAAATTGTAATGAAGCTATAAGTAAAGTCATAAGTCTTCAATTTCCCTTAGCCCTTTTGAGAAGCCTCCTTCCTTCGACTCTGTTCATCTTCTCCCCTAGGGCCATGACACAAAACCTATAATCAGTTGAGCGAAGCTCAACAACGAGGACACAGTGTGGATTCGACTGCGAGACCGCCGAAACACTGGCCCAAGAGGTCATCACTCTCTGCGAGGCTTCCAATTCTCCCATCAACGACACACGTAGTTGGCTTCGTCGGTCGGTTCTTGCATTTAGCGGTTTCAACCCGCAAGGCATTCCAAACCACACTTTGTCGGTCGAGTTGGTTTGGGATTCATGGACAGACCGGTTTGTAACCTTCTCTGCACAGCCCTATTCAAGGTTATCATTTTCCTTGATCGTCAAAACGTAAAAAATGCCCCAAAAATAAAATTCTTTCTTCCCTCTTCGTACTTTTTTCCGGGTATTCTTTTGCTCTGTTGAAAGAAATAAACCTCTACTTCTTTATTTTCGTTACTGGGTCCATTTTCACTTGATTGAGTTCATTCAAGTGAAGAATCTAGCTTCTACCTAAATGAATTTTCCCGTTTGTGTGGTTTGTATATTCTCTGTTGACATTTAGAGCTCCCATCAAGTATCAGAAGATAGGATTTACAGAAAGCTATGAGCATGGTTAGGTGATGGACAAGAAGTAGATATCAAGGGTTTTGAGTTTGAGAAGCTCCGTGTAAGATTGCAGAAGCATAGGAGAAAGTGGGGAAGGGATTTTTGGGTTAGGGTTTCAACAGAAAAATCATCTGTTTCAAAACGGGCGTAACGTTAGCAGGAAAAAAAACAAAAAAGCCGGCAGGTGTGGGGTGAGGCCTCCTCTGTATAGAAAGTAAAGCTGCATTATGAAAGTTGGAGAAGGCACAGAGGAGGGAGCTGAAGAATACCTTCCACGGGTGCCAATTCTGATGAGTGCAACCTTGGTCTTCTCGGTCTGCTGCTCAACAGCCACAGAGGCCCTTATGATTCCCACACCATGTTTCCTTGTATAATTACGAAGAAAACCTGGTGTCTTAAGGCAGGGCGAAGAGAACCCAGAAAAGGCCTCCATTGAGAGTGAGAGTGAGAGAGAGAGAGAGAGAGAGAGAGAGGGGAGGGGAGGGAGACAGAGAGAGATGGTAGGAGAACAAGGAGATGGTTTGATTGTGAAGGGATATGTCTGTCAGAAAGGACCAGGGGTGAGTGGGGGTGCGCGTGGATAGGATTTCTGATTTCGTTTCAGCTACTGTTCTTACCGTCAGGTTCTATCCATTTACAAACTTTTCGCATTTTCTATTGGTTCAAGGCCGACTTGGACTTGACCTACAAATCTTTCAACTTGGGCCTGATCTCCTCCAACCTCAATCTTTTCAAATTTGAGAGCATTATTTTTTTAATATATTTTTCAAATTTTAATAAAAAATATAAATTTTTTTAAAATTTAAAATCTTTCTATTTATAATTCTACACAAAACTGATCATTTAATTAATCAAAATAATATTATAATAATATTTTTTTAATAATAAAATTTAAGAAGAAAGAAGGTAAGAAAATTAGAAGATTAAAAGTAATTAAACAATTGTTTTGCTTTGTGAATAATAAACATTCAAATATAAAAAAGAATTAAATGATACTGTAGTTCAAAATTTCAAATGGATCTCTCTGATGAATCCAATGCAGCTATAATTTTAAATTGATCTCTCTGATGAATCTAATATAGCTATATTTTGAATAAATTCATCAAACTTTACATTTGACTTAAGTTTTTTAATAAAACAATGACAATACTCATAGTTGGTTATGTTATGTATACACAAGTTATCTTTTCAAGCTATATAAAAGAAGATTGCAAATAAGATATCTACCATCTGCTCATATGTGGATATATAATTATTTCATAGAGATCCACCAAATAAACATGAGTTGCTATTTCTTTTAACCACTTAGAGTTTATTACAATTCATGAAGCAATCTGAGAATGTATTAATTAAAATCAGTAATTCAATATATTTGATAAAACTATAGTTTATCTACAATCAAATATAGCTCACCAACATTATAAAGATAATATTATCTGTATCATACATATCAAATAAGGCTATAAGAAAAAATGATAGAACTAAACATATTTTGTCAAAAAAAAAATTATATAAATGAGCTCCAGAAGAGCAGTAATATTGATGTTAAGAAAATATGATCATGTGATAATTTGATGCATCAACTCAAGTATTGCCATCAACAATATTTAGAAAGTTGGTACACGATTTTAAAATGCATCAACTCAAGGATCTTTCATTATAAACTATTGAAGTCATACATGATTTAAGGGAGAGAAAATGATCATACGGATTATACTTTTTTTCTTTTGCTAAGATTTTCTTCACTAGATCTTTCAATTACAAGATTTTAAATATGCAATCTTAAAGCATTCCAATATATACAAAAATATTATATTTTTTTCAATTGTCGTTAATTTTTCTTGACAAGGTTTTAACAAGTTATGTTCTTTATATATGGTCATCCAAGAAAATATGTTATAATTGCATGCATGAATTTGGTAGATAATTTGTTATGGTCATCCAAGGAAAAATGCTACTTCTCTTTAATTTTACAATAGCAGAGATTTTAATTAATTTATTGCAAAACCAAGATTATCAATCTATGAGTAATGATTTGTCAATTATATATATATATATATATATATTTCTATTACTATTATAAAAGTGTATCCATAAATAAATAGTTCTTTTTAAAAGATCTTTACTTTCTAGTCCTATACCTCTATAAATTTCTTATTTATTTTTCTGCCCTTGTTTGTTGACTTATCCTGTTGTTTCTTCTTTGTCCTCTTTGCTTTCCCTTTTTGTCCCTCAATATCTATCTTATTTACATGTTTTTCCCTTGTTTGATGATTTATATGGTCTAAAATTAAAAGTCTTGTTATAAAACTAAAAGTAAAGTAAAATTGCAAAGGGACACTTTTGAAATCTCAAGTGTTAAATATATATCTCTCTCATGCAGATGTATTACTCTCATATATATATAAGAAGTTTAAGTTGGATTTTGCACTCACGTTACAAAATGGTAAGATGGTCTTATCTTCAAAGCTAAGCTAACTTAAGTGATGACATATATGGACCAATCATGGTTCAAAGCCAAGTTTGTATAGGCATGACAGCATGGACCAATAATGTCATATACCTATATACAACACTTCTTCTTGGATGACTATTTATAAAAAATATATCTCATTAAAATCTTGTCAGAGAAAAATCAAGTGGAAAGAAAAATTAATGGTGAAAAAGAAAGTGTAGTATTTATGTGTACTGCCAAGTGTTTAAGGATTATTTCATTAAAATCTTGTAAAGGAAAATCTAATGGGACAAAACCTTAATGAAAGAAAAAGTATAATCAGTTTAAGTTTTCAAAACATTTACTCCCTTTGAAAAGTGCATGATGATAGGTCTTTAAGTATTCACATTCTAATGTTCTGCACAATTTTTTTTAAATGTCATAGTTAGTAATGTTTTAGTGAATAAATTTATCAGATTATCATTTGATCAAATCTGCTTAACATCAATTTCATATTTCTCTTGAAATTCGTAAGTATAAAAGAATTTAGATAAAATATGTTTAGTTATGTCACTTTTGATATATTTTCTTCTGATTTGAGTGATACAAGCAGCATTATCTTCATATAAAATTATTGGGCTATCGTTGAGCATGAGAAGACCACATTTTTCTTAAATATGTTGGATCACTGATCTTAATTAAATACACTCTCGACTTATTTCATGAATTGCAATAATCTTTGAGTGGCTTAAAGAGGTGGCAGATAGTATTTGCTTGACAGACTTTTATAATATAACAGAATTTTCATAAGTAAACATATATCCAATTTGAGATCTACTTCTGTTTGGATCTAAAAGATAACTTGCATCTATGTATCCAACCAACTGTGAACTTAATTCGCGTTAATAAAATAATTACGTATCAACCGTAACTTGAAAGTAACGAATGACATATTTAATAGCATTTCAATGCCTTCAAGTTGGTGCAAAAATATATCTTGCAAGTAGATTAATTGAAAATGCAATATCAGGATAAGTGCAATTTGCAAGATACATCAAAACTTCAATTGCAGTGAGAGATTAATAAGTCCAAATACTTCTCACTTTATTAACGAGTTTAATTCAGTTTCAGTAGTTACTTTCTATTTTGGCCAATCTTTTCTACGTCAGCATTCTTCGATGGTTTTTGCCTCACTTTTTTCATCACTTCTAGTAATGTCAATGGTCATTTTATATGAAAATATATTGTCGACAACAGTTTTATTTCTATTTAGAATTTCTCCAATACTCAAGAAATATATCGAGATCTCGTTATTTTCAGGTATATGTTCCTCCTGAGGAGAAGATATTTCATAAAATATATCTCTTCAAGAGGTCATTTTTTAGAAAATTTTTGAATAGTATATTTGATCTTTTCAGGAGCATCAACTATACTTGTGATCTGTGTTGTGGGTATGAGTTCTTCAAGAATACCAAATTCATTTTGTATCTTTCTCTTTTAATGAATTTTGTATTTTACACTAATAGGTCGTCCAAGTTTCAAGCATGTCTTAAACTTATCAGTAGTTATTTTGACAATTTGTCTTTTAGGGACTACAATTCTTAGAGCATTGGCATTGGTCTCATCAAAATAAATCATCAAATTTTAATAAAAAGTACAAATTTGCACACATATTAAAAAAAATATATTGTTATACTTGATTAGATGAAATTTGATGATTTATTATTCAAAAGTTAAACAAAAAGCATATTTTTACTATTCCCCACACTTTCTTTTCATCATATTTGATCAAATATGACGAAAATTTTTTGATATATGTGTAAATTTTTACTTTTTATAATAATTTGATGATTTATTTTGATAAGACCAATGTCATTGCTCTTTCTAGAATATTAATAGCAAGAATATGCAGTTTTACCATACATTTAATGTCAATAAATACATCTGATAATTGATTCACAACATTTTACAAATGCATGATCCTCTAAATTTCTAGTTTACATTCATTTTTAGGAGGATCAAATTGAGACAGGACTTTATTTTTTCAAATAATTTATTGTCGTGCTTCAGGCACCGACTTTTCGTTATCTAATGATAGAAAAATATATTCATTAAAATGATAATTTTCAAAACGTACTTTAAACATATCCCATGTAAGGGCTCAAAGTATCGAATAATAGATGGATAATAAAATCAATATATATCCCAAATCTACATTAAGGACCTATCTTTGCACGTTATGGAGGTGCAATTGGAACATACACAGTACATCCAAAAATACGAAAATGAGAAATATTTGGTTATTGACCAAATGCAAGTTATAATGGATAATATTTATGATATGCAGATAATATAATTCGAATTAATGATGCTGCATGAAGTATAGCATGTCTACAGACAAAAACAAGTAGTTTCGATTTCATAAGTAAATGTCTAACGATTAACTGAAATATTTAAATTAGTGATTTAGCTAAACCGTTTTGAATGTGTGCATGAGAAACATGATGTCCAACATATATTCCTATTGACATACAATAGTTATCGAAAGTTTGATATGTGAATTCACCTGCATTATTAAATCGAATAGTTTTAGTTGGATAATCAGAAAATTATGTTCGTAATTTAATTATTTGAGCAAAATGTCTACCAAATGCAATATTTTTGGTTAAAGCAGACAAACAAGTAATCATCTACTTGATGTATCGATTAAAACCATAAAATATCTAAATAGTCCACTTGATGGATGAATAGGCCCACATATATCCCTTTGAATCCTTTGTGAAAATTATGGAAAATCAAAACTAATCTTTGAGGGAGATGATTTGATAATCAATTTATTTTGAGAACAACCAGAGTACGTATATTCATTGGATAAAATAATCTTTTGATATTTTAAGAGATGTCTATACGAATTATCAATAATTCATCTCATCATTATTGATCTTGGATGTCCAAGGTAGTCATCCCAAATCATAAATACTTTAAGGTCAATGCACTTCTGGTACATTACCACATATGATTTAATTGTTTTGATCTCTGCATAATACAATCAAGAAGAGAAAGCAATCAGTTTTTCTAATACGATCTTCTGACCCGAAATCATTTTAGTAATGATGAGATGCTCTTTATAGCCTTCTTTGGTGGTATCAATATGATAATCATTACAACGTATATCTTTAAAACTCAATAAATTTCTTTTAAATTATGAAGAAAATAGAATATCATCAATATAAAATATAGTACCATTAGACAACACAATATAAACTCTTCTAGAGCCATTAATTAGATTCGATGAACTTAATATGGTAATGACATAGGATTTACTTAGTGTTAGATTTTGAAAAATCTTATCCTTAAGAATTATATGAGTTGTAGTACTGTCAGTTAGACATATGGATCAATCATATAAAAAGTTTAAGTTGGTTTTTGCACTCACATTACAAAATGGTAAGATGATCTTATCTTCAAAGCTAAGTTAACTTAGGTGGTGACATATATGGACCAATCATGGTTCAAAACCAAGTTTGTATATCCATGACATGCATGGACCAATAATGGTCATACACTTATACACAACAGTTCTATGGTTTAAATTATTTTTGTATTATTTACAGGAAGGACAAAAAATATTATAACAGTAAAATAAAAAACACCAAAAATATTTCTTTTGTCCCCAAAAAGGAGCAATAAACGAATACAAATTTAATAATATGTAATATTATGGGATGGTTATGTTTTTCCTTCATTTTTCAAAGATATTGATAGCAACAAAAGATTAAGTACAAAAAATTCTTCCACAACTTCAACTATTCAATAATCAAAATAACTAAATTCTTTAAAAATGTGCTCATAATTCTTTTTTTCTTTCATAGAATAATCCTTCTCTTTACCAAATTTAACATTTTACATTATAATTTTGTTAAGACGAATTTAAAAAGATTTAAATTAATCAATCTTTTTCTCATACCATCATCACTAATAAATAAAAATAAATTATAACCATCTTATAAATTTGTTTCATTATTTTATAAAAGTTTTCCTTCTTATCTCCTTCTCTTTGGGGACAATAGAAATATTCTAGACTTTCATTGTTTTACTATAAAAATATAACTCCTCGAATTTTTGTAGAGAATGCAATAAATATTCCAAATCTTAAAACTTTTTTTTAGCGAAAAAAACCTGTCAATACATCAATTTTTTTAAAAAACAAAAAAGGTTCCATCCTTTGTGGACTAAATGTATAGCAAGATGGTTTTAGGAAATTTTTGGATGATAGTTGAACTGTTTTCAATTTTGGATTGTTTCAAGATTGATGAAGATTACTTTTTACGAATTTTTGGCTATTAAATATAATGACTACTTTTAGGATTTTTTTTTTTTTAACTTCTTAGAATGGACTATTTTCAATATATAGCATTTTTAAAATTTCAAATGCCAGAATTTAGTTTTTATTGTATAAGATAAGATTATTATTGTCAATTTCGGTGTGACATTTTGATTCTTTTCAATGCAAATAATTGTTTTGAATTAAAGGTTTGGGACAAGAAACAAAAAAACATATTTTTGTATGCTACTCTTCACCCACCTTATTCATTAATTTATTACTATTCAATTCAATAAATTTCAGATTTTAATGCCAAGTTTTTATGCTAATTTACATTATCTTATTTTCAACCACATTTTATTTACTATTTATAAATGTTATTTTCAAAAAAAAAATTTATAATTAGAAAAGCTTGCACGTTAAACCACTAAATAGTATATATATAATTTTGGAAAGGTATATATGGGATCAGGTTGGGCTGTGCATTTGGATTACTTTTTAAAAGTGGACAGATATCCATTTGGGAAAGCCTACCAAAATTTGACCAAGGAAATGTATTTGGGCTCGTATATTCGGGTTTAATACCCGAATATATTTTATTTAACTTGGTAACACTTGTTAAAAGGTTTTTTTTTTTTAAATATTTTTAACACTTTTTATAAGGCTTTTTTCTGATATTATCTTTTGTAGGCAATTTTTTATAATAATCAATATCTTTATAGGTATTTTTTAAACATTTCATTGTTCATTCAAAATTATATGAAAAAAATAAATAATAATAGACATCAACGTGCACACAATTCACTGATATTACAATGTTGTTTGCATCAAAATGCAAAATATCAACTTTACAGAAAAACAAATGTTTTGAAGCCAAAAGACAAATAAGGTTATGAAAATAAGCACATACTAGAAATGCCTCCCATGATTCAGAGTCATCACCCTGCTAATTTAGAGGTAGCTCCATCATCTTCAAGGATCTCTTCAAATACGGATTGGCCCCTCAAGACCACTAGCGTGAATCTCTATGTAAGAACAAAATTTTTGATGGATTTAGATTGCAACCGAAACTTCTAGGTGGAAGTGAATCAAGGAGAATTAATCAACAATTATCAAATAGATCTCAAGATCAGATACTTACCTGGATTTCTTGATTGGTTTCTCCTCTTATTTTGAGGTGCCGTAGTTGGAGTGGTAGAGGAAGCAATTGTACAAGAAGGTTGATGGATTGGGTGAAAGAATAAAATTTAAGTGAAGGTTACAAATGTATGAATCTCAAAGACTATGTTAAAAATACCAGACATGCAGATGTTGCATTGATAACAGAGTTAAATGGGAATAAAATTTTATCAAAAATATTATTTATATACGGTTTGTGTACCTTTTACGTACATGCTGTACAACAATATTATTTATGCGTATTTTTTGATCTAACTATTCATGTTTTTTATTTTTATTTTCCTCTCATCATATTTTTATTTTTTTATTTTTTTATAATATTTTGATTGACGTGACATTATTCTTAAGTCATCGATTCTACAAAAAGTATACAATGCCGTGTACCTCTAGCATTACTCAAATTCTATTTAGATAACCTACCATCTCACTTCTTGCAAAAAAAAAAAAAATTCGAGATTAAGCATATGCAAGGATGATTGAAGATCTACAATAGATTATAACATCAATCCAAATTAAGTCCATTTAGATTCAGTTTCAAATTTTAATCAATTGGATATATTGGACTTTAAATTCTACTAATATATGAGCAAATTTGAAAGCCATCCATTATCTATAGACTTTATTTAAGCTAGGACATTTAAGGAATACAATTTGTCCAAATAGATTCAACAGTCCAAATCAAGGGCTGGTGTGAGCTTGCCTTTCAAGGCTGAATATGGTGAAAATTGTACATCAACACATCCTAACTTAGATGAGATCAAAAATGAGTTTTGCTTGGGATCAACAACTGTAGCAATTGCACACTGCACACCCACGTGTCACTCATTTTGCATCTGGATATGAGTTTTGCTAGGGATCAGCCGAGTTTTACTTTTCTTCCCCATTTGAATTTTGCATCCCCGCCAAGAAACTCATCCTCCACCAAGAACTCGTGTCTTTTCCCAACACCACCCCGTGATGGCATCTCTCTGCTAAGGCGACGCTCCTCCATCTCTCTATTCAGGCGATGCTCCTCCGTCCTCACTTTACTTTCTTCTTTCCTTTTATTTTTATGTTATTTTGGTGAGAAACATGTTTTTCAACATATAACTTGATTGTTTCTTAGCTGTAGCTTTTCCACCTTGTTGATAGATCAACTTGATACTCTTCTACCTTCCGAAACTTCAGGGAAACAACGAAGAAGGATAGGTATATGATTGTATTTGTTCTTTAAAAAACATAACTGAACGTTATCATGACCTTTTGATTAAGCTTTCGTAAAAAAAAAATTAAGCTTTCATTTTTTTTTTAGCTTTCAATGATAATATATATCTTGCGAATGTCTCTAGATTTTCTTTAGTTCGTCATTTACTTTTGTATATTTCATATTCTACAGCCACTATAAGCTTTATATTTTTATCCTTTAATTAAGCTTTCATTCTTTTAAGTTTTATGAATATCTTTTTTGTAAATATCCATAGCTTTTCTGTTGTTAGTGTTTTCTTTGTATACATTCCAATACATATTCTACTAGTCACATAAAGCTATGAATTTGGACTTGTTAAGACTTGAACTGTAGATAGGCACATATTCCAACATATTGATGAGATAAATTAATTCATTTTCATATCATATGAAAATTCTGTTGGTTCGTTGGAGGAACTTTCTAATTTTCATTTGAACTTTGAATTTAAAGCAAGTTTTTATTATATTCTTAATTCCTTTAAATTGTGTTTGGTCCTTCTCTAAAAGGGATTCAAATCCCATTCTATCATGAGAGGCTAATAACTCAAGTGTGTCAATTGTTTAATTGGAGCAGAGAACTCAACTTTCAATAGCATTTTCGGGTGTTGTTGCTAATCCTGAAATCTATTGATTATAGCTCAAACATTATAATAGATAGCTGCATCAACAATAACATGGCATGATATTAAGTTTTGATGGCTGACCCCAAGAAATGCTTTGTTGCAATGAAAACTCTACAATGTTTGAGCAAAAGCCTAGCCGAAAAGAAAAAAAATAAAAATAAAATCCAAGCTCTTGGAATAACTTAAGTACAGTTATCCACCAAGTTTGATTTGGGTCCCAATACAATTGCTTGTTGATAAATACTTGGCTCAGGTCAATTTCAAGTTTGAGCACGAACTTGTTTTGAAATGAAGGCCTGATGTGTGGAGATAGCTTAGGGATCGCCTAGATTCGATGAACGTATAAGATACCTTGTAGTTGAGGGTAGAAAATTTATTCTACCCCTTTCATTTATTTCAGTTTTCTACATGATTGAATAATTCATCTGAGAGTGACATATTTCTTGTGACGACCCAAAATTTTCATTTCTTATTATTTTATTTCTTTATTTATTATAATAATAATATTGGTATTTTATGTTGGTACGGATTGGAGGCATGGGTTTATAATTGAGTTTTGAGCAGTATGAACTAGGATATTGTCCCAAAGTAGGGTATCAAAGCCCATAAGCCCATGAGAGTGATCCATGAGTCAACCAAGTCCATGCATGGAGACACATGTCACCCTAGAAGAGCTTTAGTAAGTCTTCAAAGACTAGTAGGTGTGAAGGGGTGTGAAGGGAAAATACTATTAGTTGGAGGGTTTGACTAGTAGGTTTCTTGGAAAAGAGTGAAGGAATCAATAAGAGATTTTCATCATTTGAAAAAAATATGGGAAACGTGAGAGACAAAAGGGGAAGAACTAAGCTCTTCCAATTGAGTTTCCCTAGGTGAATATCATATCTAAGAGATTGACTTGTACTAGATCTTATAAGAGTGAAAGATTTGTGTGTAAGAAAATCCCTTAGAAGATATGTGACAAGTGACAAATGACAAAATGAGATGTGGTGTCATTGGGAAGAGAGATGGTGGCTTGGGAAGAATGAGTATACGTATGAAAGGAAGCTAAGGAGAGCCAACTTTCCCGCTTTGAGTTTTTCAATGTGAAACCAATCCTTGACATAACAAAAAGATAGATTTTTGTGTAAAAAAATCCTTAGAAATATGTGTTGACTTGTAAGGGTAAGATGGTGACAAGTGAGGTGACTATTTTTGGAGAGGAAGAAGTCTTCAAATTTAGTCTTCCTATGAGCATACCAAATCTAGATGATTGACATATGCTAGATTTGGTGAAGATGAAAGTAGTTAAGAGAAGATGTGTGGGAAGCATAGTTCGGGTGAATTGGAAATGGGAGTGCCAAATCCCATTGGGTTTTCTTAAGTGGCCAAATCAAGATAGGAGATCTTGAAGGGACTTGAGAGGGTATGTTAGATGATTGATTGAGTGATGTGTCAAAGGAAGCATCATTGGAGAGAAGAGTGACCAAATGAAGGCAAATAGGATTCGGATATGGCGTAGCCGAACACCCCATTTTGTGTCTTTCAAGATCTTTCCCAAATCTAGGTGATTTGGACACATAAGATTGTGTAAAGGTGTGTAAGGCATGTGTGTAAGAGTGAGTGATTTGATAGTTGATGGATAGTTGCTTGTGAGAAGAGAAAACTATGGGAGAAGAAATGGGCATTCGGTGGAAGCAAGGGGAGACCTTGGCCGACTACTTCATGGCCCATTCTCCCAAGTAGGACTTCCAAATCCTCTTGAGATGACTTTTGAAGTGATTAGTGAGTGTGTGAGGAGTGATGTGAAAGAAGAAGAGGGGTTAGAACCCATCATGGGCGCCGGCCATAGGAAAAGAGGGGGAGAGAATTTTCAACTCAAGTGCAACCTAGTGTTAGGCATGATCATACCATATTGATAGAAGTCAATCTAAGGGTCTTTCAACCCATCAAATGTCACTCCAAGTTTAGGAAAATGAGTACCTAAAGGCCTAGAAGTTCCTCTTGGTCGTATGGTCTATGCTTTGGTCTTTTCCTACTTGTTTGCTTCACTTGTACACACACACCCACCCCACCCTACACACAGCAACAAGCTTCCCTCTCTACTCTCACTTTGCTTTGCTTTCTTCCACCTTCTAAACACTAAAATATCCTAAGTCTAGTGAAGGTTGAAGCAAGTTTTCTTGAGAGGAAGCACTTTTGAAGAGGTAAGCGAGATCCTAAACTATTTCAATAATAGAAACTTAAGATAGATTACATGCACACACCAAAGCTTGTATCTTTGAGATTTTCTTTCCAACTTCATGTTTATAAAATATTTTAATGGATTATTTTTATATATATTTTTAGAGCTAATCTTTTCTACTTGGAAGCATGGTAAGTGCACATTTATCTTGACTTTAGCATTCCTTGTATATATATGAGTGAATGTGTTTGTATTGGTTGATGGATGTATGGAAATGCTAGATTAGGCTTTCTTAAAGGAAAGACTTTGTTGTTATAGTTGAAAAATCCATGCTTGATCCATATGATTCTTTAGGCTTGAGATTTAAATATGTTGATGGATTTAGCTAAGTTGTTGCAAAAGAAAATGAAGCATGATGATATGATAGATGATGATGGTGGAAATGCATGCATGACTAAGGTTAAGCTTGTTGAATGTTTGGTGATGCTAGATTAGAGAACTTGAGAAATGATTTGTCTATTTAGTTACAAATTCATGCTTAGTCTATATGCTACTTTAGGCTTGAAATTATATTATGTTGGTGGATTTAGCTAATTTGATGCAAAGGAAAATGAAGCATGTTGATATGGTATATAGTGATAAGGATGCATGCTTGACTAAGATGAAATTTGTTGAAGGATTGGTGATGCTAGGTTAGATTGCTTGAAGAAATGCCTTGCATGTTTAGTTGTAAATCCATGCTTAGCAAGGTATGTTATCCTAGACTTGAGATTTACAATTTTATTGGTGGATTTAATTATTTTGTTATAAAGGAAAAAGAGAGTATGATTAGTATGAAAAAAAGTGACAAAATGCATGCATGTTAAGATAATGTTTGGAGTTGAAAAGAATTTAAATTGGTGCATATATTGGTTTCCGATTTGAAGGTTTTAGGGTTGAGTTTTTCAATGATCAACTATTATTTTATATGATGATTAAGCCTGAATACTTGGAAGGTTTGGAAGCATGAAAGATAGGAGGATTCAATAACATAATATTTCGATTTTAACATGCATGATTAAGTATGCCATTTTGGTGGAAAGAAAAGTGATTAAAATGTTAATCCTAAGAATTATAGGGTTCGGTCAACCTTTCTTAGTGGTGCTAAAAATGTTTAGTAAATTTTGTTAAGGCTTGATGAGTGCATGGAGAAGGATAGAAGAAGAAAACCCTAGGAAGTTGCCATGGAGGGTCTTGACCCAACCCTAGTGGTAAAGGCCGAGTGCCCCTCTTTGGGTATTGAGCCCGTTTGTGTGCTTTTATATGAAGTATAGATGGATTCATGTGATGGTTGATTCGTCAATGAATATGACAAAGTATACGTGCGCTTGAACTAGTACCACGATTCGCATGATAAGCACTAAGGGTTGCGTATCATATGTATGAAGCATGAAAATCATGTTTTTGAGTCAAACATGTTTTCAAATGAAAAGAAAAGAATTAAAGTTTTTGTAAGAACCTCAAAGGCTGGAACGAGGTAGTGTCCCAATAAAACTCTCTGTTCACTCAGGAATGTTTAAAGTCGAGTGAAAACTCCTGAGTTGACGAAGAACAGTCGGCAGACCATGTATGGCTCTAAAAAGTGTTCAGAGCGTGGTCGCACCTAATGCTAGTGGGTGCCCAATGGCAGTATTGGGTTTTGCCTTACCATATAAAAGTAAGGATGTAGTCGCTCGGTTTGAGTGGTCACCGAGTGATGAAGAGCGGATAACGCAGACGTCACGACTTGAGAAATCTGCAGGCAATGTGGTAACGCGTAACGTATTCACCCAGGTTTGATACGGTCACCAGGTATGACGATAACTAGCGGGGAGCACACGGTGCTTAAAGGAGCCGTAAGGTATCCAAATAAGAAGAAGAAGTCATGACGAAAATAACAGCTTTCGAGCCCAAGATATGATATGATATGAATATAATATGTAAATGACGTCTAAGATAAGAAATGATGAAATAAACGAAAAGTTTTTACAAAAAAGGGTTTTAAAGCATGAGTCAAAAGAAATACATTTATGATGAATTTTTTTTATGAAAAGCAAGTACATGAATCAAGATTGAAAGGAAGTCAAGTTTTTATGAAAGTCTACATGAGCATAAGCATGGGCTAAGTCATTAGTTGCATATGCATGACACGTGATCTATTTGTTGTTCGAAATGATTTTATTGAGATGTTTGTGTACTCATTGAGATTTCTCAAAATCTCATCCCTTTATATTTTCACTATCGTTTCTTGTTGGAGCGATAGAAGTTGTTGCAGGGAAAGATGACGTCGACGACTTTGAGACTCGGAGAGATTCTCCAGATCATCGATGGTCTGGTGATCTCCCCACCCTTTGATGTGGTCGTGTGAACAGTGCTTGGGAAAGATGACGTCGACGACTTTGAGACTCGGAGAGATTCTCCAGACCATCGATGGTCTGGTGATCTCCCCACCCTTTGATGTGGTCGTGTGAACAACGCTTGAATGATGTCATTTACTTACATTTTATTTAGATTTTTGGAGGTTCCCGATGTTTTGTAAAAGTATATATTATGTGGAGACTTATACTCTTGATGATATACAATAACATGAAGTTTATTTTGGGATCTTAAATTTATTATACCATGTGACGTAAAGCAAATGATGAGTCTTTGCCTAACTTTAGATTGACTTGACCTTTTTCTGTTAAGAAATTTTCTATTCGCCACCTTTAATTCTAAACGCATGCGCGAATTTAAGTAAGAATGAGGGGTAAACTTCCCTGTGTTGTTTATCTCCGACATTTCAGTTTGCGTCTGATCCCAAGCGTAAGCGGGGACGTCGACATTTCTCCTTATTTCTTGCTACTCTTAGGAAGTCAGCTGCCCATGTTGAATATTATTCCTTTCCCCAAGAGAAATGAGCCTTTACTGCCCATGTCGAATATTATTCCATCTAGTCTTCTTTCCAACATTATTATGCCAATACCCAAATAGGGAAGCTAGTTTGGATGGAAATGTTATGGAGTTTGTCTCTTCATTGCTGCATGCGTGTAATGTCGCATGCATGTAATGCTTTGTGAAGGAAAGCTCTCTTGTACTAAGTATTCAGACATAGTGTTACTTGTGATATAATCCTTTTTTATAATAAATATTATGATACTGTATTATTTGTGATGGAAAGCTTTCTTGTAATGCTTTCATAGAACGCTGATTGTAATATTTTTCTGTGATGGAATGAGTTTACCATTTTGATTCAGTACCATCTTTAATGTAACGGATTTTGGTGATGGAATCAATTTACCATTTCTTACAATTTCTAATAATAAATGAATGATAGATAGCTGCTATGTTGAGTGGCCTTCTATTAACTAAGGGCAATTCACCATGTGCTTACCATTTTGATGCATACAAATCAAAATAGGATATATTCATCTATTAGGAAAGATAACATTACCATTGTGCAAAACTGCCTCATGAAGATAAATGCAAAACGAAAACTGCTTATTCATTCTCAAGGATAGAATATTACAATCAAGAGAGAAATGTTTACAACCAAGTACTCAAATACATTGCATTTACATTTACTTGCCATAACTCTTGGTTACGAATCCTATATTATAGAGGAAGTCTCTTTTGAGAAAGTTAAAATAGTTGTAAATGAATATTGTAATCAATCTTCAGTCCACCTTATAAAGAAGGCAGATGTTATAGAGTAATGACATAATGACACTTCCATAGATTTTAGTATCTTTTCCTTTTTTGCCTCTTTGGATGACTTGTGCACAAAAATTTCTTTTGGAGGTGGCTTGGTATTGCATGCTTTAGTAAGGTCCTTAAATAAAAAGTTGACCAACGAATCAAGTTGTGTCTTGGAGCTATATAGATATTCAACAAAATCAGTACCAGAATTTCCCATGACCTTTGTACCACCTGAGCATGATCCACGGGCAAACAACTTGGTGCCAAGAATTCCACCTCTCTCATACTATCAAAACTCTACCCATTTAAATGGTAAACCAAATAAAAAAAGAAGTTCGCCAGTTTTGTCCATATTATAGCTACTTACTTTAAAGAAAAAGAACTTTGTTGCCAATATAGAGTTACATTATAATAAGCAAACCAAGACATAAAATAATGCAAATCAAGTGGCAAAATCTCACGTCTTGGCAAGCCCGCTCAATTGTTTCATCCAATCAAATTAAATTAAACTACCCATGCGCCCTCAAACAGTTGTGTCAAATATACTTAGTACACAAAACGAGTTCCATCTTTACTACTTTGTTTTTGACATGCATTGATTTGAGAAATTACGAAGTATTTTAAAGCTTAAAATCCATAAAGATCCAAATATTCAATGCAGGGTAGAATAATCAACACCATTTCCATGTGAAAAGATGTCTGATTGTAAAAGCGAAAACTTTAATGACACTAAGCAATTGTGCAAAATATATGGCAAATGCTCTGCAGCAACTTGTCAAAATATCATATTTGCATAAGCACACAATCCCAAATGCAGTTGATGAGCAAGTTGCTTTATAGAACAAGCTCTATTCAATTGGTAATCATAATAGCAACAGTTGAAGACTCTACAACTTTCTATTAAGAAAACAATCATAATGGGTTAGAGCAATGTGATGGGCATTTTTCTTTTAAAAGCTATTTCAATTTAAAGACATTGTTTATGTTCTAATTTATCCCATGTCAAACGAAGCCTTCTTCACTGAGTGATGTATAACACCATAATTAGTCTAAGTTTCTAACCTCGTAGCACTTCTTCATACAATAGCTATTGTCATAAATCATACATGTATTGATTCCATGAAAAACTAAATTGACATGTAGAGCAAAACAGGATTTGATCATGATATGATTTCAAATACAAAAAGGCACAAGATTTCCACAAACACCAACCAAAATCTCAGGAGAAAAATACACGGAACCTATTTGATAAAAACAAAATTTAGATAGACAAATAAGAAAGAAAATAGAACTTGAATTTAAGCACAAAAGCCTTACGCAAACAGGAGACATACGTTGGAGTAGTGAAAATAAAAACAACAGAAAAGTAAAGGTACAAAATCATGAGCTAAATATTCTTATAAGACCTAGATACGGTATGGTTTAGCTAGAAAAAACTCTTAATAATAGAAGAGAAGAATGAGAGCCCTCTACCTCTCTTAGTAGAAAGCAGCAACTTTGAATCACCCGCTTAAACACATAAACTCCATTTGGTACGAGCTATGTTTGTACACACGAATTCTTCTTATTGTAGGTCTCTGATTTAGATTTTGGGAGAAATGTAAAGGAATGGAGGTGCAGAGCAAAGGGGAGCTCGACGACGACGGGGCAACTTTATAAAGGATGGATGACGTAGGGGGTGGGGGAGAGAGGAGGAGAGAGTTTCGAATCTGCAAATAGGAAGTGAATTTTTAGTTTGGTGTGTTTTGAAGGCATTTTTGTTATTTCAAAAGCACATTAATGATGTGTAACGAGCTGACCCCAAAGAGGGGCTGATGCAAATCATTTTTCATATCTAAACTAACAAATTCAAAACGATGACTATTATCCAGATATAGGCCAAAGTAAATAGGATATGCACTACTACAAGAATATGACCAATCATTTAAAATATTTGCCTATTGAAAAAATGTATAGCAATGAGTAAGAAAATGATTTTAGCTATTAAGTTAGCTAGCGTAGAAGAAATATCTTCACGACTTAACTTTTTGGTAGATGGGTAAATTACTTAAACCAAATTAGGGGTGGGCGACAGGGCTCCGTATTCGCGTAAAATAATCTGTAAGCGCACAAAATCGTAACAAGTAGTAAAGTGTCTTATAGAAAACGGATATCGAACCCTCAAGAATCAACTATGCTACTGAATATCGAAATTCACTAAATTAATTACTATTTGGAAAATCGAAAATAAATAGGACGTTTCTACTATCTAAATTAAATTAAACTCCTTAACAAAAATAAATCTACAAATTAAAAATAACAAAACTTAAAAATCTAAGAGTCTAAAAATATAAAAAGAATGGATTTAGAGTAATTAATTTCACCTATCAAATCTCACACAATTTATTCTTCCTTATTATTAAATTCCAATAATCTTGTATTGATGATTACAAATTCCTTGATTATTCAATATCTTCTCTCGAATAATATCAAAAATATCTTCAACTAACAATTCAATATCTCTATGTGAATTTAATTAATTAGAGACTCATTACGTACTTTAAATTTTTTGAAAAATTATACTAGTCATGGTAAAATATCTCCACTTCCACTCAACTAATGGTGTTTAGTTCTAGAACTAAAATAATAAATCACCTCTCAGACTCATTGTAATTCAATTGATCAAATAATAATTCATTAAAAATTGCAGGCATTAAGAATAAAAATTAAACACTTAATCATGGAAATATTAAAAACAAAATAACTCGAAATATAAACTGTGTTTTCAATGTTAAACCACATCGATGATCTAGAAAGTAAATTTTAGTTCAAAATAAAATTAAAAAGAAAACAAATAAAACTCATGTTCTTCATTAGAATCAGTTGATTAAACATGCAGCTCTCTATCCTCTAGATCCTCCTCCTCAGAAAAAAATCCAAATAAAATCTCCATGCACCTCTCGACTTGTTCTATTATTTTTCTCTTCTCCAATCTCGTCCCACAGGGCTCCACAAGTGAAACTATATATATCTAATGAGCTGAAGTGTCGTGTCCCAATAATTGTCGTTTATTGGGTTTTTTTGTCAAAGCCGAATTCAATTTCAAAAGCACATGTTGTGCTTCTTTAGGTTGAGGCCTGGTTTAGTAATTTTCGTTGCCTAAGACTTCATGAATCAATATGTCTCCTCTTATATATATACTAAGTTGAGAGTGACGTGCGAAGCACGTTGCCTAATTAAATGAAACAGATTTTTTACAAAAATAATATAATTAAAATTAATAAAATTAATAAGATCTATAGATAATAATAACTCGAACGTAAAACTTGGTTTGCGCCATCATCATCTATCTAGTTTCCTTCCTCTCGAGAGCAGGCTAATTTGGCATCCATGAATATTAGGATGAGGTTGAAAATCAATAGACAAAGATTCATGTTCAAGATTTATATAACGATTTTATAATATACACTAAATTGAAGTTATACAATTGTACCTAGTTACCTGTATAATATTAATTTAAACATACTAATCTTAATAATTCTGTAAATACAATATTTTTTGTGTAGTTCTTTTCACATCGTTCAGTCGACACCGGTCGTATTAGAATCCTTATTGTAGATGTAGTTTTCACTCTTGATAAGGCCACATATAATTGACCGTGTGAAAAAACAGGATGAGATAAATATATGCCAACAAAATCTAATGTTAGCCCTTGTTACTTATTTATAGTTATTGCGAAACTTAATCTGATAGGAAATTGAGTTCATTTGAATAGGAAGTCATTGTTTTTATCAACACTTAGTAAGAATGGGATCCTTGAAATAAAAAACTCGTTTTCCGCTATATTGCCCAACTACAATTTCTACATCAATGACATTTCGATCAAAAGCTCGACAAATTAAATGTGTTCTCTTGCATAGTCCTTCTAAAGGATTAATGTTTCTAAACAGCATGATGTGACGGTTTTTCTTTAATAATAATTCATGAGGAGGAAGTCCATTTGGCGTTAGAGTATTTAAAAAATCCTCAATAACTGATTGTTCAAATGCATCTATTATTTCATCAAAACTATAATATCGCGTAAACTCACCAAGAAACCCCATTAATTGGTAATGCATTTATTTCATTAACATAGCTGTTATTTGGTATTAATATGGCCCAATTCATCATAGATGAAATATTTATTGAATATTCATAAATATCATGAAAAACAATATCTATTAAATAATCCAAAGAAGTACAGTCATCTTCATAGGGAACAAGCATGCCATCAGAAATTTTTATGGTTTCATCAACTATGATTGGTGGCATTCCATTACCTAATTCTAACACATACTCTAAAAAAAATTGGATCCAATCGTACTCGCATATTTTCAATCAAACGAAACTTGATCCATGTAGGCCACAAATAGGAAGATACCAAACTGGCATTAACCTGTTCTTATCTTATTTCTTTACGAACCACAAGTAAAACTTGTCAAAAATCTCCACAAAAAACAATAACTTTTCTGCCAAACGTTAACTCTAAATCATTGATGTCTCAGAGCATTTTATCTAATATTTCGATGTGTTGTTTTCTTGACATAGGGGCCTCATCTCATATAATTAACATTGCTATACGTAGAAGCTTTGCTAGGGCACTTTATTTATTGGCATAATACGTGCTATTTTGTTCAATATCCAGTGGAATCTTAAAGCGCAAGTATGCTGTTCGACCCCCAGGAAAAATAGATGCAACAACACCAGATAACGCAGTTGCAAGTGCTACTAAGTTACTTGATCGTACTACGACGAGAAGTGCCTTGTACATGAATGTCTTCCCTATCCCACCAGGGTCATCAACAAAAAATGTAGCAGTTTCGTTTGTAAAAACTTTTTCAACACTGAATTGTAAATATGTCGTTTTCACTATTAAGGGCTTCTAATGCATCAATATCTTCTTTTGGAATTTCAACAGCCAATTCATCATCAATTTCTCAAGATTCAAATTCGTCTTCATCAAAATAAATGTCGTCATCAAGAAGATGGAAGGAATTAGGGCTGAGCACTGACTTAGTCAGAGTCAAAAATGGGGTTCTCCGACTCCAATTCCAACTTTGCTGGAAGCGGAATCCGACCTCCGACTTCGACTTCTATACACTCCGATCTGACTCCGATTATGAATTCGTCGGAACGGAGTCGGCACAGAGTCAGAGTTGGGCTTTTTGCTTATTATGAGTTGTAAAAAGAAATCAACGTAAGAATATCAGATTTTATCAAATGATAATAGAATAATTATTTCAAATGTGCGAGATTAGTGTACGTGCTAAGTTGTATTTTTTTTTTATCATTTTATCGTCTGATTCCTTTGTCATTTGAATATGATTCTATAGAAATAAATAAATAAATAAGAAAATTTACGAAATGGAGGAGGCGATGGTGGCTCCCAGCGGCAAGTCTTGAACAGAGCCCGTAAGGTGCCGCTCCCAAATCCAAAAGTTGTCCCTCGGCCGCCCGATCCCAAAACTCAGAACCGAAGAAATACATAGGTTTAGGGCTGGAAGCTCTCACAGTACAGTTGGAGAGAGAAAGAGAGAGGGAGAGAGAGACAGCAAGACAGAGAGGGAGATGGCTGATGGAGCAAGACACGAAGGGCCGAAGAGGGAGGGTGTCGGCTAGGATGAACAAATGCCGAATAGGTTAACTCTTAAGGCTTTATATATTTTTATATATTTAATGTATACCGTTAGATCTAGGCTAAAACCTAGATCTAACAGTGGATATTAAATTTATAAATAAATATTTAAATAAACAAAGTAAAAATAGATAATTAAAACTATAAATACAATATAACTAATTCAAAATCAACTTTAAATACTAAAACTAATATTGTTTTATCATAAAATAAAATAAGAAAGTTTACTGAATATTTTTAAAGAAATAAAATTATATAAGTAAATAGAAATTTTTTTAATAGTTTTAAATAATTACAAGTTTTTTAAATAAAATAATTTCCTTAAACTTTACAACTCTTGAGGGTTTAAAATATAAAAATTCTTCTTTAGAAATTAAAATAGGTAGTTATTTACCTTCAGCTTATGTCGTGGGAAAAAAATTCATGGTAAAATATCAATATTATTGTAGTGTGTTTATATTATAAGCTAACATTATAATATTCTAGTACATGCTATTTAATTTGATTAGTTTTTATGGTATAAATAAGAATATTATAAGTATATTATTTAGAAAAACAATACTACTCATCATCCCATTTTTCATCATCTTCTCATCATTTTATAATATGACATTAAATGATTGAAAATTATTTATTATATTTTACTTATTAACCTATCATTTAATGCCACGTCATGGGATAATAAGTGGATGATGAGAAAGTGGATGATGAATATATTATTAAGAAATTATTTTGAATAAGTTTGAGCTTATAAAATTATAACTTAATCCAATAGTATTATAAGCTATTACATTAATAACTTATAATGCTTTGGTATTTATAATTTTATATATTACTAATATTTAAACATTAATATTACATTAGTAACTTATAATATATTAGTGTTTATACATTAGTATTTATAAATTAGTGTTATACATTATTACATACATCATTAATTTATGATACATTATAATATTTTATTATTTATTAACTTATAATACATCATTACTTATATATTAGTCTTTAATTTTGTATATATTAATATTACAAATTATTGCATTAGTAATTCTTAATATATTAGTGTTTATAAATATATATCTATTATATTATGAGTAAATTATTTGGAAACAATAATTAATTTAATTATCTATCTATAATAGTTATATATGAAAATACATATATATATTTTTTACATTTATATGCCAAATGTCAAAGTCGGAGTCAGATATATAGTCAAAATCGGAGTCGAAATCAAAGTTGGAGTTAGAGTTGGAGTCGGGTTACAAGTCGGAGTCGGATCGAGTGGGAGTCGGAGTCGGTAGCATTCCAATGCCGACTCCAAATCCAACTCTAGCTTAAGTTGGAGAAAAAACTCCGACTCCGACTCCGACTCCGATTCCGACTTTTCGAAGTCGGAGCAAAGTCGGGGACCGAGTCAGATTATCGGATTCTTGCTCAGTCTTAGAAGGAAATATTGTCTTTCCCCATTGATTCAAGTGTAAAAGAGATTGTGTATAGAACTTGCATTCTTACATTTAATATAGAATCTTCAGTTGACCTAGAATCAACTGACATATTTCCCAAAGTTCCATTGGGTTTGTTAGATTAGGGTTGTTCAAACGGGCCAGATATTTTTCCTATCCAGTCTACAATCTTCCAGGCCAGATTTAACCAAAGCGGGATCCGGATTTTTAAAACTCAGATTAAATGCAGTCCAGATATGGATTTAAAATTCAGATCCCGTATTAAACATCCGGTAACCGAATTTTTATAAATTGAAAACGAAACCCTACCCGCTTCTCTATTTCTCATTCTCCCGAATCCCGCTTCCCTCTCTCTTCTCATCAGCACCAGCATCAGCTCTCTCTCTCTCTCTCTCTCTCTCTCTTCTCGCACAATCTCCCTTCCCTCTCTCTCGCCTCTCTTGGTCTCTAGGTTCGATCGAAGAAAACCTAACCTGTATCCCTCATTGTCGATCGAGAAAACCTTACCCGCCTCCCTCAGTGCCGATCGAAGAAACCCTAGCCTCCCTCTTCAGTACCGATCAAAGAAACCCTAGCCTCCCTCCCTCAGTTCCAATCGAAGCAACCCCGTCATCCTTGTAACCCCATCATCTTCGTTGCCGACTCTTTGTCATCCTCGTGACCTTAAGGTATAAATTTATATATTGTTTTTCTTTTTATTACTTTATTGTTTTGGGTCTTCTTTGTGCTTGGATAGATCTGATAGATTTGTTGATTCAATGAACTTGTCCAATGGGATTTTTCTTGTGTTATCTCTCATCGAAGTAGATTCGGTCTTTCTCTTTGTTCTCGTTGACTTCATGTGTGGTAGTGAGTGGGTAGTTTTTAGTTCATATTGAAATATTTCAGTTCAATTATCCACTTGAATATAGATTATCGCAATTGATTTTTGTAAGAGTTTGGATCATTGTTTGTGATTTATTTTTCGTTCACAGGTTTTGAAGGTGTACCCATATCCTGTAACTGTCACCACAGTTCGGTTTGATAATGTACTTGTTTCGCTCATGTGGTGTCTTAATCTCTATAAAAGGCCCAAAATTAGCAGTTCACAGGTATTTCAGATCATGTGGAGGTTTTAGGATCTAATATATGGGAATTGATTTAATGTAGTGATTCTTATTTTTATGCGACTTCTTGCCAGCTTGCTGCTATTTTGCTACTGACACTGGTGCACACGTTAGGGAACCTTTTCACAAATATGAGTCTTGGAAAAGTTGCAGTTTTCACCTTTTATTTTTTTGGTTATTTAATGTAGCTTTAAGTCATAAGATTAGGTTGAACTATTTCTACTTAAAATATCAGTAGGCCAGTTAATAATTTAGATGATATATTGATTTTGTTTCAACATGTATATGTATATGCTGATAATCACAAACCTTTCTGTTGAATACATCTTGCAGATAAGCTTGTAGTAGCAATGGCTGTTCTGAGACAGTAAATTCATCAGAAGCTAAATTCAACTGTGGAGGAATGGATTGATTGCATGAAGCAGACATAATGTATTGGTGGCTCTATGTAATCCTCTCTTGATATGTAATTTCATATATTGTAATTTATGTTTTTTAATGTAATGTATAAATACCAAATTATGTTAAAGGATGAGAGCAGAGCTTGTGTTAATATCATATATTGTAATTTATGTTTTTAGTTCAAAGGTAATTAGTTTTATATATAAAAGAATATGCTTTGCAACCTTTTTGATAAAAAAATTATAACAAAATATAGGCTTTAGGAAAAGAAAGATGCTTCTTGAAAGAAATTGAATGATATAGGGTTTCTTAAAAAAAAAAAAAAAAGGGTTTCAACCCGGTTCCAGAATCCGGATTTTAATGAAACCGGATTAATCCAAGTTCCTGTCCGGATCTTAACCTGGGTATATCCAAGCTGGAAACCAATCCGGATTTGGAACCTGGAATCCGATCTGGTTTTATCCATATTTCTGGTGTGATACCCATATGAACAGCCTTATGTTGGATTACAATAAACCAACATAGTTGCAAATAGTCGTCTCAAACTGGAAGGTATTCGATATAGAGATGTTTCATGTAAACAATTTTTTAAGCTACTGTCTCTCTATAGCAAACCATGCATTATTCCTACCTCATGGAATGTTAGATAGTCACTTATTATAATATATATAATATTATATTATAATATAATAGATGAATGTTAAATATACTAAATTTTAGCCATGGCTGATTCGATATACCAGTCCTCCAAAAGAATGTTAAATATATGTATATAACATAAGATAAGAAAAAGTAGTAATATAAATTGTAATATATAAATGTTTTTTTTATATAATTTAAATAATAGAAAATTTAAAGTCACTTACGTACTTAAATTATCATGATATTCTGATTCGATTTTCCAAAGCAAGCCATGAGCTTAATTCTATATTTTAATTAATTAATATATATCAGACTCATGATTATCATGGTTTCGATTTTAAATTAATATAGGGTATTTTAAATTTTGAAATGATATTTTAGATATAATAAATTGTTATTAAATTTAACAGTGAAAAAAGAGAAAATTCGTTAAGTGGCGTTAGATAGTCACTTATTATAATATATATATATATATATATATAATGAGTGACAGTGGGGATCGGTCGGGCTGTCCCCAGCGTCAAAAGCAGCCCAATTATTTTAAGCTGCCTTTTGACAATAAACACAATAAAATAATAATAATAAATATAAAAAAATAAAAAAAATACAATAAAAAATATAATAAAAAAATAAAATGAAGAAAACATAATAAAAAACATAATAAAAAACACACTAAAAGAATAAAATGAAGATAAATTTTAGGGAGATTCAACACTCAGCCAAACGGAGTTGCCAGAGGCGGCGGTGGCCGACACCGCCCACCCTATCGGGACCGGCGGGTTCCGGTGAGTTCACCCTTACGACAGCGACCCACAACACGAACCCATTTCGGGTTTAAGGCTGCCAGGGTTTCGTCGGAGGTTGCCGTAGCAAGGGTGAACTCGCTTGAGCCCGCCGGTCTCGATGGGAGGGGCGGTGTCGGTCACCGCCGCCTCCAGCGACGGGCTGCTTTTCTCACCGACCCCCAACTTTTTTCATATATAATAGATGTTGGCGTTCAAGTGGAAGTCAATTTGACTAGATGCAGCTCTAGAATTGCAAATTGAGTGGGCCATTTTAATGCATTTTAGTCGGCCCATGTGAAGTGGAAATCCAATCCTTTTGTGTTGTGAAATATAGTGCCTGAACTACAACCATGCGGCCCAAAATATAATAATTCTTCACATTCTTTTAAACACAAACAAATAAATCAAAATCAAATCAAGTCAAAATAAATAAATAAAAACTAACAATTTCAAAAAATAAAAGGGTTATAAAAATCATGTAAAAATTACACTTATCACTCCACCCCCTACCCCACCCAAATGCTCTCTCTCTCTCTCTCTCTCTCTCTCTCTCTCTTTCTCTCTCTCTCTATATATATATAAATATATATTTTTTATTTGGTACCAAAATCTTTTTAAAAAAAGATAACACCAAAAAACATCGTTTTAAGGGGATTTTAGGGTTCCCCTCCCCACATAATTACTTTCCCCTATCACCGCTTTCTCTTTCCTTCTTTCTTTGCGTACCGTTTTGAGTTCTCTCTTCTCTCTGCCATACACCTCTACCTCTCCCTCTAAATTGTTGTTGTTGTGACATTTATTTTTTCTTCTCCTTCCTTAGATCCCCAGATTTTTTGGTTGTTTTAAGCTTTTTCTTCTTGCTAGTTTTGATTTTTTGATGTGTATTGTTGTGGATTTGATATGGTTTTGTAAATTTGTTGTGGATTTTTTAATCTTTTAATGTGAATTTTGTTTTCGGTTGGAACAACTCACAACTATGAGTGGCAATGAATGAAGGGGCAGAGGATAAGAGGTCTGTCCTCACCCCCATATTACGGAAGGGGTTGTGGCAATGCAAACTCCACCCCTAGCCATGTGGGAGTGAGATGAGGAAACTTGCTCCGTAGAGTGCTGGTAGCAGCCCTAACATAAAGAGAATTTTGAGCTTTTGTTCTTACAACGGAGAATACAAATAAAACCCAAACAAATTAGGCCCACATTGCACACCATAGTATATGTGTAATAAGAAGCCGAACAAGTGAGCCCATGTTAACCCAGTCCATTTTTCGATATTAAAATGGCTTTATGAGTTTTTACAAAAAGCGGTGATAGAATCACAATTTTTTTTATAAGAAAAATTCTACTTATTATCTCCTACACTATACACCAATACGTGATTTATTATTTTTGTTATTCTATTTAAACACACACATATTGATGTATAAATATGTTTATTTAAATAGAATGAAAAAAATGATAATTTATACGTTGGTGTGTGATATGGAGATGATAAGTATTATTTCTTATTTTTATAATTATTTTATGACTTTGTTTTAAATAAAATATAGTTTTATAAAATAATAATATTTTAAAATTTTATTTTTAAAAAATATCATTAATCTAAAATATAATTATAAGATAACTACAAACATGGTTGTTTTGACTTGACTAATTTCCTTCTCCAAAAGCAAAAAGGTTTTTTAAGTCTAAATTTAGACCTTGCTTGGATAGTGAAATAAGATGGATGATCTGTAAATAATAATTAAATAATTTGTTGAGATTAGATCACATGAATCAAGATGAGATAAGAAAAAAAAAAAAAAAAGATGGCATGATTTTGTTATCCAAACTAGGCCAGTCATTTATCCCACACCTCCGGCTATAAAGAATATGGCGATAAACCAATATGGGTATCATACCATTCTTTTGATCCCCAAAAAACCCAATTTCAATGTTTTCACTAGATTTCAAATACTGGATAGAGAGTGTTCCAACTTACATTACAAGCACACTACTGACCAAAAAACTAAATTAATTATACTTTTTACATTCAACTGATGAATATTTTACAAGTGTGTTAAGATCTAAGCATCAAGATTGTACACATCACCTATTTTCACTTTTTTTTTTCCTCCATTATAGTGGCTTGAATTTTCAACAATAATACTATTGTTCGATTTTTTTTTATTATTTATAATTGAAATGTCCAATATAATAATTCTGATAATTTAGGGAATAAAATATATAATATAGTGCCAATGGCACCAAATCAAATCCAAATATTATGTTTTCTATCGTTCATTCTCAAATGGAATTATATTCAGACAAACAGGTACGCTCATGTCATGTTTCAGTGTTTCACCTAGAATTAGAACAAACAAAGCCAATGAGCCATACCTCAGCAAAAAGAGGTATCTTTATAATTGATTGTTTGAGAACCTGCTTGGCAAAATCTATCAAATGAACTTCAGATCACTTCTTAATTTTTATTTTGATGAAGAGTATTGAGTACAACACTATTAATCACTCAAATCATCATCCAAAAAATCTATGTCAGCATCATCATCAAGGGTGGCACCAGCATCAGCAGGATTAACAACCGATGATTGTACATCAACCAAAGTGACCATTTCAACGGAACCCTTTCTAGATTCTACAGTTCCATCTTGATAATCGGCTGAATCATTTTCATCAGTATCAACTTGTTTCATCCCATTGTAAAGGATTTCCTATGAAAAAGCACGGTGAGAAGCAGTCAGTTAAATCTGCCAGCAGTAATGCTAGAACAGATCTATTGCTCAAATGTCGCGCATTTCTTTGGCAAGCATGGAGGAGAAAGAGAAAGCTTTCAAACATATGAAAATCAGCTTCTATCACACATTCCGTGCACTGTCTACAAACAAACGAGTGATCTTTACCATGCCCTGATCTAAATCATTGTTAACTTATTCTAAAGGTTTAAATATATAGCAGGTTTTTAGACAGATTAAAGAAAAGTTAACTGTTACTAACCCTATCGGATGCGAAACGACACTACAAGTTGGAATGCTAGGTAGTATGGTTAACTCATCATTGCATGTAACCTTTAATTACCCACCCCTAAGGTTAATGAAGGTGTATAGGAATAAGATTTTGACAATGGTTTAGCACCTTGGTTTTAGGTGTTTATGATGTAACCCCTAAGGTGAAGGATTTCTAACCATGGTATTCCAGGATTTTTAATAAAATTACGGGATACCATCCTCTTAAAAAGATCATTAATTACCAAAACCAACCCAACTCACACTTCTTAACCACGAAAAAAATGTGAGCCTGAATACCTCATCTTCTGGCAAGGCTTGTTTTTCTGCTTCTACAATCCAGTCATGTAGCAGACGTTCCACGAGAACACCGTCAAGAGATATTCCATTGAGTCTTTTGTTTAGTTGGCGTTCTCTAAGGCGCAAGTTGTAGTGAACATAGGTAAGGTCATTCAATCTTTTCTGGGCTAAACGATTGTGCCTTCGGCTGTATATCTGATCAAATATGCTCCAGTTGTGTTCACACCCAAAAGAGGAGCATGTCTGACTTAATATGCGTACAGCTATCCGTTGCAGCTCCAAGGAACTTATCCCATGTTGTTGCCACCATGCAGCTAGTAGGAAAAAAATCACCATTTCTTCAAGCTAATATCTCAAGCAATAATGGTACCATATCCACATACCCTTCGAGTGCATGATATAACATTATGAAAAAAGTAATAAGACAGAATATTGCTATCACCTGGATCAAGCTCTGTTCTCGTACTTATTGCTAACTCAGTTCCAAAATCAGCTTTTGCAGAGTTATAATCAGAAATCTGAAAAATTGATATTGCAAAGTCTTAGTGGCACAGAATATTTAGGACACAGTGAATGGTAAGCTCAGAAAGGAAATCCTTGCCTGCATAGATGCCGAAATTCTTCTCAGATTGTCTGGTTCCAACCGGACTATGCATTCATTAAGTCCTCGCATCACCTCTGAATGCTAAATCCACATAAAATAAGATTTAGTAAGGAAAGAAACCCATAGGCATATGCAATAAATCAATGGTAATAGTTTCTCCTACCGCCATAAAATCAGGATGATATCTGTAAGATGGATTTAAGAAGTAAGCAGCCATATAGAGAGGGTGGTAGAACAATGAATTCCAGTGGAGATCTATCGCATTCCAGAATGGTCCATATTTACGAACATCATCACCATGGATGGATTTAATTGCAAGCTTTGCTCTGTACATATCATTATACAATGATGGCATCGACAAGCTTTCACCATTGTTAACCTTTTGAAGCACTTGCATTATTGGGTCTACTGATTTCAAAACATACTGAACCTTCTTCCAAAACGTGGAGTTTAAAACTATATTTTCAACCTCTTTTCCCAGGTCTGATTTGGAGAACTGAGATGAAATCCAATTGTTTGATACAAACATTTTCCTCAGACCAACCTTGTGGTCCCGCAAGCTTTGTAAAGTTGCAAAGCTAGAGGCACACCTGGTAACAGCTGGCCTCAGAAGTTCCTGTCCCTCAGTGAATTCATTTTTCATCAGATTTAACAACCAAATTTGGTTGTAAATGACTTTTGCAATTTGCCGTCCCTTCTCCATGCATTCTCCTACACATCTAATCTTCAAAAAATCTTCAAGCATCCGATCAATACAATAGGTGGCACATGGAGTCCAGAATAACTTCCGTCTCTTCTCTTCAAGCATCTTTCCAGCAGCTTTATAACTGGGAGTATTTTCAGTGATCACCTACAATAGGCCCAAGGAGGGAAGAAAATTTATCGCAACATATGTTTGTTTCAGGAAACAGAACTTGAAAATTGGAATAAAACAAACTACCTGCACTATGTTTTCCTCTCCAATCTCTTCCACTAGTTTGTCCATCAGCTTAAACAAACTAGAAGCATCTTCTACTACATCAGTGGCATCAACTGAAGTAACAAAATACACACTATGGGGGCAAGAAACCAGAAAGTTAATTAATGTCCTACCCTGAGTGTCTTTCCAACTGTCTGCCATTATAGAACAACCAGTAATTGCCCAGGAGGCCTTATACTCCACTAGGTAGTTTTTTATTGTTGCAAGTTCCTCCTGCAGAACCCCATCGGATATCAGTTGGTTCGGAGGGCATATCAAACCTTGTGCATGTTGTCCAGCTAACTCCAGCATCTTATGGAAGTATATAGAGTCTGCTGCTTCTAAAGGAACTCCCGCATAGTAAAAAAATTTGCAAATTGCGGATGTAATTTCTTTGCTTAATTTTTTGTTGGACCCTGTATTCACTTTTACTTGCTTGTAAGACTGTAGTGTCTGAGTTTTTGGTGTTTTCAGAAAAAGAGAATCCAATCTTGATCTCTTATATGATGGTTCAGAACCACTACTGGGAGACATCCCCTTGATTGCCCTTCTTGAATCTTTGCCAAATCTTCTATCACCATCGATTAGACTTTCTTTGCTTAATTGATGCAGAGCAACATCATCTTTTTCATTACCTTCATTTTCATTGTCCGTAAGCATAAAGAATGCTGATAATTCGCTAGTATCCGGCTGTCTGTGTCTTCTACCAGTACGATGCCATTTCATATTCTCTTTTATTGTGAGATAAACGTCCTCAGGAGCATGTCTACAAGGTGCTACTTCTCCAGGAATTCTAGCTAGATGTTGTTTAAACCGATTAATACCTCCACTAACTATTTTCTCACAATAATTGCATTTCACCTTTTTCTTCCTCTCATCTTGAGCAACACCATGTTCCCATCCAGGATCAACATACCCCAGTGACCGAAGGGGATTCAAGCTTACAGCCAAATTCCTGTCACTATACGAATTCCGGTCAACCATCAATTGCTTTCCTTTGCTTCTATACCCAACATGCACTTCCTCATCGTCATAGTTGGAGTGGAAATTTGAATGCACCTGCCTCTCGTCTTCAGACTGTCTTGCTTTCTTATTGGAACGGGATCCTTTCAGATTTTCTTTCATTCTCAGGTATACTTCTTCAGGAGCCTTATCACAGTATGTTACTTCTCCAGAAACTCGAGCTAAATGTTGTTTTAACCTGTATATTCCCCCGCTAACTATTTTTCCACAGTAATTGCATTTAACCTTCTTCTTCCTCTCATCTTGAGCAATGCCATGCTCCCATCCAGGGTCAACAATCCCACAGGAACGAGCCATAAATTCTATCATTCAAGAAGTTGTACTGTGGCCATCTTTAACCATATCTGATTAGGCTACTGCAATAGGCAACAAGAATTTTTTTATTTTTATTTTTATAAGTAATAGGCAACAAGAACTATGTCAGGACAGATAGGGCAACTCTACGGTATTTCCAGATTTTGTTAAGAAACATATAGCAAACATATAGCAACGTCCAAGCATTCCAACAGTTAGTGCAAGCGGACCAAATTTTTTCATTTTGAGAAATGAGGAATGTACCAGTTAAACAACATACATTTCCAATCCAATGCACCAAAAATTGTGGAAAGCACCAGCTGCACTCCTAGATAATTTTCTTGGAGAAATAGGTAACTGTTTGGCAAGACTCTCAGTTGGGAAGTGGGGCTTAAAAAAAGAGTATACTGTCGAAAAGACCTCATACAGCAAATAAGATTGACAAAATCAAGTTATAGGAACCTCTTAGAAGAGATAAAAGCTATGGGGAAGGCATGGTTAACCCATATACTTGAGATTGAAAATTTATTCATGAGCTTAAAGACCACATAATTCTTTTAATTTGTTTTTATTTTTATTTTTCTGATGAATCATAACACATTATACACAATCTTTAGGTGTAACGTCACAATGGAAGGCCCAAGCCACATGACTTTTACTTCAAAAAGATTAATTAATAATATAATTAGAACCCCATTGAAACATTATAAAGAGTAAGAAATTCTCATTTCTAAACAATGTAGGATCTCCACAGCACCTACCATTATCACTTATTAGAATGGGGTATCACAATCTCCCCCATTATATTTCTAATGTCTTTGTCGGGCTAATCTGTCATAGGTGGAACAACTCAAGTCTCACATTTCTGGTTGGTATAAGCTCTAATACCATTTATAATGCTCCAATAGAAAGCCCAAGTCATATGATCTATAGTCTCAAATATCTACTCAATAATATAATTAGAGATCCATTGAACATTACAAAGTTCAAGAATTTTTCTTTCCCATGCTATGTGGAATCTCATATACTACCTTATCACTTATCAGAATGGGGTATCACAATCATTTGTAACACTCCAATGGAAGGCTCAAGCCACATTGCTTATATTTTAAAGTCAATAATACAATTAGAGCTCCATTAAAATACTATAAAGAGCAAGAGTTTCTTCTTTCCAAACAATATAGAATCTCAGACACTACCTACCCTTATATCTTATCAGAATGAGGGTATCACATTAGGTGGATATGCATCTAACAGCAATGCGAAAAGCACACAAAGACTTCTGAAATTGGGATCAACAAAGTACAATCCTGCTGTAAGTGGTTTAATTGAGAAATTTCGATTTGCATTACTTTAAAAAATAATTGGAGTATGTTTGGTTGGTGCGCAAGATTTAATAGAATTATCAAAACATACATTTCATTAATCTCCTTGGCAAGAAGATCAAACCTTCAATTTGGCCTGATGACATGTTTAGTGTACCCCACTTCCATAGGTACTCTATAACCAATTTAAGACCCAATAGGCAAGTCAAACAAATAAATACCCATAAATATTTTTTTTAAGTTTTGAGGGAACCTAGGAAGAAAATAAGGCACTAAACTATTGGAGCACACAAAAAACCCTGGGTTAAACACCAAGCAACCCACAAAAGTTCAAAACCATGCTATGAATTAAAGATGATATATCCGTTTGTTACAAAGAAGAAACATGAAGTTGTGTAGGTAACTGACACCAAAGTAGACAGACCCAGAAACATTGTCTCCAGCAACATAATAGACTGAGATAAAACTAAAAAGGTTGCTGTAGATAATAGTAGACATAAAAACCTGATTCCTTTCAAACAAAAAAACACAGATGTACTTAGGAAAAAGATACATGCATGTCTAAATTAAAAAGTTCTTTTCATCAATCTCAAAAAAATTGAAGGATAGTATAAAACCGAAAACCTGCAAAAGGGTGTTGAATTATCGGACGCCCAATCCTTAGCTTGGATTTCAAGGAGAAAATGAAAAAAGAAAAAGAAAAGGAAATAAGAGTAAAGGTAAGGTTGGGTGTTAGAAATTTTGAGAAGTTTGGAGGGAGAAAACTCAGAAAAGGAAGAAGAACGAGGTGGGATCGGTCTAGGAATGGAGCGAGTCGCGACTCGCGAGTGTGATGGCTGGGTGAGAAACGTTCTAACTCAACCCGCCCGTGTTTAGGGTTTCTACGTAATAATTGCCCCAACTAATATTTTTATTTTAATTTAACTATTAACGAATACTGGAGCAGTTAATTAATAACTTAAAAAAAAAATTCCACGCGCATTTAGGGATCCTGGTTCATACGCCCCCTTGAGAGAGAGTGTGAATTTTCATTTTCATTCGAATGTATTTATTTTAAGAGCTGTGTTAGGAGGCTGTCGGACTGCTGAGCAGCTCCAATCATTTTTATTTTTTTAAGTCTTGTTTGGATTTAGAGATGAAATAAAATAAGTCATAAATAATAATAAAATAAATAATTAAAATGAGTTGAAAGTACGAAATGAATAACTACTCTAAATATATAGATTATTTTTTTTTTTTGAAAATATTGTTAGACGGTAATTTTTTGTGCGTTGCAGCCTAACAACATATAGTATAATTTTGTTTTTTTTTATTTTTTTGTTTTTTCTTTAAAAATAAGAGTGCAGCTCCTGTGTGCCGTTGTGCTGCAGTTAAAATTTTTTTTTTTTTAACGTTATTGAAGGTCCTCTGAAGAGGATAAGAACACCGACTTGTGAAACTTGGCGAGTCAGCTCAATGGGTCTCTAATGAGGAAGTGACTCGGTATCTAAGTTCTTAACAAATAACAATCCAATTCCCGCACTGTAATCCAATTTGTTTGGGATGGGAAACGCAGTCATATTTTGTGATGGATTTTTCTGTGGCGAGGAAGTCGGGAGACCGTGTGTTTTATTCCAGTTAAAACCCAAACCCGTACGTGTGCGTGTGAAGAGTAGACACTGCTGCAATGGAAATGACCATCTTCATTGAGCTGCTACTGCCTTTCTCACCCTACCATGACACTACTACTTTTATATCAAATTTGCAGGAGGAGCCTTGGATTCTGCTCTCAAACATATGACAAATCTTGGCATTGAACAACAAGATCGATCAGCTTTCACGAATCCTTAACATTTATCCAAGCAACCCAAATATATGTTGGGAATCTGAGCTTCCAAATTCTTCCCACCAGGATCTACTTTTAACAGAATAATAAGAAAAATAGAGAAATAAACACAACACAAGAATTTACGTGGAAAACTCCCAAACCAGGAGAAAAACCACCAGACACAGAGAAGAAAATACACTATGTGAAAAATTGTTACAATCACACAATTTTTCTCCTCACCCCAACGACACCCACAAAACTTTTCCCACTAGTAAAACCCTAACTTTCACCTCTCTTCCTTTTACATACAAAAAAGGACAACAGAGGAATTTTACTAAAGTCAAAAGTTACTAGATAAGTTTCTGACTGGTGTATTTTAACTAAGGAGGCTAGGCCTCCTTTTATAACTAATGAGTTTGCCCAAATGTATAAACCCCACCGATGTGGGATTATCAAATTGAGCAAAGAGTCAACAATCTCCACCTTGCGACTTTGACTGATCCCACAGTCATGCTCCACCGCAATGAGGATCTTCATAGCTTCCGCTATCATGCTTCACCATAAAAGCATAACCACTCAGAATAAACCAATTCCAAGCATTTCACTTCGGCCCATGTCGAAAATAATCTTGCTGAAAAATTATGGTGCAACTCCCACGTTTGGCTTTCCTGGAAGTTCATCAGCCATCGACATGAATTTCCACCACACACCTTGCATCAATGCCAAACCAATGCCTGTGTGTAAACTTGTGGAACAACTAACATTAACACATCCTCTATCATGGCAACTTTGGAATTAGCGACATGCCATGAGGATGTACATGTCTCCTTTTAACAGACATCATCTTCTGTAAAGAGAGACACGATATTAGTTTCATTGTCAGTATTTCCATTTACTGACTTGGAACCTCTTGCCGAACCTGCTCCACTTCTTGGACAATTTCTTCTGACGTGCCCAGGTTGTCCACACACCCAGCAGACTACTTTCTTCTTCATGGAGTTCTTTCTCTTCCAATCACCAGCTGTCACCACTGCTAAGTTCTCAAGTGAACCATTACTTCCACCACTTAGCCTTCTTTCTTCAGAAAAAAGTTTACTGGTAACCTCTGAAAAAATTATTTTCTCCTTCCCATGTATCAAAATAGGCTTCATATGCTCATAGGAAGATGGAAGAGACCAGATCAGCCTCAAGGCTTGATCCTCATCATCAATTTTAACTCCAATAGATTCCAGCTCAGAGACAATGCTATTGAGAACACTTAAATGATCTGAAATAGTCGTACCTTCACTCATCCGCAGTGTATGAAACTGCTCCTTCAGGTACACTCGATTCGAGACACCCTTCGTCTGATACAACTCTTCGAGCTTTTCCCAGAGTCCCTTTGCCGTGAATATTCCATGCACATTTGCAAGAACATTCTTAGCTAGGCACAGACGAATTGCACTTGCTGCTCTCAAATCCAAATCCTCCCAATCTTCATCGCTCATTCTAGATCTGCTCTTTGTTTCACCAGTAGTGCTTGAACCGCTACTGACTTCAGGGATTGGTCTACTTTTCAACGCCTTGTGTAATCCTGATTGAATCAAGATATCCTTGACTTGCACTTGCCACAAGCCAAAATTGATTCTCCCATCAAATTTCTCCACATCAAATCTGATAGGATTTGAAACTCTACCTCCTGACATAACTTCGATGAATTTTACCGTAGAAATGAATAGTACCCACTAAGTAAGTTCCCAGGAAAGATTGATCTTTCCTAGACAGAACCTCCTTAGACCGTACGTATTCACACTACCACACCAAAGCTCCACCCTGCAAAAAAAACCTAGTGGCTCTGATACCACTGTTGGGAACCTGGGCTTCCAAATTCCCCCCCACCAGGATCTACTTTTAACAGAATAATAAGAAAAATAGAAAAATAAATACAACACAAGAATTTACGTGGAAAACTCCCAAACCAGGAGAAAAACCACCAGACACAGAGAAGAAAATACACTATGTGAAAAATTGTTACAATCACACAATTTTTCTCCTCACCCCAACGACACCCACAAAACTTTTCCCACTAGTAAAACCCTAACTTTCACCTCTCTTCCTTTTACATACAAAAAAGGACAACAGAGGAATTTTACTAAAGTCAAAAGTTACTAGATAAGTTTCTGACTGGTGTATTTTAACTAAGGAGGCTAGGCCTCCTTTTATAACTAATGAGTTTGCCCAAATGTATAAACCCCACCGATGTGGGATTATCAAATTGAGCAAAGAGTCAACAATATATATTAGATTATTTATTCTGCATCTCTGAAAGCTGCTCTTAGAGGGGAGCCAAGCAAATGCACATCGCGTTTAGGAACACACACCATAACTGGCCCTTTTAAGTTACGTTTAGATGTCGAGATAAGTTAAATTAAGTTAAAATAAAATAAATAAAATATTATCAAAATATTATTTCTTTAATATTATGAGCGTTTTAAAATTTAGAAATGTTAAATTATTTATTATATTTTGTATAGAAATTTAAAAAAGATATAATGATGTGATGGAATGAATTAAGGTAACTTTAAAAACCAAACCGTATTCGAGCACTCACAATAAACTTAACAAAATCAATATTTAGTCAAATAATAATTAGTGAGTATGAACATGAAGTTGCAATAACCTCAATCAATAAATAGTTAAACTAGCTTATCATAGTTTTGCTTAACAAATATAGCCCATTTAGACTAGTCAAATAACTTTTTAAGATTAAAATACTCACTCCCACTAATTTACTCTACCCCGCATATAAAATAAAATCTTTTTAATTTTCATCTTCGTAAAGCTCTCAAGTCTTCTCTTCAAAAATATTCAGCATAAAAATTAATAATTTTACTTTATTTTTTCAAAAAAGAAATAATGTCTTTATTTTTATAACTATCAACCATTACAATTAAGAATAATATGATTGTTAAAAAATTAATATATATTTTTTAATAACGAAAAAATATTCAAATTACAATTAGAATTAAAACAAATTAAAAAATTAAAAATTTTAATTTTAATAAAATAATTATTAATTTATTAAGTCTATTATTTAATATAATAAAAACTAACTAATTAAAATTTATAAAAGTAAAATTTCTCACTAAAATTTTATCAAATAATAATTAATCTATTACGAATACGGCCTCGATAGATGCAGAGAACATTTGAGTACAGTTCATTTTGCTGCCTTAAAAGCGTTGACATTGATCTCACCAAAATAAATCATTAAATTTATACTTTTTACTCACTTTTAAAAAAAAAAAAACCTGATCATATTTGATCAAAAATAGAAAAAAAAATTGTGAGAAAAGATGAAAATGTATTTTTTATCTTTAAAAGTAAATAAACTCATCAAAAATTCATTCAAAAATGTTTTTTCACCTTTTTCCATAATTTTTCTCTCTATTTTTAATTAAATATGACTATTTTTTTTAAATGTATAAAAAATATAAATTTAATAATTTATTTTGATAAGACAATATCTGTAACATCCACACATACGTTTTACGGACAAATGAGTGCAATCGAATTTTGAATTCATCGGATGGGCCCAACAACTGACAAACCCACGGTCTCCTTTTTCTTCCGTGTTTCCATCTTTCTCACTTTCACTTTCACTTTCCCCTCAACAAGTCACCTCCTTCCCCAATGTTGAAACCCACAGAAGCAGCCTACGAAAAATCAACAGAAATAATTGTATCTAAACTTTAATGGTGGGACCCATTTATTTTACAACCACATGATAACTTATCTTAACATTCAAACACACATAAACTCATCTTAAATAGACTCTACAAAATTCACAATCATCTCAACTCATTATTATTCATAAAAAACTCAACTCACTCAAACACAGCTTAAGAAGCCATCGACTCAAATATATGTAACCGCCAATGCCCTAAATGCGCTGAAATTGATGCAATAAAAACAATTAACTTATAGTCTGTACTATTTAATAGATTAATCCATGGAGATGGATGGATTATCACGCACCTGGTGAAGTAAAGCACATGAAGAATATACAAGAAAGATCGAGAAACGAACAAATAATGCAAAACCGCCAATTTCTTAGGCTTAAAAATTGACAGCAATCCATCTCTTTTGACTGTAAAACATTAAAGGTATTTCCCCTCGTTCTAATATTTCCAACATAATTCATGAAAACTGCAGTGTTGTTGAATTTAGAACTGTGGCTTAGGCTCACGGCAATGGTTCTTGCGAATCTCCCAGTCGAGACAAGTGGAGATATGCATCAGTCCCTGTATGCATGCATAGCAAAGCTACAGATGAGGATCTCATAGGTGTATGAAGGGAAAAAAGAGAGACATGAGACAACAAACACGCGTGGACTTATCAACGAGCAGACTACAAATAAGAAAATAATACAGAATTCACTTTTATGAACTGCCTTGATTGTTTGAAGATATGAGATGAGATGAGACGAAAGTTAAAAAAATAATAAAATATTATTGTAATATATTAATTTAATATTACTTTTGTATGGAGATTTGAAAAAGTAGTTTTAGAATTTTAAAAAGTTAAATTTTTTATTATATTTTGTATAGAGATTTGAAAAAATGTTATGATGAATTTGAGATGAGTTTGGGAGTTTTGGTTTCTATCTCCCAAAACAAATGGACCCTGATCTAAGATGATGTTGCCTAAGTTAGGCAAGTTCATCCAGATTCTGGATTCAGGAATTTAGGTTCGAAATATGAGTAAGTTTCTTTAACCTCTTAAGTGAAAGTGCCAAAACTATTAGAAAATAAAGAAAATTTCAAGCCGGCTGGGCCAGCCGAGATGAATAGGCCTAGCCTGGGTATTGAATATCTCTTCCAGTCTTATATACCATATGTGTTATTGTGATCCCTAGTGTTCATGATAAAATCCTGCAGAGATGGACAAGTAAAACCGAATAATGATACCAACATTACATTTCACAACATACTTCACAACAATGTTTTAAGATGAGGGTATTTTTCTAATATGATGTTCTTTTACATGTTATTTTACAAAAATATCCAAATATATTGTGTAAATTGTTGTAAAACAGTGTTTGTGTATAAATCATTTTTCTTTCCAGTATAGGTGAGACTTCAATCTCACAAAGGCTGAAGGGCCACCTAATGTTGTAACTTCATCTAAATTGACTAGATGTTTTTTTGCAGAGTAAAAGTGAGAATAGCAAATCCTTTAGGCAAGCTACAATGTTATAATATATTGTAAATCGAGAAACTCTCACTCTGCTCTTCAATCTTCATGGAAATAAAATAGACAACAGAAATCGACACATTCAAAGACGATAACTAGCCAAATATGTAACCTACTATGATTTCCCAGATGGAAGATAAACACAGGAATATTGAAGTGAACCAAACTAATTGAATATGCAATGAAATGGTTAATAAAAAGTACAGACACCCAAAATAGTGTTCAAGTGCTGGTAGCTGGCTGAATAGAAAAAAATGATTCTGGTAAATGAGAATTGGTTCAAATTCTTCTATACCATATTTGGATGTCTCATATCAAACAAAAAAAAATTGTGGGACTTGGAATGTCTAGCCCCCAGTGCTAGTCCAAATAGTGTAGATATTCGAGAAAAAAACTCAACTCACCGTATCCTTCCATAGAGATAACTTGTAGATCCCCTCCAAAATACCGAGCATACAGGCGGCTTATTGGAAGCCCATATCCATATCCAGCCATTGTGACTCCATCGGCTGTACCGAGATCAGACTCCACATCCAATGGGTTTCTTGCAGTACTGTAAAGATATGTGAAAATTTTAGGGAGACCACTTCTTGCTATACCACCCCCTTCATCCGAGACCTATCATTCCAGTCAAAATAACTTGTTAGCCATTCCTTCAGTCAAAGGAAACAGTTCCAAAATGATTGTAGACATGTAAAAAAATGAAAGGGGGGGATTTAAATAAACATTTCTTATTTCTGGGAGTGGGATGTAAAAATATTATACCCTCAATGTCAACCAGAATTCTATAAGGACTGAATTTCATGAGTATATGTAATAACAACCAATACCTTGATTGTAACATCTTCTATACCATCAGCTACAATTATTCTAATACGAGGTGCCACTCTGTCCGAGTTCATGAAGCGCTCTTGGACAGCACGCAAGGAGTTCTTAACCAACTCAAACACCATAAGTTGCAAGTGAGTTGGAACATACCTGTTATGAAAGCAAACCGAACATTAATAACAACAAAGAAAGCAAGTGTTCTAACTTCTGAAAAATCTCAGCTCAAGGCAATGTTTCACAGCGGGATATCTCTAGCACAAGGAACACAGAACTGAACTTTTTCCTTTAAAAAATGGTTATAGAATAAGAAAAATTATTTGGAAATTGTATTTTACTTGTAAAGCAAGTTGGGAGGAAAATAAAACGGAAGAAAAATGCAGAAACATTACACCTAAATAGAATCTGAAGAAATTTTTCTTAGTAAGTAAATCTGAAAGGAACACAGTGGAATAAACAAGAACAAGATGACTTACGGAAATGTAAACTTGGGATCCCCATATATACGAAAATAAGGGGCACTGCCGTACTCACGCATGCAAATAGAGCGAGCATCTTCACTGGCAGCCCGTGCTACCTCCAGTGGAGACATTTTTGTATCTATATAACCCACACAATGAGGAGGGGGATTAGGATTGTGCAACTCCACATGTTGCCCTGAATTTCAGCCAAAATTGAAGTATATAAGACATTATTAGAACTCATTTCCAATAGCAATAAAATTAATGAGTGCACAAAAATGCAAACACTAGGTGAACAGATGAATTAGAAAAGCAGTCAATTACAGTAAGAAGGCAAAATAAGATTAGAACTAACCAATAAGCATGCGAATCCCTATTCTTGACATGTAAAAGCGATCCAGAAACTGATGAATCTCATCAAGATCCTCGTACATAATTTTTTGATCCATGCCTTTCTTCAACTGTTGAACCCCCAAAGCCATCATGGGGACCACATTGTTGTGTCTCACCTTAATTGCCTTAATCATTTGGGTAAATTCCTTCTCATCATTCATGTCCTTGATCTCAGGAAAGGATCTAAGATCACGGAAAGAATCCAAATACCAATCTCGAACCTAAGAATGAAAACCTTACACAAAGTGAGTACCAACTCAAGACCTGAGACTAAACCCTGACTTTACCATCTAATAAATAAACAATCAACTCATTCTCCCATAGATGAAATGACATTTATGTGAGGTCATCCACAGAGACATTGCCACTCAACTCAATCTGTAGAACTAAAACATTAGAAGAGAAACCTCACCATACCAAGATTAGTAGATCACTTAAAAATAAGATGCGGAACCTACCAAACGATAAAAGCCAAAAGAATCACTTCCACATTACTCAGTGTAAATCTAAAACAATACACGAAAACCCTCACCAATCACCATACTAAAATTAGTGTAGCATTTAATAACAAGCTGTCAAGTCACAAGCAAATGGCAAACAGGCAAATGCGACCCTCAGGCGTCATTTGCTTAACAATATGGAGCCACTTTTCCCCTTTTGAGGGCAAATACCGCATTGATCTTAGCATTTAAAAGAAAGAAAGGTACTTCAATGATGCTAATTAAACAATGCTAAGAAATAAATAAATAAAATGCCTTTATTATATTTTAGACCGAAAATCACAATAAGCTTTAGGCCTTTTATGGAACATGTACAGAAAAGCAGTAGAGTGATTGTCAGAAAATTTCCTTAGGAGGCCGTTCAAGCAAAAAACAAAAATTATATTCGAAACCTTTTTTCTTTTTTGGCGAGAATAAAATCGAAGTTCAAATAACAGGAATCTCCATAACTATTACTATACTAAACACTAATCTAGAACCCAAGGATTCGAATGAAAAACATCTACAGAAATGCCACGGCAAATTTTCTCAATCCTCTCTTACTAGATATATAATCACACGCACAGAAAATAATAACCACAAAAGAAGTTACATATATCATTAACACCTTTTTCCTGTTTTAAATCGCATATTTAAATAATAATTAAAAAAAAAAAGCAACCCAAAATTCAAAATCTCAAAGCAAGTACCTTCAAAACGGCTGGTTTTTCGGATAAGCTATAAGGCAGGCTTTCGAGCTCGATGGCCCTCCTGGCAATTCTAATGGGGAGCTCCTTGTGAAGGAACTGAGCAGAGATGAGCAAGTTCTTGTCGTTGTGATTGGAACCAAACTCCTTCATGTACCTCAAGCTCACGCCCGTCTGCTTCATACAACCCCATCTTTGCACCTCGTCGATAAGGCTCTTGGAGAAAGACTCGCACAGTTTCTTAGCCGCCATGGCTTGCCAACACGACCCAAGAGCGAGTAGCGCAACAAGATGTCAAGAATCCTAACAACATGCAAGCGAAGCACACAATGCCAAACTAGCATAGAGATTACAGGAGGCGCAGAACGACTTTTTCCTTCCACCCCTCTTTTCCTTCTTTGGTATAGACACAGTAAATCAAGTTTTAGTAAGAGAAATGCCAAGTGGGTATTTTCATTTGGGGCCAATCAATTAACCAGGGTTAGATTTTTAACCACACATTTTCAATCACAAAAATATTATCCTTTCTTCTAAATTTTACGAGTAGTATTATATATATTTATATTTTTAATTACAATATTTATTTTTTTTAATTTTTTAAATCTAAATTTAAAATTTAAAATTTTATTTTAAATTTTAAATTTTAAATCTCATATTTTTTAATATATTAATAATTAACATGTGAAGAAGTAAGTGTTTTTTTATAAATTTTTATTTCCAAACTTTATTATATCAATTATATGAAATTATTGTATTATATATTTTAACTCATTTCATATGCTTTAAAATATGTCACATTAATAAATATTTTCAGATAATAAAATTCAAAATAAAAAAGTAACACTTTTTTCATATGTAATAAATATAAATTAAACTTAAAATTCTCATTATCAAATTAGATTCTCTAATATAAAGAGAGGATACTATATTAATTACATATTATAAGATTTACATGTATGTCTTGTCTGTAACGAGGAATTGTGATTACAAGGAAACTTTGATTTTTTTTAATTTTTATTTTTATTTTTGGTAAGCACTAGCAGGAAACTTTTGATTTCGTCACTGAAAAAGGTGTTAAATTATATTTGTTCAAATTAAAATAAAAATTTAAAAAAAAAAAAAAGGACTTGCCTTTTGAGGAAAGGGGGATGGGGTATGTGGCTGGACACGGCTAGTGCCATATGTTGGAAGCGTCAGGCTGCGGTGTCTAGGCGTGGAAATGAATGCGCTGCTCCCACGCGTTAACCCCAACCGCAGCTTTAGCAATTTGGCTCACCTTGTTTTTGTTGGATAATGGGTCGTCCCTCTAACAGCTCCAGCCAAATCCAATCCGTGATGCAGTCAACGGAAAGATAAAAAAATTAGGACCTTTTCTTGTAACCTCACTAAATATAGAAAAGATAATGTTATACGGTTCCTCGCAGCTAGATGGTTACTTAAAATTTTTTATTTTTTTAATATTTTTTTTCACATATATAAATATTTTTAAAAAATAAGAAAACATATCAATGCACTTCAAATCACTTCTTTAAATATTAAGTTAAAAAAATTAATTTAAAGAAGAGTCACTAAGAATAATTATTTTGAGTGGACATTCTAAAATTTTTCATTTAGAAAAGATGAGTATTATAAGATGTGATATGGCTTTATATGTTAATGTTATAATTATTAAATAGTAATTCAGTTGGTACGAGTTATTATTTTATAATTTTGAGATAGGAGTCCGAGAAACATAAATTAAAATTACTTGCAGATGTAAAGTCTGACCTTTGAATTATGTGATGAGTTTTGGATTAATTGATATCTTGATAGAATTGTACTGATAAATTTGCCTATTGGATAGAAATTATAACTCAAATTAGATATTCCAAAGTTGAGAAGAATTTCTATGATCCGTCCAGAGAGGGTAGATTTGAAATCTATTTATAACTGAAATATTTCTAAAACAAGACAAGTTACGTAATCAGAATGCAGTGTTGTGTTATGTTCGTGTTTACCATTAGAGTTTTGGGGGTAGATTAAACGCAAGTGAGTTTGGTTTTTTTATTTTTTGTCAAAGGAGGAGGTATAGTAGGAGTTTACGTTTAGCTAATACAATATCTTCGTCGTACACGCATCAAATAATTATATATAATATGAACTTAAAAGAATAATCGGAAGAGATTGTTATTAAATGTGATTGATTTCAATCATGTGTGCGGTCTTTTTTTAAATCAAGTTTGTTTCAAGTTCTTTGTTAGATTTGAGAATCCCAAGTGATCATATAAACATAAAAAAAAAAAAAAATGTCATTCAGCATTATTAAGGTTTTGGTATATGTTTGGGTTTGAGTATAGAGGTCTAAGAAGTAAGAAGTGTTTTTAATAATTTAGAAACTCTTTTAAATAAATAAATAAAAATTAGTACGTCTGATAAATTTTAGAAGTCATCTAAAGACTGAAAATCTACTTTTAAAAGTTTAACATATGTTTGGGTTTGAATTTGAAGGCTTAAAAAGTATTTTTAGAAATCTATTTTTTTTTAAATATATATATATCTAGTAAATATCTAAAAAAATGCTTCAAGCACCTGAAAATACTTAACAAGATAACATGTTAATCTCAGTGCCCTTTAGGCTGAAATTGAATTGCTTGTACCATAACTCTTTGATATAAGAACAGAAGATTTGAGCGTGGCTAGTGTCTTCCTCTTTCTCATTGCACCATATGCATTGTGCTCATTCCACTACTTTTTTTTTTTTTTTTAATTTTTAAATTCTGTAAAGTTGGTAGGCTAATTTTGTACACTCTTTAAGCAAAAATCTTCACTCTGTTTCACATTCATTTTTTATACATTCTTCCACATCTTCTTCTACTCCCCAACATTTGATACCACACCAAGCTGTCTCGGAGCATTAGCAATGGACTCTACAATTTTTTTTTTCAAAAAGTTCAAGTTATACTATTTAAAAGTTAAATAAAAAGTCTTTTTATTCATTTCTTTTTACTTTTTTTTCATCATTTTTAATTAAATATGATGAAATTTTTTTGATATATATGCAAATTTATATTTTTTTTTAAAAAAAAAAAAGAAAAATTCATTATTAATGCTCTCACATATTTAAGAGAAAGGAATTGGCGATAAGCACTTTTCACACTAAAAATACCATTCTTCTCATGTTCCTGCACAATGCCATCTGGCATGCTCTCTAAAGTTAGCATGATACAAAGGACCTCATTTACTTCTCTAGGTGGTAAGATTCTCTTAATCTTTTCAACATCCCACCATAACTAACTTTAAAGTACTTTAATTACGTTTTATCAAGAATAAACAATTTTTTAATCGTAAAAGTTTTTAAAAAGTTTAAAATTAAAAGCACTCCAGTAAAAAGCTTTATTTCCTACATCAATTCCATATAGTCACTTAATACTAGAAGAAAAGTTATCTAATTTATATTAGTAATATTCGGTGCAGTGTGAAGTGTACAACTATCATACAGTCACTTTAAAAAAAATAAAATTTATTATTAAAAAAATATTATTTTTATATAAATATCATAATTATTCATTTTTATAAAAATAATTACATGATGCACTCACGATTACAACTATTATTTTTCAATTTATATCTCTACCAATTTTTTTAGTTCAAACTGTCGAACTCTCAATTTATATCTATACCTAGGGCTCCATTTGTATACAAAAATTATTTCATCTCATCATTAGAATTAATTTTTAGATTTTTTATATAAAATATAATAAATAGTCTAATTTTCTTAAAAATTAATATTTAATAAAATTTTATTTAATTTTCATATAGAATCATCTTTATTTCATGTCACTATTCAAACGGGATTAATGCAATCTTTGGTGCTGTGGGTAAGAGAGGATGTCAAAGCCACACGCACGGTCCGCCTCCCCTTTAATTTACTCACGCCAAGAACGTGTGATCGTTGTACTAGCTGACTCACATGGCTTTGGTCGCGAGCTTTGGGCCATATAGAAGATACCATGTATGTGGTGCGGAACTAAGATGTGGACCTTCATCATTACAACTTGTGGATATCAATTTTAGAAAGGGACTAATTTCAATAAAAAGAATTTCATTTTTTTTTAAAATAATCATGTCTTCGAATTATTGTGGGGTTGCGGTAATATGCGATCCATGTTGACAAGTACATAAATCTTTTTTTCTAATGTTGGCAAGAATTTAATTCCAAGGTGGGGTATTTTGTCACGAGTTTATCGTCAATAATTGGAGAGAAATATACCCAATTGTATGTCTAATTAATTGCACGTGATGGTCATGGACAAATTTCATAATTTTGATAATAATGCTTATTACTTAAAGCTCGGCAACGATAAGCCTTAAATTAAAAGCTAAATTATCCATCATACTCTCAAATATGTACTAAAATAAATAAATAAACACGGTTATGTTTGGATAGTAGAAGTGTTTAATCTCATTATTAAAATTCTTCTAAATTTTTATATAAAATATAATAAATAATACAATTTTTTTTAAATTACAAAATGATAATATATTAAAAAATAATATTTTATTAAAAATTTCAAATTCTATTTTAATTTATGTCATCTTCAGGGCTATCTTTTCTCTTAGGCAAGTGTCTAAAATCCCATAATGATAAAAGGACTTCCCAAAAAAACAATCTAAAGTATAATTTTTTAAAAAGAAAAAAAATCTAATCAAAAAAATTAATTAATTCAATAAGAGAAAAAAATTTATTAAATAGATATTATACATGTGATTATTAGTTTTAGAAGCATTCCGTATAATAATTATTTCAAATACTCTCCTTATAAGAATACAATTATCTTTTATCCTTATAAGTTTAATATAAAATGTGAGAATTATAAATAATAAAATCTAGTTTTTAAATATTCATTAAAAAAATTTGTATGATCCTTTAAAAAAACAATGACTCACTTTTTTATAGAGTTTTATTGACGATAATTATTATAATTACTTCTAGATCTCTTTTAGATGCTAAGAGTATTTCAGACTATTTAAAATAATAGTAAAATAGTTTGAATTAAGATATTTTATTAGGTTTTAAGTTAGAGAAAAAAAAAATTTGAATTTGAAAATATCTAAAAATATATAAAAAATTATTGTGTTCCCAAACAACCTATAAAACTTAATAGCACGTCTTATAAAATTAGGTTTGATAAAATCTTCTCTAAATCAAAATTTTCTAATAAAGATTAAGTCAGTTATTAATTAAAAAAATAGTATAAATCTTAATTAGTAATTTTACTTAACAAACAATAGGCATTATTTTTAAATAAAAATGTAGCATAAAATTAAAATTAATTGATTTAATTTAACTTTTATTAAAAAAAAAAAAGAAGCTTAATCAAAACTTTTATCTTAGGCCCTAATTTATTGAGCGGGCCCTGGTCAACTTAACTCACTAATCTAAATACACAATTAAGTATATAAGCGGAGAAGATAGTCTCTTTGTCATTGAACACGAACAAAACAACAACAAAAGAAATTACGTCACAATATTTGAAATAACAAGATACACAGATAGAATAAGGTTTAGTACTCGATAATTGACTATTTTGGTTTGGTTATCCTCAAACCATCGAAATAAGAAACAGAGAAAGAAAGAGAGAAACTTACTTGTTCTAATATAGAATAATAGAAGTTAGCTTAGCTTATCCGTCTTAATTTATTCTTGCATTCCGAGAGTTATCTACATGTTGACTAATGTTGAAGAAGAAAGACCACCTAACCCCCATCGTCAACATCTATAATTAGAACATGCTTCTCTTCTTTGAGGATAGCGTCAGCTTTCTTATTATCTCGAGTCTATCACAAGCCATAGTTTGGACAGTATTAAGATAATTTGGGAATAATAATAAAATATTTAAAGTAAATGAAATGAGATAGAAATAATTTAAGTTAAAATGTTTCACCAGATTTTAGAAAATGATAGAAAAAATAGAAAAATATTATAAAATTAAAATATTATTACATTATAATTGTTCAGTAATTTTTTTTTTAATTTGATCAAAAAATTGAACTATTTTTTATTTTTGCTTGGAAGTTTGAGAAATTTTGTAATAATTAGATAATAAATTGAATATTTGAAATAAAAAAGTATTTCTGTTGTTGGTATTTCAATATCAAAAATTTGATGTGCAATAATTTTTATGTACTTTATGCATTCTGCTAATGTGATTGATGCATTACTTGTTTAATATAAAATAATTACTTTAATTAATCACATCAATAATGTATATAAAAAGTACACAAAAATAATTGTATGTAGTAGAGAGATAAGCTTTAAATATATAAATTTCACGTAAGCCTTTTTGTAAAAAAAAAAAAAACTGATTTGAACAAGGCAAGCATACGTAGGAAATCAAGATGGGATCCCATTGATCCAATAGAATAGGGTTGGAATCAAAATTTGATATTTGAGAGAACGATTGATAAAGTGTGTGATACATATAAATATAAATAATGTATATTTTTTTTACACATGACTATATATAAACAATAATCATCACAAAATTATATAAGAAAATATATGTATAAATCATGTGTTCAACAAATTTTCTCAAATTCTTAATTAATCTGCAAACCTACAATATCCTATCCAAAATTCAAGACACACAAATATTATAATAGCATTAAAATTAGACTGTTTCTGATAGGGAATACGCACCTCGCCTACGCAGACCCCTTTTTATCTATGTTGTGACATTCAGCAGCTTCCATGTACGCCAAGTAAATACATGACCTACAAGGGAGATGAAAAATTAGTATAGAACAATCATTTTCCAATTTTTTTTATTGGTTCAAGGCTTGAAACCATTTTTGCATATAAATTATGCTAAAAGAATCCAAAACATTATGTACAATATTTTTGGAATTTTTGCACTGAATTGAAGTACAGAGGAGAGGGCTTAAAGACAAATACAATCTCTTCCCATTGTGGAAACACTTGCAATATGCTAGTGCTAGACATCATGATTATTGTTGTTGCCTATTAGTTGCAACTTTTCAATTGATTGTAGATCAAAGATTTAAACGTATGACCACGCTTCTCTCACAACAACAGTATGTGGGGGCTAATTTCAGATTAGTTCATATTTTGGGCCCAAGATGTATTTTTAATATTGGAGGGACTAATTTCAATTTTAAAAAATTGTACGGAGAATTTTTTTTTTCTTTCTATATAGTAAAATAAAATTTTAAAAAATTTGGAGGTGGTAGCCTCCTAAGGAACCATAAGGTTCCGCTTAGGCCTGTTCATCCGAGTCGGGTTGTATCCGGCCTGATTTGAAATTTTAATGTATTTCTTAATATTTAAATTTTTTTCTCAAAAAAATTGAAAACAATTTTAAATTCGAGTTTTGGATTTAGGAATCCGGATGAATACTCCTAGTTCCGTCCCTGCAGCACATGCAACAGCTAGAGCATGAGCAATAACATATCCTTTTCCATAGTCGGGGTCCTGAGGTACTCAATTTCTTTTTTTTTTTTTTTAAATTAGAAAATTAAAAATATATATAATATGAGAAGGCTGAGTAGAAAAGAGTTATGCGAAGCTTGAAACTTTAAATATCATTACTCTTTTTATTATCTTCCTTGCACGGTTGTTTTAAAGCCCATCTGCACGCTTTCCTTATTTGGACAGGAGGCAGCTGAGTCCCCTTTCGCCTATCTTAATAATGGCCCATTTCATTCCTCGGACGGTCGGACCTTTGAATTGCTGGGCCCAAATCCGTCTTTTAGCTGAAAAACAAATTATAAGGAATCTGCCAGCTTCGAACATATCTATATCCATATTGCTCCATTGTAATAGGAATCTGCCAGCCACAAAAATACGTCACATATTGGTTTGTCCTAAGAAGTGTCTATAAGTACCAATTTCTGAGCAGAGAATGTGGGACTGTGAGTCCATTCCAGACTCCAGTGTCAGACAGACCGTAAGTTTCCTAATAGCTTGAATTTAGAGATGAGATAAAATGAATTATAAATAGTAATAAAATAAGTGGTTGAGATGAATTGAAATTTAAAATAAACAATTAAAATAAATTAAAAATACGAGATAAGATGAGATGAGTTAAACCCACCTTCCAAAACAAACAAGCCAGTTGTAACGGCAGACCATCCATCGTTCGTGGCAATTGAAACAGACCCCAATGCTATCCATCTCCTCTGCTTGCTTTTCCAATGCTTTTCGGCACTGAGGACTATTATTATGCCTTCTTAATTTATTTGTTTAGTGTGTTTTATAATATAAATTATACTTTTCTTTTTATACTTTTTATTTTAAATATTTTTTAAGAATTATACTAACCCAAAATCTCACACCCAACATACCAGAAATGTGTAGAATAAAAAATAATAAAAGAATAAAATCAAATACTTAAGTAATGTGAAGAGTGTGATGCTTATGCTTAGAATTTTTTATTTTTTAAATATGTAAAAAAAATAAAAATACCAATAGATGAATAATTATTTTTTTGACTATTAAATAAAAATATTAAAAAATTAAAATATATAAACAATCAAAATAAAAAAGTAACGACGTAATAACATTTTCTTTCGACATTGACTTCGCACGGTTAAGTTTTTTCCATGATGTGTATAAAAATATTTAAAATTAAAAATTAATTTTTTTTTTATGTATAATTTTTTTAGGTATTTTTATATATTACATTAATATAATTGATTGTATATTTTTTAATATAAAATATATTAAAAAATGATTAGATTTAACAAAAGTCATGAACATATGAAAATACGAATAATACTAAGTATAATTATAGAGTTACAAAAAATATATAATCATTTTGAAAAAAGTAGAGATTACTGTTAAAAAAATTAATTAATTTTTTTGTGAATTTTATAAATATATTTACTTTTTGTTTAAAAAATAATTATATATCACTTATAAATTAATGATTATATCTATTGTTTCTCACAAAAAAGCGAGTGCGTTAGTTATGAAGTTAAGAGTTGTAGAAAGTAAGGAGAGAGCGCATGTCTCAACTGCTACGTCAATTATTAATTCTTAACTAATATTCCTTGGGCTTTGTCTTTTGCTAACCGAAAGACATCCTATATCGTCTCTCGATATCTCCTCCTATGCAGTAAATAAAGAAAAAGCTAAAAACGTGACAGTGAAAGAAAGCCCATTTTTTAAAATGAATTATCGTGTCAACTCTTAACAACGAGGGTATAAGTTACAAGACAGCGGGGAAATAGATGGGAAGGAGGTGGTCCATAACGCATGGTATTAGGCAGCATCAGCACCTAATAATTATATGTTAATAGCTTAAAAAAAAAGAGTAATAATTAGTTGGTCAATGCCATTTTAGCCATAATATTAAAATAAAAGTAATGATGCATACATGTAGATTTATGAATCAATTTACGTATCAATATATACTTAGTGGCTATTTTTATTAAAATTTAACTTTCTGATCAATTATATTAAATGAGTGTTTGTATTAATACACAGAATCACTTACAACTAATTTTTTTTTAAGAAAAATGCTATGATGGACTACCAAAAAAAATTTATTGATTGGTGAATTTTCATTTGTATTTTTATATTGAAAAATAAACTGAATTTGTTTTTTTTTTTAATATTAAAAATTTTATTTCTTAATATTAACAAAAAAAAAACTAATCAATACATATCAACTTAAGGGTCTGCTACGTAGAACCACATTGATATTAATTACTACAAGCACGATGCTGAGAGATTAGTGACATCTTTTCTCCACATAATATTTAAATAATGAATTAAAATAGGATTAAGAGCAGTTAGTTATACGCAATATGATATATTATCAAATTCAATTTCTTATCTCAAATTAGACAAAAATGCCACCCCATAACACTTTGTTTTTATTTTTTAAATGAATTAATATTAATAATAATTAAAAAAAAAAAAAAAAAACATTGCCTGACAGCGATTGCTCTCCCTCTCCCTCTCTCTCTCTCTCTCTCTCTCTCTGCTTTCCCTTCCTTCCATCCACGCCTTCTGAAAATTCTCTCTGCGTTTCGATCTTGCCCCGAGTTTCTCTTCCACCCTCGTTCGTTTCAATTTCTTCTCTTTTTATTCTTTTATTGAGTTTCTCTGAATTATATACGATTAGGGTTTCTTTTGTTTTTGCCCAAACCTCTGTTTAGAAGCAAGTATCGAAAAGGTTATTAATGTATTTTGGTTAGGATCGGTTCGCCGTGAAGTTTGGAGACGAGGAGGGATTAGTCTCCGGCAATAATGGCGACCGACTTGCCGATGGGCCCTCAGTTGGAGCAGATCCACGGTGAAATCCGCGATAATTTCCGAGCCCTATCGTATGCTCCCCTTTAATCACTCCTCTCTCTCTCTTGGTTTGTCCGATTATTGCAATGTGATTGTGAATTTTGCGGATCTGGATTTAATTAAAAGTATGGTTTTGATTATTATTTTAATTCAAAATATGAAGTTCTAAGTATGCTTGTTTAGTTTATTTGTGCTATGGCATGGGTTTATCATTGGCGTTGCCGTTGCTTTCTTTTTTATATGCTAGTCATTCAACTTCGAATGTGATTTAAGTATTTTTAGAGACTAAAAGAGTGCTATTAGCTATTAACAGTATTATATGCTTTAAAAGAGAGAAAATCTGGCTGTGAACGTATGAATTGTGGCCATTGCCTTTACTGCTAGATGGTGATCTCTTAGCTACTGGGTATGCGTATTCCTGACAAGGATTGCTTCATTGCAATGCCAAAAGGATTTTCAACTTGGTGCTAAGTGATATTGTGCTCTCCTAGATGTCAATGTATCCAGGTTGGAATGTTGAAGATTTTAGTATGGTTCATAGTTTTTTTTTTTTAATATCTTAGTAGTGTGGTGCATAGTTAGTATTCACCTGTACATTATTACTGCAAATCATGTTTTTTTTTTGTTGGTGTTATTTTAATTTTGATTTCTTATAAAGAGTAGGTGTTGGCAATTGTCAGTTCCCTCTTTTGTTAGGGAGCTGCAAGATAGATACTTGTTATTCTTTAACGACTATCTGGAAAAGTTGCTGGGGTGTTTGGTTTTTGATTATGATGTTGTTATGCTTTGCATTCAGAAATGGCTTCCAGAAGCTGGATAAGATCAAAGACTCCAATAGACAAAGTAAACAGCTGGAAGAACTTACTGGAAAGATGAGGGAGTGTAAAAGGTACCAAAAAAAAAAATCATTTTTTTGTTTTATAAGTAATAAATTTTATTCATCGAATGCTATACAAAAGATATACCTAATTACATCTAAGAGTAGGAAATGAAAACAAGAACTCATGAACAGTCCCTCCATTAAGTACAAAAGCTGAAAACCATTGAAGCAAGGAAGACATAAAACTTCCAGATTTCCTCTGCAGTACGCTCCTTGTTATCTGGTTTATATCATTTATATCTGGTTTTTCATTCATACATCATTTGTGCATTGGACTTTGGTATATAGGGGTAGAAAAGAGTCCATTCTTGACCATGCCATGTTTCAAAAAAAACTTCTGAATATTTCAGATATCATTTTTTGAAATGTGTGTTCAGGATTTATGCAGAAACAATCATTTTCTTTAAGAAGAGTGACGGCATCCCAATTTTATTGATTCCCCTCACTTTCGGCCAAGGAATAAATGTACAAAAAAAAAAGCTTGGTGGTTATGAAATTCTCAAAAATCAAGCTTTAAAAGCTACTAGCAAGCTATTTCCTATTTACAACTCATGGAGTTCCAGATTTATTAAAACAAAATGACCAATTAAAATGCAAGATAAATGATCTAAGGAAGAAAAATAACAGTGTTACCTGATGCTCCAATGTTGGCCAATCCATCAGCCAGTTTATTACCTACTCGGAAAATGTGTCTAATGCTACAATCCATGTAAGAGAAGAGAGATAGCATCTCATCCCTAAATCCCAATACTGCCAAGGCCTTTAACATAGAGCAGGGGAACCTGTTGTGAATTGAGCGTGTGAAATGAATGCTTAGGATGGTTTCTTAGCCTCAAAAGGAAAAAAGGTCCCGCAGCCAATGGATGAGTTTATAGATAAATGATTATGTTTTAATAACTTTTTCAGATTAATCAAGGAGTTTGATCGTGAACTTAAAGATGAGGAGGGGAGAAATACACCTGAGGTTAATAAGCAGCTCAATGATGAGAAGCAGTCTATGGTCGGTACTTGGAACCTTTTATTTTTTGCATTAATGGCATGTATACACATGCACGATCGAGACATACATGTATGATTTGTCATACAATTTATGAAATGGCTGTTTAATTCTTTATTGTGACCCTGCTTCTTTCTTTGAATCTTTTTTTTTTTACTTATGGATATCAGCCTTATGTTGCAATCTCCACATTTGCAGATCAAAGAGCTGAACTCATACGTGGCATTGAGAAAAACGTAAGTTGACTAATTGATTATCGTTTCAGTGGTAATGAGTTTGGATCTGTTTTATATGGTGTCAAATTGTCATTTTAGAGTGATACTACTTGAACCATGAAAGTATAGTGATAGTTGAGCTTTTCAGTTCTTATTCGACAATATACATCTTCGGTTGCTGAACTCAGTCAGCAAATCGAACAAAATTTCTGTTCTCTGTTCATCTGTTGGTTATATGTACATATATTTAAAATAATAATAATAATCTATTTGACTGAACTGCAGGTATATGAATACCCTTGGTAACAAGAGAGTTGAACTATTTGATATGGGAGCAGGAGTAAGTGAACCTACGGCTGATGAAAATGTTCAAGTAGCATCATGTGAGACATATCTCCTCTTGCAGTCAGAAATTGATTCCTGTGTTTGATGTTATCACTTGGGTCAAGAGAACTGTTAATGTGTTCTGTTAATGCAATGATACTTGATAATCTAAATAGATCCACTCTCATAGACGATTATTATGAGAATATGGTGACAGAGCTAAAGTTCATTTTAATAATGTTACCTTTTTACGCTTGAAGTAGTTAAGACTCTGGAGGAATGAGAGATCACATGGCTTTGATAAGTCCCAACTAGCTGTGTCTGAAAAAGATTTGAGGCAGTAGTTTAATTGTCACAGCATATTCTAATACGCACACAATTACAACGATGATGTTTTATTTGACAGATTATTATAAGTTGCACTAACTTCATCTGACTGCAAATGCATATAAATCAAACGATTGAAAGATTATATTACCCCAATTTTGCTGCATGTATATATGTATGTATGGATTTGTTTCTTTTTTCTTTGCAGAGGTCTCCTTGTTTGGATTAAGAGATGAGATGAATTTTGAAAGTTCAATAAAATATTATTGGAATATTATTTTTTAATATTATTATTGTTTTGGAATTTGAAAAAGTTAAATTTAGATTTGAAAAAGTTGAATTATTTATTATATTTTGTATGAAAATTTGGAAAAGTGTAATGATGAGATGAGTTGAGATGCTTTCAACTCTTAATCCAAATCAGCCTATTTGGGTGGTTTTGGATTGAGAGATGAGATGAGATGGGTTAATATTAGTTTCAAAAGTTAAATAAAATATTATTTTTTTAATATTAATATTATTTAGGAATTTGAAAAAGTTGAATTGGAATTTGTGTTTTGTATAAAAATTTGAAAAAATGTAATGGTGAGTTTGAACTGAACTCAACTCATCTCTCAATCCAAGCCACCAATGACTTTAACATATCTTGCCATGTAGCAATGTCAAATCAAGAACTTATCAATGCTGGAACAAAGACAATGGACGAGACTGATCAGGCCATTGAACGCACTAAAAAGGTATATAGAGTTAAGAAACATGAATTATCTGAAATGCTTCTGTTGTTGGTGTTCTTAACACTTGAAATTAATCACCTTTAGGTTGTTGAACAAACAATTGAAGTGGGGACCCAAACTGCTGTTACATTAAAGGGTCAAGTAAGTATGACTATGCCTAAACTCTTTTTTTTTTTAAGTAACTATGCCTAAACTCAGTTATTCTTCCTCCTATTATTTAAGCTTCTTTATCGTAATCCAATATTTTGCAGACTGACCAAATGGGCCGTATTGTTAATGAGCTGGATACAATTAACTTCTCAATTAAGAAGGCCTCCCAGCTTGTGAAGGAGATTGGTAGGCAGGTTAGTTCTTTACTCCTTTTTTCCCCTTTGAATGCAGTTTGTTTTCCATTTGTTTTTCTAGAAACTAAATTTTATTGGTTTATTTCAGGTGGCTACAGATAAATGCATCATGCTTTTTCTGTTCCTTATTGTCTGTGGTGTAATAGCCATTATCGTTGTCAAGGTATCTATCCTCTTCAACCCTTTATTCATCACCCTATATTTCCTAGCCATGAACTTTGTATCTTGGAAGTAATTGACCAGCTTTCTAGGATCCCAAATAATTTTTCACTTTATGAATGTGTATTGGAGACGTCAAAATGAACCCTAAAACGTCCTCAATGGAAGAGAAAGAAAGAATAAAACTAAAGTTTAAAGTGAAAGCATTGGCAATGCTATGATATGAATCTCAGATACAATAATCCGAAAGAGAATTGCTCATAGTGATATATCTCCTGCAGGCTGCAGCCATAGGCTAGCATGTTGTATAATGTAAAATTGCACGCCAATATTGAACTTTGTATATTTCTATGCAATGTGTAAAACTGCAGGTTGTGAACCCCAATAACAAAGACATCAGAGACATCCCCGGATTGGCACCTCCAGCTCCCGCAAGGAGGCTTTTGTGGGCTGCAGATTATTTTGATTAGGTTCCTCATTTCAGAGCAGTTTTTCCACTGTTATGATTTGTGTTCCAAGTTTCATGGAAGGGAGGAGGCCAAAGGAATGCTATCTGCGGATCTTTTTTTTTTTTTTTTTCTTTCTTTTCTTTTCCTTGTTTTCACCAATTCTTGCTGGCGATGTGCATATTCTGTTATCTATTCTCTTTTTATGTGTAAATCACATGCGAGCCCTTTTTTCCTTGTTTTGAATGCCGCGGTTCTTTATGTTAAACATCGCATTACTGTTGTAATCTAGAAAGAAAACTCTGCTGTGAAGTTCCCTTCTGTCCGTATTTAGGAGATGTATCCTCTTTTGGTTCATATAGACATGCTGTTATTATATTTTTAGTCAGTGACAATGGGTATAAATCCAATATAACACCTGTGGGGACATAATAAATGTATTGATTCGATTCATTTTAATGAATAGATGCCATGTTGTATAAACATGATGTCGACTCCTACCCGAGATTTTAGGTTGATATCAAGTGCATTGGATGGTTGCCGAATAATCATTGTATTGTGGCTTGATTTCTTCTCTTTTTGAACCCGACATCTTAGGTGTAGTTGTTAAAAAAAAAGAAGAAGAAGAAAAAAAAAGACATCTTCGGTTTGGTTTTAGTCCTCTGGTGTCATAACATGAGTCCGAGCGGATCCATTCAATTCTAGAAAAAAGGTTTTTGTCAAATCTGAACTTTCTGGGAATCCTTTCCCACCCATTGTGAATGAAGAGTAAGGGAAAAACAGTTCCATTTGCCGAGATACTAATAAAAAAGTTTCCAGATCAAACAGCCTTGGACTTTGCTATGGTCCATTCGTTCAAAACCGTTCCCGGCTACAGAACTCAAAAGACGGAAAAATGAAGCATACATGCCATAAATGGAAGTAAATACAAATGAATCGCCTTTGCACGGATACATTGCCTGGAAAGAATGGAGTCAGATGCATTTGAACTGGCTTCCTCTACTATTTTCTTCTCCAAATACATCAAACCACGTTTATTCCAGTCATGAATCGCGCATGAGCTGCGAACGTCCAATATGAGATAACCTTGATGTTGATAGCAGAGGTGCTTCTTCATCAAAATTCGAATCAGAGGCACCACCATTCCCTCCACTGCTTCCCTTGCCGTTATTGCTAGTAGTGTCATTAGGCAAGAATATGTCTGATGATTTCTTCTCCAACTTCCAATCCTGCATCAGTCAATATAGAAAACATAGCCGTCTGAGGAAAAGCGTGAATCTGGATTTCCAACATGCGTGTAAGCATCTCAAAATTGTGACTATAACAAGAAATTAATGATCCATATAGCATATGGCTATGACAAAGTATGGTTAGTTGACGAAGTAGAAATCCCAAATGCATTTTACGTTTGAGCATACTTCATGCATACTTTGCGGTGAACCACTCACTAATGGGCGGTTTAAGAAGCCAGGATTAGGTTCAGCTAGGATAAAACATGATCCAACAGTCTTTGGGTCAGCATTGCATTCTAGTACAAGTTTCAATCCACAGTGTTTTCAGCGGTGACTAGCCGATCAAGAGTCAAACACTGAGCTGTTCATTTTGAACTTTTCAAACATTTTCCACTAACAAGATTCATAATTCTATTTTTTGATAGGTCACAAGATTCATGAACAAACATTATATCTCAAACATTTTCTGATCACAAAAGATTTATAATTCTGGAAACTGACAATGCATAAGCTGGGGGTTTGTCAGCTTCATGAACAACTTATACAATCATAGATTCATTCCAAGTACATTAAAGTATACACATCAGACCTAATTGTTTCAAGCACAATGTAATTCTATGGACATTTAAATGCATTGCCATTGATGAAGAAAAGTCCAAGGTAGAGGATATCCTTTTGAGGAAAGGGGAAAAAAAATATAATGTTCAGCTTTATAGTATCAAGGATAATCTATGAGATTACCTTGGTGATTCTTTCAGGAAGGCTTTCAGAAGGTTGTTGAGATGCTCGAACATCCTTGACCTTTATATAATTGTACATGACTACACCACATAGTGCTGCAATTGTAAAAAAGATTTTTAATGCAAAGTAGATTTTTGAGGTTTAAATGAGGCACAAAATTTCTGACTGAAAGCTTGCACTTCATATGGATGGAGATATACCGATGGCATAGCCAATTATATTTAGCCCAGTTATTGTGGACTCTGGAAAGATGACAGTGGAAAGGGCTATCAATATCCAGTCTTTCAGAACACCAGCAACCCGAATGGTAACTGCCGCCGTTCTACCAATTACTAAGAAAATGGAGAAGTTCAGGGCCAAAGCACAAAGAGCATTTGAGAAAAAGATCCAGAAGTTGAACTGGTCCTCTGAGACTTGTATATGAGGCTTCTCCAATAAACACCAAGGCACAAACAAAAACATGAAACTGCATATAACAGTGTCAAAAAATGAGAAGCTGATACAATAGTATCCAATGTAAAAAACAGAACAAACTCCCATGGTCTAACAAAATGGATCATGTAAATAGCTAATTAAAATTAAAATAACTGTTCATTCACTAAAATATAAATTTCCTGCAATATAAATTTTCCTTTCTAGGAATTACATGATTTTTTGAAACAAGAAACAAAATAGTGAATGCCAACCACCAAATACCTCAAGATTTTTAAAAATCAGGTTATGATGTCCAATCAAGATTAAGCAATAACTTAAAAGAAGAATTCACTTATATGATCATCCAAAAGCCTCAAAACAAAGTACCTGCACGGAGCTATGTAATATAAACTGGTGATGGGGTTTAGAGTCAAGCCCTTCTTTTGTAGAAGGACTTGTGTTAAGACCAGCCTAAGAGCTTCTGCAAAGATGCCTGTAACCTGGTAAACTGTACCAACTACATTAAAATTAATCTCCCCATATGAGGAAATGACAACTCCAACACTGACCAGCACCATGTTCAAGAACACGTCACACCTTGGTTTGTCAGTGCCACACATAACAGCCATGATAAATGTTGCGACAGGCACTGAAACAAATTGAGACATGAGCAGTCAGCTACCAGAGTTGAAAAACTTACAACAGTAAGAAAACATATGCAAGTTTTCGACGCATACTTAATGCTTTGAGCATCTGGATGAAGGCCACAGAAATGTGCAAGTAAGCAGTGTTACCAAACCTGAATGACAAGTACAGGAAAAAAAATTTGTCAACAGATATTATTAATCCAAAAAAAATTTACTTATCATTTCAAAAGACCTCACTGCTACTAACAAGGAATAGCTGTCCTAATCCCAGATAAGCCAGTGATTTCCCTTTAAGCAACAAAGTTATATATAAAGCTTGATTTTATAGTTAATTTACTGTCTATCCAAGAATCATGAGAGAGAGCTTCATAACAGAGAGCAATTCTAACAAAGATTCGCACACAAGCAACTACATAAAAAACAGAAGCAAAAAAGAAAAAAAAAATACAAGATTAAAAAACATACATGAAGTGATAAAGATTCAAAATATTGATTACATTTAATCAAATTGGTGATTATCCAGCCAAAACAAGCAACCCCATTCGAACTTATCTGAGTCTAAACTTCTATATATGTCTTGCCTGAGTGCTTTATCAAATACTTTATTTTACAGTTAAGGATAATTTTGGGGAACATTCAGTTCATAGTGAAAAGATTAGGTTAGGTTCTTAAGTCAAGTTCGCTGGTTGGAATCATTATTTCATACATTAGATATATGGACATCTAAGTTTTGGTTATAAACATCTATAAAACTTGCTTAATTGTTTTAAAGATATTTTTGAGAGACTTTAAACTGATCAGAATCATAGGTGTACAAACAAAAACCAATTCAATCATCAGATCTAATAAGAAAGGTCAAGGAATTGATCCCTAGTAGTGAACACGCTAAACACCTGATGATAACATATTCACGCCTCCTTAATTATAGAATTTCCATGTCAAATGCCAAAAAGGAGGTTGGGTTCTGCTAGATCTTAGTGCTTACCAAAGACTTGATGCAAAGAAGGCACTTATCGGTATCACACATGTTGCATATCTGTTTATGAAAAAGACAGAATATATTTGACAAATGAGAAACTGAACAAATGAAGAATAGAAGGAGAACATCACAACAGAATAAATGGGAGGGGGCAGAAATTGAAAATCTATTTCACTTACATTTCAAATGTCATTTTGATTGGAGCTACGACCTGAAAATACAAAAGATTTAACTACATCAATTTGAGAACACAACCAGAAAAGTCACAGAAAAACTCTGGAATCTCATTTTGGATACCTCTGGCCACTTTATTACAAATCAAGGCAGTGGATAAAAAACAACAATATTGAATGAAATACAAGTACTTATAAGAATATTGAATGAAAGTGAAGGATAACATTCAGAATATAAAATATAGAAAAGAATGAAGATCAAGGATTTTAATAAAATTGCTCCTTTATAACCACAATAACCGAAGCTTGCAAGATCGCATAAGCGACCATTTTACACCCATTCGATCCCATAATCACAGGCTTGATAAGTTTTTGGAACCGCAAAAGACCATACCGAACTATAGAAGCTTATGGTTAATAGCTATCGGTGTATAGCATCAAATGAAATAAGAAAGCACATCCAGAATCAACACAATGCCATAGTAATACGGCTGCTAGTACAAAAACAAGTGTAAAGTTTTACAGAGATCTACATCAGCACCATACAAAGCACACTCGGAATCAAGACAAATTTTGTGATCATAGTCCAGCACAAGAAAGTCATACCTTGAAAACCCGAACAAGAAAGAATGCAACGGCTCCGGAAAAGCCCATGTGAATCATGGTAAGTGTTATTGGAAACGGAAAGTTGAAGTATTTCGGTGACAGAACCCACTGCACAGCAGAAATTCACAACAGTGAACTCACACAGAGACGCGCACCAAGTACTCAAATAGAAAGAGAAATTGGTACCTTGTTGTACAATATGACTCCGGAAGAAAGTAAAATGTAGACTAGGAGGTACAAGTATGTGAAGAGGAGCGTTTTGTTAATCATTGGCATTCTTCTTTCACACACAGAATGAAGTATGAACTATGAAATCCCGACTCCTTTACCACAAACGAGAGCAAAAAGGAACAAAACTGGCTGCAAATTTAACATACAATGGTGAGCAAACAAAGCAAGCAAAAGCCGGAGCCGCCGATCTGAAACTAGATGGAGGAGACAACAAAGTCTGACACCATCTGATCTGCTTTCTTGCGGCAATGAAGAAACGGGAAATATACCTTACAAAATGGGTTCGGGTTCCCAATCTCAGAGATCCAACCCAATCCGTCACGCACACGTAAAGAATAAACGAAGGAGAAGAAGATCAAATTGATAGGAAATTGGGTTTTTTTTTACATATATATAATATTTATATTATACTTGGAAGTTTGGGAGTGAGTGTGAGTCTTCTTTCTTGTTCTTCGTCAACCCTCGAGCTGTGTTTATTACAGCTCTGCTCTAAGCATAAAAAGGCTCCAGCTTCTCCGTTGGCTTCTGTCTGCGTCTGCGCGCAGCTGACTCGCACGTTTTCGTAATGGCTTTCCAAGATCACGGATTCACACGTATCTTGTTCTCTATCGGACATTTCATTTTCAAGACCGGCATAATTTTTCTGATCAGATGAGATTGAGATTAAAAAAATATATATATATATATATATATATGTATTATTATATATTTATTTAAAATTAATTTTATTTTAAGATTTTAAAAATATATTTTAGAATTTTAAAAAAAATTGAATTATTTATTTTATTTTATATAAAAAATTATAAAAATATAATGATAAATTTAGAATAAGATAAAATAAAATAAAATAGTTTGTATAAACAAATTAGATTGCACTCAGCACTAATGGTTAGGCCTTTGTTTTTATAAATATTTTTAATCTCATTGTTATTATTTTTTAAAATTTTTCTATAAAATAAAATAAATAATTTAACTTTTTCAAATTTCAAAAAAAAAAATTCATATTCTAAAATAAAATTAATATTAAAAAAAATATATTTTAACAATATTTTATTTAATTTTTAATTTTTAATTTTTATCTTATCTCATCTTATTTTATTCATAAAAACAAACCAGGCTAAGTATTCTATTCTCTAAAATAAATCACCAAAATTTACTTTTTCTATTTTATATACTAATTTTTATAATATGTCACCTATCAACTTATGTATTTTTTTTTTTCTATATCATTTAAATGTTATATTATTTAATAATTAGTTGGAAAAAAAATATAAAGAAAGAAGCTATTATGGAAGACATAATACATAAAAATAGAAAAAATAAATAAAATATTTGTAGTTAAACATTATAGTAATATATAAAATAGATATAAAAATATATAATTCGTTGGAGAGTTTTTTTAACTACTTTTCTTCAAATTTTACGTAAGAATGGAAGTGCTAAACTTCCATGATCTGGATTTCACATTAAATGCATACGTTTACCATGTATACGTATGTCATGCCCAACATTGAGTGTAATTTCAACAAAAACTTAACTACAACCTTAATGTTTTTATTGGATTAAGTTATTATATTATTAAGCTGGTTTGTAAAATATAAAACTCAGGTTTTGAAATTTATCTTCTAAATTAAATTACATTATATAAACATTTTTTATATGTTTTATCCATACCGAATATTATTAGATAGTTATGTCATATCAATTTGTCCCTAGTTTTCTCTACTCATTAAACTTTTTTGAATAAATATATTAAAAAAAAGCAATTATTTATCTTCTTCCACACTATCTATCACTCATTTTTTTTCTTTTACCAAATGTTTGGATTTTAGTATATGAATAAACTAAATAATAATAATAATAAGCAAATTTTTTTAAAAATAATTTGTTTAAAAAAAGTATGGTGTGTGGTATGTGAGATCGATGATGACTAGTAAAATTTTTATTTTTTATTATTTTTCTTAATTTCAAACATATCAATTAAAATATTTTAAACACATTAATGATATAGAAGTCATTCACATCAACTTGTATAAAAAATATTATCATTTGGACTCTTTTATGAATAAAATGAGTCATAAATGTTGTGTTTCATATCAAACTTATATAAGCAACGTAACTCCACTTTTTTTTCTTCACCCTCCTAAAAATTCCTTACGCCAACAAAAACACTTCCCACAACAGTTTTTTCCTATCTTCGGATAAACAAAATATTGAGCAATAACTTATGAATAACATTAAATACAATCTTATAGCATACAAACTGATCTGCATACTTCATTTAAGAAAAATGAAGCATTACAAGAAAAATATTTATTTATAATTATTTATGTTCAATAAAATTATTATTTATAATTAAAATAAGTCTGTTTTCGTTATAAATAGTTATTTTTATCGTAAATAATTAATCACTAATGTCTATTTTTTTATATAGTGAAATTCATTTTTTTTATGTGAAATCTAAATTTATCCACTTTTTTTAAAAAAAATTAAAAAATACAAGACTGGCATACTCTAAAGCTGTAAATATTTATTTCTTCATATTATTGTCCTGTTTCAACTTTAAAAAAGGAATGAATAAGTCACAGGATGCCAAAAAGGGACGTGTGAGTAAAACTTGAATATGGATCGATCCTTTTAGATAGTGGGGAGACGACGGGTGGGGTACTCATGAGTTATAATATGGTGGTGATGAGAGCAGCCCTGTACTGACATTTGGGCTGTACTTTCTTGGCTACTGCCAACCGAACAAACAACACATATATTGGAATATTCTTAGACTAAACTACTCGTCGTTATTGATATGTAGTCATGGACTGGACCACGTGCACATTGGACATCATTTTCCACACTTTGGACCACTTGTATCAAATTATACCCAACCAAAATAATTATAAGAGGAAAAAAAAAAATAGAAGAGGGCGAGAGCACTAAGCTGTTGTTTGATGGATTTGGGTTTCTAGCTACAGTTTTTTTTTTTTTTTTTTTGGATTGGATTTTAGAATTTAAAGCCCGAGAAAAATAGGCATATATATGAAGTTGATCTTATATTAGAATATTTGCAACAGTTCAAATGATTTTTGTGGACATAATTATATATTTAATAATTAAATACTGTTAGACTCACTTCATGTATCTCTTTTTAACTCTATGTATTAAATGTAGTAAAAAACGTCTCTAGAGAATCTTTATTCGATGGCTTGATATATATATTAAGAACAACTCCAGGGTTTGTTGGTTTATGATGTTTTGTTTATTTTATTGTATCCAACCTTGTTTGACGCCTTCAAATATCAAGAAGTTGTGTTTACAAATAATAAATGAGTAGACAAAGACGTGTTTGGGTTGCATGTTCAATGACGCTCATACACCGATCAATGACATTGTCTCGTGCCGATAAGGCCACTTGCGCCATGGGATGATGGATGACCTGATCTCCCTTGCATGCATGCAGTCCATGAGTACCCTATGAGCTTGTTTTCTCTTAGTTTTCAATATTATCGTTTGGTTTTATATAATTTCCTTTGCTCTGAATTAGAGTAGCTAAATTTGAAGAATAGATATATGATGGCTTTTCGACGGCTTTCATCACCTTTCACAGGCTGCCGGCCATCCCTCTTCTTTTTTTTTTCCTCGTGATCAAGCATATTATAGAATTATAACTAAAAGTAACTACAGAAAGTTCGAGGTTGATCTTTTCTACTATCAATAAACAAGAAACAATTAGGAAGATTATCTAAGGGTAAGCTTTCAAAAATATGATTAGTTGTTGCCCATTGCACCATTGAGTGCACACATCAATTTTGAGATCGATAAATATTTGTAAATTTCCATTCTTGGTGATAATGGGAGATTTGATGAATACCCGCCATGATGGGGGAGATTTTCCAAATGGGAGATGAGTCTGGGCATTCAATGGTTGTAAATACCAATTGAGCATCTCCTTCTATTATTGCAATATCTTGATTTTTTGCCATGTTGGAAGCTAACAACGTTGCACTGACTTCTGCTACTAGAGGATTTGAGGTTTAAAGTTTTTCCGTCCTAATTTTCAGAATATCTCCATTGTAGTTTATGCGAATCGTTGAAACTATTGAGAAATGATCTCTAACTGCAGCATCAAAGGAGAAGCTCTGAAAGTATGGAGGGGGTTTCAATTTTCTTCTCTCCTACTTCGTTTTTCTTTCCAAGCTTCCTTATAATCCACATAAATGTGGCTTAGCTGGATCTTTGCATTGCCAAGAGAAAAAGGAGGCGTGTTTGTGAATAATACTGATTGGTTGTAAAATCTTTCATGATATCTACAAATAATTGGAGGTGGTGTTTCTCCTTATCCCGTAATCTCAATTCCTTTTCAGGATGTATGATCATTCTTATCCAAATCATAATAGAGTTGATGAAAAAGTTTGCTAGATTTAAGGGCCAAATGCTATGCTGCTATAATATTTGGTTGGTTGGACACTCTATAAAAAGGTGTAGTAGGATCTCTCTCGCTCGGTTGCATAATGGACATTCTTTAGATTCTAGATGAGGGATTACTTCATTAAGCTGAGATTTAGTTGGATAGATGCTTCAGAGTAACTTCCACAGTAGTAATTTGTGACGATCATAGATTTTTAAACTCCATAGAAGCTTGAAAAGTGGCATCATGGGATTTTGCTACATTGGATCTTGGGAGTTTATCGTAACATAACAAGTTGTTTTAATCAAAGATTTTCCATTGTGATTAGGAGCCTAGATAATCCTTTCTTGTTCTTGTGCAATTGCTGTTAGCGAATTTTTTTGAATTCTGATATACTTTACTGATCAAAGATGTCTTGCATTTTTATAATGCTCGAAATTATAAGAGAAGTGGGAATTGAATCCATACCTTCAATTGGGTTTGGCTTAAAGTTTTCTAGTGAAGGACTCCACAGATCAGACTAGATATTTACTAAGAGTCTATTGAAGATTTGGTAGCATCTTCTTTCCTTGACTAGGTCTCTTGTTTGGAGTGTTCCTTCCCACATGCTTGAATCTGATACCTTTGGTAAAGTCTCTTAGAAATTTGAGTTCTGAAGATATTTTGCTATAGATTTGAGTGCCACAGGCTGTTACTAGTCTCACTTTTCTCCCAATTAGTCTTTGCTAACAATACTTTATTCATTTTCTCCTTCAGTCTGATGTGAGGGCCTCCTAATTTTTTGATTGGTAGATAGACTTCAAAGATTTAAGTGTCAAATTATGAGTTTTGTTTTTTGGAAAACTCCGCCAAATTTTTTTGAAACTAGTATCAAGTACCTTGCAGACTGATTTTGAAAGTTGGAAGGAGCTCATGTGATAGGTTGAGATTGTACTTGCTACTAACCTCATCAACATGATTTTTCCCACTAGTGCTAGTAGCTTTGAGCTTTGATTTCCAACCTTCCTGTTTTCTCCCAATTTGCTCAACATTTCGTTGTAATTTTCTCTTTTGTTTTTGTTAAAAGATGTGAGAAAATCCAAATATTTCATTCTTGTCGAAGATGCTTTGTAAGGCAGCCATTGAGATATGGTTGTTTTAATAGCTGGACTAGTGTTCCTTGTAATAAACATGGAGTATTTTCTCATCTTTATTTTTTGTCCCAACCATCTTTGGTATTTTTTCAAGCATTCTGATATAATTTGTGTGTTTCTTTTCATGATTTTTGCACATATGATTGTGTCGTCTGCAAAGATTAGGTGTGAAATGGATGGGCTGTTTCTATTGAACTTACACCTTCAAGCTTATTCAAGCTTTCTTTGCGCTCTTAGCCTTTAACAAGATTCTTGATAGGGATTCAATGAGTAATATAAAGAGAATTAAGGGTGATAGCAAATCTCCTTGCCTGATTCCGTTTTGTGATTTGAAGAAACCTCTTGACGAACTATATTGGTGTGGTTTGGGGTGTTCGGGCTTTGAGTCTTTGGAATGAGAGTTATATTGGTGTGGTTTGTCTACTACAAGAGTTTTTTGCTTCTGAAGAAATTTTGTACTACTAGTATACTCCTTTTTTTTGTTTTTTTATCCAATAGTGTTTATAAAAAAGAGCTATTATACCATCTAGGTATGGTGCTTTAGAGCTCTTAATATTTCCTCTTCATTGGGTATCGCATTAAGCGATTCATTCTCAAGGTCTGATATTTGCTTATCAAAGAGATTTTCAAGGTTTTTCCAGACTTGCAGATTCGATGAACAATATGTTGTTTTGAAATGATTAATAAATGAACATTCAAGAAGTTTGGTTGGGGGAGTCATTTGGTTGCTTTGTACTTCAAGAAGTTTCCTTTCAAGCTGTTGGAATCTTGGATATCGTGTTAGATTCGTCCAAAATGATTAAGAAAATGATATACACAACACAAATATACAATATATTTTACATCAAATATTAAATAAAAAGTAATTTTGTAAAATGCTGTGTTTGTATAAAATGTTTTATAAAATTATCTCTCATTTAATACTTGTTATAAAATATATTGTGTAATTGTGTTGTATTTGTATCACTTATGATTATGGTTTCAAACTTTGAGTCCATCTTTGGTTGATCTGATTGCAAAGTACGTAGAAAAACAAAAACACAAAACACAAGCACATATCTACAAAGCAATTGAGAACCATAGAGCCCTCAAATCCACATTTTCATTTTTATATATTTTATATGGTTTCACAAGTCGATATTATATATATATATATATATATATATATAAACGCAGCAGTTACAATGTAATCTGTTTTCTAAAATATAATTTTTTTATAGCAGCTTATATTTAGTGTAATTTCAGATTAGTAGTATATTTAGCGTAGTTGTAATTAAACAAACTTAATTGCTAGTATAGGTTTATTTTATTATAATTATTATTTTCAATTTGGGCTAAATTATCTAGTGAAATTTATTGGCCATATGAGTAATATCATTGAAAATTACAAATTTTCTAAGCAAATTATTTATAGAATTTCAATTTACAATCAAGACTAACATACACAAATAATGCAACTCTAAAGCAATTACCCAATGTCCATCCAAAGTAATCGTGACGTCATTAAAAATGACTTTTGTGATCATTTAATTGTAACTAAATGATTATTTATAGTCAAAATAAGTAATTTTATTGATTAAATGATTATTTGCAATCAAAATAAGCAATTTAATTAAGTACGACCAACAAACAACCAATGAGTAAACTGTTTACCCAATTCATAAATAATAAGATCACAAGTTTAATGGGTAGATGATACTGTTTTATTCGGAAGATCACAAATATCACCACATATGCTGGGCAGAAATGGAAACGTTTATTTATTTATAGTATTTATGGAAAAAAAAAAAACCCACTTTAAATGGAGAAAGCTACTCTTCGCCAGCAAATTAAAATTTAGATCACCCAAATTTGGATATGCAAAATAGTCAAAGATTTATGACCAAATTAGAATGTAACAAAAAGTCACAAAAATGTAAGCCACGTTAATTGTCATGTATTTTGGTCACAAATAATTGATTGATATGTTTTTGAATGTAGTGAAATTGAAAACCTCCTTCGATAGCATCAAAACAATTGATTAGAATGTATTTTGGTCATAACGATTTTGATTCGGTTGATTCATAATGATATGGAATCGATTATTTCGACGGTGATAAATCATGAAAGTATTAATAATCATATATAATGCAATTTAAGCATTTAATATCATGTACAAAAAGTTATATAAAATATAAATTCATTGACTGGTTTTAATAAATTATGATATGAATCCAAAAAGTTTCAATAAACATGTAATTTATGTATTTAACCTCAATTCTTGACATTTTTTTACCTCATATACAAAGAAAATAAAGACCATTAAATTATAAGCACATGAAAAATGTAGTATTTTATGCACAACCACAAGTTTAATACAAAAATGAAAATACTCATTCACCTCATATTTATTTTTGTTCAACTAAAGAAAATAAAGAAATGCATGTTTAATCTTTCAATTTTTATGTGATTCTTATTGAATATTGTTACGAACTCAAATGGGAAGATAGGCATAGAAGGAGATCTGAGCTCGTGAAGGGACAAAGGCGATACAGGAGTGCTGCCGATAAGAGAAGTGTCTGGAATGTTAAGTGTTTGGTCGTGGATTGAGGTTGACTGAGTTAAGGGTTGCTGCTTCTAAAACGTAGTTGTTTGTGACTAGGGAGCAGGCGACGTCGTTTGAGGAAGTGGGGAGCAAAAGCGGTGCGTTTCGTTTAAGGAAGCTGTGCGTTTCGTTTAAGGAAGCTGTGCGTTTTGTTTGTGAACGGGGACCACTTGAGCTTGTCTCATCTGGAAGGAATAAAATGCAGTTATTTCATTTTGTCTTTTTCTCTTGTAAATTCTGACATCCCTAATATAAGGATGGAAGAATCAGAACTTTATTCTCATTCTGGAAAAACCTACCAAACTATTTACTTTATAGAGGTTTAGGGACGCTCGAAAATCCCTTAGCTATTGAAGTTTGCCAGTATTTCCTCTAATTTCTCTATTTATACAACTTTCATTACTTCATTTCAATCCATATATATATATATATATTTCCATATCACAGAACAGAACCCTAACATTTAGTATCTAGAGCCCACGATTCCTACCCTACAATAACCCTAAAATAACTAAACATGGAGACAACATCCAACACAAAGTTGAATCCAACTCTGCTGCAATCCAGGAAATGCAAGGCACCTTGCAGCAAGTTCTAGAGCAACTAAGAAGAATGGAGACTAGGCCTCCTCCATCGCTGCCCCCACCACCTCCTCCTCCACCTCTTTTTAATGAAGTATTGCACATAGAGATGTTTGATGGCAGACGAGGAGCTAACAAAGGCGTCAAATTGGATTTTTCCCTTTTTTTAACGATCAGTTTCTTGTTGCTTGGGTCCATAAGGCCAATCAATATTTTGATTTTCACCAAACACCTGCACCACAACGTTTATTAACGTCATCTTACCATATGAATGGAGAAGCATTAACATGGCAACAAGATGCACTTGAGAGTGGGTTATTTACTAGTTGGGAAGCTTTCACTCATGTTTTACAAACTAGGTTTGGGACTATTACATATGATGACCCAGTTGAGGAATTAGTACGCCTCAAACACACTACCACTGTGAATGCGTATAAGGCAGAATTTGAGAGTCTTTCTAATCGTTATCGTGGTTTGACTGATTCACACAAAATGAGTTTATTCTTAAGTGGTCTTAAGGATGAAATACGCTACATCATTAGAATGCTTGGTCCCTCATCTTTCCATTCAGCTTTTGCATTGGCTAAAATACAAAAGGAACATGTGGTCAGTACACAGATTTCAGGCAAATCTGATTTGGAAAATTTTCCACTCCAACTGTGGGGAGTTCTAGCTCCTATGGCCAATATACTTATGTTAGCAAGCCCTACAAGCCCTACGCCCCAGTCAAGAAGGAATTTTCTACCACCATGGATGAGAAACACCACAAGGAACTTTGTTTCCATTGTGAGGAAAAATGGAACCTCACACATATTTGTAAAAAGCCCAAGCTGTATTTATTACAAGCAGTGGAAGACAAGGAGGAGGAAAAAGGTGAGGAAATTTTTTTATGATTCTAAGGATTCAGTGGATGTAGTGATGCCTAAGATTGAGAGTGAACCAGAGATCTCTCTTCATGCTATCACAAGTACCCCTACGGCTAATACCATTCGCATGGAAGGAAGGGTTAAGGGCATTCTAGTAGTGATTTTGTTTGACACAGGAAGTACTCACAACTTCCTTCATCCCTCAATTACTAAAAATGTTGCCTTACAAATTGATGAGACCCAAAAGTTGGCTGCAAATGTAGCTATTGGACAATAGGTGCACTGTGCAGGATTATGTCATGACCTTGAGATTTCTGTCCAAGGAACCAAGTTGTCTTCTTCCTTTCACATTTTCCAGCTTTGGGGGCTATGATGTAATTATGGGTGTTGAATGGATGATAACAGTGGGAAGATTAGCTCTTAATTTCTCCCAACTATCCCTGGAATTTTCTATGGCTAGTAAGCTCATTGCTTTATGGGATTTGCCAAGTACTCCCCTCTCTTTTGATGGAAATTTGAAGCTGTTGTCGAATGAGGTGTGCAAGGGTAGGGGTTTGTTGTTATAGTTGGTAACGGATGCCATTGAGCAGAGCTAGCACTAAGTAGGCACTGAATTGCAGAAATTACTAAGTACTTTTTCAATGGTGTTTGAGGAACCAAAAGGGTTGCCTCCTCCTATAAGACATGACCATAGAATTGTTTTAAAAGAGGGATCTCATCCAGTCTCATCAAGGCCTTCTCGCTACCCTTATTTCCAAAAATCTGAAATTGAAAAGTTAGTGGCTGATCTACTGCAAACAGGTGTGATTCAGCCCAGTAACAGTCGTTTTTCGTCCCCTGTGCTTTTGGTTCGCAAGGCGGATGGTAGTTGATGCCTTTGTGTAGATTATTGGGCCTTAAACCAACAAACGATTAAGGATAAATTTCCGATACCAGTTATAGATGAATTGTTTGGTGCTGTGGTGTTTTCAAAGTTAGACCTTCGTTCCGGTTATCATCAAATTCGAGTTATGACTGAGGACGTGGAACAGATAGCATTCTGCACACATGAAGAACACTACGAATTTCTTGTAATGCCCTTTAGTTTGACTAATGCTCCAGCTACGTTTTAAGGGCTGATGAATGATATTTTTAAGTCTTTTTTGAGACGTTTTGTATTGGTTTTCTTCGATGATATACTCATTTATAGTAGGTCATGGGAGGATCATTTGGTCCATTTAAAAATGGTGCTAGAAGTGTTGAAGCACAACCAATTGTTTGCTAAGCACTCTAAATGCAGCTTTGGCCTAGAAGAAGTCCAATACTTGGGCCATGTTATTTCAACACAGAGGATTAAAATAGATCATTCCAAGATTAAAGCAATGGTGGAATGGCCAATTTCGGTGAGTTTGAAAGCACTAAAGGGATTTCTTAGCTTGACAGGATATTACAGGAAGTTTATTAGAGGGTATGAGAGTATTGTGGCTCCTCTTACCGAACTGCTTAAAAATAATTCTTTTGGCTGGAATGAAGAAGCAACCACGGCTTTTCAATAGCTTAAAGTTGTTGTTTCTTAACCTCCGGTGTTAAGATTGCCTGATTTTTCTAAGAATTTTTTGATTGAGTGTGATGCAAGCGGTGTAGGTATGGGGGCTGTGTTAATGCAAGAAGGGAGATCTATTGCCTACATGAGTATGGCCTTGAAGGGAAAAGCATTGCTGATGTCTACTTATGAAAAGAGCTATTTGCGTTGGTCACAGCGGTGCAGCGTTAGCGTCCTTACTTGTTAGGTCAGCATTTTGTAGTAAAGACCGACTAACAATCCTTGAAGTTTTCGTTAGAATAGAAATTAGGGACTGTTGCACAGCAAAAGTGGTTAACAAAATTATTGGGCTATGATTTTTCTATCGAATACAAACGTGGCAAGGAGAACAAGGTAGCGGATGCTCTTTCTCGTCAGAGAGAAGAGGATATGGGAAGGGAAGGTTATTTAGCCTTAATCACTTTCCCCACAACTGAGTGGATTAGTGAATTAAAACTTAGCTATCAAGCCTCGACTGAGATGGTAAATCTGCTGGATAAATTGATCAACAATATTTCATTACCTTCTGGGTATACACTCTAGTAAAGTCTAATTCTTAATAATGGTAGAATTGTGTTGGTTCCTGAGTCATCATTCAAGAACAAGGTGTTGGAATATTTGCATGTGGATCCCCAAGCAGGGCATACTGGTTTTTTAAAGACCTATCAACGAGCTAAAGGGGAATTTTTTTGGACTGGTATGAAAAGTGACATCAAAAAGAAAGTAAGAGAGTGTGATGTCTACCAAGTCAACAAGCTTGAAATAGTGTCTCCACCTAGGTTGCTACAGCCCACTACAAATTCTCAGTCAAGCTTGGAGTGATATTTCATTAGATTTTGTGGAAAGGTTACCATTATCTCATGGGGTCATTGTTGTACTAGTGGTGGTGGATCGCTTCACTAAGTATGGACATTTCCTACCTCTAGCACATCCATACAATGCTCAAGGAGTGGCTCAAGGTTTTTTTGATCAAGTGTTCAAATTACATGGACTTCCTAACTCTATAGTCTCTGATTGTGACCCGGTTTTCCTCAATACATTCTAGAGACCATTATTTGTTTTGTAGGGCTCTACATTGAGTTTTAGCTCAGCATATCACCCCCCATTTGACGGATAGACTGAGGCCCTCAATAAATGCTTAGAGACCTATCTCAGATGCTATGCAGGTACTAAACAGAAACAGTGGAGCAAATGGCTTTCTTTAGCTGAGTATAGCTACAATTGTTCATATCACACTTCCACAAAAATCTCATCTTTCGAGGCACTTTACGGGTACCCTCCTCCTTGGCTCTTGTCCTACGTTTCAAGGACTTCTTCCACAGATGCAGTTGACTAGCTTTTACGGACAAGAGAACAAATCAGGGAACTGTTAAAAACGAACTTGGAATGGGCTCAAAATCAGATGAAGTTTTTTGCAGATCAACACCAAACTGAGAGAATTTTTGATGAGGGAGAATGTGTTTACTTACGTCTACAACCCTTTAGACAGACTCAATGTTGAGGCGCCGAAACTTGAAGTTATCTCCGAGATTTTTAGGCCCATTCAAGGTGCTCAAGAAGATTGGTACTGTGGCATACCGTTTGGATCTTCCCCCTTCCTCTAGAATCCACCCGGTTTTTCACGTCTCCTTGTTGAAGAAGAAACTTGGTTCCCAGATCCAACCTCTTCCGACATCGCCACCATTGGATAAAGATGGGGATATTCACCCTGAACCTGAGAAGATCATAGATTGGCGCTTGAAGAAATGGGGATCTAATAAGATCACTGAAGTGCTCGTTAAATGGTCTGGGGTTCCGTCAAGGATAACTCTTGGGAGATTTTATGGAAGCTTCAAGAACAATACCCTCACCTTGTGGACAAGGTTCTTTAAGTGTCGGGCGGGGGGGAAGGGGGGGGGGATGATTGTTACAAACTCAGATGGTAAGATAGGCATGGAAGGAGATCTGAGCTCATGAAGGGACAAAGGAGAAACGAGAGTGCTGCCGACAAGATAAGTGTCTGGAATGTTAAATGTTTGGTCGTGGATTGAGGTTGACTTAGTTAAGGATTGCTGCCTCTAAAACGTAGCAGTTTGTGACCAGGGAGCATGTGACATCGTTTGAGGAAGTGAGGAGCAAAAGCGGTGCATTTCGTTTAAGGAAGCTGTGCGTTTCGTTTGTGGACGGGGACCACTTGAGCTTGTCTCATCTGGAAGGAATAAAATGCAGTTATTTCATTTTGTCTTTTTTTTCTTGTAAATTCTGACATCCCTAATATAAGGATGGAAGAATCAGAACTTTATTCTCACTCTGGAAAAACTTAGCAAACTATTTACTTTATAGAGGCTTCGGGACCCTCGAAAATCCCTTGGCTATTGAAGTTTGTCAGTATTTCCTCTGATTTCTCTGTTTATATGGCTTTCATTACATCATTTCAATCCAAATATATATATACATTTCCATATCACAGAACAGAACCCTAACAAATATAACAATGAAACGAAAATCACGCCAACATAGATAATGAGTAAATAAATATTTTGAATGATTCCACAAACCCAAACACAAGCTAAAAGTCCAAATTTAAGAAACAATTTCTCAAACGATTACCGACAAATAGGTTGTATATGAGTAAAACTCTGCAAACACAAACAAAAATCCAACACAATCACATATTCACAAACGAAACAAGAACGCCTCTACGATTTCTACAAAGAAAATCCACAAAAAAAATTTAAATTTTTATAACTGAACAAAAAATAAAAAACAAAACCCATAACAAAAACATGCAAAATCACAAAATCGACCATAAATCAAAACCCAGCTTTGCTTAAAAATCCAAATATTTTTTTTCAACAATTTGTACCTAGTAACCTAGGGTTCTTGGGGTTCTCTACTTTGAATGAGGGAGGAGAATGGGAGACAGAGAGGAAAGAATAAAAAAAGAAGAAAAATCTAGAAAAAAAAAATTGAAAAAGAGACAGAGAGAAACCTTAGGAACCCCATGAAAGACAGATCGACGAAACTCACCTCTCCTCCATCTAAGATCTTTGCCGTATGAAACAGAGCATGCCTACCAATGAATTGAGGCGGCCGGATGTTGCAAGCTGCAAGAAAGGTGTTGTAGATATAAGGAGGAGGAAGACATCGCGGCAAAGAGAGAAAGAGAGATATGAGAGAGATGGAGACATCAGGAGAGAGTGTGGGGGACAAAATTTAGAAATGAAAAGTCTAGAGGACATCGAGGGAATAACCTCGATGCGGCTTCGCTGCCTATGTGGCAGTATATTTTTAAAAATAAAAATGAATCGCATCACAGGTCTAAAGAGATAGCATTTTATCACAATTTTCTAGGTTTTCTCCATACACTTTGCCTTTGAGTTTCTCATATCTGCTCGTGAATCATCTTTGCTCATGAATTTGTTTCATATGGATTGCAACCATTCGTTAAAAATAAGAAAAGTAGAAATCAAAAAGCCAAATCTCAGTTTGATCGAATCAAGAAAGAAAGATGATCATCAAGAGTTGTTCAATGGCTTCTCTAACAAAGCCGAAAGGTACATCTCTCTGCGCTTGGACATTCATCTTGAGAACTTTCACCTTTTCCATTTCCTCTTTCTCCAACTTAATTCATTTTCTTTCTCTTTCATCTTGCAATTCTTGTCCCTTCTATATAACCCCTTTGACACGCCGTAACATTCAAGAAGGAAAAAGTATCAAAACCCAAAACTAGCCATGGAATCTTCAATGAGCTGGTGATGCCGGGGTGATTATCGTCGACAACGGCTTGCCTTGCGCACATAGAACCCTTGAAATCGCAATTAAAAAAAAAAACTCAAACTGAAGAGGGTATGGAAGGGAAACTGATGTCGCTGGGAACTAGGGCCTTCGAGTACGGGAGAACTGGAGGAGTCGAAGTTGGAGGCGGGTGGACCGAGAAAGGGGATGAACCATTTCATAGATTGAAATGCCTAAGTTCACAGATTTTGTAAACGAAAAATCCATTTCTCTCTGATTTCTGGAGACCTCGCAACTGTAGAAGCGATGAAGCTTTCTCGACAGTTGCATGGATTGTATCTGCGTGAGAAATGAGAATGGAGTGTCTATGTTTTGGGATTTTCCCTCCTCCCGCGTTTTTTTATTATTTTAATATTATCAATTGACGGAACAGTTGCCACGTCAGCCACAAAGTCACGGTGAGGATAAGTGCCAGGGATACTTAGCAGCACTCATTTAAAAATGTTGCTGTCGACAAGGGGAAGAAGGTAAATGTTTGGGGTTAAAATTATGTGGGTTGAAACGACGTCGTTTAAGTGGAGTGAGTTGGGCTTAATTCCTTTTGGTTGGGCTTCCACATGGGTTGGCTTTATCTTTTGATCTTGGTTCACATGGGTTAGGCCTAAATTTTTCACCTCTAAAAGTATTAGTAATGAATCCATCAAAAATTTCTTTCAAAAAATATAAGTTTGTACACCCATAAAAAAAATTTCGTTATATTTAATAAAAAATGAAAATAAGAAAATGGGAAGAAATGAATAAAAATACTTTTTGTTTAGTTTTTGAATAGTGATCCATCAAAAGTGTATAACTTGTACTTTTTAAAAGAAAATTTTGATAAATCCATTACTAGTACTCTAAGCTTTACATTTACAAATTAAAAGATTTCAAAAATTATTCTATTTAAAAATCTAATTACAAAATACGTATTTTTTTTTCTTTTAAAGTAATACTAATTGTTTATAAAAAATTTATGAGCAGGAATTAACTTCTTATATGTTATAATATAGATTAGATTATAAATTTTAGAAATAAATCAATTATAAGTTTATAACATCTTCAATTTAAATAGAATTTTTTTCTATTATCCTTAATTTAGTTTTAAAATCGTATCATGTACAGATTAAAAAATTTCAAATATTTTTTAACCATATTTTAATTATAAAATTTTAACAAAAATATCTCAAAAATCAAATATGATTTTTGTTTTTGTTTTTGTTTTTTTTTATGAAACTTTAGCTACTAAATGTGATGACTTTTAATTTTAGAATATTTCTCTGGATTTGTTAGAATTAATTATTTTTAGTGCATAATATTTTAAATTTTAAAATTATAGATATTTTATTTTATTTTAGAAATTACAATTATTTATTGAGCAAATGTTATCGATAGAAAATTTTCATATAACTGCACAAATGTGCCTTGTACGTTGCGCTTATAACTAGTATATTAATATGTATATATTACAAAATAAAATTAAGTCTAGCGAACTAGAATGCCCGGTGGACTCACAAAAGCACAGCAGCCAAAGGGCCCTAAACAAACTAAACGGCGCCGTTTCCTTTCCATGTCCCTCCTCACGTCTCTCTGTCTAGGCTCTCCCTCACTTCCGTAGTCATTCTGCCGCGGCCTCCCTCAGCGGTCCCTCTCTAATTCGTCTCTCACGCTGGCCGCAGCCTGCCACGCACAGACCCTCGGCCTCACCTCACTCTCGCCGTGTCGAACATCCCCTCGCGCTGCGCTGCCCTCTGAGCCTTTCATCTCTCACTGGTCACGACTCACGCAGCCCTTCACGCAATCGGCAGCCCCTCTCTCACGTCTCTCTGTCTTCGATTCTTGACGGTAATTTTTCTCCATTATTTTTTTTGTCATTTCACTTATTTAAGTTATTTGAAACTACTTTGAAACCTGAGATGAATCATTAGGGTTTTGTGATTGTGTTTGCGAAATTACTTTGAAATGTGGTAGATGGTATTTGTATTATTTGGGTTGTTGAATCCGAAATTTAGGATTTTTGTTATTATGTTTGTGTAATTGTGTGTAATTTGTAATTGTAATTTTTGCGATTGTGTTTATGTAATTTTGTGTTTGTAATTTTGGATTTTGAATCCGAAATCTAGTAGATGGTATTAATAATCTGTGCAATCGTGTTTTATTTTTGTAACTGTGCAAATTGTAATTGTGTTTTATAATTTTATTTTTGTAATTTGTAATTTGTAATTGTATATAAATTTTCCATGTATCATATAATCAATTGTGTATTATATCAAGTTGCCATATTTGTAATCTTCCATATTTAACATGTATTTTCCATATAATCAATTGTGTATAAAATTGTGTATCATAAGCTTACAGTAGCTTTATAGCTTGTAATGTTTTCAAGCACAGTTTTAATAAAAGCTGCTTTATAGCTTGTATTGCTTTCATGCACAGTTTTTAGAAATTTTCATTTTATTAAAACTGGACCGAATCAAACCGGAATTGTAAAACCAGAAGTACCAGTTTAGAGGGCTAACCGATGCATAATCAATTTAAAAAAAATGCAAAACCGGTGTTACCGGTTCGATTCTAAATTTTGTCTAAGACCGGACCGGTTAGACCACTAACTACATTTATAGGAAAAATCAACTTCTATGGACCCTGGCAAAGTAGTACCCTGGCAAAGTAGTACCCTTTTAGAAAAAAAAACTGATTTACATAACACTTTTCACACTACTTCACACAATTGTATTTTAAATAAGGAGTGTTTTTTTAAAATGCCTTATCAATCTTTTTTGTTTCCCTAGTTTAAAGTGTTATCCAATTTTAGTAGACCTAGAAAGCTAGATTTTGGCCAAGATCCTTTGGATCAATTGGCAACACCTTGGTTTCTCACTATGAGAACGAAGGATTGAATCCCCCCATCTCCAGATATTTAAAAAAAAAAGAGCTAGATTTTTTTTTTTCCTTTTTGCATATAAAAAGGGTAGTAGAGGGCAACCACCTTCTTACTTGAACGTGGTCATAATAATATCCTACTTGTTAAGAATAAGATAGAATGGACCTAAACGGAGAGAAACTGTATGCACTTCTTAAATTAAGTTTCAGTCAAAATCTAGATGTCCTATTAGAATATTTAACAAATATTTGGACCTCTAACACTAATGGTAAAAAGTTATGATTACTAAGAGGCCATTTGAGTGTTTTGCCACTGTATGGTATCGATTATAAAATGTGAAATATGATTTGACATGTTATTAATGTAGAAAATTTAAGTTCAAATTCCGACTCTACGAAAATTTAAGTTCAAATTCCGTCTCTACTTTTATGCCCAGCTTTTGGAAGTTAACAATTTAAGGGTGAGACATAATATTTCTTCCTCTATATAAATAAGAGTTTTGCTACATCCTAACATGCTACTTACCTTATGACTCATTATAACTTTGAAAAAGTTAAAATGCTAATCATTTTTTTTGCATAACTGATGTGAAAAGTTTCTTCATCAGCAGTGAGTTGGGTATGCAAAATGTAGGACTTATAAATAGATTCTCTCTATAAATAATAGCTTTTAGTATCAATCTGAATTATTTATTGAATAATACTAGATACAGTTATAGGTTATGCAAGTGCCATGCACTCTTTTTGAAAAAGGGTAGACTCCAAAGTAAAAATATTAATTTTTTTTTTTTTAATATGAATCCTATATTTACTCTTGAGTGTTGCTACATACAGTCATTTTTGTGCACTCCGATGATATGATCGATTTTTTATATTTTAAAAAATTGATACAACCAATCATATTGGTGGAGTGCACAAACGAATGCATAAAAATGACTGCACATAGAATTTTCCTTTATATGAATGACAGTTTTTCTTAAAAAAAAAATAAAATTATCGGTGACGACCGTCGTCTTAAGGTATCTAAAGTTTCAAGCTACGTTGATAAACCCACTGTGGTTTTGTGACTAGAAAATAGAGGAAGAAGGGATTTGAGAATGGCATGAGAGTCGTAAGCGAGGGCACCAGATAACATCTACGATTCTACTGGGTAGCACACGGTGCTTCATCTCTCTCTCTCTCTCTCCGATTCTTTACCTACTTGTTGTTGAAGAAGTTTGAACAACCACCAAACTGCCTTAACTGGAATAAAAGTTACATTGTCTCCAGAGCAAATTAGCCTCTTCTCTAGATTCTTTCTTTGTATCTTTTTGTTTGACTCTTGTCACCTATATAATTTTGTTGCGTCTTTTCTTAATTGGAGACTAGATCATTACCGCTTCTTTTGAGCTTCTCTTCTAACTTTTTTTTCTGGATTTGTCCATTTATTTACATCTTTCATGAAAAGAGGAAAAAAAAAAAAAATGGTATTTTGCCTGTTGCCCGTGAATTCTTCATCTGGGTGTTCCAAATTATATTTCCTTTCTTTGTGGTGCTTTTGGTAATTTGTAATCGTGGTGCAGATTATGGAGGTTTATTTGTAATTCAATTTGAATTATGCTGCAGTCGGCCTTTTTTAATGTTTTGTGAAGCTTCAAAACTTATGAATGGAACGGTGAATTTATATTGAACAGTGTATGTAGAAAAACGTGTAATTGGCTCTTTTTTTTTTTTCTTTGCTAAACATGCTGCTCTGAATGTACCCCATTGTAAACATTTTTTTTTCCTGTCAATTTACTTCTTTTTTAATCAATATTGCAATGTAATATCCTTTGAAATATTTGGGTAGGCAATGGAAGTGAAGAAAATTATAGCAATATGCCAATCTGGTGGAGAGTTTGTGACCAATAAAGACGGGTCTTTGTCGTACTCCGGGGGTGAGGCCTTTGCTATAGACATTGATCAGCACACTCAGTTAAATGATTTCAAGTCAGAAATAGCAGAGATGTTTGATTTTAGCGTTGATAATATGATTATCAAGTATTTCCTTCCTGGTAATAAGAAGACGCTCATCACAATTTCCAAAGACAAGGATTTGCAGCGCATGGTGAATTTTCTGGGTAATTCTGTCACCGTTGACGTCTTTATCATGCCAGAGGAGGCTGCAGCCCGAAATGTATCCAATATGCCTGCTAGTAGGTAGTTATTAATGTTTTTGTATATATTCCGTTGGATTCATGGCTTCTGCAATCACACCATGTTTTGGAGTTAGAGGGTGGGTGTTTTTCACTTGAAAAGGGAAAATTCCCTTGTTTCTTTTGTCAAAATTGATCATTCCTCTCTATACTGTGGTGTGAATTGTTGTAGTTGTGAAAAACCATAATGAGTATTTAGGAAAAGTAACTTTGAATCATAAATGTTCCTAGTTTAACAATCTTTTGACATACTTGATCGTGCAGGTCGAGCAGAACGACTGTGTCGGAAGCAACGATTCCTGTGGTTGCCCCTCTTAATATTCGAGTTGATACAACTAATGGCAATAATTGTATGGATATCGACATAGTCAGTGGAACCCCTATAAGCTACCTTGCTGGTTCAGATGATGACAAGCATCATAAAGCTGCACAACAATGGGAAAACACCATCACTGGTGTGGACCAAAGATTTAACAGTTTCAGTGAATTCCGAGAAGCTCTGCATAAATACTCAATTGCACATGGGTTTGCTTATAGATATAAGAAAAATGACAGCCACCGCGTCACTGTCAAATGCAAATCCCAAGGTTGTCCTTGGCGAATATATGCATCAAGGTTGTCTACGACCCAGTTGATTTGTATTAAGAAAATGAACACACAACATACTTGTGAAGGAGCTGCTGTAAAAGCTGGGTATCGCGCAACTAGGGGTTGGGTGGGAAGTATTATAAAGGAGAAGCTGAAAGTTGCCCCAAACTACAAGCCAAAGGATATTGCAGATGACATCAAACGAGAGTATGGGATTCAGTTAAATTATTCTCAGGCATGGCGTGCAAAAGAAATTGCAAGGGAGCAGCTTCAAGGTTCTTATAAAGAGGCATATAATCTGTTACCCTTTTTCTGTGAGAAGATAAAGGAAACTAATCCAGGGAGTGTCGCTACATTTACCACTAAGGATGACTCAAGCTTCCATCGTCTCTTTGTATCATTTCATGCCTCAATGTCTGGTTTTCAGCAAGGATGCCGCCCTCTCCTTTTCCTTGATAGCACTCCACTGAATTCGAAATACCAAGGGGTACTATTATCTGCAACAGCTATCGATGGCGATGATGGTATCTTTCCAATAGCCTTTGCTGTTGTAGATGCTGAGACTGAGGAAAACTGGCATTGGTTTGTAGTGGAACTTAAATCTGCAATGTCAACGTCTCAGCAGATTACATTTGTTGCTGATTTTCAGAATGGTTTAAAGGAGTCATTGGCTGAGATATTTGATAAATGCTACCACAGCTATTGCTTACGCCATCTTGCTGAGAAACTTAATAAGGACTTGAAGGGGCAATTTTCTCATGAGGCAAGGCGATTTATGATCAATGATTTATATGCCGCTGCTTATGCACCCAAACTTGATGGTTTTAATCGTAGTGTTGAGAACATTAAAGGCATTTCTCCTGAAGCTTACAATTGGGTCATACAAAGTGAGCCGGAGCACTGGGCAAATGCATTCTTTGGAGGAGCAAGATATAACCTAATGACATCAAACTTTGGACAACAATTTTACAGTTGGGTATCGGAAGCACATGAGTTGCCAATAACACAGATGATTGATGCATTGCGAGGTAAAATGATGGAATCTATCTATATGCGAAGGGTGGATTCCAGTCAAAGGACAACAAAGTTAACACCATCTAAAGAAGAAAGGCTAGAAAAGGAAACTTCATTAGCTCGATCACTTCAAGTGTTACTCTCACATGGTAACACATTTGAGGTTCGTGGAGAATCTGTGGATGTAGTTGATATTGATCATTGGGATTGTAGCTGCAAGGAATGGCAATTAACTGGTTTGCCTTGCTGCCATGCTATTGCTGTCTTTGAATGCATTGGTAGGAGCCCATATGATTATTGCTCCAGATACTTCACAATCGAAAATTACCGTTTGACATATGCGGAGTCCATTCACCCAGTTCCAAATGTAGACAAACCAATTGAGGGTGAATCAGCTGATGCAATAGTTACTGTAACCCCTCCACCTACTAAACGACCACCAGGCCGACCAAAGATGAAGCAAGCTGAATCCATAGACATTATTAAACGCCAGCTGCAGTGTAGCAAGTGCAAGGGCCTAGGCCACAATAAGAAGACATGCAAAGATTCCTAGTAGACATGTTAGGACATTGTTAATTAGGTAACACTCTTGCTTTCCTGCTGTATAGTTTTTCAAAAAATTTTGTTATCAGTTTGGTTTTGTGCTTTTGAGAATTTAGGATCGTTTAGAATCTTCTCTTTGTAGCTCATGTCAATGCTGACCACAGTTTACTGCATATTTTGCATCATATTACTCAACTAGTCCTTGTTCTCCATCCTGTAAATTGTCTTGTTCTTTTTCCTAAATTATATTGATATTTCTGTGGTGTGCGCAGTTAGTTCTAGGTGTATATGCATACATTGTTTTCCATATGTTTGCCCTTATAATAAAAAAACGTTCGGTATGTACATTGTTCTTGTCTGTCTCTTATGTTTATTGTGTGTATATGCCTGAGATTGCATGTGCGTATACATGTGGACATATGGTTCATGCATGAGCATGATATTTTGCATATTTCATGTTATAGCCATCATTGTATTTGTTTAAATACAAAAAACTCCTTTATATAGCAAGGTGTGTAAGGTATAAAATATTGCGCAAAGTAAGGCAATATGATCTGGGTTCTGATGACAGCCAAAATCAGATGGTTAGTTTGCTTGTCCAGTAACTTTTTCTTTTTCACTTTTCATGAGAGAAAATCTGTTCCTGGTTCAAGGCTCATAGATGATTAAGTAGATTGGCAAAGGAATGGATCTACCTAAGAATAAGTAAAAGTAAATAATACAATGAAGCAAGGTGGTCCTAATCAATGATGGTGTTTTATTAGCTTTGTGTCTTATTAACTTGATGTAAAACCAGATAGAGAGGTTTATAATGCACTTCCATTAAATGAGGACCACAATGGTTGATATGTGTAAGCATGAATAAGAGGCATTAATTGTTTGGTTAGACAACATACCCTTCTAGAGTAATAATCTGGGTTAGGCATTTGATATGTTAAGTGACCGATAAAGGGAAAAAAAGGCATTTGATATTTTGTCTTTCTCCCTCATGTTAGCATGTTTGGCATTTACTTGGGAATCCAAGTGGTCTGCCTCCATTATGGCCTATTACAAATATGAGGAGTATGGTTGATTAGATTTAGTGTCCTAAAACCGTTCTTCAACTGTTAGACCTGTTTCTATATTTTGATGGCATGGGGCTGAGCTCATTTGTTTTACTGGCCTGATGCATCAAACTCTACACACATCGTGTTTGCTCGAACTTTAAAAAACGTTGCACCTACCTTCTCTGATTTAGTTGCATTAGCTTTATAATGCCTCATTGCTTCACCGAAGGAACCTTTTATAGGTATTATTTATTTGAACTCAATAGTGGTATTTTTGATTTGCAAGCAGATTCAACATCAAAACCATGAAGCACTTTGTTCGGCACCATTTTAAAGAGAGACGGCAAAGACATGCGCTTGGTATCCTTTTTGACCAGTGTATAAACCTGGATTGAGTTTTTGCTTCTGATATGCAAACCATGTTCTGGCCTGGGAAACTTAGATGCAATTTGAGCTAGTAATCAGGTTTATCTCTCTAATTTGCTTTTTGCTATTAGACAAGGAACAAACTCTCATTTCTTATCCTGAATATATAAATTCCACGTGCTACAGAGTAAAATCAGAAGTGATTCACAGTCTTTATTATTATCATAATCATTTTTGTTATTGTTTACGTAGGAGCTTTTGTTGCTGAAGAGATGCCGTTGATGTTAATATTGGTATCTCGTTTCTGATTTTGTGGTGTCTGGGATTACTCTCACAACACATCTTACATCGGTTGATTACTCAAAAAGAAAGAAAACGATATAGAGAGACTGATTAGTTAAAACCCTGGAAGTTTGATCCGAGAATTTTTGCTATGCGCTCGTTCCAGATTGTTTTAATACCATGGAGAGTACCAAAGCACGATAAAGAAGAATGATATTGATGGAAGATCATCCTATTTATATTCTTGAATTATAGTCCAATTTTTTTAAGGAAATGCTGGCATTGTATTTTATAGCACGAATAATTTTATAGGCACACACATAATGCACAAGACGTATTTTAATGTATAAAGGACTGTCAAGTTAACACCAATCCTTAAAAATCAGAAAATTGATCCAAAATTTAAAGATCTTTAAAAATACACACTAAATACATTATTGATGTGAAATCTGCCTTTATCTGCTGTAAATAAGGTTAATTTGAATTATCACAAGAAGCAGAATTTCTACAAGCCTGGATCTTTACTCATCTTATAGTCCATGTTATTTTGTTGTTTGCACCTCTACAATTTAGGGGTGTTTATCCGGGTTCCGGATTTGAAAATCGGAAATCTGGATTTAAAATTTTCTTCAATCTTTTTAAAAAAAAAATTTAAAATATTAAAAAATAAATTAAAATTTCAAACCGGGCCGGGTACTACTCGACTCGGATGAACAGGCCTACTTTACATTGCTTAGGAAATTATTGGAGTCTCTTAAAAAATTCGACACTTCAAGATCAATATATTTAGATTGTTGCTCTAGAAAATTGTAGTTAGATGGAACTTCTTTTTGTACATTCACTTTTTCACTCTTCTCATTTTAAAATACTGAAAACTTTTATTTAATTTTTTTTTCCATTGATGGTTAATTAACTTTCCTGAAGTTAAATGGTCGTAGTTGGGAGTTAATTAACTTTTAGTGGTGGAGAGTTAAATAATAATTTTTTCACCTATGTGGACAAGACACAACATGAATCATAGGATACTCGTTATCAACATCTTCCATACCTTTTTTGATAATTCTTTTTTTTAATAAAATTTCCAAACCAACTAATAAAAAAAGATTATTTTTATTTCTATCATTTTTATAAATATAATACGTCTCATAATAAGTAGCATGTTTATGAGTCAGACTTGTAAATATTATGATTTTAATATAAGATTTAACCCGACCCAACTCATTGATGGGAATAATTCGGTTCTAATAGAAGTTAAGGGCTGGTTTAATTATACAAAATCAAATTATCTCATCTTGTATAATTATTATAAATTTCATAAATTTTTATATAAAATATAATAAATAATTAATTTTTTTAATTCTAAAATAAAATTAATATTATAATAATATTTTATTTAATTGATTTAAAATATCGCATCTTATATCGTTCAACGTATAACCAAAGAGACTTAAGGGTCATACCGTCGCACATGAGTTTAGGTCCTGGGAAAAGAGAATATTTTTAAAGCATTCATTATTCATTATTTGAGAGTATCATCGTACTCATTACTTAATTCTTAGTCATGAGTATAATAAATGCTCATGCTCTTTGGCATTGCTCAAACTGCCAATTTATGAATTTAAGTTATTTAACCCTGTTTCTATTTCCTGCCAAAAGAGCGCGCGCTAGAGAAAGAGAGACCGTCACTGAATGGCGGTAGCTTCTGCAGCTGGAGTCACTAACTCAAGGCACACCGGAGACCGCCGAAAATGATCTCCAGGTACGCTCTCTCTAATCTAAGTTCTTTTTTTCAATCTCTGTTTGTTTATCGGGAAAAGTAATGCAAGGAAAGGAAAGGGAGATACTTAAAAAAAATTGTTTTCGTCAAGAAAGAATACCCTGACTGAATCAAATTATATTAATGAGATAAAATTGCATTTCCGTTTCAGTGAAAATGATATTTTCGTCGCATTTCCTAATCATCCAAACCAGAAATCTCAATTTTTTTTTTTAGTTTTTTGTTTGATCTCACTTATCCCAAGTAAATGCAGCACTAATCTAGTTTCCTTTAAATGCATTAATATTTTCTGTTACAGCCATTCTTTGTTTTCCACAAAGCATCGTCCCGAATGCAGATTGATTTATCTCCGTCATCACCTAATAAGACAGAGAAATCAGAACCTGATAAAGCTGGAGAATGGGATGAGCATCGCGACGAGCACTTGCGTACTGAAGCTTTTGGGCATGTTTGGTCAAAAATCAACTCGACCATTAAGGTTTATTGCGTTGTTTTATATCTCCCATCTTCAATCTTCATTCTAGAGTGTTTTAGACAATGGAATCGAAGACATCAAATCAAAGAATTATAGTTCAGTGTGCTTTGATATTCCATATTATTTGGGTTTGTTGGATTAATATGTATTCATCATTAAGTATGGAGCAACATAGATGTAAGGTGTCAAACTTTCGTTTCATTTCCATCATTTTCTAAGTGATCAAATAGAATATTGACCATTTTGCAGGATATTTTGAGGGGTATTAATACTAATGTATTTAACGAAATACATCACCGGTTTTTGGAGTCCTTCAATGCCATCCAATCAAATGGAACACCTGGTTTCACCGAAGCAACTCGGTCTTTTCCCATTATAACTGATGCGACTTCTAAATTACTGTTCACTGGGCTAGTTTTGACTAAAGTTAGCGTCTATTCCAATGTTTCACAATAAAGTAAGGAGGGTGAAAATGGTCGTACATGTCAGTATATAATGGTGATCTGCCCAACTATTGGGTGTATATTAATTAGATGATTCACTGACAGGAACTCATACCTGCATTCTAATTTAAACTTGCATTTGCATTCATTTTATGGTTTGAACCGAACGGGACTGCTATCTATATATTTTTAATTTTTATATATACAAAATATTTTTTATATAATTTATTATATTATATTATATGCTAAATTGTTAATTAATATAATATGAAATTTTAATCTTATTATCCATATTTGTTAATCTCTTAACATAAAATTAATGTCATATATTTTAATATAAACAGTAGACCGGAAAAACTGGATGGGACCATACCAAAACTGGAAAAATTGAAAGTTCTGGTCTCGGTGATGAATTGATTTGTATTAGTTTTTATTAACTTTTAAAAACCAGTATATATCGGTTTAGTTCCAAAATTTGTCCAAAACTAGACCGAACCGGACATGTTACCCCTTAGATTATTTTTGGATCTTCTCTGGCCTGTTGTTTAGCTTTGCTGCTAAGGTTTCCTAGATCCTCTGTCTAATATGTAGATTGATCATTGATTGGTAGGGAATATGGAGTTCATTGATGATCTACAAACATTTGAAGACCTTGGCCTTTTTTTGAGATCTAAGGGATGCCATGTGGCTAACCTTTCATTCCTGGACTTCTCAGCCAGGGGTGGGATTGATGGCTGCCTCCTGGGTTTATTGAGACAGTTCTTGAAGGCTACTTTATATGTAAGTACTTAAAATATACATTTATTTAATTATAGTTTAGTTTTCAATTGAATTAATATTTAAAATTCATGTTGAAATGTTGATTTAAGCAAGAAGCTGATATATCCATCTTGGCATTGTGGTATAGAGAACAAGAAAACCATAGTACCCTAGTGGTCGTGATTATAGATGATATGGAATGATGTTGTGGGTCTATATTATCCGACTTCATACTTATGTTGAGGTATTCTATCGCATCTTGCCACCACTCGAAATGCTTATATTTGTGTGCTTGCATGTGTTCATGCACATAGTTGCACATGTACATGTATATATCAATAAATGTATGCACTTACATGCTTGCATAATGTACATTTGTTTGTGTATACATGGCACAAAAGATTATAGATGCTTGCACAGAAAGTTATGAACATGTATAAATATGTCTTTATAAATCTATATTGTGTAGACATGTTTGTGAGTACTATGGCTTAGTCTAATAAGTTCAGAAATTATGTTTATGTGCTCATCTTTGTTTTGCACACCAGATGATTTGGGTTTTAGAATTTGTCTATTGAAAGTCTCTTTGATATCATGCTTGTATCCAGCATATGAATTCATGTTCGATTTTTTTAAATATGTCAATTGAGGCGTCTGCTAAATTTACAGGAATCATGAGGGGGCTTTTTTTTTTTATAGGTGGCTAACAATCTCAGTAGCTATGCTTAATAATAAGTTAGTAAATGTAATTTCTGTTTCTAGAAGATGTTTAATTGCCAGCCATTATGAATCGTGAAATTTTCATCACGGAAATCATGTTCCAGCAAGCTATTTAGATGGAAATTGCTACACTTAGTTTTGGTAAGCATCTGATGTTTCAAATAATGAAAAATAGGATTCATGAGGCAGTACAAGTTAGTTTGTTCCTTGATCAATGGTACAGAAGTTGGCTACCTGTAAATTATTTAGAGTGAACACTTGGCTATAATAGTGCTATCTGCTTTCTAGCAAACTGTGCTAAATATAAAGCCAATTTAAGCGCTTGGATATATTGACCCTTTTAGAAGCTCATCCTCATTTTGAAATTTATTCTTTTCTCCTTGATGATCTTGGTGTAGTCATGCATTTTCTATGCATAGTTTATTCGACTAATATGAAACTCCAGACACATACTATGTAATTTTTTTTGCAATAACTGCTTGCAACTTGCTTCTTTATGTCTATCAGTGAATGGGTTGTGAAGATTCCAATCATTTTATTAGAAGTGGCAATATGTGACACAACACGTTAATACGAAATGAACACGACATGATAAAAGCGGGTTAGTGTTTAGTCTTAACGGATTTCGGATCAAACCCGTTATGACCTATTAAGACCCGTTGAGACACGTTAAGAAATTTGAATTTACTTTTATATCCTTGACCTAAACTTTAAAAAATCCTAATTTAAAATTAACTTTATACTCTTAGACACTTAGTTATCCCATTTAAGTATTTATTAAAAAATCATTAACGAGTCAACTCATTTGTATTTAATATATTTGAGTTATAATTTTAATATTTTATAATGTGTGAATCATATTTGTGTGTTTATCATATTTTATAGTGTACTACTTATTGAATTATAATTTTAAGATTGTAATTTATAATTAATTTTTTATGTTTTATAACTATTGTTTAAGTTTTAATAATTGTATAAAATCAATTAGGTTAAACTTAAATGGGTCACTAACGGGTTTGCGGGTTGAAACGTGTCAGATCGTGTTGTGTCGTGTCGTGTCATATAGTGTCAAAGGTCTTAACGGGCCGTGTCGTGTCAACCCGTTATCTTAACAGATCGTGTTAGTGTTGAAGTTTTTGACACGAAATCCTTAACGAGTCGTGTTCGTGTTGACCCTTTAAGTATTATGTACACGCTCTGACACGACACGAACACGACCCGTTAATACGTTTTGACACCCTTGCATTTTATTAATGGGAGTTGCCACAACACTGGATGCTCCAATAAATCTTCTTCCATCATATGTGCTGCAGCACTTGTGCCCCTCTAAGTTTATATTGGGATCACTAGCTGAGAGAATGGATGCATTTGTTGAGGCTGTCCTTGTGAAACAGTGTTCTGGGTTTAGTGTTGGTCACACGGTGGCTGTTTTCTTGAAAAACAACTTTGTAAACCAGGATGGAACACTTACATCTTTTATTAGAGCTTTGAAGGTTAGTAATGCATGTTGGTTACTGTAGTTCTCACTGCCTCTTGCCTTGATGAACTATTAGCATGACTAGCTCTTGCTGATTTCATGTTTTAAAAAGCATTTTTCAGATAGCATGTGCCCAGCGTTTCTCCACAGAGCCTCTGAGCTTCATACTTGGTGGCTTGCTTGTTGAAGAAAGACAAAAAGGTTAAATTTCTTAATCCTCTAGTAACGCCCAAATTTTTCCTTTTTCTTAATTTTTTTTTTTGATGAGTAAAAGATGAATTTTATTAAAGGAATGAAATAAGCATAGCCTGAGTAAAAGATGAATTTTTCCTTTTTCTAAACCTTAGAATTTAAGGAAATGCAGGATGATCATGACGGAGTGGTGTTATATGTGTAAAAACAACGGTGAATTGATTGAGCATCTTTTCGTGCATTGTGGAATGGCAAGGGTGTTATTGTATAGATTGAAGTAATGCTGGATAACAGGCTCAGTTGGAATATTTTTAGATGATAAAGCAAAATTATTTATAGTTGGGAGTTGTCTTCATTTTCTATCGGATGATCAAGCGAAAAGTGGTCCTTTTTTCCTGTTAAATTAAAACAGAAATCAAGCTAGAGTAGCAGGTTAATACAATTATTTACTTATAAAAAAAATGAAGGTTAAATAAAAATTTGGTTAACCTTTGATTCAATTACTTTGTGTCTTATACGGGTTCTTTAGCTAATGTCCTCATTTAAAATCCCCTTCTTTCCAACCCCAAAAGAAAAAATGTCTGTCCCAAAATTTATATCAGGTATTGATGTTGACTATGGATTTCAATTTGCAACCGTAATTTATATATGAAAACCAATATCGATAGTATTAGAATCAGTTTCCATGGAGGAAGATATGGCGTCATCAGGCACCCCGAAAGTAGCTTTTTTTGTGTGGACAGCTGTGTTAGGTAAATCCTCACAACGGATAATCTAAGGAAAATGGAGATTACTATTGCGGATTGGTGTTGTATGTGCCGTAGTGGGGTGGGTCAGCGAACCATCTACTTCTATATTGTGAGATTTCTAGGATGCTTTGGAATGAGATTTTTTGCAGATTGAATCTTGCATGGGTTATACCAGCAACCGTGGAGGCAACAATGACAAGTTGGACATCTATACAAGGCATGAGACATATCAAAGCTATTTGGAAATGATTCCCATTTGCATTATGTGGTGCCTCTGACAAGAGCGCAATGAATGAACATTTGAAGACAAGGAAAGATCTCGGGAGGAGCTGATTGAATTATTTTTTAGAACTTTATGTACATGGTCCATTGCTATGTTTAATGGCATGAACTTTCATGCTTTTCTAGTTTCAAATTTAGTGAGTGGATAGACAGTTTGTTGTGATTGCATTTGCCCATTCTTTTATTATTAATACAATACAATTTTACTTATAAAAAATAAAGTATTAGAATCAGTTGGCCTGCTGAAGATTTTTGCTGGGATACTAGTTCTGCCCCTTTGCTTCTCATTTATGTGCAACGTATGTATGGTCACCTATGTTCAGGCACAAACAAGATACTACCTCGATTTTTCCTGTTTTCCTACTTCGAAAATTCTTAAAGCAAATGTGTTGTGATTAGATTTGTTTCTTTGTTCTGGAAAAGGCCATGTTATTTTCTCGAAAATTTTAGTGCTTCACATTTTTCACTTGTGAGTGCAAGTGAGCTGTCTCGCATGTTGAAATTTTGGTGGGGGAAACAATAACAACACTGAAAAATGAAACTCCCAATGGAAAATCATTTGATTTTTCTAATGCTTATGATTTTTGACATAGCCTACACCCTCGATGAGATATTAAGATTGGATTCTCGTTGATTTTTGTTTACATCTGAGCATTGTTTGGAAATGGAATGAGTTGCAGGGTGAGAAAACTGGTTTACAGCCAGAGCTGGTATTGAAGAATACTTCTCAGCTTCCACCTTATGCAAGGTAAGTAGAGTATTTTTTGATTATATATTATCTGCTTTTATCTGAGTACCAAAAATTCCAAAAGATGTTGATAGGACACTCATATGTGCTCAAAATATTTCACTGGGAATCAAATGGCTGAACAGAACGATAGAAGTTTGGTCATGGTTTCTCAGAATTGAGGAGACTGCACAAGTGCTGGAGCATGGTCGTCTTGGTGAGTTTTCAGAACAGTTTTTGTTTTTATTTATTTTTCTTTCCCTCTTCACATGTTGATATAAAATTATCAAGGCACCATTCCTAGGCATGCCCATTTTTTATACTTCTTTTTGTAAGTACACAAATTTATTGGAATGAGAATTTACCTGTAATGAAATTTTTGATTAATTAATTAATCATTTTTTTTTTTGTGTGTGAAACACTAGTTTTGGAACATCTTGATTTCTCATTATCGGTTGTTTAAATGAGTTTATGTTAGGCTACGTTGATGTGTCATGTAATGAAACTAGAATTTCTGTTTGTTAACAATTACTGTGCCTTGCAGTGCCTGTATGAAGCAGGGAAGTGTAATAAAATCTGACTGCTAGACCTATTATGTGAGGCGCTTAATCCAGATTTGTACACCTCAAGGGCTTCCAATAGTCATGTGGTACTAGAGAAGGATGGTGGAGTACCTATGGCTCTTAATTGTTGTATACGTCAAAAGTATTCTACCTTGCGAAAGTGCGATTTTGTTGGTCAGATAGTATGCAAAGTGAGGTGGGTAACATGTATTTCCAATTTAGAGGGCCAGCATATGCTTCTACTGACATAAGTTGTTGTTACTAGCTGAGGGTTTCCTAAGGGGGAACATAACTGCAACATTTTGCCTATCTTCTCTATCCATATTTCTGGAAAACTGAAATTTTGCTTTTATGGTTGAGGAAAAATAAGGAGAAGTATCATTTCATTTGGTGTCTCTTTCTGGTGAGAAATATTTGTCTCCTTAACTAATTGATCAAGTTAACAGCAAGCAAGCTAGGATGAAAGCTTTAGTTAATATCTCCACATGATTTAGATTGGTTGAAGTAGCAAACTGATTTGAGATATTGTTTGCATCTTTATAGATGATTAATTAAGACCTCTATTATTTTATAGTTACTTTTCTCTATCTTATTTATTAGATTATAACAGCTCACTGGATGCATAAGCTTATTAATTTCACCAGACAAGAAGAAAGTGGTGATGCTTAATGTAGTTAGTCTTTTCACTGATTTACTACACGCTCCCAATTCTCAAATGATTGGCAAATGTGTAATTGTTTAGGGAAGAAAGAAACGCAAGGGATATTGCAAATGATACATACTAGATAGAACACAAATAATTAGTTGAGATCAGTCGTAGCATGACAGGCATCCCTATACTGGACTAGAGATTGCATTTCATATTATTCTTTCATCACAAGTCCTGTCATATAAATTGTCTTTCCACTCATGTTTTTGTTTTGTTTTTTTTTATAAGTAAAAGTGTATTATAAATGAGAAAGGTGGCAAAGCCAATCACAAAGGGTGAATGGCCTTTCAATTAGGCACATTAGAAACAAGAAACTCATGAAGTCCAAGTTATTAAAGTCCACGACAATGGTCCATGTACATAAAGTTCTAAGAAAAAAAGCTAAAAGCTCCTATCGGGATCCTTCATTGTCTTCAAAACTCCGCTCATTGCGCTCTTGCCATATATACCACATAATACAGATGGGGATCATCTTCTAAACAACTTTGATCTGACGAGCACCATGGATAGAAGTCCAACACGCTATCACTGCCATCAAGGTCTTTGGCATGACCCACGCTAGATTCAGTCTGCTAAAGGCCTCGTCCCAAAAAACCCTGGCAGTCTCGTAGTGTAAAAGAAGATGGTTTACCGACTCGCCTCCACTTTTGCACATGCAACACCAATCTCCTTACCCTTTCATCATGTCTATGTTACCCTTCCAATAACATCCCGAACACACCTTGGCCTAACACTCTCAATGAAAGCACCAATTTAGGTTGATAGGGACCTTGGTCAAGTCCCGATCACCTAAGAGTTCCTCATTGCCTCGGGTTGCTCCTCAATGACTGAGATGGACTCCAATGCTTGGTAAGGATCACAAGGATGGTGGTATGGGTAAAGTGAGGCTAAGATATGTGGAGCAAAAGGTTAAGTGTTTGGGTTAAAGGGTTTGGCTTTGGAGGCAATGGGGTTCATGGCAATGGCTTTGGGACTTGAACAAGATTGGGTTAAGTCTAGGGTTTGAGTGGCCGAATTAGGGTTAGGGCAACAAGGGGGATTCGGCCAAGGGTATTTTAGGTCAATTGGCTAGGGTTTGGGATGTTATGAAGGTTCCTAAAATTTATGAATTATGATGTGAGGGGGATTTGATGATGACCGGCTATAGGGAATGGCTAGTGATGGTGCGGCTTTGACCTTGATGATTAGGGATTTGATTTATTCAATAAAGGGTTGATTGATAGATCAATTAGGGCATGGGAAATCAGATCGTGTGATGTGGCACTAGGGTTTCGGCAATGGCAATATTGCCTTGGCCGAATATGAGTTGGTTATGGAAAGTGGATAGTGTTTGGATTTGAATTAATTTGAATTTGGAGGGAATGAGGTGGCCGGCTATGGGATTGCTCGGGTTGGTCGAATTTGGCTTAATTTGGTAAGGGAATATTTGATTTAGGTTGAGACAAATATGGAAGGATATGGTGGGATATGTGGCCGGCTAGGGTTTAGAGTTGGTGGGGGCATTTTGGGCAACTTGGCAACTAGGGTTTTGTGTGTTGCCATGGATGGTTTAGGGTTTGATGGGCTACCGTTTGGTGTGTTTGGGACAAGGAAAAATGAATGAACAATCAAGTAAATGATTGAACACTCAAAGGAGATCAAATCACGCCTATGGCCAATCACCAACAAGTGCTTCGGCTAGCACTTCTCCAATTGCATCAAGAACTTCTTCAATTGATCCAACACACACTCATTCTCAATGCTTCTTGAGAATTTTGAAATTCACAAGGGTTGTGGATTTCAAATTTCTCTATGGGAGTCACACACGAGTTTTCAAATCAACCAGTGGGGTGAATTCGGCCTCACCCACTCCAACTCACTCAAAACAATGATCAATCAACCAATTAATCAACAAGAAACTCAACAACACCAAGAACCCGAAAACGCAAAAGATGAATAAACTCAAAATTTTATTATTAATAAACTGAAATAATAAGGATAGATGTGGAACACATCGATTCACGAATTGCACGGTATGATCCTCTCCAAAGGGATTCACGAATTGCACCATTTGAAGCCCAAGTGCCTAAGCACCGAATAATCGAAGCCATAAGGGTGTGGGCGACCTAACTCTCTCTCAAGAGCAAAGTCTAAAGTTCAATTGTCCAAAGATGTGAAATGAAAACCTAAAAATCCTATTTATATTGTCTTACAATTTCGAAACCCCCAATACGTCTCTTATTAAAAAAAAATAATTACTAACATATCCAAATGCAATAAAATAAATAAATAATATAAAATGAAAAGTGGTAGGCGCCCAAGGCGGTATGGCCGTGGCTTGTATGGGCCTATGGTGGGCTATGGCGCTGCAATGACCACAGTTGGACATGTCTGCGTGGTGTCTGATGATGTCTGCATGGCGTGGTGGGGTGCCATGTGGTCGTTTGGTGATGGGCACGGCATGGCACTGTGCATGGCTTGATGGTAGTGTGCATGGCAGTGTGCTAGGTTGAGGCCTGATGGTGGGCATAGGGTGGTGCCGTGCTATGGTGGTGTGGCCCAGTCAAGTTGCTCAACGGTGGTCCTGCATGGCCCGGGTTGAATACATGAGTATGTATTCAACTGCCACTAAAAGCATCAATTAATTCAAATCCAAACACTATCCACTTTTCATAACCAACTCATATTCGGCCAAGGCAATATTGCTTTGCCGAAACCCTAGTGCCACATCACATGATTAGATTCCCCATGCCCTAATCGATCTATCAATCAACCCTTGATTGAATAAATCAAATCCTTAATCATCAAGGTCAAAGCTGCACCATCACTAGCCATTCCCTATAGCTGGCCATCATCAAATACCCCTCACATCATAATTCCTAAATTTTAAGAATCATCATAACATCTCAAACCCTAGCCAAATGGCCCAGGGTATTCTAGGTCATTTGGCTAGGGTTTGGGATGTTATGATGATTCCTAAAATTTAGGAAATATGATGTGAGGGGGATTTGATGATGGCTGGCTATAGGGAATGGCTAGTGATGGTGCGGCTTTGACCTTGATGATTAGGGATTTGAGGTTGATAGGGACTTTGGTCTAGTCCCGATCACCTAAGGGGTCCTCTTTGCCTCGAGTTGCTCTTCAATGACCGAGATGGACTCCAATGCTTGGTGGGGGATCATGTGGGTGATGGTGCGGTTATAGTGAGGTTAAGATTTATTGGAGCAAAGGTTAAGTGTTTGGGGCTATATGGTTCAGCTATAAGCTTTGAGGGGCACGGCAATGGGTGTAAGGAAGTGGGCGATATTGTGTTTGGTTTTGGGACTTGAGTGGCCGAATGAGGGCTAGGGCAAAGCTAGGGTTTTGAGAGGTTTTGATAATTCCTAAAATTTAGTAATGGGGTGTTAAAGTGATAAGGTGGTCAGCTATATGGATGACCTCTTGAGTGGACGGCTTGTATGCTTTTGGGCTAGGGTTTGACTTACTTAATCAAGAGTTGATTGATAAATCAATTAAGGAATTAAAATATGGGGATGGATGATGTGTCACTAGGATTTTCGGCAAGGGCAAATTTGACTTGGCCGAATATGGGTTGGTTATAGGAATGAGATATTGTTTTGATTTGATTCACTTTGAAATGGAGGGAATGAGTGGCCGGTTATGTGGGGGCTTGAGTGGGGTGAGATTGACTAGGTATGGAAAGGGATTATTTAATTGAATTGAGTGAAAATAGGAGAAGATGTGGTAGGTTAAGTGGCCAGCTAGGGTTTGATGAGGATGAAAGGCGTTTTGGGCAAGTTGGCTTCTAGGGTTGACCGAATGATAGCTTAGGGTTTGGGGGGCTGCCGTGTGGTGTTTGGGACAAGGAAAAATGATTTGATTTTCAAGACACAAAGAGAGAACAATCAAGAAAATGATTGATCACTCAATGCACGAGATGATCACGCCAATGACAACTCTCCAATGGGGTTCGGCTAGCTCTTCTTCAATCACACTAAGGATTCTTCAAAGCATTCAAGAACAATCTTCACTCTCAACTCTCTTGGGAATTTCGAAATTCACAGGGAGGATGGATTTCGAATTTCTCTAGGGAATTCACACACAATTTCTCAAATCCACCAGTGTGATGAATTCAGCCTCACCAATACACGCACACTCAAGAGCACAATCACAATCTACCAAAACACAAGAACAATGCAAAACCCAAAAACACACTCTTGAATAACCTCAAAATATTATTAATAAACAGAAATAGAAATGATAGATATGGAATACACTGATTCACGAATTCCATGGTATGTTCCTCTTCAAAAGGATTCATGAATTGCACCCTTTGAAGCCTAAGTGCCTAAGCACCAATGAATCCAACTACTAGGTAAGTGGCCGGCCTAACCTTTTTGCAAGAGTAACTCAATTGTTCAAATGTCCAAAGATGTCAAATGAAAACCTAAAAATCTTATTTATATTGTCTTACAACTTGGAAACTCCCAATAGGTCCCTTATTAAAAAGAAATAATTACTAACATATCCAAATGCAATAAAATAAATAAATAACATAAAATGAAAGGTGGTAGGTGCCACATGCATAGTGAGGCCGTGGCTTGCATGGTTCCATGGTGAGCTAGTATGATGCAAGGTTCATGGTCAGGCTTGTCTTCGTGCTATCTGTCTACATGGCGTCTGGTAGTGCGCGTGACATAGCGCTATGCAGGGTCAATTGATGGTGGTCATGACAGTGTGCCATGCATGGTCCTGGTGGTGGGCACGGGATCAAGCCACGCTGCTCTGGTGTGGCCCAGTCAGGTTGCTTTGGAGGGTAGTCCTGCATGGCCCAGGCTGGGTGCTAGGGTGATGAGCATGCATAGCCCAAGCTGGCGGTTTGTGTGCTGGCTGCATGGCGCGGGTTGTGGCTGCGCGCTGGATAACATGCATGGTGTGCATGCTACTGGCCTGCTCCGCAAGGCATGGGCTGGAGCCATGCGTTGGATGGTATGCCCTGTGGGCATGCCACTAGCCTGATCTGCAAAGAATGGGTTGGTGCCGTGTACTAGATGGCGTGCTTGTGAAGACACGCCACTAACCTCGCTAGGTGGTGCGGGAGCACGCATGATGGGGGGCATGCGCATATGCAAGCGGCGCTGTGGGGCACTCATGGGTGCATGCATGGCTGTGCGCAAGGAATGCGCACGGCCAGTAGCCTCGCTGGGCACCTGCTGTGTGTCAAGGCCTGAGCCAAGGCATGCATGCAGGCTGGCTAAGGGACTGTCCTGGCCCTCTAGGGGTTGTGCCGAGGCCTGATCCTGGGCGATCCTCCTAGGGGTCCTGACATTTCCCCTTCCTTCGAGCACATCTTTGCCCTCAAAGATCAACTGTGGATACCTCGTCACCATATCATCACAGTCCTCCCAAGAAAACTCCTCCCTCGGCAATCCTTGCCATGAAATCAACACTTGCCACACTTTCCTTCTACGCTTCCCCCTTGTCACTACTCAATATTCAAGCACATCTCTACGTTGTAAAAGCATTCTTCCCTCCTCATCAAAGTTTGGAAGGTCCTCAACTATCAGGCTTGGATCCTCGATCATCTTTTTCAACAATGTCACATGAAACATTAGATGTAGCTTTATGATGGAGGAAGCTCTAGTCTATATGCCATGTCCCCTAGTTTTTCCAACACCTTGAAGGGACCATAATACCTCTTGGAAAGTTTCAGACTCATCTTTTTTCTTAAGGTCTTCTGACCAAATGGTTGCAGCTTGAAGTAGACATAGTCACCAACTTCGAACTCTACAACTCTTCTTCCTTGATCCTAATACTTCTTCATCCTCTCTTGAGCTCCTTCTTGACTTTAGCTAGGATCTCATCTCTAGTCATCAATTCTTGCTCAACTTTATTGTTTCTTGCCGTCCCTTGCTCATAGGTTACTAGCATAAGTAGCGGCCTCCCATAAACTATCTCAAACGGGCTCATTTGAGTTGATGCATGTAGTGTAGTATTGTACCAGTACTCGGCCCATGATAGGTACTCCCCCCATCATGTCTGTTCTTCATGGTAATAACATCTCAAATATTGCTCCAGTGTTCAGTTAACTACTTCTATCTGTCCATTAGTCTAGGGGTGGTATGAAGAACTAGCTCTCAACTTGCTTCCCTGAAGTTCAAACAATTCCTTCCAAAAGGTGCTCATGAACATCCTATCTCTATCTGACACAATGCTTTTAGGGAACCCATGTAGCTTCACAACATTGTCCACAAAAGCCTTAACTACACTCTTGGTTGGATATGGGTGTCTGAGAGGAATGAAATGGGCGTACTTACTCAGACGATCAATCACCACAAAAATCACATCATGTCTTCCACTGGTCGGCAACCCTTCTATGAAATCCATTGACAAATCTTCCCAAATTTTGTTTGGAATTGTCAGTGATTGCATCAATCCGGAAGGTGGTCGGGTATCATACTTAACCTTCTGACATATGTCATACTCGGCTACTCTTGTCTTCACTTCCTTCTTAAGTCCTTCCCAATAGAAAAAGTTTTTTAATTTGATGTAGGTTCTCAACCAACCTGAATGTCCACCCTGTTTGCTACTGTGAAAGTGATCAAGGATTTCCTTTCTCAAGTTAGGTACATTGGAAATATATACATAACTCTTGTAATAGATCAACCCATCTCTCACCTTGTAGTTCACTACCTCACTACCTTGAGTTTCAACAAGCTCAATGATTTCCAATGCAAAGGCATCCATGAGTGTGGCATCTCTAATCTTACCCCATATCCTCCATTCGTCTTCACTCAAGGCCATAAGGCTTGGATCTTCTTCATCATACATAGTCCACATCAAGGATGTGTCATCAACCACTAGGGCCGAACATGTCTTCAATTATTTGGATGGTAATGCTGTACACGTGTGCTTCTTGGTTCCCATCTTGAATTCCATGGTTATCTTCTCATAGTCATTTATCACTTTTCCAACGCCCTTGAGCCATGCATTGCTGAGCATTATGTCAAGTCCTACAAGTGCTAGGACATGTAAATCCACTACTAGCCTTACTCCTTGCACATTTATCTTGACATCCTTCACAATGGCTTCACATTTGAGCTTGTCACCGTTAGCCACCTTTACTTCAAATGGTTGAATAGGGCACGACTTCAACCCAATTTTGTGCACAAGGATTGTGTTGATGAAGTTGTGGGTAGACCCACTATCCACCAACAACGAGACTTCATTTTTTCCTATTCATGCCATGATCCTCATGGAAGTGGGGGTTGAGACCCCAGACATGGCATTAAGGGCAATTTCGGCTTCCTCACTATTCTCATTGGTTTTGGCCTCATCCACTTCTTCTTCATGGCTTGAAGCTTCATCATGATCATCATCTTCAATCATCACAAATACCTTAGCTGAACCACACTTGTGGTCTCTACTCTATTTTTCACCACATTTGAAGCAAAGACTTTTCTTGATCCTCTCTTAGACCTCCTCTCTAGATAGCCTCCTTACTTCATTGGGTTTTGGTTTAGAGGTCCCTTCATTGTTATCCTTACCCTTCCAAGGAAATTTGGGTTGCAAAGGTGTGATGGTTTTGCTTTCCACATCTTTGGTTAGGCGTTTCTCCATGGAGAAACCTTCTTCATATATTTTGACCATTCTCATGGCCTCTTGGATTCTTGTGGGCTGCCTCAACTTCACTTCTTTAGCCAACCATGGCTTCAAGCCATCTACAAAAATTTCCACAAGTGCTGCCTCGGACCAACCCCGAACCATGATTTGGAGTTGTCTGAATTTTTCAACATAGTTCTTTACCTTGCCCTCTTGCTTGAGTTTAGTAAGTTGACCATGATGGTTGATGGTGGGTGAATGACCGAATTGAAGGAGGAACTCCCTCTCAAAGGCCATCCAACCAAGTTTTCTCCTCTCCTTGGCATATTGATTTCTAATCCATCTCCACCACTTGCTTGCTTTGCCTTCCAAGTAGTAGCAAGTCATTGACACTATCTCGTCTCTAGGAACATCATAGGTGTGGAAGTAGTAGTCTACTTTGTCTAACCACTCATAGGGATCACCTCCACTAAATTTTGGAAATTCCACCTTAGGTCTTCGGAGTCGCCAGTCATAAGCCCGGTTTCCCCTTTTTCACTCACATAGTCTTCATGGTGCCTTCTTTCTTCACGGTGGTTGTGCCCTCTTGATGCTCGGTCATCATGTCTATTTGCCCCATCTTGGTTTAACTCATTCTCGGCCATGCTGTGCTCTCTAAAGTATGGTATGTCACGCCTCTCATTTTGAGGTGGTTCATACCTTGGTGGCTCAATCCTCACATCTTGAGGTTCTCTCAAGTTGTTTGGACTTCTAGGGCGGTCGCCACCATCACGTAACCATCTCTTCACCACAACACTAGCATTCTCCACACGACCTCCACGTCGGTATTCATATCTTGGAGGGTCACGCACATACTCATGTATGCTAGAATCGGTGTCCTCCACAAAGAACTCCTCCTCCCTTGGGGGATTCGGATTTGGAGGGGGCCTATCAACATGTCTCTCGGCCTCTCTCCTTGCAAACCTCTCTTGGTTTGCATTAGCCTTATGTTGTAAGGCTTCAATGCTCTTTCGGTTCTCAAGTGCCTCACGGTTTTGCACATTCATTGCCATGGTCAATTTGGCAATGCTAGTCTTGATCTCATCAAGGGATTTGTTCACTCTCTCGACTTGTCCCTCTAAGGCTTCAAGACGTTCCCGGTTGGAACCATCTTGACCTTCAGTACTCAGTCCTGCTCGGCTCATGCTTACACACCGATCACTATCTTGTAACTGACTTGGACACGGTATTGCAACAAGGCAAGGGTTGATGAAGCTTGGGCGGCAACAATGGGGTGGCTAGGTTTGGCTTCAACAAGTCCAACCTTGAGTTGCCCACCTTCTTAGATGGACAACTCTTCTTGCACACTTCCGACCTTAGGTCCTCTACCTTTGATGGTAGCCGATCCTTTCAAGAATACAACCCGTTCTCTATCTCAACCCCCAAACTTTTTTCAACAATTCAACAATAATAATACATCAAAAATGTAAACAACGACGAGGACCTTCGTGGTCCTCCCAACAAATTCACAAAAGATCAAGTTAACGCGTCGTTTATCTAGTGGAGAAGTAGACACTTCTCAATAAATCACCAAGCGAGAGTCTCTAGATGAGACTCTCAATGAAAACACCAATTTAGGCTGATAGGGACTTCGGTCAAGTCCCAATTTACCTAAGAGTTCCTCCTTGACGTTGTTTACTTTTCTTGTTGCATTATTGTTGAATTGTTGAAAGAAGTTTGGGGGTTGGGGTAGAGAACGGGTTGTGTTCTTGAAGGGGTCGGTTACCATCAAAGGTAAAAGACCTGAGGTTGGAACTGTGCAAGAGAGGTTGTCCATCCAAGAAGGTGGGCAACTCAAGGTTGGACTTGTGAAGCCGAACCTAACCACCCCATAGTTGCCGCCCAAGCTTCATCAACTCGTGCCTTGTTGCAACACCATGTTCAAGTCAGTTGCAAGATAGTGATCGGTGTGCAAGCATGAGCCGAGCAGGACCTAGTACTAGGGTAGGTCTTGAGGGTTAGGATGGTTCCAACCGGGAACGTCTTGAAGCCTTAGAGGGACAAGTCGAGAGAGTGAATAAGTCCCTTGATGAGATCAAGACTAGCATTGCCGAATTGACCATGGCAATGAATGTGCAAAACCGTGAGGCACTTGAGAACCGAAAGAGCATTGAAGCTTTGCAACGTGAGGCTAATGCAAACCAAGAGAGGTTTGCAAGGAGAGAGGCCGAGAGACATGTTGATAGGCCCCCACCAAATCCGAATCCCCTAAGGGAGGAGGAGTTTTTGTGGAGAACACCAATCCTAGCATACATGAGCATGTGCGTGACCTTCCAAGATATGAGTACCGACGTGGAGGTCGTGTGGAAAATGCTAGTGTTGTGGTGGAGAGATGGCTACGTGATGGTGGAGACCGTCCTAGAAGTCCAAATAACTTGAGAGAACCTCAAGATGTGATGATTGAGCCACCAAGATATGAACCACCTCAAAATGAGAGGCGTGACATACCATACTTTGGAGAGCACAACATGGTCGAGAATGAGGTGAACCAAGATAGGGCAAATAGAAATGACCTAGCATCAAGAGGGCACAATCACCGTGAAGAAAGAAGGCACCATGAAGACTATGTGAGTGAAAGAGGGGAAAACCTGGCTTATGACCGGCGACTCCGAAGACCTAAGGTAGAATTTTCAAAGTTTAGTGGAGGTGATCCCTATGAGTGGTTAGACAAAGTAGACCACTACTTCTACACCTATGATGTTCCTAGAGACGAGATGGTGTCAACGGCTTGCTATTACTTGGAAGGCAAATCAAGCAAGTGGTGATGATGGATTAGAGATCAATATGCCAAGGAGAGGAGAAGACTTGGTTGGACGGCCTTTGAGAGGGAGTTCCTCCTTCAATTCAGCTCTTCACCCACCATCAACCATTATGACCAACTTGCTAAGCTCAAGCAAGAGGGCAAGGTGAAGAACTATGTTGAAGAATTCAGACAACTTCAAACCATGGTTCGGGGTTGGTCCGATGCACCACTTGTGGGAACTTTTGTGGATGGCTTGAAGCCATGGTTGGCTAAAGAAGGGAAGTTGAGGCAGCCCACAAGAGGTCATGAGAATGACCGAGTGAAGAAAATTTCTCCATGGAGAAACGCCTAACCAAGGATGTGGGGAGCAAAACCATCACACATTTGCAAACCAAATTTCCTTGAAAGGGTAAGGAGAGTAATGAAGGGACTTCTAAACTAAAACCCAATGAAGTAAGGAGGCTATCTAGAGAGGAGATCCAAGAGAGGATCAAGAAGGGTCTTTGCTTCAAATGTGGTGAAAAGTGGAGTAGAGAGCACAAGTGTGATTCGGCCAATGCATATGTGATGATTGATAAAGATGCCTTTGAAAAAACTTCAAGTCATGAATAGGAACATGAGGAGGCCGAAACCCTTGAGGATGGTGAAGAAGCCGAAATCTCCATCAATGCCATGACGGATGTCCAAATACCTATCTCCATGAAGTTAATGGCATGGGTGGGGAAGCATGAGGTTTCAATGTTGGTGGATAATGGATCCACCCATAATTTCATTAACACCAACATTGTGAATAAGGTGGGACTAAAGCCGAATCCCATTGAACCCTTTGAAGTAAAAGTAGCCAATGGAGACAAGCTTGTATGTGAGGCCCTTATAAAAGAAGTGAAGATGAATGTGCAAGGTGTAAGGATTAGTGCCGATTTGCATGTGTTGGCATTGGTGGGTCTAGACTTTGTCCTGGGCAATGCTTGGGTCAAGAGTGTGGGAAGAGTTTTGAATGACTATGAAAAGATGACAATGGAATTCAAAGTGGGAACCATGAGGAATACATAGAGGGCCGTGATTCCTAAGGTAGTGAGGCCATGTGAGGCCTTAACATTTGAGAAGTTGTGTAGAGGATGAGCCAATTGTTTTGCTATTGTATTGGCTAGAGAAGATTCGGTTTGTGACTTAGAGATGAAAGATGATGGAAACCATTAAGATGAGATAGCTTTGTTACCCGAAGAAGTCCAAGAGGTTCTAAAAGACCACAATGGAGTCTTGGAGATGCCTACTACCTTGCCACCTACTAGGCCCTTTGATTACCGAATTGTACTAGTGGATGAGAGCAAGCCAATCAATGTTCTCTCATACCGATATGCATACTTTCAGAAAGAAGAGATAGAGAGACAAATTGAAGAAATGATGAAGTGAGGTTTGATTCGACCTAGCACTAGCTCTTTCTTCTCACCTGTCCTATTGGTGAAAAAGAAAGATGGCATATGGAGATTTTGCACAGATTACCGGACTTTGAAAGAAGCCACAGTGAAAGACCGATTTCCCATACCCACTGTAGATGAGATGTTAGACGAGTTGCATGGGGCTTGTGTTTTTTCTAAACTAGACTTGAGGGCAGGATATCACCAGATCAGAATGAAAGAAGAGGTTGTTCATAAGACAGCCTTTAGGACTCATTCAGGGCACTACAAGTACTTAGTGATGCCTTTTGGACTATGTAATGTACCCTCTACTTTTCAGGCAGCCATGAACACAATATTCAGACCATTATTGAGGAAGTATGTATTGGTATTTTTTTATGATATTTTGGTCTATTCCAAATCCATAGAGGTGCATAAAGAACACTTGAGGGTTGTATTGAAGATTCTTGAGGAACACCATTTCTTCATCAAGGCATCTAGATGTACCTTCATGGAGAAAGAACTCGAGTATTTGAGCCACTTTATTTCAGGAGAAGGAGTGAAGATTGACTAGAGGAAGATTGAGGCCATGGTTGATTGGACATTTCCCAAGGATGTCTCGGCCTTGAGAGGGTTTTTGGGGCTCACGGGCTATTATAGAAGATTTGTGAAGAATTATGGTCTCATTGCCAAGTCACTTATCTCTCTCCTAAAAAAGGATAACTTTGAGTGGACCCCAGAAGCTAGAGTAGCATTTGAGGACCTGAAGAGGGCTATGATCCAAATGCCTATGCTAGCCCTACCTAGCTTTGAGAAGCCATTGAGGTATATACAAATGCGAGTAATGATGGCATAGGGACAGTATTAGTTCAGGAGAGGAGACTCTTAGCTTTTATCTCCAAAGCTTTAGGGCCTATAAAAAAGACTTGGAGCACTTATGCAAGAGAGACGTTAGCGATTGTTCATGCAGTGAAGGTGTGGCGACCTTATCTCTTAGGTCGCAAATTTACAATTGTGACAGATCAACAGGCCCTAAGACACCTGATGAAGCAGAAGATATTGACACCCGAACAACAGAAGTTTTTGGTGAAGCTGCTTGGTTTTGAGTATGAAATCATTTATCAGCCTGAAAAGGAGAACAGAGTGACAGATGCACTGAGTAGGTGTGAGGGGAGCTCACTACTAGAGATGGGTCAGGGGAGTGATGATGATGACTTGGAGTTGGGTGTCCCACAGATAATCCTTGAGGGCAAGGATGTGCTCGAAGGGAGGGGAATGTCAGAACCTCTAGGAGGATTGCCCAGGATCATGCCCTGACACAGGCCCTAGAGGGCTAGGACAGTCCCTTGGCTAGCCTGCACGCATGCCCTGGCTCGGGCCTTGACAAGCAGCAGACGCCCATTGGGGCTATTGGCCACGCGCACTCCTTGCGTACAGCCATGTGCACACCCATGCACACCCCATAGCGCATCCACCTGCGTGCACGCATGCGCTCCATCATGCACGCTCCGACACCACCTAGCGAGGTTAGTAGCGTGTCTTCACAGACACGCCATCTAGCATGTAGCACTAGCCCGCGCCTTGCAGAGCAGGCTAGTGGTATGCCCGCAAGGCATGCCATCCAGCGCATGGCTCTAGCCCATGCCTTGCAGATTAGACCAGTGACATGCACACCATGCATGTCATCTAGTGCGCGGCCCCAACTTACGCCATGCAGCCAGTGCTCAGACCGCCAGCTTGAGCCATGCATGCACATCACCCCGGCACCCAACCCGGATCACGCAGGACTACTGCCCGAGAAACTTGACTGGGCCACACCACCACAGCACGGCACCACCCTATGTCTACCATCAGGCCTCAGCCTGGCACACTGCCATGCACAGTGCTATGCCGTGCCCATCACCAGACGACCACATGGCACCCCAGCATGCCATGCAGACATCATCAGACGCCACACAAGTTTTGTGAAGTTGTTGAATGCTACTTTTCTTGCCTTGATACCTAAGAGGGTGGGTGCTTCCGAGTTGAAGGAATTTTCGGCCTACAAGTTCTGTAGGAAGCATCTACAAGATCATTTCAAAAGTATTAGCCAACCGAATGTGCAAAGTGATGGAGAAGATCATATCAAGACCTCAAAATGCTTTCGTTAAAGGCCATCAAATAACTGATTCTGTGCTGATTGCCAATGAGGTTTTAGATAGTCGCTTGCGGGAAGGGATCCCAGGGGTCCTTTGCAAATTGGATATGGAAAAAGCGTACGACCATGTTAGTTGGAATTTTCTCTTATACATGCTTAGTAGATGTGATTTTGGTGACAAATGGTGTGGCTGGATCAGATGTTGTATTTCTTCTCCCAAGTTTTCTGTTTTAGTAAATGGGCAGCCTTGTGGGTACTTTCAGAGTCCAAGAGGCTTGCGGCAAGGGGACTCCTTATCTCCCCTTCTTTTTATTCTTATTATGGAGGTTTTGAGTCGTATGTTGGAGGCTGTGGTGGGAGGAGGTTTTATCTCAGGTTTCTCGGTGGGTTCTAATTCTAATGGCTTCACTTCAATTTCACACTTGCTTTTTGCCGACAACACCCTTATTTTCTGTGAGGCTGTTGGGGAGCAAATCCAAGCTTTGAGGGCTGTCCTGCTTTGTTTTGAAGCCATTTCCGGGTTGAAAGTAAACTTGAGAAAATCGGTCATTTGGTAGACTTTTTGGGGTGTCAAACTGCCAATCTACCCTTGAAATACTTGGGACTTTTGTTAGGGGCATCTTTCAAGGCTAAGCGCATTTGGGATGAGGTGGTTGAGAAGATTGAAAAGAGGTTGGCGGCATGGAAAATAATTTATTTATCTAAAGGGAGTAGAATTATGCTTATTAAGACCACGCTCTCTAATATTCCAACTTCTTTATTCCCTCTACCTTCTAGTGTGGCTAATCGTATCGAAAAGTTGGATAGAGCTTTTTTGTGGGGTGGCTTGTGAGAGGAGTCAAAGATCCCATTATTGAGCTGGAAAAAGGTGTGTTGCCTGGTTGTTGATGGAGGACTGGGTGTTCACAACTTAAGCAATTTTGACAAGGCTTTGTTGGGGAAGTGGCTTTGGAGATTCCATGGGGAAGAGGATGCTTTGTGGAGGGGGGTGATTGTTCGAAAGTATGAAAATGATTGGGGGAGGTTGGTACTCCAAGGAATGCCGGGGTTCATATGGGGTGAGTTTATGGAAGTATATTAGGAAGGGTAGGGGTTGTTTCTTGAAACATGTTAATTTCAAGGTTGGTGATGGGGCCAAGATCAGATTCTGGTCTGATGTTTTTGGTGTGGAGATATTTCTTTGTCTCGAGCATACCTAGGTGTCTTCAGATTGGCCATCAATCAACAAGGTTCAGTTTCAAATGGGCATTTCTAATGGAATGGTGCAGTGGGACGTGAGTTTCTCTAGATCTGCCCAAGACTGGGAAGTAGAGGTGGTGATTAATTTTTTCAGATTCCAGTACTTAGTGGGGACTAGAGGCTAGAGGAGGGATCAGCTATGTTGGAGTCCTACCGCTTTTAAAAAGTTTACCGTTTGATCCTATTGCAAGGTGTGTTTAAACTAGCAACATATTTCTTTCCCTTGGAAGCGGATATGGAAGGCTCGGGTTTCGTCTAGGATGGCGTTCTTTGCATGGACAACAGCGTTAGGGACTGGTGCTTTATGTGCAAGAAAGAAGGGAATCCGTGAACCATCTTCTCTTACATTGTGAGGTGGCAAAAAGACTCTGGAATGGATTGCTTGGTCGTGTTGGTCTGAGTTGGGTCATGCCAAAAGATGTGGTCGATTTATTAGCAAGCTAGCCCAACCTTTATAGTTGTCCCCAAGCGGCTGCTGTATGGAAGATGATTCCATTGTGTATTTTGTAGTGTATTTGGTTAGAAAGAAATGAGAGATGTTTTAATGATAGGGAATGTAATGTAGATGAAATCTGGAAGTATTTTACCACTACTTTACTTAGCTGGTTTGCTATTGTGCTTAATGGTGGGGCAGTCAATGATTTCTTGTCTTCTTTTCATTAGCTTTAGTTGTGCTTTGTAACTAGGTGTTTCTGGTGTATACTCCCTGTGTACATGGGCTATGTCTATTTCTTTATGATGAATAAATTTTAACTTATCAAAAAAAATTTAGATGTCTTAGGGATTTACTTGGAAGACTAATCAGTGTGGTTATTTTTACATAACAATTTCCATCTACAATTAGGTACATTTTCTTTGATATTTTTTTATTTATTTGGTTCTAAACTATGTTGCATGTGGCAAACAATCTCTCTGCAATTAAAGATCAATTTTATCCATGGTTAAATCATTTTTCTTTATTTCTATAGTAGAACTAGAATTTTTCTTGGTTGCTGCCTTGTATTTGCATGTCCTAAAGCTACTTCCATGGCATTCTTCTGGAAGGGCTTTTTTTATTTGCTTTTAATAGCTATTTGGAGCAGGGCATATATTTCACCCCTATTTTCCTTGGGAGGTCTGAGAAGCAACTCCTATATGCTCCCCTTGTCTTGCATTGAGCCCATATCAACCATGACTCCGATAAACTCCATAATTACCGGATCTTTTGCTAGCAAATCTAACCACGTTGAAGTCACCCCCCATGCACCATGGGATATCCCGCCAACTGTGAAGTCCTGCTAATTCATCCCACAAAAAGCGTCTGTCTGTGTCAAGATTAGGCCCGTAAACACCTGCAAAAGCCCACAATAAATCATCAGACAAACAACGGAACATGCATGCGACCGATAACCTACCGATGTATTGCTCCACTTTCTCCACCACCCGTTGATCCCACAGCAAAATGACTCCTTCTGACGCTCCCAACGAAGGCATGTATACCCAGTCTACATGAGTGCCGTTCCACAAACTACGCACCAAACTCCTATTAATAAACTTCAGCTTTGTCTCCAAGAGACACACTATATCCGCTTTCTACTCACGAAGCAAATGTCGTATCCGAAGACGCTTATTTACTTCGTTGAGTCCACAGACGTTCCATTTCACAATCTTTAGTTTCATTGAGGAAAGGCCGGCCCCTTTCCTTTTGCCCTACCCTTACTGGTAGGCCTCTCTGAGTTTAAAGACCACGTAAGCCTATTCAGAGGGCGAGGGGAATACAGATCTTGAAGCATGGGAGCTTATTGGTAGGCCCCTCTCTCTCGAGCTTATTGGTAGGCCCCTCTCTCTCTCTCTCTTATGCCTACACGCACAAATCAAGCTGAATCATTGCTCTCTTAAGATCCTTCATTTCTCATTATGATGTGGGAACTTGGATGAGGTTTTGAGGGTGTCTAGCTTAAATATTTTATTCTGTCTTTTTAATAATCATGAAGTTAAGGAACCTCCACTCCCCCACAAGTTATAAAAAGTACTAGGCTTTCTTTCCCAAGCGCAGAACAAGGTGGGGAAGCTTAAGTCCTAGAAAAACTAGCTTACCGTTACTCTCATTTACACGTTGTGGTCCTTGTGTCTTTCCCTTTAAAATTCTCATCTGGAAATAAAGGGTCTCACTTTGACCAAAACACAGGATCTGAACTTACACTTCCATAATGTTTGCTACTTCTTTTGAAGCTTAAAATTTGCACTACTTGATGGATTTTGTTTATGTTTCTCTGTTGTTTAGGCATACCCTAGCTCAGGAGCATGGTGATCTCATCAATCTTCATGATTGGTTCCAATCTTTCAAAACTGTTGTTCTTCATCCAAGTTCAAAAGGGAAACACAAGTCAAAACAATCCCCAAATCCAAAGAGAAGGAAGTATACGCATGACTTTGAAAACAAGGGTGAAGCATCAATCCAGTATCCTATTGGTCTTTCATTACAAGTGCATTATAATCGACTTAGTCGTATAGTTTGCAGTCCTTCGGGCATAGATGTTTGTAGAAGCAGCATTGGTAACATATTATGGCAATCAATACATATTATAATTTGTAAGTCACCTGAGCATATTAATAATTTAAACTAATATTTGCAATTTTCTGTTCTACATGTGCTCTTGTTGCACTTCAAAAAGGGCTCTCCTGTGTTCAACTCAGATATTTTCCAGCACCTCAATGTTTATTTTCAAAATCATTAGAGCTCAGAAATTGTGTAATTATAATATTCACTTCTAAAGAAAGTTTAGTATTACATGAACAAGGTTATGTTAATATGGGATATGTAATTTCTTTTTCTTTTGTTCTTTATATTTTATTGGATCTATGAAGAACTGAGTAGTTCTTCAAGTTTTAACCAAGTTGTGTTATCAATTTTAACCCTACCACTGTATTTTGAAAAACCTCTGTATTTTGAAAAACCTCTACCATCTTATACAAGTCAGTTGTTTGCCCTGCATGACTTCAGGATTGTTGTTCCAGATTCAAAAGAGAGTCCTGCACAAAATATTTGTAGCTCACTTAAAAATGCTAATTGTCATTTATAAGGCTTGCACATGGCCTGTATCCATCAAGCATTGTTTTCTCCCCTCCCCTTGGTCAAGTAATCCATTTGAAGATCCTTAACTCTGTTTTCCAAGAGCAAGATTTTGCGTGGCAGTTACAGAATTGCAGATAATTGGACTCCTTCGCATGCCCAGCAGAAGATGCCCCAATTGTTTGCAGAGAGTGGTCTTTGGACTCTAACCGTTGGAGCCATTGAAGAATCTTAGTCGGCATCATTTTGATCTGCTTTATACAAAGGTAATTTTATCTTTCATTTGTCATGTTACTATTATGTAATTATGCCAAGGCATAACATGTCAAGAATATGAGTCTTACCAAATGCTGATGGATTGACGCAAGAGAGGGGTATCCACTTAGAACCACACACTCTTTGAGTATGGAACAGACCTCTAAAAGTGTTAATGGAATTCTTACAACTAAAGTTATTACAATGTTAGTGAAATTGATAATGAAATCCTTTTAGGTCCAAGAATGTAATATGTTTTCAGTGAAAAATTTTTGGTGCTTTCAGGGTTTTTACTGCAATTCGTAAGTCTTCTTCCTGGGAAATATTTGGCTGGGATTTCAGTTTTTTAACATGCTATATGGGTTTATTCTAATCCATTGTTTGGTACTGAGAAGATATAGGAAACAAGACTAGATGAAAGTTATTTTTTATTTATTTGGCAAATAAAGTATTGTTTTTACAAAGTCTGGACACAACTGATGCTGTATAGTCAAACAATGGATGTAGCCTTCCCACACCATCATCAAAGGCAGCTCATAACCTTTAAACGGAATCAGCACAAAACCATCCATCACATCATTTACAATATTAGAATTATACAACAAAATATATATTTATTGGACAAAATTTTCTGGTACGTGATAAGTGATAACATAATCAAGACATGCCAAAATCTTGTGATTAGCATATTCTTTGCCACGGAAAAGAGTACAAACAAGTAAATACAACTTCCCATTGGATTCTGTTTTCTATTTTCTTGTTATGCATGTTATTAACTCCAAGGTCCTGAACAAAGTTTTTCTTTTTTTCTCCTCCTCTTTTTGCATTTGTTTATCAGTTCTACAGATATACATGTAAGCCCCTTTATCAGTTCCCATTGGATGTCCAGAAATTTGTGCAGAAAGGTTCATTATCGCTGAAATGACTGCATGTTGTGTAAGATCTCATATATATGTCTACATATGTATATAGATGGAGTTCTATACACAAATGTTTTTCTATGTAAACCAATATGGTAGGCTTTTTCATTAGTGAGTGTTTATTGACATGTACCGTCAATGAACAGACTTGCAAATACAATTATATGTGTTTGTAGGTAGGAGTTATCAATTAGGATCAATTGTTTTTAGCAAATGCGTGGACGTTTACTTTTTTTTTTTTTTTCACTTTTTTGGGTCCATCAAACATAGCTCCAATCCTCCCCGATCCCCCATTCCATCATCAAGTAAGAGGGCCTAGGCGTTGTTTTTGTTCAGACCAAGGAAAGACTTGTTTTATGTTCAATGCACATAACAGAATCCAGCCTGATTTCCTGCTTCCAAACCTGCCTACTCCCCCTTTTATTTCTTTATTTGATTTTTCAAGTGGATGGCCGCAAAAATTGAGAAGCTCACATATAATTCTGTTTATAATGCACATACTTCAGTAACAAATTATGTGGATAAAACAGAGCGTCTTTTGAATGTGTTACACAAAATCTCACATGCTCATGGAACTATCTGTACATGAACATGATTGATGCAGCTAGTAATTAATTGTGAGTCTTGTGTGTTGTTTTGCTCTTATGTTTTCTTCTTGCATTAATGTTTCATCCCGTGTTAGTTTTTTTTTTTTCATCATGGGGTATATGATCCTAATATGCAAATTATTGTTGGGAAGACTGCAGATTATGGAGCAGCAGGAAATGATGCATCATTCTCTTCCCTTTCTCAACTTCCCAAAAATTTATTGGCAATTTTTGCACTTGATAGAGCTGGAGTTCCATCCTTCTGACAATAGTTTGTCTTTGTTCATGATATAGATATGTTTTCTTTGTATTCCATTGTGTAGTTAGTTAACCTTCTGAATGTTAAATATGATGACACCCTTTAAGCACCAACTTGCTTGAGCTTTGTTTTATGATTGGCCTCTTAACTTATTTTGTTTCTGTTGGTACAAAGTCATACCCAAAGTATTTTCCCAAGATTATATTATATAGGAGTTGTATGTTTTCATGGTTATGCAAGGGGCAAATGCAATGGTAATAATTGCAGGAGGTTTTATTGTTGGTGCCGTTTCAGTATCTATGGTAGAGGAAATGCAAGTCAATCTCCCTTAAGAGATACCCGATTGAAAACTTTGATGTCAAATGCTATTTAGCCACAGAGATGGGGAAAAAAAGGCTCGACTCGGCCGGTACGGGTTCCGGCTACAGGTAGTCAGGTCGGGGGCAGACCCGCCTTTTGCTGTTGGGTTGCAGCCGTAACTGTATATGTTGGAATTGCCTGCTGCAGTAATATTAGCAGCAAACTCTTAACCTGTTTCAAATTATGAGTAGCTCAACATACTTATACTGGCTTTCTTGCCATGGTGGTTAGCAATAGAGGTGCAGTGTGAGCAAGCTTTCCTAGTCAAATCCAAACCAATCCAGCCAAACCTGTTTATAGTTTTATATTAGTGCTACCACTCACTCGTTTTAACATTTTCAACAGGTTGGGTTGGCAAGGCCACATGTATTGTACACATAGTGGGCCACAACCTGTAACCTAGTCAATCCCCTGGGAATTGCGCGAGATGAACACTGGTCCAGTCTCAGAAGGTCAATACTAATGTTTTAGTGAAACTTCCATAGCATGCATTGGTTAGGATTATAGTCTCAGAACGTTAAACAATCAAACCCCTAAACTCAACACAAGTAGTCTGGATCACAAATTCTGGTTGTATCAAAACACCTTAAAATAATATAAGTAGCAGCAAGTTGAATGTTCCATTGTTTCATGGTTTAATGGTCAATGTTTGGAATTAATTGCAAAGGTTAAGGCTCCTACTCTTTGGCAAGTAAGTGCCAAAGGGGTGATTGAAGTACTACAAATTACCGCATTGAAATAAGTTACCACATTGGAATAAATCATGTAAAGGCATTGAAATAAATTATCACATTTTATTGTTTAATGAAATTATTATTTATTATATGAAGTGTATTTGCCAAATATTAAACCCGGGAATCCAGGATTCCAAATATTTCGATCTAAAAGCCAGGCGAATGCTAAGTATATAATAATCAGTTTATAAAGAGAAATGTTTTAATGATAAAAAAAACTTAAAAAAATAAGCTATATATTTTATTATAGTAGTTTTAATTATAAAATATATGTTAATTTATGAATTTATTTTCAACAAATTTATTTCGATAGTTGTAGCAATTCTATTTAAGAAAAGTAATTTGTACAAATTCTAATACACAAAATTTCATGTAAGCATTTTATAAAAAAAATAATTCCACCACAAAAAATATATAAAAGAACATTTTTAGAAAAAAGAACCTTATGAAACTTATGGATCAAAGAATGCAAATGAATGCCAATAAAATGGTAACTCAGTTAATATAAGTTAGTATTTCATAGCCTCAAGGTTAGGAGTTTGAGTAGGACCTAATTTGAAATTACTTGTAGAAGTAGAGCTAGACATTTAGCCCATGGGATGAGCTTTGTACAAACTGACATCTTGGTGATATTGTGATGATGGGCTCACCCATCAAATAACTATGGATCAAACTGGATATTTCATATCAAGAAGTAGCTTCTATAATCAAAGCATAGAGAGAATTATTATGCTGATAGCCCCATATTTTCTCGCCCATTGAGCAGTAGCTATGGATCAAATAAGATATTTCACAGTTAAAAAAAAAATTCTATAATCATGTTCAAAGAAAATAACTATGCTGATGGTTCTGCCTTCCCTTTAGAAAAAAAGGAAAATGCTATTATGCTACATCGACTTGTCCACTCAATTGGATTGCTTATGTATTTAATTTTTTTATTTAATTTTTTTTTACTTAATGGGTAAGGAAGTAATTATTAATATTTTGATTTTTTTTTCAAATATGTTTAAAAAATAATTAAAGTAAAAAAGAAAAGTGTAAATTGCACTAAGTGGACATATTGTGGAACACCCAAATACAAAAATCCAAAGGAATGAGAATCAGTTTTTTGCATGGAGGCTCCGTGCGTTGTATGCACTTGTCCATATGGGACAGATTTTTTAGAGCTTCACGAGCCACTAATCTTGATGTTGATGATGTAGACTCTCCAACACCCAGCAACTTACGCTATCATTCAACTGTAAAAAGAAAAATGAAAAAGAACAAAAGTGAATTCAAGCCCAAATAAAAAGGAATTAAATACTAGATAGAGAACAATGGAGGCAATAAAAATATGACGGGTAACAGGTGGAGGGGCAGGGTAAAATGTGAACATGGAATGTCATTTCTTTTCATAATAGAATATGAGAAAATCTTTAAACAGGACTCTCCTATTTTTTTTCGAACAACAAACGTCAATAAGAGATTGATATGTAGACATTACATAATAAGATTGAAGTGCTGCAACACACAGGATTTTGAAGAACATTTCTAAGCCATTTCGCACGCCCAACTCCCTCCCTCTCTCTTTTTCTCTCTCCCTCTTTGTTATGGTTCTTGGAAATTACTTAAGTAAATTTGTAGACACTTCGAGAGGTTTAATCCTCCATTATGTAACACAAATTTTTGTAGAACTGATAGCTGAATTTCATTGAATGAGAACTGTTGAATAAATAGACATACAGATAGACTTGGTCAATAAGACCATGGACACATTAATAAATAACTGGCCCACTAAGTAAATAATAGACACAACAAATAATAACTGACCCACTCAGCCACATGGTCCACGAACAAAATTACCAATATTGACTAATTCAAATAAACATAACTGAATTAAAATACGGCCCACAATACTCGACTCATGATCCTGGCCCATGGCTCGCTTTGTGATTCGGACATAACCCTAACAATTAGAGTTTTCTTTCATTACGCACGTAACATAGCCGCTTCTTTAGAAGACCTCATCCACGAGATCTCGAAACTTCCTTTGAAGCTCTTCATGATCTACTCATGTTGCGTCTTTCGAAGCTCTTTCTTTCCACTCTACTAGAATTTCGACGCCTGCTTTTCTTCCTTTCTTGAATATTCTTTTGTTGAGGACTTTCTCAGGCTCGAGTTATAGGGTTCCTTCGTTGGTCACCTTCGGGAGTTGGGTTAACGGCTTTACTTGGTCCTCCAATTCTTCTTTAGGCTTGAAATATGAAATGTTAGGTATATATGAGATTCCTAGAGTATATCTAGTTGATAAGCCACCCTTTTGATGCATTTGATCACTGTGAAAGGGCCATAGCATCTTGGGGATAACTTGAGGTTCCTCTTCACCACGTCGGACATCTCCGATAAGGTCTCAAGCGCAGGTTTACTTAGTCTCCAACTTCAAACTCTCTGTCAATTCTTTGTTTATTAGCATAAAGTTTCATCATTTCTCATGCATCTTTTAAATTTTCCTACACTAATTTGTTGATGAGCTCTCTGCTTTTGAGCTCCTCATCCATTCCTAGTACTTTTGTTGACCCTGGTTCGTATGGCATCATCCGAGTGGGTGGTTGACTATATACCATCTCATAGGATGATATCTTGGTAGAAGTATGCTCAAATGTGTTGTAAGCATATTCTGCCAAAGACAATTACTTAGACCAGTCTCGGGGTCTATCTCCAGAAAAGCTCCTCAGGTAACCTTCCAGCCTTTTGTTCATAATTTTTGTCTGGTTGTCTATTTGTGGGTGTGATTACGCCCAAAGAATAACGCGGTCATTTATAATATAGTTTTGGAGTGTCGATTCCACAGGGAGATGGATTGAGAAATTGAAAAATAGTAATGAAATTAACGAATAAATTTAAAAGAGTGCAAAAATTGATTTTTTAAAGTGTGACGTAAATTAAAACTAAATGAGTAATTTGAAAAGTATAAAAATGAGACGAAAAGTAGAGCGTAGGGAATTCCTTGCGTATTTCTGGTATTCAAATTTATTCTTAATTAATTGATAACTCAATTGAGAATTCCATGTCCAAATTCTCAATCAGAAGATATAACATTAATAACCAGATTCAAATCAAATGTAATCTTTTGAAAAATCATTCGTCGCAATTCAAGAACAAAAATTGTTATCATTATTGAGAAAATCCAATGTCGACAATATATTCAACGATCGATATTGCAGCAGAAAATTAAATCAATATAAAAAATCAATTGCTCCAAACATAATTATAGAACTAATCATTTCAATGAAAAAAGCATGACTGAATCCATAAACAAAATAAATTCTATAATTATTTGAAGACGAAAAAAAAATCACAAATAAATTGAGAATGATAGAACAAAAGAGTTGTATTATTTAAAGACCAAATATATGAATCAAAAATAAATTACAAACACCATCACATATACAAGTTTATCCCTAGCTTTCCTAGAGAATTTAGTTACACATATTGACAATATGCAACGAAAATTCTCCAATGGACACTAAGGTAGAGCCGGCCATGGATTTCTTTTTTTTTTTTTTTTCTTTTTTTTTCTCAAAGTATGAAATGGCTATCCCAAGCATCTAAGCATTTTTTGATATACGTCCCACCCCCATCTATTTATAGGCATCCTTCATGCAATTTGACAAACTTAAAATTATGACAAAACCAAGTGGTATTTCATGAATTATTTGAATTTCAAGTTGATGTGGGTCGAATACCTCTTGAGCTTCATGTGTGGCTACTTGAGTGAGGTAATGATGAATGTGTAGTTTCATTTGTTGACTCGTTCTTCTCATACAAAAGCCTAGTGTTGAATGGATGTATCTTTAGTGAGTTTCAGCTACATCATTTGATTTCTCAAGTGTTGTTGTGTATGAATTATCCTTAATTCTTGGTCAAATATTCCAGCTTGGAATAAGCTTGTGTGATCCGAAACTTTTCATGTGATTGAGTTGGCATGTAAATATATATGCAAGTGGATGTTTACGCCAAGTGTCTCTTGAATTCCAGCTATAGCATGCAGCTGTCTTGTGAAGTGCAAGTGTTGGTTTTTGGTTCGACTGCCATCTTCATTTATTTTCAAATTCTTGGTCTCTTGCATATTTTGTAGCTGAATTTGAGAAGAGATCAGTTAATTATTTCGACTTTGATGATTTCATTTGCAAGTGTCTTCAAGATGGGAGGTGCCATGTATTGGTTGCCATCTCCACTTGTTTAGTCAACAATTTTGGCTAGAAGTCTTGAGAGCACCGAAACTCCAACTCTTGCTTGTGAATGATTTGGCATGTAAGCATGCAAGTGGCGCCAAGTTGGTTCAAAGAATGCAAATCTGAACATAAAACAATTAACAAACTTAACTCTTAAAAATGTAAGGAACTTCAAGTGGCCTCCATTGAAGTGTAAGGCAATTAGTGAAAATTTATGGGACTTATTTAATGGATTAAACTCATGTATTTTTTTTGTATTTATTTGAGACTTAAATATATTTAAATCATATTCATATCCATCTCAAGATAAATAACTATTAAATTAAATAAAATGGGTTATATTATTATTTCTCTTTTCTTTTAGCATTTAAATATGATATTTAAAGTGCATTTTTGTGCACTCATCAAGGTGATATGAGGAGCTTAGCAATAGCTCGATACCACTGATTCGAAAGAGATCCTTCCAGAATTGACTAGTGAATACTGGTTCCCTGTTACTAACAATGGTTAGTGAAAAATTCTGTAATTTGAAAATGTTGTCAAGAAATACCCTGGCCATCATGATAGCTATGTAAGGATAGGATAGAGACATGAAATGAGCATATTTGCTCAATCTGTTTACTACCATCATGGTTATTGTACGTCCCTCTGAGGGTGGTAAACTCTTTATAAAGTCCATACTGATGTCTTCGCCAGGGGTTGAAGCAATCCTGTGGGCAGAATGTTCTCCACTTTGTTCCTTTGGCATGTGTCACATTCTTTGATGAATGTTCTAACATCCCTCCTCAAACCAGATCAGAAAAACTCATTTTTTATCCTTGCATATATTTTGTATTCCCCTGTGTGACCCCTTGATGGCCTACTATGGAACTGTTGCAGGATCTCTTATTGGAAGGGCACTAGACCTCCAAGATGTAGCCTACTTTTGTAAAAAAGTAGGCCATTATGAATTTGGTACTGAGATTGGTCGATAATTCCTTGATGGTAGTTGTTGCACAACTCTTGAAACTGGGGACCCTGTGGGTAGACTTTTTTAACTCTGCCACCCATGGTGTTTGTAGAAGGCTAATGGCTTGTATTTGAGATTTTTGGCTGTTGGTTTCTGGTGTTTGGGAAATGGTTGAGAGTGATGGGTTGGTGCTTGGGATATGTTTGTTGGTTGCTGTCTGGTGGTTGTTTGGATTTTGTTTAGGGTTTGGGGTTGGTGAGTTGGTGATTTTGGATTCTGAATCCGTGGCTGGTAACTTTGACAGGGCATCACTTGATTTGTTTGTCCTTCCACTTTTGTACTCCATTGTGAATTCATAGCCTAACAATTTGGAAATCCACTTTTATTGAGTAGGGGTCCCAACTCTTTACTTCAGTAAATACTTTAACGCATGTTGGTCAGTCCTCACTTTAAAGTGTTGCCCCACCAAGTAGTGTCTCCACTTTCTTATAGCTATCATTAGAGCCAGCAATTCTTTTTCATAGGTAGATAGCAAGAGACTCCTTCCTTTTAATCCTTGGCTTGAGTAAGCAATAGGGTCTCCTTCTTGCATTAGTACAACCCTTAAGCCTTTACCTAAAGTATCATATTCCACTACAAAAGTCTCAATAAAATCAGATAATTTGAGAAAACAAGGACTAACCATGGCTTATTTCAGCTTGTCAAAGGCTACTTAAGATTTTTTTATCCACATGAATGCATTCTTTTTAAGAAGATTTATAAGAGGTGCTAAAATAGTACCATAACCTTGCACAAACTTCCTGTAATATCCAGTAAGCCCCAAGAAACCCCTTAAAGCCTTCAAATTTCTAGACAGTAGCCATCTTTGCATAGCTGGAATCTTTTGGGGATCAACTTTAACTATTTTTCGAGAGATTAAGTGTCCCAAATACTCCACTTCATAGTAGGCAAACACACATTTACTCTCTTTTACAAACAATTTATGAGCCTTTAACGTTCCTAGCATTATAGATAAATGTTGCAAACGTTCATGGATTTGCTATAAATCAATATATTATCGAAGAACATCAAAATAAACTTCCTTAGATAGGATTTAAAAATTTCATTCATCAATTTTTGAAAGGTTGAGAGAGCATTGGTAAGCCCAAAAGGTATGACCAAAAACTCATAACGACCCTCATGGGTTCTAAAAGCAATTTTAGGCACATCACTTTTATGCATTCTGATTTGATAATAACCAGAATGCAAGTCTAGTTTAGAGAATATTTCAGCACCATATAACTCATCTAATAATTCATCAATGTTAGGAATAAGAAACTTATTTTTTATCGTGTCATTGTTGAGGGCACGATAATCGATATACATCCTCCAACTCCCATCGACTTTCCTAACTAGCAGCACTAGAGATGAATAGGGGTTTTGACTCCCTCTTGTAACTCCACTTCTAAGCATTTTAGCCACCAAATGTTCTATCTCAGCCTTTTGATAATAACCTGTATGGTCGAACACAAGTAAGTTTGGAACCTTCCAGTAACTCTATTTTGTGGTCATGGCTCCTAGGAGGGTATAGATAGAAATACTCTTTGAAACTGCTTTATTGCCTCATAACAACTGTGTTCACCTTCCTTGTGAAACTTTGGGGCATGTTTTTCCTCTTCTAGTGCTTCCTTGGGTGGCCATATACCTTGAAATTTGACCTCATTTCCTTTGAAATTAAGCTGCTTGGTTAAATCTGAAAAACTTTAAATGATAGAACCAAGATCTCTCAACCAATCAACCCCTAAAACAACATCACAATCTCCCAATCTTAATACATAAAGATTAGCATTACCTTGAAAATTTTGTAAGTTTATTGCCACTACCCAAGGAATGCTATCTCCATTAGCTACCTTAACTGTTAAGTGATTTTCTCCCATTAACAGTTTTACGCTCCTTATTACATAAGGAACCACAAAGTTATGTGTGCTCCCTGTATGAATATAGGAAGAACTTTTTAATTGTTAATGAACCCTTCAATGCTCATGGTTTTTGGAGACAATGATCCTGCTATGGCATGCAAGGAAATGCCTAATGAGTCCCCCAGTTCCTTCTCCTCTCTTTTGGTTTTATTGGGTTCTATAATGGCTAAATGTCTTTCATCAGGCTTGGGTTTCACAGCTTCTTCCCCTTCTAGTCCTTTCAATAAGAATAATTTGGGTTTACTACACTTGTGACCAATATGAAACTTTTCATTACAATAGTAGCAAAGGCCCCCTCTCTTCTTTCTTGCATTTGGGTTGGGGTGATCCTTTTTATGGTTAGTGTGGGTTTTTTGTTTGGGTTGTAGTTGTTGGTATGGTTTCTATTTTCTTGTCTACATGGAGGTGGAGGCAGTGTAAGTATAAGTGGTGGGGCAGATAGCTTGGGAAGGAAGGGTGGAGTAGTATGGTTCTGGTTTTGGGTTCGGATTGGTCCTCCCTTATGCCTCCTAATTACTTCCTCCTCTTGTAACTCAGCTAACCCAAATGCTACTGAAATGTTACTTGGTTTGAGCATAGTTATCATGATTCTTAAGTCATCTCTTAGGCCACTAATGAAGGTACTACTGTGAAACTCCTTCGTAAGCCCCTTAATTTTATTAAATAAGACTTCAAATTCATATTAGTATTCCTCTATTGTGGTTGTTTGTCTTAGTTTTGTAAAAGTCCCAATTGGATCCTCATAGATTGAAGGTCCAAAGCGCACCTTAAGTGCTGAAATAAAGTCCTCTCATTTCCCCCTGGGACCTGAATCCCTTAGCCAAGAGAACCAAGATAATGTCTTGCCTTCCATGTGAAAGAAGGTAATATGAATTTTTTGGTCCTCGTATGTATTAAAATACTCAAAGAATTGTTCAGTTTTAAGAATCCATTCCATGGATTCTGACCCATCGAATTTAGGGAAGTCTAATCTAAGGGTCCTAACATGAATGCCTTCATTTCCCTTAAATAGTGGGTTATTGAACTAACCTTAAGCATCAAATGATTCCTCTCCTAAGTGCTAATTAGTGGCTTGTAATGCTAAATGATCATAGCTGGCTACCAAATTGTTGAGCTGCTGCAACACATATTCCAACATATTTTTTTGCTTGCTTTGTTCTTTTCGCAGGTGTATAGTCTCCCCTTTGAGCATGGAAACAACTTCAACGAGTTGAACTTGGCGTGTACCCTCAGCCATGACGCAGGAACGCGACTTTGGATACCACTATTATAGTTTATGGAAATTACTTAAATAAATTTGTAAACACTTCGAAGGGTCTAGTCCTCCACAGTGTAACACATGTTTTTATAGAATTGATAACTGAATTTCATTGCATGAGAACTGTTGAAGAAATAGATATACAAATAAACTTGGTCAACAAGACCACGAACGCATTAACAAATAACTAACCCATTAAGTAAATAACACACAACAAATAATAACTGACACACTCGGCCACATGGCCCACGAACAAATAACCAACATTGACTAATTCAAATCAACTGAATTGAATTAAAATACGGTCCACAATACTTGACCGATGACCTTGGCCCATGGCTTACTTTGTGATTCGAACATAACCCTAATAATTAGGATTTTCTTTCATTACGCACATAACACTCTCCTTCAAATATCCTTTGGAAAAAACCCCAAGCCATTTTTGAGATTTAGACCAACCCTCACCATTGAGGTTCAATCCAACCCTCCCTCCACCGAAACATGCAATCGACGACAAGATTTAAGTGATTTTTGTGACTATAAGGTGTTTGACAAAAGGTAAATAGAGAATTTGTAGGTATCTTCATTTTTTTTTCTTATATTAGTTTCTCCAATGTTGTTATTTTTTCGAAATTGGTTTAGTTTGTCTTAGTTACATGGAGATACTATTGTTTGCTGGTATTGTTGTATCTGTGATTGTTGAGGAAGCACATGCAAATAATTTAGTTAAACTAGTCGGTTATTCATTGGTTGCCTATAAGGTGTTTGACAAAAGGTCTAAGATAAACTTAGAATTATTAGCCATCTTCTAGTCCAGGACACATGTAGGTGTGTTGCAAATTGCTGAAATCTTAATGGAGTTGAGGAGAAAAAATGTTTAGAGCTTTGCATAAGTTGGGCTTGTTGTTGTAGTTCAATTTTTTCTTTTCTTTTTCCCTATGTTGGGGGTTGTCAAGATTGTATTTGAATTTATGGCTATAGGAAGAAGGAACTTGAGATTTATAAACATATATGGTATCAAGTGGAAAATTGGAGGCAAACTATATTAATTTATAGAAGTTTTAGGGATCCTTGAACGATTATCACATCTGGTATGGTATCGTCTGGGAAACGATTATTTCAATTTCTGGTGTCAAGTGGGAAACGATTATGACATTTTCTACTTCTGCAAGTTTTTTTGCATCCTTAATAACGATATAAATTTGCATTTTTTTAATGGTAGGGAAGCCTTATTTTACAAAGAAACAAACAGATTTCTTGCCTCGTGGAGTCGGTATCCTGTGCAAAAGCCAGAAGCTGAGAATCTATCTCTTGTGCCAAAGCCAGATGCTGAATATTGTATATAAAAACCACAATTTGCCTTAAGCAAAAGTGTGGGAGAAGTGTTGTGAGTTGTAATATTTTGTACCTTACAAGTGTGTCTTAGTTAATTTCAATTAAGCTATTTAAGCTTGTATGCATGGATTATGCGAATCTGAAATAATGTATTGAAGGCCTTAATTAATTATTATAGGTAAATTTCCATCCATGTTCATGTGTTGTACTAATATAAACCATGCATATATAAAATATGGTGCAAGCGTGCATATTGCATCTCCCACCAAAACTTTCATCCCCTTTTCTTCTTTGTTACTTTATATTTCTCCTAAATGTATATAGGATAGAGCTAGTAATTAAGCATTCATGCAAATTTTTTTCTCACTATGCGTTCCTAATAACTAACCCACTCAGCCACAATTATGGAATTTTAAAAATTGACACATAAGGTGTCTAGCGGCTTCTCCCAAAAAGGGGTTGACGCGAAGACATTTACTTGCTGATTTCATTGATGTGCAAAAATAACTCCTTTTAGTGATGGGTATCGCATTGTTTCGGATTTTGGGCTGACACGAAGACATTTTCTTGCTAATAATACCTTCCCTTCTTTCTAATAACCCCACCATCATTTCCTCTCCTTAAACTCCATGGACATGTTAAGCTGTCTATTTACCTCTGTTGAGTGTAACATGAATATTGATGAATAAGCACCTTAACCCGAGACTTCACTCGACATCCAGCTCGAGCGAGTTTAGCTCTGTGAGTTCGCTCGACCCTCGCTCGACTTTCAGCTCGAACGAGATTTACACAGTAAGTTTGCTCGATACTTGCTCGACATCTAGCTTGAGCGAGATGTAAACCCTAAGAATTGCTCGAGCAAGTTTTAACCCTGCTCGAGCGATCTGCTGGTTCGACGTCATTTCTCACTATAAATACATGTTCATTCATTGTAATTATAGAGAGACACTTTTGAAGAGCAACCAAACACTTGTGAGAAAGATATTCCTCTTGTTAATAATCATGAGAGTACGTTGGATGTATTGGGGTTTTGGGATTGTGAGGATTTGTGATTGATCTCTTTGTAATCCATCTTTGTTATAGTGAATTCATTCCGACTGACCCCAACAGTGGATGTAGACTCACATTGAGCCGAACCATTTGAATCTGATGTTTTGTGTGTGATTGTCGTTATTTTCTTTTATGCATTTGTTTTTGCTGTGATATTTCAAATTTACCATTCAACACAGTTTTTCCCTAACAAACTGTTAGATCCATAAGGGATGGCCCCTATGGCTGAATTTGAAGTAGAGAAATTCGACGGTCAGAACCGTTTCAGTTTGTGGCACATCAAGATGAAAACGAAGCTCTGATAACAGGGGTTGGTTAAAGTGCTGGACAATAAGCCAGACTTTCTCGCACCTAAGAAGGAAGAAGAGGAGAAGGCACATAGTGTTATTCTTTTGTCATTATCTTATGGAGTTTTGAGAGAGGTTGCTGATGTGGAGAAAGTCAAGGATTTGTAGACCAAACTCGAGAGCTTGCATATGACGAAATCGCTCACCAACTAGTTGTATCTGAAGCAACGGTTATACACACTCAAAATGAAGGAAGGTACTCCTATCTCTGAACACTTAGATAAATTTAATAAGATTATTATGGATCTGAAGAATATTAACATTAAAGTTGATGAGGAGAATCAAGCTTTAATTGTCTTGCGTTTGTTGCCCATGTCGTACGATAATTTTGTCACTACCATGCTTTATGGTATAGACACAATTTCTTTAACCAATTTTAAATCTATTTTGATTTCAAAGGAATTGAGAAATAAACTAAATGGAAAGGGCACAAAAATAAAGTCAGTGGTTTGTTTGTTAAAGGTTCCTCTAGTAAAGGTAGATCTAGTGAGAAGGGTTCAGAGAAGGGTAAAGAAAAATCTAAGGGGGGTTCACAGTCCAAGGGTAATCATAAGAAAAATGTTAAGTGTCATTACTATCATAAATATGGCCATTACAAAAATGAGTGTCTTAAACTGAAAAATAAGGAGGTCTCTAGTTCCTCCAATGTCGTTAGCATTGCTGATGAAAAGCCTACCAGCTCAGACATTATCCTAGCAATCAGCGATTCTAATAGTCATTTCATCGACAGGTAGGTCATGGACTCAACTTGTACTTTTCATATGTGTTTCAAGAATGACTGGTTCACTACCTACGAGTCAGTCAACAGTAGTTTTGTTTTAATGGGGAATGATATGACCTGTAAGATTGATGGAGTTGATTTAGTGAGAATTAAGACTTTTGATAGGATTATTAGGATATTGTCTAATGTCTGACGCATCCGATATTTGAAGAAGAATCTTATTTCTTTAGGCCCTCTTGATACCTTGGGTTTCCAGTACACAGGTGAACGTGGAGTTATTAGAGTTGGTAAGAACTCTATGGTTGTGATGAGGGGAAATAAGACAGATGGTTTTTATGTCCTTCAGGGAGTACAACAATAGGTGCAACCATTGTGTCTGTTTCAGATGATCCAGACTCAGATATTACCCGCTTGTGGCATGTGCGTTTGGGCCATATGAGTGAGAAATGAATGTCTATTTTAAGTAAGTAATGTTTGTTATGGGATCAAAAAATAGGGAAACTTGAATTCTGTAAACATTGTATGTTTGGGAAGCAATGCAGAGTTCAATTCACTACTGGGATTCACAGTATTAAAGCATTGTGGACTATATTCATTCTAATATTTGGTATCCCTCTTTTGTTCCATCGAAAGGTGGAGCTCAATATTTACTTACTTTTATTGATGATTACTCACACAAAGTTTGAGTGTATTTTTTGAAGTAGAAAAATGAAGTTTTTGCTAATTTTAAATAGTGGAGGGCTTTGATTGAGAATCGGACAGACAAAAAAGTAAAGCGACTTTGAATTGACAATGGGATGGAATTCTACAAAGAAGATTGCATTGTCAAACACTACACAGTTAGGCATTCTCCATAGCAAAATAGAGTAGCTGAGCAGATGAACCGAATTCTTCTAGAGAGAGCCTGCAATATGCTTTCAAATGCCGGTTTGTCTAAAAGATTTCTGGACTGAAGCAGTCAATACAACTTGCTATCTGGTCAACTGTTTGCCAGCCACTACAATTGGCTTGAAAACTCCAAATGAGGTATGGTTTGGTACTCCTGCTAATTATTCTGATTTGAAAATTCTTGGTTGTCTTGCATATTTCCATGTTAATGAGGGAAAATGGAATCAAGGGTAAAGAAGGGCATATTCATTGGATATGCTGATGGGGTGAAGGGATACAAAATATGATGTACTGATCCTAAGTCACCTAAGTTTATAGTTAGCAGGGATGTAGTATTTGATAAACAGTTTATGCTTAAATCGAGAAAGGAGTTTACTGTGTCTATAAGAAAGGAGCAGGATAATAACAAGAAGATAGAGTAGAACTTGAAGCTTCACAAAGGGTGCCAGCCGGCTCCCAAGATCATGCTATTGCTGATGAGTATGATTCTAATTTTGATGACAGCGCACAGGATAAGTAGAGCTACAGCACAGCAGCTGGTAGACAGATGAGGCAGGTCTGGCCACCTCTCAGATATGCTCATACAGATATGGTGACGTTATGCTCTTACTACGGCAGAGGACATTATTGGTCAAGAACCTTCTAGTTATTCAAAACCTATCAAGAGTAAGGAATCTGCATAGTGGTGCGCTGCAATGAGTGAGGAGATTAAGTCTCTTCACAAGAACCAAATATGTGATTTTGTTAAGTTGCCGAGGAAGACGAAGACTGTTGATCGCAAATGGGTTTTCAAGAGGAAAGAAATGATTCAGGGCATTATAGATACAAGGTACAAGGCATGCCTAGTTGTTAAGGGCTACAGTCAGAAAGAAGGCATCGACTTTAATGAAGTCTTCTCTCCAGTGGTGAAACACAATTCAATCCGGGTGTTACTCGCTATGGTAGCACTGTATGATTTGGAGCTACAACAACTTGATGTTAAAATGATGTTCCTACATGGAAAGCTTGATGAGACCATTTACATGCATCAACAAAGGGATTCATTGTTAAGGATAAGGAAGACTTTGTTTGCAAATTGAAAAAGTCTTTGTATGATTTGAAGCAATCTCCAAGGCAATGGTATAAGCACTTTGACTCTTTTATGACTGATTATGGTTATGTGAGAAGTAGTTATGATAGTTGCGTTTATCATAGGCAGTTACCTGATGGATCTTTCATTTATTTGCTACTTTATGTTGATAATATGCTAATTGTTGCTAAAAGTATATCTGATATTGATTTGTTGAAAAACTAGCTCAATAATGAATTTAAAATGAAAGATCTAGGTGCCGCTAAGAACATTTTAGAGATGGAAATCCACAGAGATAGGAAAGTTGGGAAGTTATTCCTGTCTCAAGGAAAGTATCTGGAGAAAGTCCTTGAGAGATTTGGTATGACCAATTCTAAACTAGCAAGCACACCGCTTGCTTTGCATTATAAACTTTCAACTCCTCTATCTCTCAAAATAGATGAAGATAAGCAGTTTATGGCGGGTGTTTCAAATTCAATGCAGTTGGCAGTATTATATATGCAATGGTTTGTACTCACTCAAATATTTCACAAACAGTGAGTATTGTTAACAGATATATGGCTAATCTGAGGAAAACTCACTGGTAGGCTATGAAATGGATACTCAGGTATTTGATAAGAACCTTGAACTATGGACTGCTTTTTGATAGAGATGTTGATCTCAATTACAGGGTTGTTGACTATGTTAATTCTGATTATGCTGGGGACTTAGACAAAAAGAGATCATTAACAGGGTACGTTTTCACACTGTGTGCCTCTACTATTAGTTGGAAAGCAATATTACAATCCACTGTTGCTTTATCAACTACTGAGACAGAGTATATGGCAACAGCTGAGACTGTAAAGGAAGCCATTTGGTTGAAAGACCTGATTAGTGACTTGAGACTACGGCAAGATGGTATTTCAGTATACTGTGACAGTCAAAGTGCAATACATTTAATCAAAAATCAAATGTATCATGAGAGGAAAAAGTACATTGATATCAGGTATTATTTTCTCAGAGAGATTGTTACAAAAGGTGTTCTTTAGATTTTAAAGATTGCATAACTGAGAATCTAGCAGATATGTTGACAAAGCCAATTACAGTTTACAAGTTCAAACTTTGTTTGGACTTAATTGATGTTCGAAGATCTTAATTCCCTTAGGATATTTAAAGGGGGTCGGTCTTTGGTGAAGGAAGAATTTTGTGGGCTTGATAGAATTCAAATTAAGGTAGAGATTTGTTGAGTGTGACTTGAATATTGATGAATAAGCGCCTCAATTCAAGACTTCGCTCGACGCTCGCTTGACATCCAGCTCGAGCGAGTTCAACTTTGTGAGTTCGCTCGACCATCGCTCAACTTCCAACTCGAGTGAGATTTGCACAAAAAGTTCGCTTGAACTCGCTCAACGTCCAGTTTGAGTGAGATGCAAACCCTAAGAGTTGCTAGAATGAGTTTTAACGCCGCTCGAGCGATCTGTCGTTTTCTAGGATTCTATGCTGTTTTCCCTATAAATACATGTTCATTCATTATAATTATAGAGAAACACTTTTTTAGAGCAGCCAAACACTTATGAGAGAGATATTCCTCTTGTTAACAATCCTAAGAGTACATTGTGTGTATTGAGACTTTAAGATTATGAGAATTTGTGATTGATTTCTTTGTATTTCATCTAGTGTTTTATGTGTGATTATCATTATTTTTTTTTTGCATTTATTTCTGCTGCGATATTTCAAATTTACCATTGAACACGGTTTATCCCCAACAACCTCAAACTGCAAAAGAGGTCCGTGCTTTTGCAGTGACATTTCGTTTGTTTTTGGGCGTTCCAAAACAGGCAAGTTCGCATGAGAAAACTCCGTATTTGAGCTTGTGTATATGGTACCACTTGATTAAACCCAGAAAGGAAAGCCAAACAGAATTCCTGCATATGGAGACTTTGGACAATGGGATTGGTTTGAGAGCCTGGGAATGAGATTATCTCCATGTGGGACTTTTGGGGTTGTTTTAAGAAGAGATCTAACATTTGAGTTTGGTTCATTTTTCTAGGAGGCGGCTGTGAAGAGGTTATTTTAGAAGTGGTACTGTAAACAGGTTAGGAATGAGAAACTTGTCTGGACACATGAGGACTTCTATGTATTTAATATTTTTTGTTTGTGTTTATATTTATTCATTCTATATTTTGTTGACAAGAGCTCTGGTAAATTTTTATTAAACAAAAAAAAAAAAGGGTTTAGCTGTTGTTTTATTTGTTAGCCAGAAGTCTAACAGCCAGAAGTCTAACACTCTAGACTTATTGTCGGTGAGAATGAAGTCAGGCAAGGCCAAATGATTGCATAGAGATTTTAGTTTTCTTGGGTCCCAGATAAATGAGTTTTTTCGATATATAATATATTCTTATTGGTTTTTATTTGAATGAATGGGTTGTGTGGTTATTGGTTTGGATTAAATTATTGATGAGATGTGCTTGTTGAACGTGTTGATACATCAGAAAGTGGCATCTTTATTTTTTGAAATTTTATTTTTGCCTTTGGAAAAATCTGGATTTGGTGAACTTGAAAAACATTAGTTTTCTGCAATTTTTCTTTGCTTCGTCAGTGGGGATTGAATAACATTTTTATTCCTTTTTATGATAGGCATTTGTAATTAAGGAGGCAGGCTTATCATATCTATCGATTGGTGGCAGATGCAAAAATTAGAGTTTCTTGATATATATAGAATTGATTTTTTCACATGTTTTACTGTCTGATATCGGATAAAAAATGGCGACTGATCTTAGCACAGGACTGTCCACGAAGGCATTTGTTTTTGGTCTGAAGTTATGGGAATTAATGGGGATCACTGTGGGGTTGTTTATTGTAATCATCCTTGTGGTCCTATCATGTCGCACACCCGCATGATGTTACATTAATATTATATATGAACCAATTACCTGCAACAACGAAAAGAATTAAGATTACCCAAAAATGCTTTTAAAAAATAAAATAAAATAAAAATTACCCAAAAACTGAATGATTTCTTGTAGGTAGCCATGCAGCAGCAATATCATGAAATAGATTCCTATACATTCAACGTCAGATATTGAGCAGATTTTATTATATATATGTTTTTGTCGAAGAGACATTAATGTTGTCCAATGAATAAACAGAACTTAGTTCAAGATATTTTTGGTATTAATGTCCCCAAGCAAACATCGGAACTGTTGAAGGTAGTTAGCTAGCTAGCTTGGAACCGGCCTAAATTTAGAGGATATATAGAACCAGAGGTACATAGTTGAGGAACCAAACAGCTAGCTAAACAGCAAGCAAGCGTACATTAAATTCTTTATAATTTTCATAATTAATATATTTGATTTGTTTTTGTGTATAGGTAGCTGCAGCCATGAATTCCAAATCCGGAGCTTGATGATCAATGATATCATATATAATTATTAATTAGTATATACGAATATAACAAGAACGCGCTGCCAACCATATAACGAAAGACAGGCCTGCAGCATGCTGTCTAATTTATGACCATCTTTATTAATATATATGCTTTATTATATTTTTTTTTTGTATTGGTTTGCTCGTCTTCTCATGTTGTAAATAATGCTGACTTTTGTTGTCCCAGTTTAATGTTTCAGCCCTACCTCATTTCCATTATAATAAATACGATGATCATTTTAGAAATATATTATATAAGGTAATGCTACGTACAATTGTGGAATTGTAAAATGCGTGTAGTTGCTGTAACTTTTTTAAAAATAGACGTTATTTTTTTTCTAAAATGACTACATACCGTTTGTAATTTCACGATTGCATCTATCATTTCTCAATTATATATTAATGTGAACCAATTTTTCTTTTTTCTTTTTGCCAAGTTTTGTTTAATTTTATTTGTGAGAAATGGTATTTATATTTTTAAGACGTGTAAGTTCTACACACTTTATATATATAAAGTGGATAAATTTAAGATTGTGTAAAAAAATTATTTTTTAATAATAAATTCTACTTTAAAAAAAATACATGAAACTTACAATGCATTCTAAGACCATATCTAACATTAATCTTTATTTATTTATATATTTATTTTTATTTCAGGTAGATGATCAATATTGCTGACCGACAACTTCACTTTGAAAACAAAGTAAAACGAAAACAATTCCAACATAATTTTATGATCACATAAATGATTTCATATAATTTTGTAGATCATATCTTTTATACTCATGCAACATAGAATTTTGTTACATATAATTATTCACTATAAATATATATATATATATATATATATATATTCATGATGAATTATTTATTGTAAAAATATTTATTTACTATAAAATAATTATTTTTGTATGAAATAATTAGTTATAGATAAATAATTTTTTTATTGCAGTACTTTTGTATATTTTTTACACTCTCTACTAATATAATTGATCAAAATAATTATTTTATATTGAAAAAATAACACAATCAATCATATTAATAGAATACATAAAAAATATTAAAAAATAATTATACATAAAATTTGTGTTACATATTATACCTTCCCTCCCGAGATTTTTTTTTTTTTTTTGGATTTAAATGAATTAAATCAATAAATACATACCAATGATGGCCACTTTTTTAGACTCACTTTGAAATTAGTTTTAAAAGAGATCAGTTAGGACCTTCAAAACATTCTCGATCGTCTTGTTCTATTTTCCTATTTGGCGGGGCCTATTCAATATTCCAGAAAATAAAAGACAAAATAATGTGTAATATAATGGCTCTTTATTATATATATATATATATATATAGCAATGTCGAACCTGTTTACAGTATTGGAAAGCACCAAAAAACTACGAGGATAGGTCATTGTCGGCACATAATAAAGGGCCGGTGCATGATATCTTCATTAATAACATATTTAAATGGGAGCCAAATCCATGTATTAAAAAAAGAAAACCTAGAGAATATTACACGAAATTTACAGACCGAATATCCAAACAAAAAATATAGTTAAAAACTTAAAAAAAGTCATTATATTATTATCATTAGAAAAATTATATTATCAAGTGGATGTGTATATCACACCTAATAAAATGTTTACATGATATAATTTAATTTTAAAAAATTAATTTGAAAAACCGTATATTATCAAGTCTATGTGTACATACTACATGACACCTAGATATTGGTTTGGATGCAGTTTAGCCTGCAAAGTTAACATAACCCATCTTTTTTTTTTTTTTTCTTTTTTTTTTTTTGTGAAACCAACAAGACCCATCTAGCACTATGTACATTTCTACCAAAAGAAACCTCTTATCCAGAGAATTTTTGTGAAATTATCATTTATTTTAAAAAAATGTAAGTTGATAGAGGAAGAGAAAAATTATATTATATATTTTATATTTTAAAAGATAACACTCTCCCTTATCGTGGACCAAAAATTTTTTTAATGAGTAATTTAATATGTAGAATATTTAATTCGATAAGATGTGAAGTTAGAATTTGAAATTAGGATTTTTATTTTGATATTATATATAATTTTTATTTATTTCAAAATTTTAAAATAATAAAAAGAAATAAATTTTATATTTTAACGATTTAAAAATGTCAAAGGGCGACACTACTGTTCTTTGGACTGTAGTAAAGGAACGCAGGTTTTGCTTTCTCTTTTCACTCGCATATAATATAAATAGAATAATGAAACTCTTTAGCTTCTCCATTTCGTTACGATTCTATTCCTCTGCATCTGACATCAGATACGAATCAGAAATTTCCTTATTACACGAACGCTGCTGTTAATGAAAATGAAAATAATAATAATAAAAGAAAAACTATAATCAGAACAGTTCTGCATATGTGTTGGGGGCTGTGATCTAGTGGGTCAGTGGTTGGCCAATCGCTTCGTTACGGGGGTGTTTTGGGTATCAAGAAACCTGGTATGGTGTCCAGTCTGTTTCTTTGACCATCATGATTTATACGGTCATACCTACTGCCGTTGGGGGAGGGGAAAAAAAATAAAAAAAGACTATCATAACTACTAAAACGGAATATCCGCAGAATCCCATTAAAGTAAATGAGGAAGAAATTCACAGAAATCAAGAAGATGGGTTTTGCTTATTTCATTGATTTGCAAAAATAACTCTTTCTTCTAGTGATGGGTATCGCATTGGTTCTGGGTCTGTTCATTTGGTGTTTTGAATCTCTTCGTGAGTAATATGACACTAGAATTATATTATTTTCATTTTCATTTTCATTTTCACTGAGCATAGCGCTTAACATTTCTTTCGTTCACACTGATTGCTTGTCTTCTGTGATGATGACATAAAATAGTTTTCTATATCCTGCAAATAAAGTGGCGTTTGACTAACAAAGGAAAAGAAAATCATTATATATTAAAAGAAAAAGAAATTAAAAGAGAGATTTTTTTTTTTTTTTTGAAAGGGAAAAGAGAGAATTTTGAAGAAACAGCAAAGACAGCTTCCAATTCTCATGCTTCACATTTACTGTATGTAATGTGAATGCCTCTCCTCGTCACCAACCACTGATAATTCCTTCCCTTCTCTCTAATAACCCCACCGTCATTTCCTCTCCTTAAACTCTATGGACATGTTAAGCTGTCCATTTCCCTCAAACCGCAAAAAAAGGTCTGTGCTTTTGCGGTGACATTTCGTTTGTATTTGGGTGTTTTGAAACAGGCAAGTTCGCTTGAGATTTGAGAAAGCTCCGTATTTGAGCTTGCGTATGTGGTTCCACTTTAAACCCAGGAAGGAAAGCCAAACAGAATTCCTGCATATGGAGACTTTGGACAATGGGATTGGTTTGAGAGCCTGGGAATGAGATTATCTCCATGTGGGGCTTTTGGGGTTGTTTTAAGAAGAGATCTAAGGTTTGAGTTTGGTTCATTTTCCTAGGAGGCGGCTGTGAAGAAGTGATTTCAGAAGTGGTTCTGTGAACAGGTTAGCAATGAGAAATTTGTCTAGATACAGGGCTTCTGTGAATTAATTATTTTTTGTTTGTGTTTGTATTCATTCATTTTCTAATTTGTTGACAAGAACTCTGGTAAATTTATTAAAGAAAAAAAGGGGTTTAGTTGTTGTTTTCTTTGTTTGCCAGAAGTCTTTAACACTCAAGACTTACTGTCGGTGAGAATGAAGTCAGGCAAAGCCAAATGGTTGCATAGAGATTTTGGTTTTCTTGGGCCCCAGACGATTGAGTTTTCCGGGATATAATATCTTCTTATTCATTTTTGGGATGAATAGGTTGTGTGGTTATTGGTTTGTATGAAATGATTTATGAAATGTGCTTGTTGAACGTGTTGATACATAAGAAAGTGGCATCTTTATCTGTTGAAATTTTGTATTTGCCTTTGGTGAAATCTGGATTTGTGTGGACCTCAAAAACATTATTTCTCTGCAATTTTTCTTTGCTTCGTCCGTGGGGATTGAATAACATTTTTATTCCTTTTTATGATAGACATTTGTATTTAAGGAGGCAGGCTTATCATATCTATCTATTAGTGGCAGATGCAAAAATTAGAGTTTCTTGATATATAGAATTGCTTTTATCACATGTTTTACTGTCTAATATTGCAGGTAACTTGATATCGGATAAAAAATGGCGACTGATCTTAGCACAGGACTGTCCACAAAGACATTTGTTTTTGGCCTGAAGTTATGGGTATTAATGGGGATCACTGTGTGTTTGTTTATTGTAATCATCCTTGTGCTCCTATCAATTTGCCTTACTTCACGGAAGAAATCCAGAAAGGCGAATGACATGCTTCCCGTTGGCCAGATTCCAACTGTTTCAGAAGAAATCAAAGAGATTAAGGTTGATCACATTTCAGCTAACCATTACATTCCCCATCATGGTGCTTTCCTTACCCTTGATGAAAAATTGACCAACACAGAGTTGGATAAAGTTATGCTTCATTCAAAGAATGGGGATAATAATAGTCAATCGGGTTCATTTAATCATACCGAGCAAGAAGGTATTAGTTCTCACTCAGGAGAAGAGGGAGGTTCGGGAAAACTTCCTGTTTACAAGCCTCCTTCGCATCCTATCTTTGCTGCTTCACCTCTGTCTGGTTTGCCTGAATTCTCTCATCTTGGCTGGGGTCACTGGTTTACATTAAGGGACCTAGAACGAGCAACAAACGGATTTTCCAAGGAAAATATTATTGGTGAGGGGGGATATGGAACTGTTTTTCGAGGTCATTTGATTAATGAGACTCCTGTAGCTGTTAAGAAGCTCTTCAACAATTTGTAAGTCATCTACAAGCATGTTTCCCTTAGCTGATTTTCCATAGTTTTTAATTTTTGTTATAGTCTTTACATAAATTATCTTACAGAGGACAAGCTGAGAAAGAATTTAGAGTGGAAGTTGATGCTATAGGTCACCTCCGGCATAAGAACTTAGTTCGTCTTATGGGGTATTGCATTGAAGGAACTGAAAGGTATGATATCCGGTTATTCTCCATCTTGGTTTCTAGGCACAAGTAATAATCTTTTCAGTTCACAACTTTGTTTTGGAGCAAATCTTCATGAATGAATTTTCATAATGAATTTTGTGTTCTCCCATTGTTCATTTAGTATGGCATGAAGAACATTTTCCTCAAGAATATCGTTGACAGGAAAACAAAGGAAACTCAAATCTCCTGTATTCGTATATGCATTGTGTGCATGTTTTGTGAACGAACATCCAAAATGTTGCTTATGTTATTCTTTGGCTGTGAGTGTGTGCACCCTGCGTACACATGAGAGCAAGATAGCTTTTGGCGCTAAGTTTACATGTATTGAATTTATTTCCTTGTCAGGTTATTGGTATATGAGTATGTCAACAATGGCAACTTAGAGCAGTGGCTCCATGGAGCCATGCGTCAACATGGATATCTAACTTGGGAAGCTCGGATCAAAATTCTCCTCGGTACTGCCAAGGGGTAAGTAAATAAATGCCTTCATTTGATAACTTAACCTGGTCTTGAGTTTCCACTCCTTGAAACTTATGGTTACACTTACAGGCTGGCTTATTTACATGAGGCTATTGAGCCTAAAGTTGTCCATCGAGATATCAAATCAAGCAATATATTGATTGATGATGACTTTAATTCAAAGTTATCTGATTTTGGACTTGCCAAATTGCTGCGTGCTGGAACCAGTCATGTTACGACTAGAATTATGGGTACCTTTGGGTAAGGATTTTTCCCTATCTTTCAAATGATCAGTTTTTTGCGTTGCGTTGTTTCCTGTGAGGATAGTATGTGTACAATAAGATATTATTCGGACTGATTGGTATTTTAATTATCCTCATTCTCCCTCCTTTGTTCATATTTCAGATATGTTGCTCCAGAATATGCTAATTCTGGCCTCCTAAATGAGAAAAGTGATGTCTACAGTTTTGGTGTTGTGCTTCTGGAAGCAATTACTGGAAGGGACCCAGTAGATTACGGACAGCCACCAAATGAGGTATGCAATCATATTCTTCTGCTGAAATTCCATGCGGATCGTTCACTGTTTTGAGCAGTTACTGAAGGGGTTTAATATAATTAAGCTTTCCCTTAACTTTGTGCAAGGTTGCACTAGTTAGTGGAAACATGGCTTGTTATTTCAATGGACTGGATAATGCATATCAAGTCACTTTATTCAAGTTATTTTGGAGTTTCTAGCATCTTAATTTGTTATTTCATGCTGTCTTTTTTCCTGCAACCGATCTATAAACCTTCAAATTCTTAAAATGTATGACATGGCGCATTCTCTTGACAATATTCTATTGGGTGATTCTTGCAGGTAAATCTAGTCGACTGGCTCAAATTGATGATCGGAAGCAGGCGCTCGGAAGAGGTTGTGGATCCTAACATTGAGACTAGACCATCAACAAGCGCCCTTAAACGAGCCCTTTTGACTGCTTTGAGGTGTGTCGATCCGGATGCTGACAAGAGACCAAAGATGAGTCAAGTTGTCTGCATGCTTGAGTCTGAGGAATATCCTATACCCAGAGAGGTTCGACAATAATGATCCTATTTCCTATGCAAGATAAACCCATCTCAGTGCAGTGTATTATTAATAGAAAAATCATGCATATGATAAACATACAAAACATTGGGCTTTTCACTTAAGATGTAGGGAAATCAACTCCTGAAAGTTTGGAAAGTCCATGTTTCATAATGAAAAATAGAATCATTGAATGCAAATACATTAACTATTAAAGCACAAGTTCTCCCACAAAATATATGTTTATAATTGTTTCAAGTTGAAAGCTATTGTTACCGAATTAGTTACTGGGTGCAATGCATCCTTCAAATGCCTGATTGGAAATTTCAGGATCGAAGACGCAGGAGAAGTCAGGCAGACAATGCAGTGGCTGAGTCTCGTTGAGAGAGCTCTGGGACGGGGAAGAGTGACAATCCAGATTTGAAGCCAGATGACAGAAGAAACCACACGGAGAATGAACCAATTACAGAATCTGTGGGTATTGGATCAAGTTTAAAATCTTGCATTCTTTTAATGCCCTCGTTAGGATCAAGGGAGGGAAAACATAAAATGAGTGATAGAGGATGGCTTAGCCTTTTCTTTCTAATACCTAGATTTAGATGTTGTGAAAAAGGATGTTTTGTTTCTGTAAGAGGAAGTTTTAACAGAACACCCCAACTTATGGTGGTGTGTATAGGTCTTTGGAGACGTACAATTTTTTTTTTTTTTTTAATTTCTGCCTTTTGGGTTATAGATGTTACAACATTTTAGTGCATGAGGATTATCATGAAAATTCCTTGCAGTTAAGGGGAAAATTGGAAGGGAAACAAAAGGCTGACCTATTGATTTCAATTCAATAAATTTTTACTCCCTGGATATCATTGATGATCAGTCTCCCCTCTTTTTGATTACTCGACACAAGTGAGCTCAAGAATTGTTTTTCATCCTTTACAACTTGTGAATTGAGAGATTCTCAAGGCTTCTGCATAGCTATACATATTTTTAGTTATGTTTTATTTATGAGTCGGTGTATAAACAAATCTCTTGTTATGGAATCTATTATTTAAGTAAAAAGAAAATTCAAATCACTTCTTTAGATTTTTTTTTCTTTCTATATAAAAGAATTGGGAATGACCAGACATCTCTCATGGGAGAGGAAGATCATTCATAATTCATCAATTTTTTGAGTAATGGATAGACGAATACTTATTTGATATGATGCAAAACTATGCATTTGAGACTTGACTCTAAAATAATACAAAAACAATGTGCAATCATTCATAATAATTCCCTTCAAAATGGGGAAAGCCGTATCATTGAATAATATTAATGGAGGCATCGTTGGCACTGTGCTATCAGAAATGAGTAGCTGGATAAGACTGCTGCCACCCTTTGCTTCCAAGGCAATCGCAACTTTTTTAATATTCATTTAAAGCTAATTCTTTTTCTTTTTCTTTTTCTTTTTTAGTTCTATAAAGTTGTGCTGGTGCTATTTCCTTGAAGCAAATAAGAGTTCTGAAATGTCATGGATAAAATTAGAAGACAAGCACGCCCTCCATTTAATTGACAATGCAAGATTGGACTTGCTAGAAAAATTTAAAATTAAAATCTATTACAAATCAAATATTGTCATGTCAATAAAATGGAGGATGTGTTTTGCAAACCGCTTCCAAGTAGAATAATTCTTAAGTTTTTGTTTTTTGAAAAAAATTGAAGATCATGAAAGATAATGGAACAAGAGGCATCATGAACCATTAAGTATTGTCCATTCTGCAGAAGTTTCTCCATTTCTGGATGGAGTCTTGCTGATAATCTTGGAGATGCATGACACTAATTTTCATGGTGTGCTGCTACATTCACAAAAGAATTATACAAAAATAATTCCACAAACTTATATGATTTTATCTAATCCATTAGGTCTACTTTACAATAAAAATCACTTTAAATCAGATCAAATCGCATTAGTTTGTGGGATTATCTTTATTTTGTGCTCCACGAGCAATAACAATAATGCAAAGCAAAGTACTGAAAGGAGCAATATGCAAGGTAACATTCTCAATTTCTCAGACTTAAAACTCTAGAAATCAGAACCATTACACAGATTACAGACAAAGGTCAAGAAAGCATCACCAAATAAAAGTTACCATACAATGAAATTGGACTGGAAACACACTGTATACAACACAAATTTCAACAATGTACCCTGCAAAGAAGATCAACGCGTCAAGGAAGAATTCACAAGGTCGGTTTGGCAGCTGGGGTCCCAGACCGCGTGTTCAATAGAGGCTGTAGAGCTGTAACTACAATGCCCATATTTGGCCGAAGATCAGCTTCATATTGCACACACAAGGCAGCAACGGCAGCCATCTGTTCCCAGCATATAATGATTATAACGTGATTATCCAAGGATGCATAGCATAAAATCAGCTCCAAGTTGTCTTCAAATTGAAGACAATTCTTAAGAAAATGGCTCACCAGACTATATCAGTTATACTATAACTACTATGGGGAGAAAAAGGTTATCTACATACTGATTATTCAAGAAAATTAGTGACAATAAAGAATGTAGCTGAAGATGGAGTGATCAACTATCAGTAATAGAGAACTGCAATTTGTAATTCCAGAATATAGCCTTGATTACCTTTGCGACTGCCTTAGGAGGATATTCTCCGCTGAGTCTGGCATCAACACATTGATTCACTTTATCTTCATGGAGTTTTGGTGTTGCCTAATTGAATCGAGTATTGTATAAAAATCAAGTTTAATAAAACTTGCATTTCTAGACCGTCTCAAGAAAAAGGACAGAAACAAAGCAACAAATACAAGCTAATTGCAGGACAAAAATTTCAGTACCCATGTCACAAGGCTCTGCTGTCCACGTGGTAGTGTGTGATCAACAGGTTTACGACCAGTCAAGAGTTCAAGCAGGACAACACCAAAGCTGTAAACATCACTCTTTGAACTCAGATTTCCAGTCATTGCATATCTGTCATCCAAATCCAGAAAATTTAGGCCTGATCTTCAAGAATGTGTTTATTCAAAGTGGCAATCCCATAGGAGATAATGTGCCAAGCATGCTATTTAGGAGGGAATACGGGTGAACCACAATCATGTCCCTCCCCCATTGCCTTCTAAAAAAATAATTAAAAATATTCTTCTAGACACCCTGCCTAAAAAAACTAAAATAATGCCCTAAATCTTAAAAGAATTGTTTTTCCCTAAAAACTTGGCCCTAAGCTTTTTTAAAAGCTAAAACATAGTTTTCGTAAAATCCAAAATAATTTTTCTTAAAATGAAAAAATCATAAGACAGGAAATTTCTATATCTCCCTTATGTCTCTTACAACCACTTTCTTCTGCTCTTCTGTGTGTGACTTTTCTCCATTTTCCTTGCATTTCCTTTAACATTTTTTCTTTTTACTCATCAAAAATTTTTCCTTTCTTTCCCTAGGCTCTCTCTCTCTCTCTCTCTTCTCTAAGTCCACAACTTTGGATGGAAACAATGAATGCTAAGTTTTCATTATCTATAATTTGTGATCTCTCACTACCATAGACAGGCTCCATATTTCTATAAGTTGATAGATATGTTGACAATATTTTTTGCATCTTAAATTATGTTTACAATATTTTTTGTATTATTGTATATAGCAAAATTCATTTTATGCAAGAAATGAACAAAAAGATTATTATTATTATTATTATTATTATTATTATTATAATACTAGTCTGGTCTCACAAATATGACTTTCAGGCTCCACCACTGACCATGCTGACAATTTGTTAAATAGGTGGGCAATGAGTTCACAGTGTGTAACTAGATCTTTTTCCACTTTCCAGCACCTTAATTGTGATAAATTAAAATATTATTTTCTCCCTATTCAATAAGACAAAATCTGGAATTTATGTTTTCATTGTTTTGGAATGCAAAGGGATGAGAAGCAACAACTGAAGTGTCCACGAAAAACTTACTCAGGTGCATGATACCCGAATGTTCCAAGAACACGAGTGGAATGAAGACGTGCAACCATATCAGGTGCTTGATTTGACAAATCAAAATCAGATATCTTTGCAACATCATCATCAAATAACAGTACATTGCTGGACTTGATATCACGATGGATGATATGAGTTTTTGCCTTTTCATGTAGATATTCAAGTCCCCTTGCCGCCCCAACAGCAATTTTAACTCTTTGTGCCCATGACAGAACTGGGCCTGGTTGTGCTCCTTTGACACCTTTTCGTCCTGTAGGCAGATATTGAAGATCGTTGTTTGTGTGAGCAATGTTACAGAAGGTATCTTGTTACTTATTAAAAGATATGACCTTTAATTTGGACTATGATAGTCAATGAGTTGCTTCCCTCAAATAGATGCCAACACTCCTTGAGAGGATTTTACTTACCATGGAGTATATCATGAAGAGAACCATTAGGAGCATACTCGTATGCAAGGATACGGAGAGTACCGTCAACACAATAACCAAGAAGTCCAACAACATTTTCATGTTTTAGTCTTGATACCATGGAGACCTGTAAAGATTTGTGTCAACTTTTAAGGAATCAAAGTCACAGAGGAGTAACAGTATTGTATGAGTACCTGTGCTAGAAATTCTTCGGCAGGTTGTTTGCTGGAATCTAACTTCTTTATTGCAGCCTGCTCACTAGCTAGGACACCATGATATACTTTTCCATATGAGCCCTCGCCAATTAAGGCCTTTGTACCAAAATTATCTGTAATATCCTTGAACTCATTTAATGGAATGGCGGGGACAGCAATAGGCTGGATAGTTACAGGCCGTGTATCTTTTGGCACAGATTCCTTGCCCATATGACCATGATTGATGCCTGCGAGGTTTATGAATGATTAGTTCCGTAGCAACCAAAACAGGAACCATACAGGCAGAATATAAAGCAAAACACGAAATGCCACACATGATAGTTGATACTTGATAGCTACAATTACACCCTAGACAGATCCAACAGGGTAAATTGAGAAGCCAAGGATGCAGCACATAAAAAATAAGCATAGAAAAATATGAAAATGTAAAATAAACAAGTTGTTCCAGCTGGTGACAAAGCAGAAGTCAAGGAATATAAACTAAAAACTCTGGTATTAAGGAATCATGTATGTTTCTTTCACCACCCAATTATTTCAAAAAAGAAAACCTCGACCAATTTGACTGTGAGGGAGTTGCTTTATCTTGATCCAACCATAGAGACAAAGGAAAAACTAGGCGTGGTGTAGGAATGTAGAATCACCTGTTGAATTATTTCCCACAAACTGTTTAGTATTAGCAGCTCTATGCACATCATTTTCTTCACAACAGCCAAAGCAGCTCATTGTCCTTTCTCTACGGGAAGATCTCAACTTTACTTTTCTGTGCATCCAAGGCAAAGTAAAACGCAACAGGAGTAAACAAACTGTGCACGTTTAAGCATTACAAAAAAAGTTCCTCAAAAAGACTACTGCAGAAAATTATATTAGTTTTAAGTACAAAAGTTTACTTTAAATGGGGGAAAAACCACATATATCGAGTCCTCTAATAACAGGCTGCCCAAAATAATCTGTTGCCGGTGGAAAGAAGTGCCTTAGTAGATAGTAGTTTCTTAGGTTGCACCTAGATTTCAATAGTTTCTTTTTAGAAAATAAAAGAGCATACTGGACTCTAGGTCATGACCAACTAGGGGTGATCTGATTTGATTTGGATGGTAAAAGCCTAAGGACCAGACCTTTTATAAACTGTTTCTCACACCAATATATTAACTTCCTCATTTGCATGAGGGACTTTGTGGAAGAGACATGGGTAAAAAATGATACAGACATGGAAATTCTAAACTTTCAATAAAGAAGTAAGCCGATGTCATGACATTTTGCTAGTGAGCAAAATGGTAGACATGGGGAAATTCATTACCGCACATCCTATTTTGTTATACCTCTCATTTTCCATGTGTTATTGCCAACAATTTTAGCAGCAATATGCTATGGCATATAGAAATTAGGTCCGGCACCACAACTATATATACAGAAAACCAGTTGCTTAGTCCGTACAAATGGTTAGTTGAATAATAAACTGGCTATCCTAATTTTCATCAGACAAGAAAAGTAAAAAGAAAATAAGAAAGTGGCCAAATTGAGGAGGCATATAACACTACTCATAAATGAACCCCACCACAAGAGGTCTCATCCTACAACTTATTAAACTTAACAAATTAAGTTTCATAGATTCTTATGAGCCTCATAAATAATCCATTTTCAATAAAAATCCGTATCACTCTTTGATCTACCTCTGTTTCCTATACAATCAAAAGAAGGTAAACATGAAAAAACAATATATAGACTGATGGAATACAAATGAATATAGTTTCCAGAACCAATAACTAAACCCAGAACTTTAAAAAAACAATCACTTCGAAACAATGAAGGGCTTTCAGGCAAATTAAAGATAGACCCAGAATTTTACGGGCAAGAAAGGATTCACCTTTTGGTGAGAACAGATGATGCTTGCAAATGGGTATTTCGCTAAAAACCTTAAAGTATGCTCCTTTATCAGTTTATAGAGGGAGTGAAATGTTCTGAAGCCGGCCAAGATTGAAAGACAGGGCTAGAGAGGAAAAGGAACTGCCAGGAAATTTTGACTTGAAAGTTGACTTCCCTCTTTCGAATTGCATTGGAAAGAAAAATATTTGGAAATATTTCAACTGAGCATCTCTTCAAGGCAGTTTGCCTTCCCGGTAGTTTACTTGTACATGCCATTGTGGGACCTAAAGTATCTATTTACATGACAAAGGGCGTCCATCGCAGTCGTATCCGTTAGTTAGAATACATGACATGAGCTTTGACGTAACGAGTACTGGCTAGGACATCAATTTAATCGGATGAGTAACAATCCGTTTAATCCAAAATCACCTCCTAATTTTAATAAAATTAAATAAAAATTGTTATTGCAAAAAAAATTTATAAAAGAAAATATATAGAACTTTTAAGAACTGAATTTTTTTTCATTCTATATAAATTTTCTTATGAATTACAGATCAATCGAAACTTATATATATAGGCCTTGAGGATTGTGCAAGTTACTGTGCAAAATCTCAAAAGTCGCGATGGGGGTCATTCATCGAAGGAAATAATTGAGAGAGAGATAGCGAGAGGCGGCTATCCCTTTTATTGAATTATAACACACCCCATTGAATGACCATCCATAAAAAATCTGTCTCGTTAAAATCTTACCAAAGAAAAATTTAGTAGGAAGAAAAATCAATGGCGCAGGAAAAAGAGTACAATGTTCTTATGTACCGTCAAATATTTTTAGGATTGCCTCATTAAAACTTTGTAAAAGAAAATCCAATGAGACAAAATCTTAGCGAAAGAAAAGGAATATAATTAGCACAAGTCTTCAAGACATTTTCTCTCCCTAAAAAGTGCATAACGATAGATCTTTAAGTCTTCACATTCCAATGTTCTACACAATTTTCTTGAATGTCGCAATTGGTAATGCATTAGTAAATAAATTTGTCAGATTATCACTTGATCATATCTTTGATATATCCTCCTCTGATTTGAATGATACAAGTAGCATTATCTTTGTATAAAATTATTGGATTATCATTGATCATAGGAAGATCGCACTTTTCTTGTAAAATCATTGATTTCAGTCAAATACACTCTAAACTTGTTTTATGAATTGTAATTATATCTGAGTAATTTGAAGATGTGACAGATAGTGTTTGTTCAATAAATTTAGTAGAAATTTTGGACCTACAGTAATACTTAAATTCTCCCTGAGAAAATGCGTTAGTTTTTCAAGTAATAATCAATAATGCATTAGAGGGAACATATTAATATTCTCATCTAAAATACCTCTCTCTCTTGGTATTATTAGGGAGAACATGCATAGCAAAAATGATCATTGAGAACTACCAATGTGACGCCCACAAATTCTCCTTAAAATATACACGGGAATCGAGATGTCGGGATGCTGACAACATGGGTCACGCACCCCCAACGTCAAGTGCTAAGTGTGTGAACACGTGACATGCATAAATAAAAGCAGCGGATATTTGAAATCAATAACTAAGTACCAGAATTTTTAGAAATATTTTACAAATCAATTTAACATATATTCTTCAACAGGAGATTTAATACAGTCATCCGAAAGATAAATCCTAAAAATACATATTTATAAAAAGGGAAAATAATTTTCCAAGATAACAATTTTATAACATAATACTCCAACAACGGAGCCGCCTCCTTAGGCTCAGACCTCTCGACATCTGCATCCAAAATCTACGACGCCAAGATGGCATCGCAGGTAAGTATAACCCAACCAAACCAAAAAATAGAAATATACTCATGCAACAACAAAATTCATGAATACGACACCAAATGCATGAATCTCAAAAGAACATCTTTCTCAAAATAAATAAGATAAACACATGCCAAAATCACATTTTGGTCCACGATAAAATTCCAGTAAAAATCATCCATCCTTCCCCAGAAAAATAATATCTGCAAATCCAATCATACCGGGCGTTACGTATCACCGTCTCTGATATGATAAACATATATCACCAATCATAATGAGCGTTACGTATCGCCGTCCCCATTATGACTGACACACACAATGACCATAATGGACGTTACGTATCGCCGTCCCCATTATGTCATCCACACACATATTGATCACAACGGGTGTTACGTATTGCCGTCCCTGTTATGACTCAGCCAAAAATCATTAAAATTCATAAATCCAATATATCACATCTCATATTAAAATCTAAACACCAAATCTCACATTAAAATCCTAAATGTCATACACATGAACGATCGTGCAATTTCACAATGCATAACACCATGCACAAATATTTAACAATTAATAAATCCAATCAACCAACAAATACCAACATCAACCAACACATAGATGTTAATGCAAAAATATATTTAAATCTTAAAAGTTCGTTTAGAAAGTACTTACAGCGGGTAAAAACGCAAATCCTTTAGTAAACGCCAATCCGCAACGTTCGCAGTGGTCACTTGTACGTTAGGCTAAAGTGCTCGGTTTGACACCAAAATTTAGGAAGATATTCATTGAAGGGTGGAGAATCTCATGAAGGTAGTGGTGTAGTGGCACAACCACCGTAAGGTGGTGGATCAGGCTCCAAAAGGATGGAAACTCATTTTCGGGTTTGGGATTGTACCGAGAAGGTGGGGCCGTGGATGGAGGAGCTGAGTTAGAGGATTGGTCGGCTGAGTAAGGGGAGTCTTTTGGTGGCGGTGGTGAGACCTACTAGGGGTGGGCAAAATTTCCGAATTCCGAATTCCGTCCGAACTCCGCTCCGATTCCGACTCCGATCGGTGTCGGAAATCGGAGTTCAGAATTCGGAGTCAGAAATTTTCGACTCCGGATTCGAAGTCGGATTTCGGAGTCGGAGTCAGGTTTTATACCGAACTCCGACTCCGAAACTCCGAAGTTTTTAAAAAAAAATTAAGATGCAAAACGACGTCGTTTTGCATCTTAATTTTTTTTTTAAAACTTAGCTAAACGACGCCGTTCCATTTATATAGAAACGGCGTCGTTTAGGCTAGGGTATCCGGTATCGCCTGGGGCCCTATTTCTTCTTCCTTCTTCTTCTTTCTTTCTTCTTCTGTTCTTCAGTTCTTCTTCGCCCTTCGGTCTCGAGTCACCGAAATTCCGAATCCCTCAGCTCTCAGCCCTCAGCGGCTTAGCCCTCGGCCCCTCAGCCCTCAGCCCTCACGGCCTCACCTCTCGAGCCGTTTTCCTTGCACACACAGCCCCTCTCACGCATTTCTCAGTGTCTCACGGACCCACTGCCGGCTGCCCAAGGTATTTTCTTTTCCTCTCTCTCCGTCGCATTTATTTACCTCATCGGATTCACATGAGCCTCGCTGCCTCAGAGCCAGTAGCCACGATTTGTAAATTTATTTATGATTTGCAATTTATCAATAAACCGGTAAAGTGTAAACCCTATATTTGTTGTTGTTGTTGACTTGTTGTTGTTGTTGACTTGTTGTTGTTGTTGCAATTTACTATTTGGTATCAGGTATTTACATAGTCATTACTCATTAATTTTTGTTCATTTTAATTTTTGTTGTTGTAAATTTGTTGTATTTGTGAATCACTGAATATGCCATATGGCATATGGTATTAGACTTTAGTTTTCTGATTTAGTTCTTTTTCTAGCACAAGGTGTTGGCCGCAAGACTAAGTTTTCAAATGATAAAAAGTTAAAAACATTGGCATTGAATTAGTCAAATACTAATATAGCTGATCTTTATTTAACTAAGAATACTAGCATTAGATTAAATTATTAATCATTAATCAATATATATATATTTTTTTAAAATATAAGTTTGCATACATATCAAATTTTTTTTGTCATATTTAATCAAATACGAGAAAATAAAAATAGGAGAAGGAAATAAAAATACAAGTTGTCTTTAAAAATGAATAGTAAAACTTTAAATTTCTTTAAATTTGAAGAATTATTATTTATTTTTTAAGACAACTTGTACTTTTTGCATGTAGCAATTTTGATCCTCGTAAAAGGTCGATCTGTAGACGGTGGTAGCTAGATCTTGGGTTTGAAATTTTAGGAGAGATCACGAGTTGAGGTGCAGCGTGGCTTTGAAAGTAATCTTAGGTGCAGTGTGCGACGTTTAAAATTTTAGTCACCGGCCCCAACGTCTTTTGTTAGAGAAAAAAATAAGATAAACTAAAGCGATGGAAAAATAAAAATAAAAAGAATCATAATTGTGTTATATATGCATGAATACTGCCCCACAGCAATGCTTTTCCGAGAGAACACAATGATGAATAAAGAGATATATTATAGAATAATATTCCCTATATATTCTGCATGCATTTATGTTAGAAGAAATTAATATTGCAACCGTACGTTAAGCGTCCAAAATTAGTCATGATGAGAGTCACGGATAAGATTCAGTTATTGGTTTGATGCATTTATAATATGGATGCGTACGTTCTTAGCTTTGTTTAATTCTTCCAAGGAATGAATTTAAATAGAGTCAACAGAATCGCCGCAATATTATTAATTGTCGAAGTTATAAGATTAATTGATCATATTTCATCTTTTATCTAAAAACTCTTTTATTGCTCCATCGATCCATCTCATGAGCTATAAATTAAACTAACACTTTTTGCCAGTTTCTAGAACCCTGATCACAATATCATTCCAATAAATGTTTTCCCAATCCATGTATTCAATTTTGTTGAACTCAAGGTTTCAAGGTTCATGTAAATCTACACATGGATTTTGATGATAACAAATGAATTCAAAGAATAAAGGAGTCTCAAGCTCAAGTTGTCTACACAATACAATCAAGCACATCGAGGAACCAAGCATGAGCAAGAAGGGAACAAGTTCACATTAAAATCATAGAGTAATTTTGTAAATCTCTTAAAAATTCGAAATTAGGATTAAGGCTCAAAATAAATATTTTATCATAAAGCATTAAAATACATTTTCCACATGTGCATGAATATTTTGAAAATTAAATTTGAAAATTTTGAAAGATGATTGATTGTCATCTTTCACATGTGCATGACATGATTAAAGGTTTGAACTTTGAAAATATTAAGATGATTGATTGTCATCTTTCACATGTGCATGATATGATTAAAGGTTTGAACTTTGAAAATATTAAGATGATTGATTGTCATCTTTCACATGTGCATGTTTTATTTGAATATTTTCAAAAGTGGTGGATGCTTTTCTTGACTTATGCAAAAGGTAGATGTCTTTGTTTGAAAATTTTGAAAAGTAAAGTGTGCTCCTTTTGTCATATGCAAAAAGTAAAAGATTAGGTTTGAAATTTTTGAAAAATAAAGTGTGCTCCTTTTGTCACATGCAAAAAGTAAAAAGATTTGATTTGAAATTTTTGAAAAGTGAATGATGATGTCTTTGACATGTGAATCTTTTTAAATTTGAATATGAAGTCTCATATGCCTATAAATAGATCATTTGAGAGCTTCACATTTACAACACCAAGAGCATACAACATTCATTCAAAGTTTTCATTCTCTCTTCTCCAAGCATTGAGCCTTAACCCTTGTTTATTTTGAGAGATATAGTTTGTGCTGTATTGTTTTTATTTCACTCATTGAGGAGTGTTTTCTGATAGCCTACCCACTATCAATTCTTGTATCAGTAAAAGGGTGTGTATAACCCTTGTGTGTGTAGAAGGTGTTCTACACGGGGAATAGTTAAATCATCAAGTGTGAGGTGATTGGAAGTGTAGAAGGTGTTCTACACGGGGAATAGTTAAATCACCAAGTGTGAGGTGATTGGAAGTGTAGAGGGTGTTCTACACGGATTCTTTGGAGCGGTGCTGCTCAAAGGTGTAATAGGTTTCTATCTCCACCTAAAGGAGATTGAATAGTGGATTTTGGGATCCTCAAGGGGTAGCTTGAGGCGAGGACGTAGGCAGTGGGGCCGAACCTCGTTAACATACTGAGTTTGCTTCTCTCTTACCTTTACTCTTTATATTTATTACTGTTTCATATTTTATATTTTATTTTATATACTTGATTTATAATTGTTAATTTTTTAATACAACTCAATTCACCCCCCCTCTTGTGTTAGTCATCTGGGCAACAAATTTGTTACAGCGGCGTTAGTACCATCCGTATTTCTCTATATCTTCATTTTCTCTCTTCTCTTCAAAGTTAACTTTTTCTCGGACTTTGGTCTCCAGAGGAAGATGAAAAGTTCATTAGAGATTCAAATATACATTTGCTTGGCCATGTCGTTCGTAGATAGAAAGCAGCAACGGAGGTCCTCCCCGTTTATATAGCAACCCTCTCTCTCTACTATATGCTAACCAAATGCAATCATATTTGTCTAGACCAATATTGGTAATGTGGTGTATATGTGCATGTATTGACAATGGGGTGGCCCAGGGCGGCTCATTCATTAGGCGAATTAGGCGGTTGGCTAAGATGGTTGCCTAAGGCCTCTTAATGAAAAATTTTAAACAAATATTAAAAATTTCATTATTTAAAATAAAAAAATTATCTGAACTAAATAAATTAATCTTAAAGTTAAAGAAAAAATCAATTATGCATTTTGTTAAAAAAATAACGTTAACAATGGATCCTAATTAAATACTCTGCAGATTCGATTTCACTTGGAAAAATCAAAAGTCACAATAAACTTGGAAAAATCAAAACCTTAATAAATGATTATACCTCTACAACCAAAAAATAACGTTACAATTCATCTATAAAAATAATCAAAACATAAAAACTCTTCTTTTATACCTAACGATTTTACTTATCTCTCAACTTCAAAACCTTAATAAATGATTATACCTCTACAGCCACATCGATATTATACTATTACTAACTTATTGTACCACACTGTGTCGCTGATCGCTGATGTTGAGAGTCTGAGACTTGACACTTGAGATTTTGTGTTTACGCTGGACAGATTACAATGATTCTTGTATTTACAAATTGTAATATACCTTGTATTGTTATATTTACAACTATTCTTGACAGCTTGTTTAAATGTTTAAAATGTTGTAAGATAAACTCTGCTTGACAGTTTGTTCATTTTAATTTCTTAGAGGAGAGTCTGCACTTCATGTTGTTAGAGTCTTTCATTTACTCGATTTTGTCTTTCACCTTGTAGGGATTTTTATCATTTCATTAAGAGTAGAGTGTTGTTGTTTGGACAGTCATAGGGTGTTGTAATTTTATTGCATATATATATATATATATATATAGATGCACTTCATGGCTCTTGCCTCTTCCTAATATTGTATTTTGCTACACTAATAACATTATAAATTTATAATTTTTAGGAATTTACTAATATTTTTTATATTATTATACTTGAATTCTAGGTCTACAATTACAAACAGATGGATCCTTCACGTAGTGCTAGTGGGACTCCGACTCCACATGAGGCTCCGAATCCGGATGGTGGGACTCCTTCGGCGCTCCACGCTGCAGCTTCGAGACGTAGTCGGCTACCTTCCACTCGAGCACAAACCTCGTGTGCTAGCAGTGGATTTCCACTTCCAATCGACATAGAATTGGAAGTGGAAGATCCCGACCAATTTATGGAGAAGGAGGAGATGGGCCTTGGAGACGATCCGATTCAGGATCCGGATGTACCAGTACACCCTACAGCTGCGAGGCCACCCCGTCCACGGTCAAATAAAAAAAGATCGTGGACATGGGAACATTTTGAGAAGGTTGAGGGTGGGGATCCCCAGAACCCACGGGCTGAGTGCAATCATTGTGGCGCTCGAGTTGGGTGTCATTCAAAAAGGCAAGGCACTTCTTGCCTTTCAGCACATCTGAACGGTTGCAAGCGCTACCAAATAGCGAAGGGAATGGCATCAAGAGGTTAGTGTCTTGCTAGTTGCTTTATAATTTATATGCTAATTAGTTTTGTGATTATAATCCCATTTAATTTTCATTTAAGACTAATATTGGTAATAAATTATCAAATACAGACGCAGGTGGGTCTCAGACTAATCTTAGCTACGAGACTTCTACAGCCACTGATGGGACAGGGACACAGACAAGGAATCTAGTTGTCCCTCAATACAGTGAGAAGATGTTTCGTGAGGCGCTTGCGATGATGATTATAAAAGATGAGATGCCCTTTACCACGGTTGATAAGGATGGGTTCCGGTATTTTGTGAAGCTTCTTGAACCAAGATTTCCAATCCCATCCCGTTATACAGTGATGCGAGATTGTATGAAGATGCATCTGAGGGAGAAGGCAGAAATGAAGAAGATGTTCTCCACCACTGGCCAGAGAGTGTCATTTACGACCGACACATGGACGTCGGTACAGAATACCTCGTACATGTGTATCACAGCACATTACATTGATAGTGAGTGGAATCTTAAAAAAAGGATTATTGGATTTAAAGAAATAGTTGACCATAAGGGTGCATCGATAGGAGCGGAGATGGATGATTGTTTGGTTGATTGGGGCATCCAAAAAATATTGTGCATTACAGTTGACAATGCCGGTGCAAATGAGACCGCAATCGAATGGTTTATCCGAAATACGAGGGCGAGAGAAGATGTGATTAAAAATCACCAGTATATCCACATTCGATGCACTGCTCATATAATCAACCTTATTGTTGGTGAGTCTTTCTGGTTTTAATTTTGTATTTTGTATTTTAATATTTTTATGATTAAAGTCTTTGAAAATAGTACCATTTTTTTTATTATTATGATAATTAGATATTTTTCAATGATGAAACAGTTAAGGGGTTGGAAAATATAGACGACTCTATCAAGAGAGTCCGCAACATTGTGCGGTACGCGAGGGCTTCTCCCCAAAGGCTACAAAAGTTCAAGGCTATAGCAGAACAGGTTGGGATTGAGTCTTCAAAGATGTTGTGCCTGGATGTTCCCACTCGATGGAACTCCACATATCTGATGTTGGATGTGGCACTAAAGTACCAGAAGGCATTTGAGCGGCTAGAGATTGAGGATGGAGGTTTGAGGTATGCCTTACTGGAGCCTGATGGAAGGGGGCTCGGTCCGCCAGACAACATTGATTGGCAACATGTATCCGAGTTTGTCACATTTTTACAAATCTTTTATGACATCACGATGCGGGTTTCTGGATCTGCATATGCGACGGCAAACATGTGGTTTAGCGAGATCTCCATGCTACACCACCACTTGAAAGAAGGTTGTGCTGACCCGAGTGGATTGTTATCTGGTATGGCATCACAGATGCAGTCCAAATATGATAAATATTGGGGGCAAGTTGAGAAGATAAATAGATTATTGTTCATAGCGTCGATCCTCGACCCTCGATTGAAGTTGGCAGTGGTAGAATGGTGGGCAACAGAGGTTCTCGGGGCAGTGAAGGCTAAGTCGTTTATCACAGCACTCAAAGATGATTTGAACGAGTTGTACACTCATTACAGTGCCAGTAGTCCTGCTTCATCCTCACGAGCCATGGGTACCTCACGTTCGAGTTCGAGCTCAGGACCAGCCACAGATGCTCGTTCGAGTCAGGCCAGTGTAGCCAGTCGATCCAGAGGCTTCAACGTCATGACGTCGTTTCATGCACGGTCATCGAGAAATCCATTGCAGTGTACAAATGAGGTTGAACGATATTTACTGGCAGAGGTTGAGGAGCCTAGTGAGGAGTTTCAGATCTTGATTTGGTGGAGAGCTAATTCACCAAAGTACCCGATTCTCTCTCGCATTGCTCGAGATGTACTAGCCGTTCCTATCACTACGGTTGCATCTGAATCGGCATTTAGCACTGGAGGTCGAGTGTTGGATGCCTACCGGAGTTCATTGTCACCGTCAACCGTGGAGGCCCTCGTTTGCACACAAAACTGGCTCAGAGATGTACCTACTGGACTAGAGAGTATTGGCATCGATGCCGTGAGCTACAGACTTGAGTCAGGTAAACTTAAATTAATTTATATAATTCTTTTTAAATGATTAAAGTAAAAATTTTATATAATTATTAATTCTTTTTTATAATTTCATTTTAATAAATCTATTTAAATTTTAATTTATACTGTTTATGATTTTACAGATTTAGTTATCAACCCTACCATACTTGCCGATGACTGATGGAGCAACTATCGATTACATATATTTTTTCTCTAATTTTCCATCACACTTGTTTCATGTTTGGTTAATTTTAATTTTTTTCATATATAATAATACATTTTATTTTTATCTTAATCTCAGGTACGATTCTCGGATTCTGTATAAGTTCCAACAACAAAGTTCAAGGCTGCAGCAATTATTATTATTATTATTTTGTAACATCGATACGGGTCTCAACCGTCCCATTGAACCAGAGTCAATGGACTATCACTGAAAATTTAATTTATATTTTGTACTATTTTTTGTATTAATAGTGACATAGTCTAGAGTCCTGGACTTTTTTTTTGTATTACTATTTTTTGTATTATGCTATAACGCTATTGGCTGGCATTAGCATTGTAATTACTACTTACTACTTTGTATTTTTTGTTTAATTGTTTAAGACTAATTAGTACTTAGTAGTGAAAACTGAAACTTGAATAGATCAATAGTTGTGGGCTTTGTGGCAACTCAATTGAATCTAGTATCTAAATAGTAAATACTCAATTGGCATATCAGTAAATTTATATGACTATGAGATTTTAATTAAATATTTCTTTATATACGAAATTCATAAAATTTTAAAATTTTATAACTATATCTAAATTTATTATAATATTAAAATATATTAAAATTCATTTGTGATTTGAGATAAATCTCATAAAACATATTTTATTATCTTAATTTATTTTTTCATCATTAAAAAAAATTTATTCTATCTCAAATCAGCTTCAACCATTAAATGCAGTTACGTAAGTTAAAATAAAAAAAGTTACTTCCTAATATCCTATCCAGTATTCATGCGCGCCGCGCCGTAAACCCAAAGAGATTATGCGGGAAACTCAAATATTTGCCTCCATTATCAAAGATCGTGCACGTCAGAAACTGTATGACTGATGGATTAATTACTTGCCAGTTGCCACGTGACAAGTCTAAGTGGTTAAGAATCAAAATAGAGGTGAGGAAAGTATATTATTTTAACAAATAATAAGACAAAAAATAATAAATAAAAAATAAAATAATATTATTTTAATAGATGTGAAAAAGTACAGCTGTATAGGCATTAGCAATAGCATACATGTTAATTGTTAAGTAAGCTACTAAGCACGGTTAACTTATTTTTTCACAAACTTTACATCTCAATTGAACAAATGAGTTCATATGGAATATGTATGGCCCAATTGGAAGAATTTAGTTTCGGAATGAGTGTAATTTGGCCCATATCGAACTCGCCGAAGGAAACTAAATTCGGAGTTCCGATCGGAACTCCGATCGGTGTTCGGAGTTCCGAACTTCCGATCGGAACTCCGATCGGAGTTCGGAGTTCCGAACTCCGATCGGTGTCGGCCTCCGAGAGTGTCTCGGAGTCGGAGTCGGAGTGCGTTTTTGACTCCGACGATTGTCGGAGTCGGAGTCGGAAACTCCGAACTCCGACAAGTTCGGAGTCGGAGCACAGCCCTAAGACCTACGGTAGCCGGACGGCGGCGCTAGGGTGGAAAACCCGTGTATGGGTATTTGAAATACCCATTTCGGGTTGGGGCATTTGGGCTGTCGTGGGTGGTGCCGAAGGTTGGGTTATGCTCGCTGGAGGGTGGAGAGGTTGTTGATAGGTCGCCGGTGCCAAGGAGTGGCCAGTGGTGGCCGAAAAATGCAAGGGAAGCTAAAACACCCATTTCGGGTTCAAGACTCACGCGCCGGCTAGGGGCTGCCGTTAGGTGCACCACTAGTGCAGGGGAGGCCACCGGAGGGTGGGAGGTTCAGGTGGAGGGGCGGTGTCGCCGGCCGATGGCGCACGGCGGCGCTGGGTGGAGGGAAGGAGAACGGCAGAGAAGAGAAGGGGGAGGGGGTCGCGCAGGGTCTAGGGCCGAATGTAGGGGAAGAGGGAAGAAAAAAAGAAAAGAAAAAGAAAGGAAAAAGAAAAGAAAGAAAAAAAAATCCAACTAGAAAAATACAATAAATTAAATAAAAGCTGACTTTAAATACTATAATTTAATATCAATAAAATAAAATATTTAAAACCCAACAATAAACCAATTTAATTTAAAGAACAATTTAATTATAGAATACTAATTATTATTAAGAAAGCACATCAAATAAAATCACATAATAAAATAAAGAAATTTAATTTCAATAATTAAAATAATTACCTCACATTAAAATTAATAAGAAAAGTAACGTAACTCAATATTTAATTATAAGAACAACATAAAACTAATATTAACTAATCAATATATCAAATAAATATCTTAAATAAATAAAACATGACTAATAATATTATTAAAATAAATTAAAATAATTAACAACAAGAATAAAATAACGTGTAAAAATACACGTAAATCTGGGATTTCACAACCAATATTAAACAAAAACTACCAAACCTTGAGGCCTAGTTCTATCGATTCGTTGCGGAAGGAAATTCAAACCCACTTAATATTGTTGACAAATGAGATCTTTGCGGAAATTTGAAAACTCTGAGTTACTGTTTAAAGATGAACATTTTCACCCATCGATACTCACATAAGATCTCATATTCCTCATTGATCCAATTGTTGTTCATCCAGAACAAAACTATGGTTAAGAGAAATTCTTTTGTTAATAATCCAGATTTCAACCAAGAATCCTTTACACCTCAACCACTCATCTTTTCTCCTGAGGCTGTCAACATCATGATAGGAGCAGAGATACATCTTTCTAGTAAAACTAATCCTGAAATTGTTGCAGTATTAAGAATCCTCAATGTTCAATATGTTGCCTCTATTACAACTATGTCTCGGAGGCTACTAGCGAAAGCGAGTGAAATTGATCATCTTAATAATCAAATATTTGAATTGCATCAAAAACTTGCAACTACAGATAGAAAGAATAAAAAGTTAAGACAAGAAAACAAGAAACTGAAAAAATTTGCAGATTGGTATTCTCGTGACCTGAAACTACAAATAGAAAAGCTGGAACGAGAAAGAATTCAAATACAAAGTCAATAACAGCAGCTAACAGCAGATGTTCAGCATTTACGAGAAAAAATAGGAATAGCTGCAATTAATCTCGCTGACTTTGGAAAATGTATCCAGCATATCTTGTAATCTTGACTAAGTAAAATTTGAATAGATGATAGTTTGTCTTATTCTTATTTTCATCTCTATAAGAGTAATTTTCAGTTTTATTTAATTCGCATCAAATCTTCTTCTCATCTCTACAATTCATATGCATTCTCATTTTACAAATTTTCAATGCCTAATCAGTTTCCTTTCAATATTTCTCGTGATCAATATATGAGATATTCTTCACCTCAGTCCCAAACTATTTCTGCATCTATCGTAAGTGTTATGATGCAGCACGAAAATGATCTGGCTAATAAATCAAATCATGATGACATATATGAACTTGTGAGTCTCGGAACTCGATACTCATCATCCATTGTCTCATTTTTCGCTCAGTTGCAGCCCAAAACTCGCAAGATTGAAAAGCTTAATGAGAAAATCTATGTACTTCAACGACTTGTTCATGAGTCTAATAGAAAAATGTAGACTTAAAGAAAGAGAATAAAGATTTAAAATTCTTATTTGCCTCTTCATTTCGACTACCTAAGCCTTTAGACAATAATGGCATGTTGATCTTTGAAAAGCAAATGCATTTGAGAGATGAGGCTAAAAGTCTCAAGTTTTTATAAGTTATCTAATATTTGAATAATAAGATCTTTCATTTTCGAAATCATTCATTAAATATATAGCAGTTCTTTAGATCTCTTCAGGAGTTCTAATAAGATAAATCATCGACGTAAACTATAATAATGGCAAATCGAAGTTTTGATAAAAACACATAGGCATATAAGATTATTCTCAAATCCTTCTTTCAATAGATACTCGCTGAGTCAATTATACCACATACGTCCAGATTACTTTAACTCAAATAAAGATCTTTGAAATTTGATAAAGTACATACTCTTAGATGTACTTGGATTAGATGCTTCAAGTATTGTATATCCTTCAGGGATTTTCATATATACGTCATGATCTAATGATTCGTATGCAGTGACTACATCCATCAACCGCATATCTTTTTTATAATAATCAAACTGATTAAAAATCTGAATGTGATTGTATTCATAACGAGAGAATATATTTCCTCATAATTAATCTCGGATTTTTGCAGGAAATATTGTGCGACAAGTCGTGTTTTGTATCGCACAATTTTATTTTTCTTATTACGTTTTCGTACAAATACCCACTTATATCCAACAGGCATTACACCCTTTGGTGTTTGGACAATAGATCTAAATACCTCTCGTTTTGCTAGCGAGTTTAATTCAACAAATACTTCTCGCTTTGCTAGTGAGTTTAATTCAACAAATACCTCTCACTTTGCTAGTGAGTTTAATTTAGTTTCAATAACTGTTTTCCATTTTGACCGATCATTTCTACGTTGAAATTTTTCGACGATTTTTAGCTCACTTTCTTCATTACTTTTGGTAATGTCAAATGCTATTTTATATGAAAATATATTGTCGACAACAATTTTATTTCTATTCAGAATTTCTCCAGTACTCATGCAATGTATCGAGATCTCATTATTTTCAAGTACTTGTTCCTTTTCAGGAGAAGACATTTTATGAAAAGTCTCTTAAGGAGGTATTTTTCAGGAGTTTCCTCTTCAGAAAAAATATACTATTCAAGAGTTTTCTCTTCAGAAGGATTATATTTTTCAAGAATTTCCTCTTCAACAGGATTATACTCTTCAGGAGTTTCTATTTTGTACAGAAAGCTTGGATAGATCTTATTGCTTGTTTTGCGGGTACGGTCTCTTCAGGAGCACCAATTTCTTTTCTTTTTGCTTTCATCTTTTGCACCAATACGTTTTCAATTCTTACTTGAGTATTAACAGTAATAATATATGATTTTACAACACTTTTAATGTCAGTAAATACATCCGATAATTGATTTGCAATATTTTACAAATAGATAATCATCTAAACTTCTGGTTTATTTGTAAAAAGATCAAATTCAGATAAGACTTTATTTTTTCAAGTAATTTATTGTCATACTTCAGGCACCGATCTTTCATTATTTCAAAATATGATAAAATATTAAAAAAGTTTTACTATAATATATATAAAAATTTAGTATAAGTGAATTAAGTGTTTGGTCGTACAACAGATACGAGACCAATGTTCAGTCATATCATATCTATGACAAACATCTTTATCTTTCTAAGAAGAATTATTCTGAGGGCCTTTACATTTCTCTGAGTTTGATCACTTCTGGTGATATGGTATATTTATATTATTATCCTCTGTAGTGTTGTCGCTTCTGAGACCAACACTTATATAGTTTTTCCTACCACGTACACGCCACTGGTTTCTTCGAAAAAAGATACACTGTTCACTTCTGAGAATGATGTAAATCCAGTACCATTCATTTCAGAGAATGATGTGAAAGCAGTAGGACGTGGCTGATGGTTTATTAACAAAAACTCATTATTTAGCTCAACCACTAGAAGGCAAGATAAAAGTTCAGAATATTTGTTGAATTTTCACTCTCGATACTGATGCTGAGGAGCACATTTGAGACATGAAAAATCAAAGTTTTGAATTTCGTGCCATTTCAGAACAGTAATCGGGACGAATAAGGATTGCATTCCACATCAGACAAAATTTCGGCTGAAATTTTGTGTTACGGGTGGAATTCCAGATTCTGGGCAGAACAACATGTTCTGGACCGGAACATTCATTCAATGGCTATTTTGTTAATACCCCAACTCCCTTTTTTATTTTAACTATACCAATAGTCCTTTTGGCCTTTACTCTTCGACGTCTGTGTTAGACTTAGGGCTATTTACTTCCAAGATAACACACTTAGCCCTCTCCCGCTCCTCGATTCACTTCCAAGTTCCCGCGCCTTCTCCATCGCCCACTGCCAAGCCAACCCACGGCCCAAAACTCCCTCCATAGCGGCGCCACCTCCCTCCTTAGTTGCTTTTGAGCCTCCAACTGCCGACGAGAAGACGCCAATCGTCGAAAATTAAGGAGAAGATCAGTCCATTGGATTAGTCGAACTGTCGAGACTCGAACTGTTTTCCGTCGAGTAGTATTTGTTTGTTGATTTTCAATATTATTTATTACTTATTTGTTTGTTCCACACAATTCTAAGTTGATTTCTGCCGAGTAGTATTTGACTATTTGTTTGTTGATTTGTTCGTTAGATGTAAAGTAGATCTACGGTTCAAGATCATTTTTTCTTTGCTTTTTGATTTGTGAGATTGAAATTTTTGTTAAAAAAAGAAGTGTATAAATATATATAAGCTTTGTTGTCACCGACTCACCATACTAAACTTGTTGATAGTTTGATCACAGATTCACAATACTAACTTCTTCATGTTCTTTATTTTATAAATTCGTTTAGATATTATTAGTTCTTTGCAAGAATTTTTTTATTTTTTATAAACTTTTTTTGGTAATTTTGGAAGCCACTCTGACTTGAATTCTTGACCGTTGGTGCTTGACTTGATGGTTTCTCCATTTTTATTAGTGCTTGACTTATCCATTTGATGGTTCCTCCATTTGATGAATTTATTATTGTTGGTGGTTGAAATTGAATTGATCCAATTTTTATAATTATGTAGGGGTATATAAAATTATAAATGTTTAATTGTCAATTAAATAGTGCTACATCTATGGCACTTGCTCCTGCTAGATCAAAGGATCCAACATGAATCCATGCACGTGCAGTACTAGGGGCAAGAAGTAGTAATGAATGTATTTATTGCAATAAGACAATTAAAGGTGACGGAGTCACGAGGTTGAAGTACCATCTGGGTGGGATTTCAAGTGATGTAGAAGCATGTAAAAAGGTCCCTGCTGATATAAGATGATAAATGAAGGAGTTAATCAATGAAATAAAAAAAAAACAAAGAGAAGAAAAGAAAAATAAACTTACAGATTGGAAGTCCTATAGATTTAATATATGACGATGTTGATGTTGATGTTATTGATGATGATGGAGGACACAGTTATAGTTCAAAAGGGAAGGGAAATGAGAAAGTAGACAAAAGATCAACAAGGAGAATAAATAAATTTTTCGCTCCAAGAACAACCTCGGGGTCTCAGCCTTCTATTAAAAGTGTTATGTGTTTAAAGGAGATGATTGATAAAGCAAAGATGGCTATAGCAAATTGGTGGTATGATGCTAATTTACTTTTCAATGCATCTCAATCTAAGTTTTCTCAACCTGCTATTGATGTCATACCTACCATTGGGTCAGGTTTTAAGAGTCATTCTTTGTATGAATTAAGAGGAAATCTATTGAAAAATTTTGTGACTGAGATTTAGAAATATCTCTTGTTTATTAAAACATATTGAGGGTGAGTGATTGTTCACTAATGGAAGATGATTGGACAAACCAGGGGCAACAACCAATAATTAAAATTTTAGTTTATTGCCCAAAATGTACAATGTTTTTGAAGTCTATTGATATATCGGGCCTTGAAAAGATTTTGAAACACTATTTAACATTTGTGATGAAGATGTTCAAAAAGTTGAGGTTGAGAATGTTGTGCAATTCATAACGGACAAGGATGCAAGTTATAAGGCTGCAGGTAAAAATTACAGCAAAATCATGGTTTTTTCTTTTAGTCCCTTTGTGCTGCTCATTGTATAGATCTGATGTTAGAGAATTTTTGTGATCCCAAGAATTTTCCTATTATTGATGAAACTATAAAGAAGGCAAAGAAAATAACAAAATTCATTTACAACCATGCTTGAGTTTTGGCTTTAATGAGAAAAAATTTCACCAATGGTCATGATTTATGTCGCCCTGCAGTCACAATATTTGCTACAAATTTTATAAGTATCTCATGCTTACTTTTGTTTAAGAAAGAGCTTAGACAAATGTTTACTTGTGATAAGTGGGTTGCATCAAATTATTCTAAAATCAACGTAGGGAAGAAAATAGCCAAAATTATTTTAGAAGATAGAGAGTTTTGGATTCAGTATTAGTTTATTGTAAAAATCAGTGAACCTTTGGTTCGAGTATTACGACTTGTTGATGGAAATGAGAAGCCTGCAATAGGATATTTGTATGATGCAATGGAGAGAGCTAAAGAGAATATAAAAGCAAGATTAAAGAATAAAGTTAATGCATTTATGCCATTCATTAGGATCATTAATGCTAGGTGGGATAAGCACCTTCATAGTCCATTACATGCGACAACTTGTTTTCTTAATCTTGGAATTTACTTCAACCCTTACTTTAAAAGTAAAAATGATGTTATAAAGTTAAAACTTGATACTAATAAGCAAGACAAAATTATGGAAGAAGTTGAATTGTATAAAAATGCAAACGGTGATTTTGGAGAACCTTTAGCAATTCGTCACCTTACAGAAGTTTGTCTAGGTAACCTCAATACCCTTTGTTAATTAGTGTGAATTTATCTTTAAATTTTTTTTTTATTTGTTTTTAAGTAATAATTTATAATTTCTTTTTTGCTATAGTTACATGGTGGATTAATTATGGAATTGAGGTTCCAACTCTTCAAAGGTTTTCAATTCGCATACTAAGTCAATGTTGTTGTGCAATTGGTTGTGAAAAAAATTGAAGTACATTTGAATTTATTCATTCAAAAAAGAGGAATAGATTAGAGCATAAACGTTTGAATGACCTAGTATTTGTTCGTTATAACTTGAAACTACGTGAAATGTAATTTTTTTCCAAAATAATAATATATTTACGTTTGAAAAATATGTAACACTTACATTTTTCTGTGACTTTTATCTTGATAGAAATATAAAAAGGGGAAAAGATGCTTTTGATCCAATCAACCTTGAGAATATTGACTTGATGGAAGAATGGGTTGGAGAAGAACCATAACTTATTGAAGGAGAAGACTTAGATTGAGGATGTATTGAGGAGCTATTAGCCTCACTAAATTTAAAAGACTATGATAATGTTAATCTTGATGATGATGATGATGATGATATCGAAGAAAATGTTTTGAATAACGTTCTACTTATTGATCCTTATCGTTTTATTGAAGACAAGGAATATATGTTGGATTGAGAACTTATGATATTGTATTAGATTTTATAAATGTGTGTTTAAGACTTGTATTGACTATTGATAAATATTATTAACTTTATCAAGCATGTATACTTTTAAGATTTGTACATATGTTTATTTTAAAATATAGTTATTATATATAATTTATTCAAATAATGTCTATCCCAAAACGGAACACCGGAATGGAACGAAATCGAAATATTCCGTTCTAGTGCCTCAACCGGAACAATCACCGAAACGGCATTCAAAACTTTGTCTCCTCTAACATGTTATCATTAGTGATTTTCTCATTGCATAATTTTAGAATTGAGCTGATTTTAAATAGTGCAAAGTTATAGTCACTACCACTTTTAAAATCTTGTAATTTCAGGTGCAATAAGTCATAATGAGCTTTTGGGAGGATTACATCTTTTCATGCTCATATCTCTCCCTTAAATCATTTCACAAACTAAGATGATTTTTCACCGTGAGAAACACAGCACGGTCACGGTTCTGTAGTGTCACGTGATTTTCTTATTTGATTGTATCTCCCAAATTCATTATATCCAAATAGATCTAATTAAGGATCTAGGATAAATCATTTTTTCAAGAAATGTCAATAGTAATAAATTTTAATTTTGTAAGATTTGACATTTTCTGTATATATGAATCATGAAAATAAATATGTGGATTTAAGAAATATATTTACGTGATCATGAAAATAAAAGCAGAGGTTTATCAAGTAATATTTAGCATTTTTAACTTTGTCAATATTGAATGATATATTCATATAATTATTAGTTTGCAAGTGATTGATTGATCCCATACTTATCACTAAGATTTGTATTACCAATTAGAATATTCCATGTGTGATACTTTACTAGGTACCCACTAAAATTGGATGTATTCATGTAATTATTGGATTAGAGCGGATGCTATATTTCTATTCTAAGATTCATTCATCAAGATTAACCTTATCATCAATAATTTATAACAAGTATAAAAAAAAATAGAACTTGTATGTAAACTATGTGAATAAAAATTGACCACAAATATAATTGAAATGTAAATTATGAAAATTTTAATTCACCACAAATAATATTCTCCACAGATATAACTGAAAAATAAATTATGGGAATATTAATTCCCATAAATAAAATTAAAATGTAAACTATGGGAATAAACGTAGAATTTATCAAGTAATAATCAAAAATATAATATTTCATATTCATTTCAAAGACTGTAATTAATATACTGAAAAACTTACTTGAAGTAGAAGATCACTAATTTTAGAATTGATAGAATTTCGTGCTGATAACGTGTTATAAAACTAAATGGAAACTACTATTGCAAGAGAATTTATAAAAAAAAAATATTTAGAACTCTTAAGAACTGAAGTTTTCTTTATTCTATATAAATTTTCTTATAAATTACAGATCGATCGAAACTCATATATATAGGCCTTAAAGATTGTGTAAATTATTGTGCAAATTACTATGCAAAACCTCAAAAGTCACAATGGGAGTCATTTACCGAAAAAAATAATTTAGAGAGAGAGAGAGGGAGGGGCGACCGCCCCTTTTATTGAATTATAATACTAATAATATATTTAAATTTTATTTTTAAATTACAATTTTATAATTATTTAGTTGTAATATTAATATTTTTATTGCTAACTTATACTTCATACTTGTTATTATTGAGTTTGTAATATTGATTTTATTATAAGTTAAAATTTTAAAAATGTTGATATTCTTTTAGTAGGTAGCCTTATTATTATTTTTTTACATATCGTGACTACTAATAAATATAGATTTTAACTTTTATGTGAAATTATATTAATAAAATCAAATAGGTTATGCAAGTAAGTTCAAACCATTTGTATGAAACGGTTGAAATGAGTAATGTCGTGTTGACCAATTTCTAATTAATTATTAAACAGGTCAAAATGAGTGAGAATGCATTATTCGTTATTTAAATGGGTTGTGTTAGTATTTGAAAGTCTAATCCATTTAGCTCAATGGGTTGGGTTCAAATTAACTCATATAGTCAAGTATTCATGACTTAATATGACACGAATGCGACGTACAAACACGAATTGTCATTTCAACCCAATCCTTGAAATAGTGTATACATGTTTCATTTGCACCTAAATCTTATACAATGAATTTTATATATTAACAAAGTCTAATGTAATCTACCATATTGTAAAATTATTTTTTATTATAAAATAGACCTAATATATTATATTTAAGCCACATGTAACTTTGTTTATGTAAGATTTATGCCTAGACTTTGATCTTATTTGGGTAATAAAGTATGGTCAAATATTTCTTTTTCAAACATAATTTAAATATAAAACAATTTTAATTTTAATTTTTTAACTTTTTCATCTAATTATTACTTAATCATTATCTATACATAAAATCCTATATAACTTTTTCAAACTTCTAAAAAAAAACACTATACAATTTTTTCAAATTCAAAACAAAATGAATATTAAAAAGATATATTCAAATAAGTTTTTAATATTATACCTTCGACTTTTCTATCTTTTATTTCTTAAAATTTAATAAAATATCTTAACTCAAATTATTTTAGTATTATTCACATATATTTGGAAATATTTGTGTCCAAATGAATCCTTAGTACTTCTCTAAAAGAAATAAACAGTTATTATAAAAAAAAAAAGTAATGATTTATACAAGTCTAAAATATTCAAATCTCACATAAACTCTTTTAAGAAAGTTGGACCTCTCCATGAAAATGTATAAAAAATTTCTTTATTCTAGTGAAGCATTGAAACTCAACTTCTTACCAAAGGTTTACATGAGATTTGTACCTCTAAGACTACGACTTGTAACTAGCATTACTTTTTATTAAAAAAAAAGTTCATTTGTTTACATTTAAATTGTTTATAAAGATAAAAAAATAGATCCATAAACAATTTGAGATGTAATAAAAAAAGATACAAAAAAAAGTCAAATGGTGAGCTAAGCAACATGGTCAATGTGATCAAATAGTGAGATAAATGTTATTATTTGTTTTAAAATTCATATTATTTTCATTTATACCCTCTATAAAATAAAAATAAAAATGACGAGAGGAGGTTTTGTCAAAAATCTCAACTACCAAATATCTTCAAAACATTAAAAAATATTTTATTTTAATAAAAAAAGAGCACAGTACCTTGACAGCTTTTACAAAACTCTACATCAAGCACCTCTTATAAAAAATTTAACCCATATATTTTATTAATTTTCTTATCTATTTTTCAAAAAATCAAAAATAAAATACAACTCCAAATGTTTTTTTCAAGGAAAAAAAAAAACTCTCGAAATTCATACTAAATAAAACATGTCTACTTAGGTCGGTTTGGATTCGTAGACGAGATGAGCTCGTCTCAACTTATCTCAACTCATCTCATCTCATACTCATCATTACACTTTTTCAAATTCTCATACAAAATACAAATCTTAATACAGTTTTTTCAAATTTCAATATACTTTTTTTAAATTTCAATTCAACTTTTTTAAATTTTAAAATAATAATGATATTTAAAAATAAATTAAATTCATTTCAACTCATCCCATCTCATCTCACAATTCAAACCGACCTTTTTTTCAATTATAACTATGAATATACATGTATGAAATGGGCAATAATTCTAAAGAGTGCTAAGTGGGATACAAACGCGCCAGCCAATTCCAGCCGGCAGCAAGCACTCCATCCCTTTTCAGCTTTTGAGGTCGTCACTTGGAAATTGCCACTTGCGTGGACCAACTTAAAATAACACCACAATATGCCTTTTTGTTCTCTTCCTTTTCTATTTTTCAATTATCGGCCGAAAGTATTTGAATAACTCGGACACTTATAATTTTCTTTATTAAAAAAATTAATAAATAAATTTTGCAATGCTTGCACACTTTAAAACTATATACATCATTTCTCTTTGCTAAATATAGAAAATTTCGATTACTTATTAGAACGAAACTCACTCTTTTATGTTACTATAAATGTGTATTTGAATGTCAAAATGAGCTGAATTAAATTGAGTTTTTTTTTATGAATAGTAGTGATAACGTCCAAAGAATAACGCGGTAATTATAGTTCAGCTTTGAGGTGTCGATTCCATAGAGAGACAAATTAAAAGAATAGTAAAATAGCAAACAAACTAAAAAAAATTAAATGATTAATGAGGAAAGAAAAATTGATTTTAAATTAAAATTAAAATTAAACAAAATAAATAATGAAAAAGTAATCAAAATTGACGAACAGTAGAGTGTCAGGAATCCCTTGCACATATCCGATGTTTTAATTATTTCCAATTCACTGATAACTCAATTGAGAATTCAATTCCGTAATTCTCAATCGAAAGATATAAAATTATAAAGTAAAATTAAACCCAATATAACCCTTTGAAAAATCATTCATCTATTTTAAATCATGCAAATTGATATTCACATTAAGAAAACTCAATGAAGACAATATACCCAGAGGTAATATCGTAGCAAAGAATTAAATTAATATAAATAATCAATAAATCCAAACATAATCAAAGAACAAAACTATTCATTAGAAAAAGCATAACTGAATCTATAAACAAAATAAATTCTAAAATTAATCGGAAAAGAAAACACTCATAATATTTTGAGAATGATTAAACAAAAGAGTTTTAATAAATGAAAATCAAATACTTGAATTAAAAATAAATTAAAAAAATACCATCAACTGTGCAAGTTTATCCTTAACCCTACTTGAGAATTTAGTTATCCATGCACATAATGGATAATAAAATTCTCAAAAGAAAAATCAATGAAACGGCGGACATCAATTATTTCCTCTATTTGTTCGTGTACGTACGCGTTCGTGCGTCTCGTTCCTCCCTTCGGCGCTAGGTGAAATCCAAATATATATATATGTGTTACTATGTCCTACTGACCCTAGGTCTCCAGTAAATGTCGTGTTTTTATTTGAATTGAAGTTGGGCTGACATGCAAATACCGGTGATGGCATGAAGAACAAGGCTTGTGTGTCAAAAGAGTGGTGAGCCACGTCCAGGTGAGCATCAAAAGAGTGGGTCAATGCTTTGAAGGCCCATGTATGAATTAATGCTATTGTGCGTTCCTCAAAGTGATGTTGCCATGTACTTGGAATGTGGGCCAGCCAAATTGATGAGTAAACCTAGGCACAAGTCTTGTGACTTGTGAAATTAAAACCATGCAACGTGTGGTGGCTTTCTTGAGAGTAATACCATTGACCCATGTGATTTTTTTTTCACTCCTTCAAACACCAATAAAAAAATAAAATAAAAATAAAATAAAATAAAATAAAATAAGGTAAAATAAAATAAATAAAATAAAGAATAAACATAAAAAAGACAAATAATGCTTAAAAGTATCTCAATGTAAATAGAAATCCAATTTAATAAAATAAGTGAAATCTAATTATTTTTATTTTCATTCTTTGCAATTTAATCAAATATTAGGATATTTAGAGTGCACTTTTGTGCACTCATCACACCCCCCAACTTGCTCATTGCTAATCCCTAGCAATTTCATGCAAAAATGATAAAAGGGACCAAAGAAGATCACACACAGAAGGTACCAAGTCACACTTTCAGAGTCACATATCAAAGCAATCTTAGAAATCCAATAACCCAATCACAATTAATCCACATAGCAATCCACAGAATGTGTGTGTGATCCAAACTATATCTATCTAACCACAAACCGTGACACAAGCAACATCAAGAACATCTCAAGCAAAAGTTTCAACTCCATAACTCACGGGTATAACAATGGTTCGTGTAAGAGTTCTCTCTATGGAGTTGACAAGGGGTGTACACACACTCTCATAAGGAATTAGGCAATTATGTACAAGTAACAAGCAAGCATTGATCTTATGATAGAAACACTAACAAATGAGAATTCCACCACTCCTTCCACAGGCTTACTTAGGATCGGAAGGATCAACACGAAAAGGTTGTAGCGTGGTTTGGATTATGGGCTATATAAAGAAAAGGATAAACACAGATTCAAAAACTTCCAAGTACATACCAATGGAATCTTATTAAATATCTCAATAGACTACATTTCTCACCTGATGCACTCTTCAACTTTTCAGTCAAGTAATAATTTTCCTTCTCTTCAACTTCTCTATCTCTTTTTCTTTTCTTTTCTCTTTTTTTTTTTCAATCTCTTTGTTTTTTTTTTTTTTTGACTTTGAAGCTCACTCAATTGAACATTTTGCACTTGTACTCTTCTTTTTTTTTTCTTCATTCACTCTCTATTTATTTATTTTTTAACAAAAGAAAATATGTAAATTTCACATGTAGCACACACTTGAAAGCAATAAGGGTAGGAAAAATTAGTGTATAAGCTATACTCCATTGTGGAGAGGTATGGATGATGTGGGTATATGAAAAGACAAAATCTATATGTGTTTGTTAGCTCAAAATTGGCTACTAAGGATCTATGATGAGAAGGGTTAGCTTGAAAGGCTCAAACGTTAATCCTAAGTTGACCTTCGTCATATCCCAAGTATATCTACCATCTTACTACAAATCATATAATGATATTCTCAAAAGAGTGTCCAATTCAACAGATCAATAAACACTTATCACAATTTTCTGCATTTGTAGGCTCTCAACCTCTCCCAAAATTCACAAGAATACTTAAGTAAAAGAGTTCTCTAGCTACATGTGTGAAACCACCATCTTACCACAAAGCTTGGATACGTGCATTAAAAGTTCTGTGAATGCCTCAGCAAAATAATTAAGATGGGTTTGTTGAATTCACCAAGATAACCATGAATGAGCATGAGTACACATGTAAAAAAGTGCCTATGTGATACATTTTTTTATTTTTTATTTTTATTTTGACACATATGAAAATATGCCACAGAGTTCCAACAAACATCATTATCACCCTTAACTTAAATGAAACATTGTCCTCAATGTTTAACAATCAAAACTAAATGGAGGGTACTGAAAAAGGTAGAATACACCTGATGTAGGACGTGGGATAACTTGTTAAGCACTAGAGATGGCAAACTGACACTAGCCTGCAAACAAAAACAAAGAAAACCAACAGCAATCAAAAAGAAAAAGAAAAAGGAGAAAAAAAATAAACAAAATAGAAAAAAAAAAAAAACAAACAAAACAAATAAAAAAGAAAACATACCTGTGTGGTGTGGTCAAGGTTGATAGACCGGGTCCACAAGTGGAATCTCTTCCACTTCCGGAATTTCCCTATCAATTAATATTTTAAGGCGCTGACCATTTACTTTAAAAATTCTATCATCTTTAGGATCATCTATTTTTACCGCCCATTTTCAAAAACATTCTTCACTACAAAAGGGCCAGTCCACCTAGACCGAAGTTTTCCTGAGTGCTTATGGAGTCTAGAGTCATATAAAAATACTCGATCATTGGGCTTAAATGTTTTTCTCAAAATAATTTTATCATGAAACGCTTTCATTTTAGCCTTATAGATTTTAGAGTTCTCATATGCATCATTCATCAACTCCTTTAACTCGGTCAATTGAAATTTTCTAAACTTACCTGCTTCTCCTATGTCAAAATTGAAATACTTGATAGCCCAATAGGCTCAATGCTCGAGCTCCACAAGTAAATGGAAAGACTTTCCAAAAACAAGTCTATAAGGTGACATGCCTAAGGGAATTTTGACAGTTGTACGGTAGGCTCAAAGTGCATCAACTAATCTCAAAGATCAATCTTTGCGATTCGAGTTTACCGTTTTTTCTAAAATTTGCTTAATTTCTATATTTGCAAGTTCTATCTGTCCACTTGTCTGGGGGTGGTATGTAGTAGAAATTTTATGTACTACCCCATATTTTTTCATCAAATTCTCAAAAGAACAGTTGCAAAAATGTGTACCTCGGTCACTAATAATAGCACGTGGTGTACCAAACCAAGATAACATATTCTTTTTAAAAAATTTAATTACCGTCTTATTATCATTGTTCCTGCAAGCTGCTGCTTTCCCCCATTTTGACACATAATTCACTGTCACAATAATATATTGATATCCAAAAGAAGGAGGAAATGGTCCCATAAAATCAATACTCCAACAATCAAAAATTTTAATCACTAAAATTAGGTTCAACGAAATCATATTACGATGGGACATAACTCCTAATTTTTGACACATTTCACATGAACGACATTAGATGTTTATATCCTTAAACAAGGTGGGCCAATAAAATTCACACTGCAAAATTTTTGCAGCGGTTTTCTTCATTGAAAAGTGGCCTCCACAAGTTTGGGAGCGACAAAATTTCAAGACGCTAGCAATCTCTTCATCAGGAATGCAACGCCTCAAAATTTGGTCAAGACAGTATTTAAACAGAAGAGAGTTATCCCAATAGAAATTACGTACCTCAGTCATGAATTTCCTCTTATCCTGAGCGCTCCAATCCACCGGTATCTCACCTATAGCCAAATAATTCACAATATAAGCAAACTATAGTAGAGAAGTAATAGAAAGTAAATGATCATCGGAAAAATCATCCTTGATTGGCAGATGGTCAGAAGTTTCGTCAAATGTGAGTCTTGAGAGATGGTCAGCCACTACGTTCTCCACTCTTTTCTTGTCTTTGATGGTGATGTCAAATTCCTGCAAAAGTAAAATTCACCGTATTAGTCGTGTCTTAGCATCCTTCTTTGTAAGAAAGTACTTAAGGGCTGTATGATTTGTGAAAATAATAATAGGAGAACCAATCAAATAAGGGCGAAATTTATCCAAAGCAAACACTACAACTAGCAACTCTTTTTCAGTGGTTGAGCAATTCATCTCAGCACTATTTAGAGTCCTACTAGCATAATAAATAACAAAGGGCTTTCCCTCCCTTCGTTGTCCAAGAACAGCACCTACAGCATAATCACTAGCATTACACATAATCTCAAAAGGCAAGGTCCAATCTGGTGGCTGCATTATGGGTGCTGAGGTAAGCTTACCAATTAGCGTTTTAAAGGCCTATTGACAAGCTTGGGTCCACTCAAATGGGGCATCTTTAGCTAGGAGGTCATGCAGTGGTCTAGATATAATAAAAAAATTCTGTATGAACCTCTTATAAAAGCCCACATGACCAAAAAATGATCTCAAATCTTTTACTGTCTTAGGTGTAGGCAACTTAGAAATTAATTCAATCTTGGATTGATCAACCTCTATCCCTCTGGAAGAAATAATATGCCTTAAAACATTACCTGAATGTACCATAAAGTGGCATTTTTTTCAATTTAAAACCAGTTCCTTCTCCTCACAACGAGTCAACACTTTCTCTAAATTCAATAAACATACATCAAAAGAGGATCCAAAAATATTCAAGTCATCCATAAAAACTTCTATGCAATTTTCAATCATGTCACTAAAGATACTCATCGTGCAACGTTGAAAAGTAGCAGGTACATTACACAATCCAAATGGCATTCTACGAAAAGCATAAGTACCAAAAGGACAAGTAAAAGTGGTTTTATCTTGGTTTTCTAATGCAATTTCAATTTGATAATAACCAGAATAACCATCCACAAAACAGTAGAAAGGATGACCAACCACACACTCAAGAATTTGATCAACAAAAGGGAGAGGAAAATGGTCTTTTCGAGTGGCAGCATTCAATTTTCTATAATCAATGCACATCCGCCACCCAGTCACAAGTTTGGTAGGGACTAACTCTCCTAGGTCATTCTTCACTACAGTAATACCGGACTTTTTAGGAACAACCTGTGTAAACCCATTTACTATCAGCAATAGGGTATATGATTCCTGCGTCTAACAATTTTAACACTTTATTTTTCACCACTTCTTTCATAGTGGGATTAAGCCTACATTGTGGGTCTCTACAAGAGCTAGCTCATTCCTCCAAATTAATTTTATGTGAACAAATCAAGAGACTAATACCTTTTATATCAACAATGCTCCAACCTAAGGCTGACTTATGCTCACTTAGAACCCGAATTAATTTATCACCTTAAGACTCAGAAAATTCAGACGAGATAATAACAGGAAATGTATCACCTGGACCAAGGAAAATATGCTTCAAACCCTTAGGCAAAAACTTCAATTCAACTTTGGGTGCTTCTATGCTTGAAGGAATCTGTCTTTCACTTTTCTCAGGCAACTCATCGAACTTTGGTTGTCTCTGTGTGCCAAAATCCTGAGTTTTGTCGAAAATAGAACAAATATCAACTATATCAGATGAATCAGTAATGGAGACAAACTCAGAATTAACCAAAAAATGTTCAAGAGGATCAAAATCATGAGTTTCTAAAACTCTCCTATCCATCAGTGAATCAATCATATATGTCTGGTAGCAGTCATCATCCTCCTCTGGTTGTTTTGCAATATAGAAGACGTTCACCTCCAAAGTCATGTTTCCAAAAGATAGCTTCATGAGCCCATTCCTGCAATTGATAAGAGCATTAGCAGTGGCAAGGAAAGACCTACCTAAAATCAGAGAAATTTTAGAAGTAGTATCAACAACAGAGGTAGTATCTAAAATCAAGAAATCAATAGGATAATAAAATTTATCAATTTGAATTAAAACATCATTTACCACCCCCCGCAGTACTTTGATTGAACGGTCAGCCAATTGTAATACCACAGTGGTTGGTTTGATTTCCCCTAACCCCAGCTGCAAATAAATAGAATAAGGCATAAGATTCACACTGGCTTCTAAATCTAGCAAAGCTTCTCCAAACTCTTGATTTTCGATGTTGCATGTGATGGTTGGGCACCCGGGATCCTTGTACTTGGGAGGAATTCATTGCTCAATCAGAGCACTAACTTACTCTGTCAAGAACGCTGTCTTCTTCACGTGGTGCCTCCTCTTGATTGTACACAAATCCTTGAGAACTTTTGCGTAAGTAGGAACTTGTTTAATTATATGCAAAAGAGGGAGATTGACTTTTACCTGTTTGAGATTCTCTAAGATTTCATTGTTAGGATCCATAGTTAGCTTGCTTGATTTCAGAGTTTGAGGGAATGGTACCTTAACATGGCTCTTTGTCACCTCTAGTTCTTTAGGTAGCTCGGGAGCACTACTATCTTGATCTTTCTCCATATCCTCTGATTTATCTGTTGTTGGGATGTGTGATGAATTACCACTACGAGTCACAATGACATTCGCATCCTTCAAATTCTCTTGCGCCATGTGTTGACCATGGGGTGTGGACTGAGCTTGAGAAAGAAACTTACATCGCTTAGTCACACTCAAGGAGCTCATCAGTTTTGACACTTGATTCTTTATCTCTTTATTTTCTTCCACAACTTGCATAATCAAATATTCAAATTTTTGGTTAGTCTTACCTTGTGCTTCAATAAAAGCATGTAAAGTATCTTCTAAAAGACTCCTAAAAGATGTAGGTGCATGGTATGGTGCGGGATATGATCTAGTGGGTTGTGCAGGTGGTGCAGGTAATGGAAGTGGCTAGTTTTCGGACTTCCAGCTAAAATTGGGGTGATTACGCCACCCCGAATTGTTAGTCTCAGAGAAATGTGTAAAAGGCTTCTTGTACATGCCTAAGGCATTACATTGTTCCTCATACAACCCTCTCATCTTAGCAAATGTGCGACACTCTTGGACGAGGTGATCTACCCCTCCACATACAAAACATGGCCCAGAAGACTCTGCATGATTAGTAAAGTGTGCTGGCTTCAAGTCCTTAGCCTTTAGCAACTCTAACTCCCTAGTAAGCACCTCAACCTTAACCCTCAAGTTGTCTTCCTCTCTGAGATAGTAAATTCCACCACCATTTTGGTTTCCTGTAGGTCGTGACCTATTTGTGCTCTCAGTCGCGCTAGGTCCAGTCCAAGTATGAGCTTTTTCAGCAAGCTCATTGAGGTACTCTATGGCCCCATCAGGATTTTTCTGCAAGAACTCACCATTACACATAATCTCCACAAATTGGCGCTCTCTAGGTGTAAGCCCCTCATAAAAGTAACTCACCAAACGCCAACTCTCATATCCATGGTGAGGGTACATACTCAATAGCTCCTTAAATCTCTCCCAAGACATATATAAAGTCTCACTGTTCTTCTGTGCAAAGGTGGAGATCTGTCTTTTTAAAGCATTAGTCTTATGTTGGAGAAAATATTTATTAAAGAAAGTCTGAGTCATCTCATTCCACGACCCAATGGATCGTGGTCTCAGCGAGTATAGTCAACTCTTAGATCTATCCTTTAAAGAGAAAGGAAAGAACTTAAGTCTCACAATGTCATCAGTTGCATTTTGACTAAGAAAAGTTGCAACTACCTCCTCAAACTCCCTAATATGCACATATAGATTTTCATTTTCCAACCCATGAAAAGTGGGGAGTAGTTGTATCACTCCCGTTTTAACATCAAGTTGACGCTTATTGGGTGGAAATATTATGCATGATGGTGTGGCTGTGCGTGTAGGGTGGATGTAATCCTGAAGAGTTCTAATAGGTTGATCATCGTATTCACTCATATTTTCAGAAGTAGAATGACTATCAAACAAAGAATTAGAAAAATTAGACACTAAATTTAACTCTATCACAGGCCTACAAACAAATCGACCCAATGTGTCTCTATACCTATTATGCATGCAAAAAAAAAAAAAATGCAAAACTAAAAAAAAAAACCTACAAAGAGAAAAAAATAATAGAATAACAATGCAGCAAATTAAAAGAGGGAACAAAGTTACCGCCTTTACAAACTACTATAAAGAAAAAAACTATCTAACAATTCTTCTACCGTTTCCCTGGCAACTGCGTCAAAATTTGATAACGCCCAAAGAATAACGCGGTAATTGTAGTTCAGCTTTGGGATGTCGATTTTATAGAGAGACAAATTAAAAGAATAGTAAAATAGTAAAGAAATTAAAAAAAATTAAATGATTAATGAGGAAAGAAAAATTGATTTTAAATTAAAATTAAAATTAAACTAAGTAAATAATGAAAAAGTAATCAAAATTGATAAACATTAGAGTGTCGGGAATCCTTTGCATATATCTGGTATTTTAATTATTTCCAATTCACTAATAACTCAATTGAGAATTCAATTCCGTAATTCTCAATCGGAAGATATAAAATTATAAACTAAAATTAAACCCAATATAACCCTTTGAAAAATCATTCATCTCTTTTAAATCATGCAAATTGATATTCACATTAAGAAAACTCAATGACGACAATATACCCAGAAGTAATATCGCAGCAAAGAATTAAATTAATATAAATAATCAATAGATCCAATCATAATCAAAAAAACAAAACCATTCAATAGAAAAAGCATGACTGAATCTATAAACAGAATAAATTCTAAAATTATTCGAAAAAGAAAACACTCATAATATTTTGAGAATGATTAAACAAAAGAGTTTTAATAAATGAAAATCAAATACTTGAATTAAAAATAAATTAAAAAAATACCATCAAGTGTGCAAGTTCATCCCTAACCCTACTTGAGAATTTAGTTATCCATACACATGATGGATAATAAAATTCTCAGAAGAAAAATCAATGAAACGGCGGACATCAATTATTTCCTCTGTTCGTTTGTGTACGTACGCATCCGTGCGTCTCGTTCCTCCCCTCGGCGCTAGGTGAAATCCTAATATATATGTGTGTTACTATGTTCTACTGCCCCTAGGTCTCCAGTAAATGTTTTGTTGTTATTTGAATTGAAATTGGGCTAACATGCAAATACCGGTGATGACATGAAGAACAAGGTTTGTGTGTCAAAAGAGTGGTGAGCTACGTCCAAGTGAGCATCAAAAGAATGGGTCAAAGCTTTGAAGGCCCATGTATGAATTAATGCTGTTGTGCGTTCCTCAAAGTGATGTTGCCATGTGCTTAGATTGTGGGCCAACCAAATTGATGAGTAAACTTGGGCACAAGTCTTGTGGCTTGTGAAATTAAAACAATGTATCGTGTGGTGGCTTTTTTTAGAGTAATATTGTTAACCCATGTGATTTTTTTTCACTCCTTCAAACACCAATAAAAAAAATAAAATAAAAATAAAATAAAGTAAAATAAAATAAATAAAATAAAGAATAAACATAAAAAGATAAATAATACTTAAAAATATCTCAATATAAATAGAAATCCAATTTAATAAAATAAGTGAAATCTAATTATTTCTATTTTTATTATTTATAATTTAATCAAATATTAGGATATTTAGAGTGCACTTTTATGTACTCATCAAGTAGTGACTTAAAATTTTTGAAGTAGTTTTGTAAAACTTACTTATATGAGTTTAAAATATGTTTGAATAATTAGATAAATTTAAATAAATTTATAAAATAATGTGAATTTGTGAAATTCATGACCTGAAATTTGTCTCTATCTGCACGTCACTTGCAAAAGGGTAAAAAAATTAAAAAAAAAAAAAAAAAAAAAAAAAAAAAAAAAAAAAAAGGCATAAAATGCTTTTAATGCTCTTGACAACTTCGATTACTGTAAGAGAGAGAAAACGAGAGAGTTGGCATATATATATTTATTTAAAAAAAAGGCTGTCAGGAATAAAACCAAAAAAAATTGTTTTGTTTGAGGGACTCAATACTGTAACTACAGTATTATAAATTTTTTTTTTTAAGTCAGTCAAATTTGGGTATATTGGATGATGAAATAAGTTTAAAATTTAGTATATTAAGTGAACTTTGACAACCAATCGAAGCCTAAAGCTTCGCTATTTGCGTATACAGAAGAAAAGCCAATACTTGGTTATTTGTGCTGATAAGAATTTCTCCGAAGGAAAACAATAAGGTCGTCAACTTCGTTCATAAAAGATACATATATACAAGTTAGGGTTTTAATTAGGACGTGCAAGTGCTCCACAAACCACATAGAACTCCAAATCCTATTATTTTGCTTGAGCCAATGTTGCATGTGCAATATTGAGCAAGAGTTGCAACATTCTTACTCGAACCTGATTCAAAGTGATTAAACAAGTGAACTCTTTATTTGAGACAATATTAAATGAGAGTCGAACAAATTATCTATTTAAATTTTGTTTGAACAAAAGTAAGTAAGAGTTTTGTTTAAACTTACAAGCGATGATCGAGTGACTTGGTTAGGTGTTTTATTTCACTTTTAATTTAACTCTGGTCTTAAATGTAAATTCTATCCAAACTCGATTCCACTTTTTTTAATGAGCAAAAATGATAGGTGCTCTTTGCAGTTGGGGTTTGAGTAATAACTTAGACTTCAATTTCGTAAAAAAACTCAATGAATATCTAGATGGTTAATACCAATAGTTTAAAATGAATCCATGTTTATTATTTAGCCGTAAAACTATGACCTAGTACATAGAAAATCACTTAAATATAATTCATTTAAAATTAGTAACCAAAGAAAGTCATATTAAACCGTCTTGGCAATAGGATTATAAATAAAATTTAAAATAGAATATGTTTAAAATTAACCAAAATTTTCCACACATAGCGGATGGGTGACTTGCGAACAAAATAATTATGCAAGGTTGTGTTCCTGTTTAAAGGGGGATCCCTTAAGACCAAAGCTCGAAAAATCGAAATCGGATTCGTAAGGTCCGATTCAACAAATTGAATATGACGACTTATGACAATTTTGAATCAGTTATTTCAATGTTAATAAAAAAAAAGTATTAAAAATCACATTTGATGCAATTCAAGTATTTTATATCATGCATAAAAGAGTATAAAATATAAATTTATTGACTAGTTTTAATAAAAATATTATAAATCTAAATAAATTTAATAAATATGTAATATTTGTATTAATTAACCTCAATAGTCGACATTCTTTTGCCTTATATACAAAAAATATAAAAATCATTAAATTATAAAACACATGTCAAATGTAGTATTTTATGCACAATCATAAATTTAATATAAAATATTTATTCATCTCTTTAATTTTTTGTTCAACTAAAAATATAAAGAACTACATGCTTTATTTATTTATTTTTTTACAATTTTTATTGAATACAAATAGGGGAGAGCATTAGCCACTCCAGACCGGCCAAACCGATCGGACGAAGACCGAATCAAACTGAAATGGACCGGTCTGGTCTGGTCCTATGGGTTCTCAGTCTGGTCTAGAGTGAGAAAACTCTAGATCAAATAAGTCCAGTCCGGTCTATTAAACTCCCATAGGACGGACCGAACCTGACCAAGCTCTCCCCTAAATACAAAGGTGAAAAAGTTAGTATACCATTTAGTTTTATCACAATTTTTGAATGAAAAAATTAAAAGAAATACTCAATTAATAGACAACATAAAAACAAATACAATTTTGAATCAGATTAAATCAATCTAAAATTAATTAAAATCGATTTGAGTCAATAGATTGCAGCGATTCAGTGAACGATTCAAAATGTTTATTAAAACGATTGTGTTTTTTGAATCTCTACTTTTTTTTTTTTTTTTTTTAAAGCTGATCTATACTTTTAGTTATTATGCATATTACGTAGGATATGGTTTTTTTTCGTCCTTAAGGAAATGACTAATATGCATGCATTGAAAAAGAAATGATATCCAATCATCTTTTTAACCATAATTTTTTCATCATAGATGCTAATGTAAAATTAAATAGTTCCTTTTCAAAAAAAAGTTAAATAGTTAAAACTATTTATTATCTTTTATTTATCTACTAATCATTTTATATTACATTAGGGAAAAATAAAATGTCGATTAAAAAAATAAGAATATTTTTCATATAATATAAGATCCAACCGAAGTTGCAAATTCTTGGGGATCTAAAGTCTAGACATGACCCGATTCAAATTTCCCAAAGTCATTAATGAGTGTGGAACTGAGGACTTGGATACAAAGAATTTGGATTTGAAAAGAGAGTGTTGATCAGATTGGGCTTAGGGAACTCTTATTCAATGGGCCTGCTGGCTGCTGTGGTGGGTCAGATTATCAGATACTGATGGGCCTTTGTTCTCAACAAATTTAGATAAGACTTCGAAAATTCCATGTCTGGGCTTCCAACAATGAACTAATCTAACAATCCTTCTTCCTTAGTTTTCACCATCAACCCTTATAGAGGGGCAAGAAAAGGGACCAATTCAAAATCAAGAGATGAGACTAAAATATTGAGAGGATTAATACTGCATCTAGTTAGGGATGTTCATCCGGGTCGAGTTGTATTTTATTTATTTCTTAATATTTTTGAATTTTTTTTTTAAAATGTTTAAATAAAATTTGAATCTGGGTTTCGGATTTGAGAATTCGGAATCCGGAAAAACACTCCTACATCTAGTCGTGAAATACATAAGCAGCGATATGCAATTATTTAAAAAAAAAATGAGATTTAGTATTAAACAAATTAGTTTTTTTTTTTAAATAAATCTCGTATTTAGTCTTTTTTTTTTTTTTTTTTTTAAGAGATTGGATGTGTTTGTGTAATCTATGATTGAAATATCGTTTCTTTATTAAAGAGTGACTTGGTCTTTGGATTAGGTAACCTTTGACTTGTGAGAGTCCTAGACTCCTACCTATATCTCATCTACAGATAAAGCCTTCACACGATTCCTTAGTTTCCTCATATAACTCTGAGATACACATTAAAAAAAGCAACCTTTTTTTTTTATATATTCACACGCATATCGTGGAAGTAGTCAGCTTTGAGGTCAAATTAAGCTAATTTTCCAAGTAAAGTTGGGTGAAAAAAAGTTGATATTTTTAATGTAAAAGTATAGGGAAATAATTAATATGTAAAAAAATATTGTTGAGTCAAGAGTGAGACGATCCTTGTGGAGCGGACTTGGTGTTTGTCTTAGAGCCACTGACGAACGTGGACGGTGGATGTGTACAAATTCAACAGCCTCCTACGCATCAAGTGACGCCCATATATAGGATTTTCTTTAGGAATAGAATAATTTATTATTATTATTATTTGAAAACTGTGATCCATGTGCTTTTATATATGAACTATTCTTTAATGTATTTTCACGAGGTGTTAAATAATTAAATAACTTATAGTTTTTTATTTTTTTAATAGCGAATTATTGGTTAATATTTCGTTAAAAGATGTCGAAAGGATAATACTTAAAAGATGATGATATATAGCTTTTATTCACCCTGAAATCTTTTTGGAGTATTTTTTTTTTCTTCTTTTCAATAAAATTTTTTCGAACCAGACAATATTTAGTATATACTGTTAAAATTGTATAATACGATATACCAAATCTAATTATAAGTATATTTTTGTGCAGTAGCAAAATCACCTTGGAGGGTGGGGGCTACCGTCCCCTAAGTTTTTCAAAAAAACTAATATAGTATATAGATAGATATAATTATATATATATATAATTATATTATTCCTCCAAAATTGTCCCTCCAAATTTTTACTAAAATTATTTTTTTAAATTTCAGTATACATCTAGTTCTATTATATAACTTTTAACTTTACTGAGACCCAAATTTTAATTTACATAATCTCACAATTATTCTAACAGTCTAACGCTAACAAAAAATTGATTATAAATTTATATAATTGTCAAAAATTGAAAGATTTTACTCACTTATATAGTCTCACTCTAATTTGTATGATTGTGAGATATAATTCATTTATAATCTAACATCATTATATAATTACTTAGAAAACCAATGATGGCCATAAACGTAGATCTCATATTTTCTCAATAGTAGACTGTAGTGTAGAGGAAGAAAAAAAATCATCCCACTTTCGTACTTCCTCTCCCTCTCTCTCACTTTCGTAACCCCCATTCTCTCTCTTATTTTGACCTCCAGCCTTAGTAGAATACAATCAGCAAACAATAAGAACAACAACAGGAAAATCTCAACTCCTCCTCATTGAGAAACAAAAGGACGAACTAACGAAGAAGGATAGAAACATTTAAAAAAATTAAAAGAATGAAAAAGGATGAAAAAAAAAAGAAAAAGGAGTAGAAAAATAAATTTTTTCACCAAAAATACTAGGGACAAACGTTAGAAATAAACGACGGATAAATGCCAACTAATAATTTATGGTGTTTGGTGCATGTTGTGTACTGCACAATATCTACAAATTGAGAAATAAAAAAAATGAATCTTAAATTGAAGGAAATGTATTCGAAATCTTTTTTTATCATCTCATATCAGTTAACGTTTGTTTGCCGCTTGTCTCTAGCATTTGTCCTTAGCATTGCTCATTTTTCACTTTGTCGAGTTCGAAAAATCTTTGAAATATTCTGATAATAATCAAATAAACCAGCTTTTCAACACAGTTTCCTTACACATTTATTCGTTTGCTAGTAGAAGAAGTGCGGCCATAGGCGGCTTGTTCTGGAAATTTCATGCCAAAGGAATGGACTCTTTCGGAGATGGCTATGAAGTTCTCTAGATAAAGTCGTCGTTCTCGAAGATGTTTCTAGCTTTCTTGGCTTTATTATGTTGTTTTTGGGATGGTTTGTTTGTTACCCTTCTTCCATGGGTTCGTCGATCTGTAATAGGAAGTCTGAGTTCATCGGTCTCTGAAGGCCTCGCCTAAATAAATATGAAAGAGGGAGAGGGAATGAGAGAGAGAACGGTTAGAGATTTTTTGCGAAGGAGAGAAAAAGGGAATTGTTTTGATATGCTGTGATGCAGTATATAAATTTCTTATAAGGAAGTCTAATGTGTCAAAATATTATTGGTTTCCGTTAAACCTACAATGTAGGAGTCTCCGTTCCAAAGAATTTCTCAATTGCTTATTAGAAATTTTTTAAGTTTATTCTTGATCTATATAGTTTTCTTAAATCATAGAAAAATATGAGTAAGTTAAGAATAATTTTTTTTAAAAAAAATAGTGAATAATTTAGAGAGTAATATTTGTTTAGAGAACTCGAAAATAATGTAACGTGATACTTTTATAATTGATGAGTTTTCTTCTAAATCTCACACGTATTATATATTTTGTTAATTATCTTCTAAATATAAAATCTTAATTCCACTCTTGTTTTTATGTGTTTACTTTTGTCTGATATATATATATATTATAAATTTATTTATATCCAATGAGGTTGTTGGAAGCTCAATAATGTTCATGTGCTAGAGTAATCCAAGGAAGGGGGTTCCATATGTTGTCCTTTCCTTCCTATAAGAATACAAGGATCGATGAGGTTGAAAAAGATCCTGAAAGAAATTAGAACAGGGACGCATGCAGAAAGTGCGTGCATGATCATTACTAATGACATGGTGATTTCACTTGGACTTTTGAAAATATAATGGGGAAAAAATTATATCTTTTATAAAAATGATAATTAAAATTGTGAGTGTGTCATGCCATAATTATTTTTTTAAAAGAAATAAATAAATATGATACACATATAAAAAAATAATTTTTTAATAATAAATCTTACTCTTTTTAATTTCAAAACTTTAATAGAAAGACAATTTTATTAGAAAAGTAGAGGGAGTGGTTGGTATAAAGTTGTTTTTGAACCACTCCGAACCACTCCAAACTTTTCCCTAAGTACAATTATTGTAGCATATAGTAATAAAATAAGAGAGCCAATGTAAGAGAGGATCCACCAGACCACCAGCAACTGATCAATGGTCAGAGTAGCTCAAGTATTTTCTAGACTATGGTTGAGAAACAAATAGTGAAGGATTTACCGACAAGGTGGAGATAAAGGAAATTAAGATTTGACAGAATGCATATGGAATTAGAAGGAACTCGGTATGGAATTTCTTATGCTCACATTTGGTCCAATTGTTGTGCACTTTCAACTCCGTGCATTTATTTAATGAGTTTTGGACTAACATTTTTCAAGTCTTAGCACATTATTTAAATTCTAATTTATTCTCCCACTTGCCACAGTTTTACAAGGATCTAAAAAATGGATATTTGTTCCACTCCAAAAAGAAAGTTTTGCGCTATTTGGAAACTAGAGAGATTAGTGGACATATATTTAAACCAAAAGAATGTTGCATCAGAATAATTAATTAACAGTAAAATCTCAGTAAGTCTGCACCTTGCTTGGTGTTTCGGATAATGAGTTCTATGTTGTGTTGTTTTAACCTTTTATCGCTATATCATTCATTTTATCTTCCTTGATTTTTGTGGTCACTAAACATGCAAAAAAAAGTCAAAATTTTGGGCTTATGTGATTTATAAATTTGGTAAGATATCAATATTAGTCTGCTTGGGCAATGCGTACTTCTTTTAGTATAAGAAATGAGAGGGAGCACGCATACTCAACGCATTTTCTTAACATAAATAGTGTATGACACTGTTTATGTGAGGAGAATATGCTGAGTATTATGTATTTCCCAACATTACTCTTTTAGTATTAATAAAAATAGCATAATACATCATTTGTTGCTTTAAATACTGTATATAATAATAATGACTAATTAGGCCATAAAATGAATAGTCTCTCATGAGTAGCTCAAGCTTATTTCCCTAACATGCTTATTTTGAGCTCGTTCATTTTTAAAAAAATTAAGCTCAAACTCGAATTTAAAGTTTGATTACCTAGCAAACAAAGCTTGATGAAGCCCATGCTCATCTAAATTTTGTTTGCAATTACCAAAGATAACACTTACCATATTTAACATGTCTCGATTAATTTCTCTTACTGTATTTGATTAAATTTATTACTATTGAAAATGAATAAATTAAGAAAAATAGTCTTGTGTCTAGCATGCATTAAGAGGGTAGAAATATGGGTTTTGACCTATGTGTACTTCCAATGTACTTGTTAGCATCCTTTTGTGCTAATAATCAAATTCAATATTGTTACTTGTAAAATAAATTTAGGTTTTTCATTATATATATATATATATATATATATATATTTTATAAGTAAGAATATTTATTGATCCTTATAATTAGGTAAAGTCCAAATATACATGAAGATGTGAGGTGTGAATTGGAAGTTTGTACTGTGTGCAAGAAGATGCAAGGTGTGAATTCTTCGTATGGGCGGACATACTTCATTTGTTATAAGAGAATTTTCATGTAAGAGAGAATAAGGCTTCGAAGGCATGGGATGATGTATTACAGCGCGAATATGACGTTTAGAAAAAGAAAGATAAAGTGAGAGAAATAGTGAAGAAGTTGAAAAAGTGAGAATTATTTTGTTTGGACTGGTTTCTCACATTTGTAATAGTGTTAGCTTGGTTCGAATAAATTTCATGTCAAAGACCTATGTATAGATTAAATGGATTTTGAATGGTTCTTAGGTCGTGCACATGGTTTGATGAAAATCATGTATATAAATTGTATGGTATTAAATCATCATGTGTAATGAAGATTATTTATGCACTTCAATTGATTTTTATTTTTGTAGACTCTTCTGGTTTATGCACTTCAAGTATTCTAGCCATTTTTAGAACTTATGTACTTCAAGTAATGGAGTTACCTTAGGCTGGGTGGTGTTGGGCAATAGGGACGTCGACGACTAGCACGTGGTGGCGATGCGAGGGACTTGCGACGACGATTTCAAAGACTGTTCTAGGCGAAGAAAGGGACTACAATGGCGATGAAGATTTCAAAAACTGGTGGGAGACGAGAAGGACAATGACAACAACTTCAAAGTCCGCATTGGGTGATGGGAGAGGGCAATGCGGGCGGGATTTATAAATGCGAAATGATCATGTAAGGGGAAAATGCGTTTCAGAGGGAGGAGGTGCGTCTTCGCGGGATGCAACTTAGTTTGGTCCATTCAATTAGCTTGCGAGGAGTGGCAGATGTAGGAGCGTTGCGAGGTGGTGCTAAACAGAGAGTTGTCGTTGCGGGGAGGCGTTGTGAAGAGGAAGCTAATGCAAATTCTAGCGAGAGAGGGGAATTGATTTCGCGGGATGACAAAATCTGAATGAGGGAAGAAATGACCACATGATGTAGAACGCATGTTTTAGAACAAAAAAAAAAAAAGATTTGACATGTGGATGTGCGGTGTGACAGTGTGCAACTGCTATAGTTGCTTATCCGTAACAAAACTCTTTTGTTTTAGGCAGAAGGATAGGAAAGTGGCGACGGAGAAAGTAGTCGTGTGGAATGCGTACTTTGGGCAAGTCACGGTGATTGCAATTCGAGAACAAACGAGGATTAACGATTAAAATATTAATTTTATTTTAAAATTAAAACAAATTATAATAATTAATTTATATAATCGAACCATTGGCCCGTCAACATATCACCACAGTAAAAGACTGTTTCGTTTTTGCTTCTATTTTCGTTTTCGTTTTTGGTTTTGAGAGAAAACAAGCGAGGGAGGGACAGGGTGTGGGCCAAGATTCCTAAACATAAAGCGTTCTCTCTCTCTCTAACCGCATTTATTTTACACTCTTTCCTAACATTGTCCTGATTTTCCTCTGGCTATATTCTCTCTCCTGTGATCTACGCAGCAATCTCAGCTCTGGAGTTCCAGCTTTCCAAATCTCACCAGATTGCTATCTGTGGGCAAGTTTCTCTTTTTTAACTCATGAGTTTGTACTGTTGAAGTAGGTGAGTCGTACTTTTTATTTTGGGTTTCGCTCGTGATTTGTAATTTGAGAAATTATTTTCTTTGGTGAATAAATTTTGAGAACATTATGGTGATTTTGCTTATGATCTCGGGGGAATAAGTGAATAGCTGAGGGGCTTACTTTGATGAATTAATGTTTTCTAAGGTTTTGGAGTTATAGGGGAATAAATGGACAAAGTTGTTGCTGGGTTCCATTTTGTGGATATTAATGTTCGCTAACTTCTAGCTGGATTTCAAATTTAATCTCTGTTAATTGGGTACGTAGCTGCGGTTGGTCGAATTGGAGTCTGGGAGTTTTGACTTGTTCTGGGTTTTTGGAAAATTTGAATAATGGAGGCTAAATTTAGAGGTAAGGCTCATCAGTTATATGGTCAGGTGGTGTCGGATTTGAAGGCAGTTGGGAAAAGAAGTTTGGAATGGGATTTGAATGACTGGAAATGGGATGGAGATCTTTTTACAGCAAGTCGTTTGAACTCTGTACCATCAGATTGTCGGAGTAGGCAGTTGTTCCCAGTGGGGCCAGAAATTCCAGAAAATGCTGTTTTGTCGAATAGTTCATCTTCTGGTTCGGATGAGATTAATCTAGTGAATGATGGGGGCAAGAGGGAATTGGAGAAGCGGAGGAGGGTTGTAGAGGTTGAAGATGAAGAACTGAATGATGAAGCCGGGTCTTTTAACTTAAAGCTTGGTCGGCAAGCTTATCCTGTCACGGAAGGGGAGTTGAAGAGTGGGAAGAAGACAAAGATTGTTGGGACAACCTCGAACCGTGCGGTTTGTCAGGTGGAGGGTTGTAAGGCTGATCTCAGTAATGCTAAGGATTATCATCGACGACATAAAGTTTGTGATATGCATTCCAAGGCCACCAAAGCCCTGGTGGGAAAGGACATGCAGCGGTTCTGTCAGCAGTGTAGCAGGTCAGTTGGATTGTGTAATCATCGTTTTTTTTTTTTGGATTACGTAATCATCTTTGTTTGGAGGAAACATTTCAGAGTTACGATCAATCCTGGTCATAGAATACTTGCTTTCTTATTGTCATTTTTATAAATTTTCAAAAGACGAGTCCAAAGTTGTTGTATGTCTATCATAGTTATTCTGTCATTTATTAGTACCATCTGTTTTTCAAACTAGATGCTACTCGGCGTACTTATTGGCAGGTTTCATGTTCTTCAAGAGTTTGATGAGGGAAAGAGAAGTTGTCGTAGACGGTTGGCTGGCCATAATAGGAGGAGGAGGAAAACACATCCTGATACTGTAGCTAGTGGAGGCTGTCTGAGTGCTGAAAGGGGTACCAGTTACATATTAATAAGTCTGCTAAGAATTCTCTCCAATATCCATTGTAAGTCTTTTTATTTGTTGCAAATCTTTTCACTTGGCTGCTCTATGAAGGCATCCCAATGACAGTAGTTTGTTGCATACGTGTTACTGGTCTGAAAGCTAGGGGCTGAATTAAATTTTCTTGTAATTTTATGTTCTAATGACAACTCATAATTTTGTTGAGGGTTGCTAAAAAATTGCTTCTTGGTCATCTCACCAATAACTCTACAAAGTTTTATCTTTTGATTCTTAGATGCAACGCATCTCGGTGCAAATGGATGTTAAAAGTTAATGCAGAACTGATGAAAGTTAGCATTTACTTATACATATGAGAATACTCTTTGCATCTATATGGATGTAAAGACTATAAAGTGTGGAAAAGGGTTCAAGTTGCTTACTCCAGATTCTAAGATAGTTTCTTTTGAGAAATTGACCCCTTGAAGGCAGTGGTGCTAAATCTTTGGCACCTTAACATGTTTATAATTATTATTAACTATCACTCAAGTGCATGGTCAGGCAACTGCCATTATTTTGGCATTTAAAATAATTTCCTACTATTTCAAATGAGCATTTGGAAATAGAGAACTGATATCCTAGAACTAGCTGAGATAAATTTCAGTAGCTGTAGGCCTGATGTGGTAATTTGAGTATCTGGGAGTCTTTGTTGCATGGAGATTTTTTGTACTTTTATCTACAGTGTTCTCACATTAGCTGGTATTTGTAAGGCAACTTTTATGTGAAGGCGTTTGAAATGTAAAATTCTTTATGGGTTTCACAATGATTGGTTGGATGAATTCACGTCGATGACTGCTATTGTGGTGCTGAGATTCTTTAAAGTTCAACATTTGGATAAATCTATGCTACTTATGTCCACGAGCAACTTGGATAAATCAAGCTTGATGACATATCATTTGGGGATGGGTCTCAGGTAGATCAGAGGATGGGAGATCCGACACCCCTGAATTTTTTAATCCTTGACCAAGCTTCAAATTAGGTGTTTTAGATGGTGAACAAAATTCAAAAAGTGGTGGGTATTGTCAATGAAGGGTATGAGGAGCAGTTTATGGCGTTGCTAATAGCCATGAAAGCCAGTCACCAACAAAAAATGAAGGGAGAATCAAAGAAGCAAAGGGAGCTTAAAAAGCTAACTTGGACAATGAACTCAGAGTGTAGCACTAGCTGGGGTAGGGTGAAAGGTAAGGGGTTGGCCGTTCTCCAATGAAGTCCAAAATTGTCTCATGGAATGTTAGACTTAACGAGGCAAATAAGCGCCTTCACATTGGATATATGCTTTGCTAGTGGAAGGCGCATATAGTGTGCCTGCAAGAGAAGAAATTGAAATTGATCGATGGGAGTATTGTGAGGAGTCTTTGGGGTAATACTCATGTGGATTGGGCTTCCTTGGCATCGAACGGGGCTTCAGGTGGGATTGTGGTAATGTGGGATAGGCAAGTAGTTGAGAAAGTTGAGGACTTTATCGGGAGATTTTTGGTTGTGTGTTCATTCAAATGTGTTACTGATAATTTTGAATGGGCTTTTTTGCTGGTGTTTATGGGCCCAATGTTGATTTTGATAGACGTTTCTAATGGGATGAACTGGTCGGGATGCACAGCTGGTGGGATCTCCCTTAGTGCATTGGAGGTGATTCCAATATTGTTCGATTTCCTAGTGAAAGTTTTGGTGGTAGAAGAGTGAGACCTACAATGTTGGAGGAATTCTTTGAGTGCATCTCTGACCTGAATTTAGTGGACCTTCCTCTAGCAGGGGGTCCTACTACTTGGTCGAACAATCATACGTGGTCTAGATTGGACCGTTTTTTAATCTCACCAGAGTTTGAAAATCAATTCTTGGATACATGGCAAAAACGGCTGGATCGTTTATCTTCAAATCATTGGCCCATCCTCCTAGATTGCGGTGGCCTTAGTAATGGGAGATGGTACTTCAAATTCAAAAATATGTGGCTGAAATCAGAGGGCTTTGTGGATAGAGTCAAGCAGTAGTGGACATCGTACAAATTTCATGGGAATCCAAGCATCATTTTTGCTAATAAATTGAGAGCTTTGAAAAGGGACCTAAAGTAGTGGAATAGACAGTCTTATGGAGATATTGGGGAAATGAAGAAGAGCAAGATGCGGGATATTCAGGTGTTAGACCTCGTTGGTTGCTGATCTTAAGAGGACAATATTACTAGAAGAAGTGTCGTGACATCAAAAATCTTGAGCCTTGTGGCTTCGAGAAGGTGACCGTAGCGTGAAGTTCTTTCACAAAATCGCTAACTCTCATTGGAGGAACAACAAAATTAAGGTGTTGAATATTGATGGGGATGAATGCAAAGATGATCAGGTTATTCAAAACCATATTGTGGATTTCTTTGACAATATCCTAATCAAGTAGGTAGGGTGGCGGCCTTCCTTGGATGGATTGGCTTTTGACCTCATCGGGACAAGTGATGTGGAGCGTTAGAGAGGGCCTTTGAGGTTTATGAGGTGGTTAAGAAAATGGTTAAGTACAAAGCTCTCGGGCTAGATGAATTCTCGATGGAATTCTTTCAAAAGTGTTGGAATGTGATTAAGGAAGACCTTATGTTGGTATTCTAGGAGCTTTTCTCTTATGGAAAATTTGAGAAAAGTGTAAACACCACTTTTCTTGCATTAATACCAAAGAAAATGGGGGTTGTGGAGATCAAAGACTTTAAGCCTATTAGCCTAGTGAATGGGGTGTACAAGATCATTTCTAAAGTTTTGGCAAACTGTCTCAGCGAGGTGATAGGGAAGTTCATTACTAAACCCTAGAATGCCTTTGTTAAGGGAAACAAATCTTGGATGCTGTTCTTGTTTCCAATCAATGTCTTGAAAGTAGATTGAAGGCAGGTACATCCGGGCTTCTGTGCAAGCTAGATATGAAAAAGACATATGATCATGTCAATTGGGAGTTCTTACTTTATTTACTTCGAAGATGTGGTTTTGGGGACAGGTGGAGGTGGTGGATCCGTTGGTGCGATGGCAAGGTTCTCAATTTTGATTAACAGATGCCCAGAAAGCTTTTTTTCATAGTTCACGTGGCTTAAGACAAGGGATCTGTTATCACCTTTACTGTTTGTTATTGTTATGGAAGATTTGAGTAGGATGATCTTGGCTCTAGTGGAAGATGGGTTAGTTAATGGTTTTTTGATTGGTTCCCCGGGTTTTATTAATATATCTCACCTGTTGTTTGTAGATGATACACTTTTGCTATGCAAAGCCGATCTCAACCAAGTTCGAGCTCTGAAGGTGATGTATTTGTGTTTCGAAGCTACTTCTGGTCTGAAGGTGAATTTTGACAAGTCAGGAATGGTACTGGTCAGTGAAGTCCCCCCATATACGACAGCTAGCGAATACTTTGGGGTGCAAGGTGGCATCCTTGCCTATGACTTAATTGGGACTACCCTTGGGAAGTTCATTGAGGGTGGCTTCGGTGTGAGATACTGTGATAGAAAAGGTAGAGAGGAGATTGGTAGGGTGGAAGAGGATGTACTTGTCGAAAGGAGGTAGGATCACTTTGATCAAGAGCACTCTGTCCAATTTACCTAATTATTTCCTTTCAATTATCGCCATCTCGGCTAGTGTGGCGGCGCGTATTGAGAAGTTTAAGTGGGATTTCCCATGGGGAGGTATGGGGGAGGAGTTCGAGTACTACTTAGTCAAGTGGGAGACAGTGCGTCGCCCGATATTTAATGGTGGTCTGGGGATCATAAATCTGAGAATGTCTAATCGGGCTTTACTTGGTAAATGGTTATGGAGATATCACAAGTAATCAATGGCTCTATGGAAGATGGTTATTGAGTACAAGTATGGCAGTATGTGGGGGGGTTGGTGCTCTAGAGAAGTTCAAGAGGCTAATGGGATGGGCTTGTGGAAGCATATCATAAAAGGGTGGGGGGTTTTCAATTGACACTCAAGGATTCAGGTGGGTATAGGTAACAGGACCCAATTTTGGAGAGATGTGTGGTGTGTTAATAGAGCCTTACAAGATGTTTTGTTGGCACTTTATTAGATTGCAAGTGCAAAAGATGTCATAGTGGCAGATGTAATGGATAACTTGGGAGGTGGCATTCATTGGAACATCAACTTTGCTAGGGTGGCTCAAGATTGGGAGTTAAACAGCTTCGTAGATTTCTTTAGCCTTTTGTACTCCATTCGACCGAACGTTCAACATGAGGATGCCTTGTGGTGGATACCTGCTGGAAAATGTGCCTTCTCGGTTCGATCCTTCTATAGTGTACTCACCCAAGAGCCCGATATGCAATTTCCGTGGAGGAGGTTATGGAAACACAAGGCACCTCCAAAAGTTTCATTCTTTGTGTGGACTGCTACTTTAGGTAAGATTCTCGCCACTGATAACTTAAAGAAATGGTGGGTTATCATTGCAGACTAGTGTTGTATGTGTAAAAGGGGGGGCGAGTCAGTGGATCATCTACTTCTACATTGCGAGACAGCAAGGAAACTATGGAATGAGGTGTTTAGTTGTTTGGATCTGGTTTGGGTAATGCAAAAGACCATGGTGGAGGCAATGGCGAGTTGGATAACTACTTGAGACCCTCAACCAATTAAAGTGGTATGGAAGATGATCCCTCTTTGTATCATGTGGTGCCTGTGGCAGGAACACAACGAGCGGACGTTCGAGGACAAAGAGAGATCAATAGAAGAGCTTAAAGCTTTATTTTTTAGAACACTATGTACGTGGGCCATTGCTATGGATTTTCATGGCATGGACCTACATGATTTCCTTACCTCAAATGCTCCTACTAGATGGGGCATTACGTATTGGAATTGGCATTTTGTCCATTCTTTTATCAGTAAAATTCATTATTACTTATAAAAAAAAATGTCTATGAGCAACATTTTCACTTCTCTTTGTCTTTCTCAGTTCTTGTTTTTCTTGCATTTAAATTTTTAGGCCTATCAACACTTGGGTCTATAAAGTTTGATTTTCTCTTGTTGACATTTGTTTGTGGTTATATGTGTTTCTTCCCCCTTCCTTGGATGTCATGACTGGCACACTTATTTGACTCCCCAGATTGTGCCTTCTATGAATTGCAGCGAATAGCTCAGATCAAACAAAGGACCAGGATCTGTTATCTCATCTTTTGAGGAACCTGGCCAGTCTTGCTGGGACAGTTGATGGAAGGAACATATCTGCATTACTGGAGGGATCTGAAGGTTTGCTGAATGCTGGGACATCTACTGTTTCTTCACAGAAGGTGCCAGATGTTACTCCATATGGTTCTGAATCCTCTAGGCCTTTCTGTTCAACCTCGAAGAGGGATGATCACATCAACCTTCATGACCATCCTATATCTGTGGGACAATGCCTGACAATATTTACATCTGATATGGCACAGAAAAGAATATCTTTGGATGACTCTCAGGGTGGAAATCTCAAAACTATATCTGGTCTACAGTACAAAAACCCACCTCCATCAAAGGATGGGCTTCCATCCAAATCAATTATATCTGAGACAAAAGTTGGGAGGATCAAATCGAATAACATTGACTTGAATAATGTATATGATGATTCAGAGGACTATCTAGAGCAAGTAGGGAGGTCTCATGCCCCTATAAACTCAGGGACTGGGTTCCTTGGCCATCCATTATGGGTACAGCAAGACTCGCATAAGTCTAGCCCACCTCAGCCAAGTGGCAACTCAGATTCAACTTCTTCACAGTCACCATCTAGTTCCAGTGGAGATGCTCAGGTATATTCTTGTTGTGACTGCATCTCATCCCTTTATAAATGCTGGGTTGGTAGCATTTACAAGTGTATATATTATGTTGGGTGGTGGGACCATTGTAACAGGTTGAGTTTACTTCTAAAATTCATCCGGTTCTCCTTTTTAGTTGTCAGCGAATTTCAGTGGGCGACCTTAAATTTTTGCAGACCATCTTAGACTTTAATTTTCACCTCAATGCCCGTGGTTTTGGTCAAGATTAGTTGAATTGATAATGCCTACAGTTGAAAGAAGGGATAGAGTGATCAAAGGTCCTTATACGACTTATAAATTGCCATCTGCGGTTATATGCTTTTGTAGCATGTTTATCCCTTTTGGTTATAGAAAGGTGGTTATATAATATGGCTTCTGGAGCTGATGCAATACATTCAATGTCATGCAATACATTCAAGTAATGAGACACTTATAGCTGTTTGTTCACTTTCAGTGTGTATACATCACATAAGCATCTACACATCTATTTGAGCCTCTGATATGAAAAGGAAAATTGTAGTGTTCTACACGTTATCGCTTTTTGAGAATGGTACTCGCAAAATGCATGTCAAAATACAAACATCTATATGCATATGTATATATAATTTTTATGTGGGCCTCAAGGGACTATTTCACTAAGCTCTTTTCCTATAAATCTTCAGAGCCGCACAGATCGAATAGTTTTTAAACTCTTTGGAAAGGATCCAAACAATTTTCCTCTTGCTCTCCGGACACAGGTATGTACTTAGCCACAAAGTTTCTTTGATGCAACCTTTTTTGGGTGCTCTTTCACAATGTAGTTTACTCTTTTGTTACATATTTTTCAACTTCAGATCCTCGACTGGCTATCCCATAGTCCGACCGACATAGAGAGCTATATAAGGCCTGGTTGTATCATATTAACGATATACCTCCGTCTAGAAAAGTCCATGTGGGAGGAGGTATGCTTCTGTACTGATGCAAGATATGTGAGTTGTTAACCCTGATATCGGTACAGCATTTTTATTCTCCTTAATACAATTGCTACATACAGCTTTGTTGTGATCTGGGATCCTGTCTGCAAAGGCTACTTGGCTCATGCAATGACTCTTTCTGGAGAACAGGATGGGTGTATACTAGGGTGAGGCATCGCGTGGCATTTATGTATAATGGTTTGCTCTCTCTCTCTCTCTCTCTCTCTGTGGCATTGCAAGTTTCTAGTCATGCTTTAATGTATTATTCACTAATAAGAGTGTGGACACAAAATTTCTCATTCACGTGAGGAAGATAAAGTATTTTGATTTGTTACACGTGCCTTGCAGGTCAGGTTGTCTTAGACACACCCTTACCTCGGAAAAGCAATAAAAATTGCAGGATATCAAGCATCAAGCCAATTGCTGTTTCCATATCTGAGAGAGTTCAGTTTGTTGTAAAAGGCTTTAACCTTTCTCATTCCACTGCAAGGTATTCTTTTGCTTTTCCATGCATGACTGAATAGTTTGTTTTCACCTCTTGTTATCTGTAACGGACCATGATGTCTCAATTTTCAGAAATTTCTGTGAGGATATTGTTAAGTTCTGCATTTTGGTTTCAGGCTACTTTGTGCTCAAGAAGGGAAGTATCTGGTCCAGGAAACTTGTTATGATTTGATGGACAGTGCTGATACTGCCATTGAGCACGATGGACTCCAATGCCTCAGCTTCCCCTGCTCCATACCAAATGTTATGGGAAGAGGATTCGTTGAGGTCATCTCTGATTTTTTCTGATTGTATTCTGTTATAACCCACTTAGCTCAACAATGAGTGCGCGTGCAAGAAACTTTTGAAAATACATGTAGCTGATAATAACTGTGAGAGTGCCATGATAATAATGAACCATGTGATTTGATGATGTTAGTCCTAGTAGGTGGTGTTTTACTTCGAATATCTTAGACACCTTTTGGTTGATCTTTAGCCTTAGAAGGCCATTGTCACTTGTATAAAAAAGGGGATCATTGTTCAAATATCTCACAGCATATGGTTTGGGTTTATTTCAGAAGTTAGGAACCTGTTTGTTAGATTTCTTATTTAAATTATGTATTTGAGATTGAAGTTTTTCATGAAAGAGGATAGAAACAGATGCCTTGTTAATCAGGTTAAATTTGAATCATTACAGTTTTTTATCATAATAAAATATTGAATGGTGGTTCACTGGAAAGCAGAATTTGGAGTGGGGACAGTGGTGGAACCAGCAATTTCTTTGAGGGGGCCAACTTTTCTATCATGTGACACATTTATGTAAAATAAGAAAGAGATTAAAAGTTCAGAAAACATAAGTATATATAAAATTAGATCCCGATAATTTTCTACGTGTAAAAATAAAATTCTAAAAAACACAACTTAATATACGTTTCAGATTTATAATGATAATATTTCATCGCATAATATTCATTCATTTTTTTTTTTTCACAAAATCTATCAAGTGATCTTTTAGAAGGCAATCTTACATTCTAGTGTGTAATCTAGTTTATTAAATTTTATGTAAAATCTAGATATTTTCATGTCACATTAAATATATAATAATATAATTGAGATCATTTTTTTCTTGCTCAATGAAGTCTGGAGTATGGAACCTCTAAACTATTTTTCATATAAATCATCAACCTTAAATGATTTTTCTTGTATTTTCACTTTGGATTCCATCTTAAGAAGCCTGATATTGTATAAAGAAACTTTGGGATCCATGTTAATAAATTTATTTATTTCTCCTAAACTTAGTTTAAATTGATCTTAGTGAGGCCACATCTTTGAAACTAGATAATATATAGAAACTATACAAAATGTTGGGACTATAGGAAAAAATTGGAGAAGGGCATTTCTAAGTGTATTGAAATTTTAGAAAATTTTAGAGAGCATATGGGGCTTATAACTTTTTTGGGGGGGCCATTCTCTATATTTGTAGAATTATAAATGAAACGGATTGTGAAATTTCAAAAAAATTTAGCCCAACGTGGGTTCTCCACTGGGTGGGGACAATGGAACTGACTTTTAAAAGCATAGTCAAAGAGGAATAGAACAGAGAGAGAAGTTACATTCATAAGTGGAACAAGAGATGGCCCTTTAAGAGGATAATACTATGCAAGAATTTTCTGTTTTCATATATAGAACATGCACGAGTACATTCCCCATTTCTGATTTGAGAAGATATATATTTTGATCTTGTCAGGTTGAAGATCATGGTCTCAGCAGCAGCTTCTTTCCATTTATAGTTGCAGAGCAAGAAGTCTGTTCTGAGATCTGTATGCTTGAGCATGCCATTGAGGTGGCTGAAAATGCTGATGAGATTCAGAGAGTACCTGAACTGCTGGAAGCCAAGACAAAGGCTCTGGACTTTATACATGAAATAGGTTGGCTGCTTCATAGAAGTCACGTGAAGATTAGACTGGGTGACATGGATCCGAACCCGGATCTCTTCCCCCTAAAACGGTTCGAGTGGCTTGTGGCATTCTCCATGGACCACGATTGGTGTGCTGTAGTAAACAAACTCTTGAAAATTCTGTTTGAGGGTGTAGTTGATGCAGGTGACCACCCTTCCATTGAGCTTGCATTGTTGGATTTGGATCTTCTCCACAGAGCTGTCCGGAGAAATTGCAGACCTATGGTCGAACTCCTGTTAAGATTTGTCCCAGACAAAGTTTCAGATGGGAAAGGAGCTCAGGAAAAGCTACAGGTTGATAGGGCCTCTAGTGGCTTCTTATTTAAACCGGATATGGTTGGACCTGCAGGGCTTACTCCTCTTCATGTTGCAGCCAGTATGGATGGCTCTGAGAATGTGTTGGATGCCTTAACTGACGATCCTGGATTGGTAATGCCTTATCTCTTATTTCACAGTTTTTTACTTGTAAATTTGTAATAACTCTACATAGGGAGAAGAAATGAAAATGGTTCATGAATTTATCCCTAGCATATTATTGACCGGCCCTTTCTTGGCCTGTCAACGACCTGAATCATGGGTGGAAGTAGTTTATTCTGACCTGAAATGTTTCCAAGCAAATGTAAAATTCCTAACGGATCAGAATAACACTCCCCCTCCCTGGGGGTTAAAACATGTCTTTAATTGAAAAAATGAAATGGTGTTGGTTTGTTTATTTTATTGGAGAAAACACATTCGGATCAGAAACGGTATTGAAAACTTTTTGGGCCAGAACAACCAGAATTTGAAGGAACGACTTAGGATGAACAGCCCCGTCTTCTATGTAAGCATCGTTACAGGAAGATTTAAGAATATGTAGAGATTTCTAGCTTGTATCGTCAATTAAGAAAATCCTAATATTGATGATCTTCTGATTAAAAATGATTTTCCAAAATTCAGCCATGTCTTAGTTTGCATTTTTATTTTTGTTATTGTAACATTTAATATGGTTCTGGCTTGTCCAGGTTGGCATTGAAGCATGGAAAAGTGCTCGTGATAATACAGGTTTGACACCCAATGACTATGCTTGCCTACGAGGCTATTACTCCTACATCCATCTTGTCCAAAAGAAATTTAGCAAGAAAATGGAAAGAAGGCATGTGGTGCTTGATATCCCTGGTGCTGTCTTAGACTTCAGTAACAAGCTGAAGCAATCAGATGGGCATAAGTTGTCAAAAGTTGCTTGCCTGCAAACTGAGAAGATTGAAATTGGAGCAACCTATGGACATTGCAAGATATGCGAGCAGAAGCTATCTTATGGCAGCATGAGAAGATCACTTGCATACCAGCCGGCAATCCTTTCAATGGTGGCCATTGCCGCTGTTTGTGTGTGTGTGGCTTTGCTCTTCAAAAGCTCACCGGAAGTTCTTTATGTGTTCCAGCCATTCAGGTGGGAACTGTTGAAGTACGGGTCAAGCTAAGGTGATTCTGTTGGAGGGTGGGTTTTGTTCTGCCCCCTCCCTCCCATCTTAATTGCACGAGAGAAACTTTAAGTGTTGGCGATCTGTGGAATCAGGCATCTGCCATTTCTGTATATTTCATATGTGCTAATGGTAGTCCGTTACAAGATTATATAGGGAAAATTTAATAGATGTCAATCCATTGATTTATACAGAAATAAACCCACTGCAGTCTGGGGATTGAATACCTTGAAAAGGCTTCATTTTCCTGTACCTTAATGTAATACAGGTAACCCAAGGTCTTACTGGATGTTCCAGGCAAGTTTGCTGCTTGACATAAGAGGGAACCGTTGTGGGGTAATCAATCTACATATGCAATATGTTGTGTTACACAGTAACCTCAATACAAATTTAAGCAGCTAAGGGAAACTTTAATTTACCAGGACTTGTTAATATACGAAAAAAGAGAGAAAAAAGGGTAATAGACGTTACTTAGAGTGATAACCTCTGTACCAATTCCCCCCATGAAAAGGGAGGGGAGAAGGATGCCATTTTTCATGAGGATTTCTTTGTTGAGGATTGCCCCTGCAAGGAGAATGACATCCTCATGGTTACCTTCCAAAGACCCATATAATCAGATTTAGTTGTTCGCAGGAATGCTGGCCTCGAAGAGTTCGTGAAGAGGCGTGTTGGTATATATTCCTTGAAGGGGCTCCTTTTGTATCAAATATTATTAAAAAAAAAAAAAACCCTTTATCCCGAGCCTGTCCCATGCCACCCTTCCTGTAAGCATAATCTAGCTACTAAATTATGACATAACAATCTAAAAGCACTAACATTAAATTAGCCAAAAGTTTTCTTCAAATATTACAACTTTACACAAATTAAAAAAAAAAAAAAGTATCATATTTGATCAAAAATAAGAAAAAAATATAAGAAAAAGTAATAAAGTTATTTTATGTTTTGAAAAGTGAATAGTAAAACATCAAAACTCAATTGAGTTTTGATATTTTACTATTCACTTTTCAAAACATAAAATAACTTTATTGCATTTTCGTATATTTTTTTCCTCATTTTTGATAAAAAATGATACTTTTTTTTTTTTTTTTTTTTTATATATTTATGTAAAGTTGTACTATTTAAAATTTTTTTTTAACTAATCTAATACCAATGCTCTGAGACTTCGTCTGCCTTTGTCTGAGAGCTCACTTATAATAACCGAAATGGATGCCTCATGCCTGAAGCCAGATGCCATTCACACTGTTCTTATAGCTTTGGTGCTAGTTCCCTTGTTGGTCCCACTTTTCAAGAATCTTTGTAAATTGTATCAAATGTTGAACATACGAGTTTAATCTATTTTGTGTACACGTGTCATATAATATATATATATATATATATATATATATGTCCTAGTACCAGTCTCCTACTCTTCGTAAAGAATCTCATTTTTTTTCCTTCTGTTGCAAATTTCTATTTCTGTAACCCTTATTGGTTTTGCTATAACATGTTTATAAGTGATCTTTCAAGATTTCTGGCCTTGAACAGTAGCACTTTGAGAATCTTGAACCTTGCCTGCGTGATTGTTGCCTGCAGGTTAAATTAATTAGACGATTTATGGCTCGGAATGAAAACCTTCCTCCAGGACAAGGATGTGATGTATCATGCTCTGGTTGGAAAAGTCAATGGAATAAATTGTACCCTATCTAAAGATCTAATGATATGATATTAACAGAGTGAAACATGCCGCTTTATATAAGAAAAGATTCTTTTATCTATAATTGGTTTGATACACTCCTGTTTCTTTGTGAATCTTTTTCATACTGGCATAGTATTAGATATTTAATTAATGTACTAGGAGAGAAAAAAAAGTGTAAAATCAAATGGTTATATTCATTTTCCTGGCACATTATTCTGTGCCATTAAACAGCATGTTCAACAGCCATTATCTTGCTGAGATAATACATGACTTTGTACTTCTGCATTACCTCTCTTTCTTCTTGTTTCTATATATATGTTATAGTTTGAAGCTTTTCTGCTTATCCAATAATGGCTCAGCTGGGAGGAGCAGATGAGATAGAGTCTCTGCGATTTGAGTTGGCAGAGATTGGAAGAAGTATAAGGTCTTCATTTAGAAGCCATGGCTCAAGTTTTCGGGACAGTTCAGTTTCCGGAGTAGTTCAATTTCTGGAGCAGATGTGGGTAACCAAACGTACGCAATGATATGTACTCGACCTGACATATGTTATGCAGTTGGCTTAGTGAGTAGATTCCAATCTAATCCTGGACTAGCTCACTGGAAAGTAGTTAAAAGGATTATGCGATATCTCAAGAAAACTGCAGACTGTGTGCTATGCTATTAGGGTTTAGATTTGCAGTTAGGAAGTTACAATGATGTTGATTGAGGCAGTGACCTAGATAAGTGTAAATCAATCATTGAATATGTCTTTTTGCTCAACAATAGTATCATTACATAGGGTAGCAAGAAACAACCATATATAATTTAATCACTCATGGAGGTAGAATACATAACTTTATCAACAATTTGCATTTTTACTTTTGTTATTGTAACATTTAATATGGTTCTGGCTTGTCCAGGTTGGCATTGAAGCATGGAAAAGTGCTCGTGATAATACAGGTGACACCCACTGGCTTTGCTTGCCTACGAGGCTATTACCCCTACATCCATCTTGTCCAAAAGAAGTTTAGCAAGAAAATGGAAAGAAGAAATGGGGTGCTTGATATCCCTGGTGCTGTCTTAGACTACAATAACAAGCGGAAGCAATCAGATGGGCATAAGTTGTCAAAAGTTGCTTGCCTGCAAACTGAGAAGATTGAAATTGGAGCAACTTAGGACAAACGATTTAATCAAAGACGAGTTCGAGTCGAACTGGACTTAGATAACTAGAGTTCGAGTTTGAGTTGAGCTGAGAGTTTGCCGAGTTTTAGCCGATCAAAGACGAGCTTAAGCCAAATCAAATTATTTATCGATTTTTGTTTTTACTTTTTAACGATCATAGCGAACTAAGCTGAATTGAGTCGAGTAATTATTCGAGTTGCTTACTCCTTATAAATATTTGACTCAATAATTTTTTTATGAACTTAATACATTATTATTGTAAAGAAGCAAAATATGGTACTTATACATAAAGTAACAAAATATATTACATATACAAAATATTAAATATAATATATATAATACATAAAATATATACAACAACAAAATATATAAGAATATATGTAAGAGTATATATATATATATATATATATATATATATATATAGAAAAATTACGAGTATTGTTACGAGCTTAAAATGAGTTGAGTTGAGTTTATACGAATTTTGTTCACGAATCTAAACCGAGTCGAGTTGAGATTATACGAGTTTAACTCGTTTAATATTCAAACTAATATTAGTGGTCATGAATAATTCATTTATTAAATGAATCGAATTCGAATCGAATTTATACGAATCGAACTCAAATTATTTACGAACAGCTTGACATCAAAGGGAACCATTGTGGGGTACTCAATCTATATATGCAATATGTTGTGTTACACAGTAACATCAATACAAATTAAGAAGCTAAGGGAAACTTTAATTTACCAGGACTTGTTAATATACGAAAAAAGAGAGAAAAAAGGGTCCCTCTCCTAATAGACGTTACTTAGAGTGATAATCTCTTTACCAATTACCCCCATGAAAAGGGAGGGGAGGAGGATGCCATTTTTCAGGTGTTGATGATTGCACCTGCAGGGAGAATGACATCCTCGTGGTTACCTTCGAACGACCCATATAATCATATTTAGTTGTTTGGAGAAATGCCGGCCTTGAAGAGTTCGTGAAGAGGCGTGTTGGTATATATTCCTTCTTGAAAGGGCTCCTTTGTATAAACTACTATAAAAGAAAACCCTTTATCCCGAGCCTGTTTCATGCCACCCTTCCTGTAAGCATAATCTAACTACTAAATTATGACATAACAATCTAAGACCTCGTCTGCCTTTGTCTGAGATCTCACTTATAATAACCGAAATGGATGCCTCATGCCTGAAGCCTGAAGCCAGATGCCATTCAAATTTCACACTGTTCTTATAGCTTTGGTGCTAGTTCCCTTGTTGGTCCCACTTTTCAAGAATCTTTGTAATTGTATCAAATGTTGAACATAGGAGGTTAATCTATTTTGTGTACACGTGTCATATAATATTATATATGTCCTAGTATCAGTCTCTTACTCTTTGTACACAATCTCATTTTTTTTTTTCCTTTTTGTTGTAAATTTCTATGTGTTTAACCCTCATTGATTTTGCTATAACATGCTTATAAGTGATCTTTCCAGATTTCTGGCCTTGAACAGTTCCACTTTGAGAGTCTTGAATCTTGCATGCGTGATTGTTGCCTGCAGGTTAAATTAATTAGACACAATTTATGGCTCGGAATGAAACCTTCCTCCAGGCCAAGGATGTGACGTATCATGCTCTGGTTGGAAAAGTCAATGGAATAAATTGTACCTATCTAAAGATCTAATCATATGATATGAGAAAATATTCTTTTATCTATAATTGGTTTGATACACTCCTGTTTCTTTGTGAATCTTTTTCATATCTGGCATAGTATTTGATATTTAACTAATGTACTACTTATAAAAAAAAAGTATTTAACTAATGTACTAGGAGAGAAAAGTGTATAACCATTGGTTATATTCATATTCCTTGCACATTATTCTATGCCAGTAAACAGCATGTTCAACAGCCATTAACTTCCTGAGGTAATACATGACATTGTACTTTTGCATTACCTCTCTCTTTCTTCTTCGTTTCTATATAATATATGTTATAGTTTGAAGCTTTTCTGCTTATCCAATAATGGCTCAGCTGGGAGGAGCAGATGAGATAGAATCTCTGCAAATTGAGTTGGCAGAGACTGGAAGAAGTATAAGGTCTTCATTTAGAAGCCACGGCTCAAGTTTCTGGGGCAGTTCAGCTGTCGAATCTGAACATAATATTGTAAATGATGATGAACATGAGTTACAGTGGGCTGCAGTTCAGAGACTACCCACTTTTGAGAGGATTACTTCAGCCTTATTTGATGTTAATGTTGGCACAGGTGCAGATGAAGATGCTAAAGGGAAACACGTGGTTGATGTAACCAAACTTGGAGCTCAAGAACGGCATATTTTCATAGAGAAGATAATCAAGCACATTGAGAATGATAATCTTTGGTTATTGCAAAAATTTAGAAGGAGAACTGACAAGTAACAATTTTTATCATATACTCATTATATATACATATTGCACTGAAATTCATTCACAAGCTTGAAAATTAGCATGAATGTGCATACCTATGTCAATTTTTTTGTATGTATCTTTGTGTGTCATATCAGTAATATCATGCCTCGTTATGGTTTTACCAGGTTTCTTTATCATGCTGGTACATGCAAGCTATATAGTTAAGACAAAGTTTCAACTTGCATTATTTTTGTTGCCTCTGATGCCTAATTGTCAATGTGAACTAGTGGGATGCTCCACGACTTCATGCTTTGATGAGCATGCAAAGTTCTATTTGAATGTCTTTGTTGGACCTTGACTAATATAGCATTGAATTTTTCTTATCCTTTGTAGAGTTGGTGTAAAATTGCCCACCGTCGAAGTAAGATATGAAAATCTGTGTGTCGAGGCAGAGTGTGAAGTAGTTCATGGAAAGCCCCTCCCCACCTTATGGAACACCTTAAAAGGCATGATTTCAGTGAGTATCTTCACTTCTCAGACTAAGTTCCAGTTAAGTTAGCCACTGAGACTCTGAATATTTGAAGTGGGGATATGAGAGTGAAAACAGTGACTATAGAAACAAGTTTGGTATATGCTCTGATAGTCATTAGATCAGAAGGTTCATTGTACAATAATCTTTGGATTTATTGAGTTGTAAATACCCAGTGCTTGATATCAATTACATATTCTTGAGTCATCTTTTGCCTAGGCAGGGTCATCTTTCAAAATTTGGGCATAGCCCTGTAGTTCCTTGACTCTAAGAGCTCAAAACGAAATTGCTTACCAGCGTCCCACTTTTTCTTTTTCTTTTTTTTGACCCAAGTCATGAGAGCTTTTTGTTTGTGACAGGGCCTTGCCATGCTGTCAGCTTCAAAAACTCAAGGAGCCAAGATAAATATCATCAAAGATGTCAGTGGAATTATTAAGCCAGGAAGGTATTCAGCAAAATATAGCATCTTAAAAAAATCTCTCTGAATAGAAAGATAGTATCTGTTTCTTTCCTCTTGATGAAATAAACTTGTTAAAATTTCCATCTTGTTGCAATAAGTTAGGAAATAGGGAACATCTATAAATTGTTTAGATTAAAACATAACTTGATATATTTGTGATTGAATATATTTTCAAAGTATATTTTCTCCAATTTGGTAGGCAGATATTGAACATAGTGAAGTGATCCGTCAGCTTTAACCCCTACAAACATGGAGTAGGTACTTTACAGCTTAGTAAGTCCCGTCCAATATCTTCTAGGGCTATGCACCTGGATTATTTTTGCCACTGATTTTATGTTTGTTTCTTTATTTTATTACATAAATTTCTAAATCTAAGGTAAACCAGTAAAAGGAGGGAATTGTTTATACTTGTTGAGTTTTCAATTGACCTAGGTCCTAGGAACCTTCTCAATCAAACCAGATATAAATGGTTATATCTATTATATGTATTAAACATGTTTTACCATATGTCCTGATAGAGATTAGAAGATATCTTAGATATGCTTGTCCTACCATGATACCTTTCTCAAATCTGTCAGCTTATCCTCTAAATTCCGAATTGGAGAAAAAAGAAACAGTTCCAATAAATTTACCTTTTGGAGGAAATATTCTTTCGATTTATAGGATTCCTTTATGAAGGTGAGAAGATATTACTGGCAACATTAAAATTGACTGACATTGGCCTGTATTTGCTGCAGGATGACTATATTGCTTGGCCCTCCTGGGTATGGCAAGACCACACTATTGTTGGCTTTGTCAGGGAAGCTAAGCAATTCTCTAAAGGTTTAGTCTTTGAACATCTTTTTTGGGACGTCTGAATGGTCCTTCAAAAGAGTTATATGGGTTTTCTTAAGAGAGTTAGCGGTCAACACAACAGCTTTTGAACTTAAGACTGTCAAGCTATCTCTATATTAATTGGTCATTTAATATCCAAGGAAGTTGGGTTCAGATGAGCAGCGTGTAATCAAATCCTGTGTTCACATGATTATATGCACCATGCTCTTCCTAATTTATACTTCTTTTAACTTGATCGTACTGCTGCCTAAATTACAAGCATCAATCTCCTCGTACTAATGCATACCGCATTTTGTTGTGTAACATTTTTAACACCTACAATGTAAACACTATAAAATTCATTATGGGGGTCTTTGGAATTATTTTCTGCTTTTTCCAGATACATTAATATTAACATATATTCCATTATCTCAGATTTGTGTGCATATGAAGTTTGTCTGACTTTTCTCAATGGTTTCTGCATTAGGTTACTGGGCAAATATCTTACAACGGTCATAGACTGGAAGAATTTATTCCACAGAAAACGTCAACATATGTAAGCCAATCTGACCTTCATATTCCAGAGATGACCGTGAGAGAAACACTTGATTTCTCTGCATGCTGTCAGGGAGTAGGAAACCAAGATGGTAAAGTTGTTGGTTTTGATGAAAGACCATTATCAAGAAAGTTTTCAAATTGATACTGATTGGTAGTTTTTTTTATCTGTGTTACAGAAATTATAATGGAAGTCAGTCGAAGGGAGAAGGAGAGAGGGATTATCCCAGATCCAGATATAGATGCTTACATGAAGGTACTATATAGCAGATATGTGACTTTTCACAAGTTCATTCATGACAAAAGATCAAGAACAGATAATTGTGTGGGCGTTAATGTGGTTCAATAAACTTTTTCTTGCATGCATAAGAATGAAAAATCTCAGAATCTCTTATCCATTAGTTAGAAGTGTTATGTCCCAATTATTCTTAAAGACAGCTTTGGGTCCTGACTTCTTGGGATTGGTTGCATGAATCCGTATTGTCCATTCATCTATATATAAAGTTGGACTCACTTAGATCATCATTACGGAAAACATTTACAAAATAATTGTTTTTTTTAGCGTGCTTGTCAAGGTCACATTGATAAGATATGCATTTTTCAATGTTTTATATCCTTAATATTTTTATATTTGTTGTTTTTACAGGCAATATCAGTTAATGGATTGAAGACTACACTTCAAACAGACTACATCCTAGAGGTAGTGTGTTTGGTCACTTCTCCAGAGTTTAATCTTATTCCTTCTTTATCTGTTTCTTGGTGGAACTTTGTAAATCTTTGGTACATGGCCTACTATCCGAGCATCTTGCAGATCCTTGGTCTCGATACGTGTGTCAACACATTGGTTGGAGATCGCATAAGAAGAGGCATATCTGGTGGTCAAAAGAAAAGGTTGACTATAGGTGATGTCACATACCATACAAAGTTTTTGTAGAGCATGAAAATTTTTAGTTGCTTATGTCAAATGTAAAATTCTTTTTCTGATTAAGTTCTGCATTTAAATTTAAGGGGTTAAATTTAATATTGTTCTTGATATATCTTGCATTATGTAGGTGAGATGATCGTGGGTCCCGCAAAAGCTCTATTCATGGATGAAATATCAAATGGCTTAGATAGTTCCACCACTTTCCAGATTGTTTCTTACCTTCAGAACCTGGTGCATATAACTGATGCCACTGCATTGATTTCACTTCTTCAGCCAGCACCAGAGACCTTTGATCTCTTTGATGACATTATCTTAATGGCAGAAGGGAAGATAGTCTATCATGGACCACAAAATTGCATTCTCAAGTTCTTTGAGGACTGCGGGTTTAAGTGTCCAGACAGAAAAGGTGCTGCTGACTTCCTTCAGGAGGTAGATTTGTCGTTCATATTTGCGTCTACAACTATATCCTGCTGTATGAATTGTGACCGGTTATCTATTTTGATTTGCTATAGGTTATATCTAGAAATGATCAAGCACAGTATTGGTGCTACACAGATCAACCTTACGGTTATGTTTCTGTTGATCACTTTGTAAAAAAATTTAAGGATTTCCATCTTGGCCAGAACTTAGATGAGGAGCTCTCACAGCCATTTGATAAGTCTCACTGCCACAAGGATGCTCTATCCTTTAGACCATACTCATTAACTAAGTGGGAACTGCTTAAAGCTTGCACAAGGAGGGAATTTCTTCTAATGAAAAGGAATTCTTTTATTTATGTATTCAAATCAACACAGGTATTTTTAATTTTGTTTAAAAAATGCCTTAATACTTCTGCCAATTACAATTAGCTTCGACTCTGCTCGTCTTATTTGAAATTGTTTTTATTCTTTCTTTCTGCAGTTAGTCATCATTGCGTTTATAGCAATGACTGTTTTCCTTCGAATTCGAATGTCTGTTGACATGATCCATACAAATTATTATATGGGTTCATTGTTCTATGCACTCCTCATTCTTCTTGTGGATGGATTTCCAGAACTGCCCATGACTGTCTCGAGACTGGCAGTTTTCTACAAGCAGAAAGAGCTTTTCTTTTATCCTGCTTGGGCTTACACAATCCCAGCTGTCATCTTGAAAGTTCCTCTTTCATTTTTGGAAGCTTTTGTGTGGACGGCTCTAACATAATATTTCATTGGTTACAGCCCCGATTTGGGAAGGTGAGAGTTGCAGATGAAAACTTCAATCCTGGATACTATTGCCTTCTCATAGGTTGTACAATTAACATTAATTTGCTTCTGGTAGAGTCCAAATATGTAGCTAACAAATGGTCCGATTTCTTAATATTAAATCCTCTAGAGTAGTATTTTTTTTTTTTTTTTGTGTATAATAACTATCTTAGTTCTTGAATCTATGTTTCGTAGGTTCTTCCGCCAGTTCCTTCTACTTTTTACTGTGCATCTAACATCAATGTCCATGTTCCGATTTATTGCCTCGCTCTTCCAAACTGTGGTTGCTTCAATGACAGCGAGCTCCCTATCCACAATATTTCTTCTGTTATTTGGTGGCTTTATTATCCCCAAGTGTAAGATTTTTACTACTACTTCTCACTATCAAGCCAATTAAAAGTATTGAGATGCTTGTGCTTAGCAGAGTTTTGGTTGTAGCATCTATGCCAACTTGGTTGGAGTGGGGATTTTGGGTTTCTCCCTTGTCATATGGAGAGATTGGCTTGACAGTGAATGAATTCCTTGCTCCTCGATGGGAAAAGGTGAAGTTTAATTTCTATTAGTTTTTCTGTGAACACGACATAAAGAAATTATGCATGGGTGTTGTAATTGTTTTGGTTGGGCAATAGGACAGTTACAAGGCTCAAATTTAGTATCTCCATTAGGTTGACACAGCTTTGCTTGTTTTCATCGAAAGTTCTTCCAAAAGAAAAAGTTTTTGGGGACTGCGGTTTCCTATTAGGCTCATTATATCATTAAATAGATGTAATACCTTCATATATCGTGAACTTTCTTTCAAAAGCATTTGGATGTTAGAAAGAGCAAGGAAACAGAAAGGAAAGGGCACCCTTTTTAGCATTCTAAAGTCTTTCGTTTTCCTTTCCTTTCTCCTCATTCTTTTGGCATTCCAAAAAGAAGGTTTACCTATCCACTTAGAAACCTGCAAAAATGAAAATCCTGCAGCCTTCCCTCACAAAAATTGTGAAGTTGTTCATCCATTGACCACTGACAATTTACCTTTTTTTCATTGAAGCTGTCTGCAAACAAAACTCTGGGGCAACAAGCATTAGAAACTCGTGGATTAAACTTCAACAGTTACCATTACTGGATATCAATTGCTGACTTAGCTGGGTTCACAGTGCTTTATAACGTTGGTTTTACCTTGTCATTAGCTTACTTGAAGCGTAAGAGCACTTCCCATTGCTTACTTTGATACTTAAAAATAAAGCAGCAAAAAGTTCATGTGTATGCTAACCTACAACTTCAATATACATTCAGCTCCAGGAAAATCTCGTGCTTTAATTTCTTACGAAAGGTACTCTCAACTTCAAGGAATAAAAGACAGCTACAACAATTCAGATAGAGGCACGAACCCTACCGGTGCTTCTCCTAAAACTACTTCAGAAGCTAGGAAGGGTGAGAATGCCTCTGTGTTCTGATCAGCTCTTTTTATCCTATGTAAAGTTACATCCGTTCATAATGTCTATTCATTCTAAATCTTTAGTCAAGTTTAATTATGCTTTTGACAGATCTTTGAAATTCTGTTGTTCCTCAATTTTTCAGGAAGGATGATTCTACCTTTTGAGCCCTTAACTGTAACATTTCATGATGTGCAGTATTATATAAAAACCCCTTTGGTAATTATGCTATGGTTAGCTTTACTCCATTACATAGCTAGTTGTGAATACAAGGGACTAGGAGTGAGATTTATATCAACTGAAATGCATTATTATGCCATCATGTTGTTCTCAGGAAATGAAAGGGCAGGGTTTTACACACAAGAAGCTCCAGCTCCTTTCAGATATTACAGGTGCATTCAGACCAGGCATACTAACAGCTTTGATGGGTGTCAGTGGAGCAGTGAAAACAACACTTATGGATGTTCTTTCTGGAAGGAAAACCAGTGGTACCATTAATGGAGAGATTAGAATTGGTGGGCACCCAAAAGTTCAAGACACATTTGCCAGGATATCAGGTTACTGTGAACAAATGGATATACATTCTCCACAAATCACTGTAGAAGAATCAGTGGTATATTCTGCTTGGCTGCGGCTCCCATCTCAGATTGACTCAAACACTAGAGCTGTATGAGATCGTTCTGATGCAGAATTAAAATTATTTACTCTCAGCCTTGATCATTAAAATGAATTGCACTGAAATTTCCTATTGCATTTTCATCTAGGAATTTGTAAATGAAGTCCTTGAAACTATTGAGCTTGATGTGATCAAGGATTGTTTAGTAGGAACGCCAGGTGTTAGTGGTTTATCAACTGAGCAACGTAAACGGCTTACTATAGCTGTGGAGCTTGTGGCCAATCCTTCTATCATATTCATGGACGAACCAACGTCAGGTCTGGATGCAAGGGAAGCGGCAATTGTTATGAGAGCAGTGAAGAACATTGTTGAGACAGGAAGGACAGTTGTGTGCACTATCCATCAACCAAGTATTGATATCTTTGAGACATTTGATGAGGTAACTGTTCATAGCCTGGCCTCATAAATGAGATAAAGTGAGAGAATTCAGAATTATGTTTGCACATTTCCCTTTTATAGCTGAAAATGACTAATTATTTAGTCCAGATAAGTTATTTTGTGTTTCAGTTGTAAAGCTTCATTTAATGGATGATCAGGTAAGTACTTGAAACTTGTTCAAATTATATGTACAAAGAAGTTATCAACTTGAAAGTTTATTTGTTTTTTCCCCTGTACTTTAATCTTCTTAAATTTCATCTAAAGTTGGAAGATTGATCCTTTTTAAATACACTTTGACTTTCCAGTTTTGGCTTTGGCCCTTTGGAGCAATTTTCACATTTTGTCACGTGGGTTGTACAAAAACTGGTCATATACTAAGTCCAAGATTGTACATTATGAGTGAGGGCTTTGTAGGTGTGCCACTTGCATAATGAATGGTCTAAATACCTCACTGCACCATTTTTAGTGAAGTAATCTTTCCGAGGTTATTTGTTAAGTATGATCTTGAATCCTTTCATTTGAGTGAATATTTGTATACTGAGTATTAATATCTTCAAAAGTTTTATCTTTAGTTTAGTCTTTTTCATTGGATTCAGTTATACCCATTTCATTTTTCCATTTTGCAATCATATATGCAGGTTTACTTGCCAGACAACTAAAAAGGAAAAAAGAAACGAAAATGTCTTCTGTTTTAGAAAATATGATGCTGTTGATTTTTGTATTTATTATCATAGCATATAGGGGTGATATGGTAATATTGATTCATGAATAACTGATGCTGCAGTTGATTCTAATGAAAAATGGAGGCCGCATAATATATTCTGGTCCACTGGGGCATCACTCAAGTAGGGTTATTGAGTACTTTGAGGTCAGTTAGTGATGCAACTTTTAGATGTCTTTCATTGTCTTTTGCTAAATAAATTACCATTCTCGTGACAGAAATAACTATTTAGTCAGCCTGATCCCATTCCCTGGTAAATTTTCTGTAGAGTATCCCAGGAGTTCCAGCTATTAAAGATGATCATAATCCTGCGACGTGGATGTTAGAAGTTACTTCTGAATCTGCTGAAACTCAACTTGGAGTAGATTTTGCACAAATTTATCAGCAGTCTACCTTGTATGATTATGTACACAGACTAGAAGAGAATAATGGTTTACATAAAAACGTGTGGTGTTTATTACTGGTACCAATCATGCCAGGGTTCTTGATATATCCTACTTCAATACCTTGTTCTTTATGTGTATGCATAATGATATCTACATATATGCATATAGAAGGTACAGAAATCACGATCGATGGATACAGCAGATTAGAATACAAGACAATATACAATAATGTCTTTGATATGTTCATAACATCTATATATCTATACACAATATAATTTTCAAAGCAGTTAGTTATGTCCTTATGAAGCCACATCTTTAACTATTCCCCTATAATATTATTATATAATTTTAATTAGTGCTATAAAAACACACCATTTACTCCCCAGAACTATAACTTTTTAGAAGCACCACATCTTCAATTAAGCCACGTTCTTTTTCCTTAACTTGTGCCTATTTAATAATACCTCACTGTGCCTACTTAGTTAAATAGAGTATTTTTAATTTAATAAATCTAGCTGTTCCCGTGCATCATTCAGATCTCCTACTAGTATATTGTATATGGAAAGCTTAAAGCTTGGCCTGTACATGACTCTTGCTTTCCTGACTGTAGGCAAAACAAAGAGTTGGTTAAGCGATTGAGTTCACCATCTCCAGGTTCAAGGGAATTGCATTTTTTTACCCGCTTTCCACAAGGTGGTTGGGAGCAGTTCAAAGCATGCTTATGGAAACAGCATTTGTCCTATTGGCGAAGTCCTTCATACAATTTGACACGTATCATTTTCATGCATGTCTTATCTTTGGTGTTTGGAGTACTGTTCTGGAAGCAAGGAGAGAAAATGTTAGTTAGCATAACTGTTTTGATGCCTGCATAAATTCATTACCTAAATTTCTACGATATGAAGCTGGATTGGCAAATCATTCTCGAAAGAACATACTTAGACAATCTGTTTCTGTTTTGGCAGAAAAAACCAGCAAGACCTCTTCAACGTGCTTGGTTCAATGTTTACTGCCATTATCTTCTCTGGCATAAACAATTGCTCAATGGTTCTACCCCTTGTTGCAATGGAGCGGACCGTTTTGTGCCGAGAAAGATTTGCAGGAATGTACTCTTCATGGGCGTATTCATTGGCACAGGTTCAAAACTCACCTGACAACTGATTTAATATTAATCCTGTTAAATCCATCAAGAAACTTAATATGTTCATCAAGCCATCTCATGAAATCAGTTTAAGAAACTGGCAGCTTTAACATATAATTTTTCTCTGTGTTCCTTTGAAAGATAATTTAACAATATTTCTGTTGAATGCATCGAGAAACTTAACATGATCATCAAGTCATCTAATGAAATCAGTTTAAGAAACTGGTAGCTTTAGTTGGTCATTTTCTTTGTGTTCCTTTTGCTGTCCAATTGCAGACGATGTTAATCTTTTTGTTCCTAAGCTAAAAGCTAAGAGATCAACAAGTCTCCACCTGCAACAACAACAATCGCTTTAAAAAGAAATTACAAAAAAAAAAAGGCTAGTTCTTTCCTCTAAATGTCTTTCCCAAAATTTTACAACCTCAAATTTTATCTTAACCATGGATCCACTGACGAAAGTGCAGTGATTGGTTCCAGAAAAATAGCAAGAAATTAGAACAAGAATTCAAAACGGAATATTTGACATCCATGGCATATAAACTTTATCCTTTCCTTTATCTCTTGATGATGTCCTGCCAGAATTTCATCACAACCTTAGGTGTACTTATATAAAGGGTTAGCATTTGGAGAACTATTTTTTATGTCTGAAGGAATCTGGAAAGCATATGGAACTTCCCAAGCTTGATTTCAAAGGATCAATAACCTCACACTTTGTACAAACTAAACTACCCCATTGTATCTTAATACCATATATTTGGAAGCTGTAGTGAATGGAGAATGGTACAGTCAGTTGTTTCCTGCACAAGAATATTCCCTTGATGTGGAGATGCCACTCTTAAAGTTCAGGTGTCTTCTAAGTTTACAAGGTTCCTACCTTTAAGATTTTTTTTTTTGAAAAGGTTCGGCCTTCAGGTTTGGCATCAACTTTGAACTTAGTGAGCATTATGACATAAAAGATGCAGTTGATAAACTTATCAATTGATGGAATACTTTTTTTACATCGGAACATTAAGGTCGGAAGACGATCTCATAAACAGACTTCAATGAGAACTTTAAGAAATTTAGAGTTTTGGTTGAAACTATTTCAACAGCTTAGTCTCCCCTTCAAATTCTGAAGATATTGATTACTTAACTATGTGGTTAGGATGAGTATTGTACATCAACTCTTTTATTAGACTGCAATAAATGGAATCAACTTTTGTAGGTGCTAGTGGAGGTTCCCTACCTGCTAATCCAAGCAGTTCTCTATGTGATCATCACCTATCCTATGATTGGTTACTACCGGTCAGCCTATAAGATACTCTGGCAACTCTACAGCATGTTCTGTACACTGCTATCTTTCAACTACCTAGGAATGCTTCTGGTTTCTTTAACACCAAATATTCAGCTGGCTTCAATTGTGGCTTCATCTTGCTATACAATGCTGAATTTATTTGCTGGGTTCATTATACCAAGACCTGTAAGTATGATCATCAAGATATTCTACTGTTTGTAGTTTTTGTTTTAAAGTTAAATAGTTTCTTAGGCCAATGATTTTGCAAAAAATAAATCAAAATCTCACCCTTAATGCCCTGCACATGAAAAACATTTCTAACCGAATGACTTGCATCTAAGCTGCATGTGAACTGCATCTTTTATACACAACTGGGTGCTTTTAGACAGACCATGTGTAATATGGCCTTTTTATATATAAAAAATCAACACGCCTTACACTCAGTTAGGCTAAGATACATGTTTACCGCTGTAATCAACTTTAAGTGGATTTTGAAACGACTACATATATCGACTAGTGGCTACACTGTGAACAAAAATAATGTTAATACCATGTGAAATTATTTTCATTGTTATTTTTTTCTATCAATCTGTGGGGATATGTCAACCATTGAAAGTGACCCAAAAATATTGTTCCTACATTATTGCAGCATATCCCAAAGTGGTGGCTTTGGTTGTATTACTTATGTCCCATATCTTGGGCACTGAATGGTATGCTTACTTCCCAATATGGAGATATACACAAAGAAATATCCGTGTTTGGAGAAACAAAAACAGTTGCCACCTTCCTAGAGGATTACTATGGGTTTCACCACAATCGATTAAGTGTTGTTGCTGTTGTTCTTATTGTCTTCCCCATAGTCTTTGCTTGTCTTTTTGCATATTGTATTGGAAAACTGAACTTCCAAAGGAGGTGAATGTTGTAAAAATGTATGTACACGTTTGGATGTTACAGTTATTATCATGAACTATTGGCTGTAAACATAATTTTCACATATATTTATTTGAAGAGTATCAAGTTGAAACGGCCATGTCTTCAGTAATGCTTCTTGTGAGCTTTCTGATTGGATGCAAGGATGTTGCTACGTAAACAAACTGTTATGCGTGATCATCATCTTAGCATGCAGGGTTATTGTCCCAGCATGTTCGTTTTAACGTGCTTTCAAATATGATATCAATATGGCAACTAAACCATCTAGCATATTGTCACGTAGATTGTGCAATCCTAGTTATTGTTTGGCTAAATTTTGATTAAAAATTTCACTTTTACAAATTTTAGCTAGTCACTTTTTACTATACTAAATAATAGACTCAACAAATCATTAGTTATTCTATTAAAATATTAATTTTTACCTTTTTATTTATTCTAGTTTCAATTGTAATTTAAATATTTATTCGTTATTAAAAAAATACACATTAGTTTTCTAAATTTATATTATTCTTAATGATTGATGATCGATGGTTATAAAAATGAAGATATTAAATTAATTTTTTTGAAAAATTAAAGTAAAATTATTAATATTCACATTGAATATTTTTGAAAGTTTTACGAAGACAAAAATTGAAAATGTTATTTATTACTTTTTATACGCAAGAGAGTAAATTAGTGGGATAAGTGAAAAATTTAATCCCAAAAAATTATTTGATTAGTCAAAGGGACTAGCTACATTTGTTGAGTCAAATCATTAAAAATTATTTTAACTATTCATTTGTTGAGGCTATTACAATCTCATATTCATACTCACTAACTATTATTTGGTTAAACATTAATTTTGTTGAGTCTATTGTGACTGCTCTAAACCATGTAGCATATTGTCACGTAGATTGTGCAATCCTACAAATCTTGAAACTCTTGAAAAATTCACCTAAATTTTGTTCTTATACACACACTCGTGTATAATTGTAAATTCATTATCTTGGCAACCAGAACGTCCCCTCGATAGCTTGATGGCGCATCCGAAACGGTATCACTATGACATTTTACAGTAATTGACTCCTTCAAAACGATACACCCCTTATTTTCCTTTTTGCTTCACCAAAACATTTTGTTTTGTTGACCAATTGCCTTTTCAATTAGCAACTCGGATGTAGTATGTTAACAGCCAAATCTTTTGCTTTCTTAAATCTGTGCATCTTATAGCTATGTCAAAAATCAAAATCACTAATGTGTTTGTACAGATCCCTTTTGTATTGAATGGCAGTAAACCGTATAAACACTATATTATTTCAGCTATATACTCATTATCATCTTTATTATTTTTGTAATTTTCCTAATTTTTTTTTAAATATTTCTGAAATTTACACTTTTATTTATAAAAACATGCAAATTTCACAATATTATTAGAATATTTTATCTTTATAAAAAGAAAATTACTCATATTAACAATTGTGCAAGACATGATAAAAGGATAAAAAGATCACAAAAAATAAAATGAATGAGTTTTTTTTATTAAAAAAATTCTAGTATGCCCACTTATTTTGACACCTCATGCTTTTTATTTTTTTTAATTTTTTATTTTACTTCATAGTGAAGGAAGTAATTATTAATGTGTTGATATATATATATTTTTTTAAATGTTTTAAAAAGATAAAAAAAAATAATGAATAAAAAAATTAGAAAAAAAAAATAAAACACAACATTTTCATTACTTTGCACTAGCGGTAAGAGAGAGCGGTGCTCCTCAAGTAGTAGAGTAGCATCACTCTTTTTTATTTATTTTCTTTTTAATTTTTTTTATTAAATGATTGATATCATTAATTTTGTCAATAGAGAGATATTGCACTCATATTAACATATGAAAAATATTATAAAATAAATAAATAAAGAAAAAATAAGAATTTTTAAATGATACATAGAAAGAATAGTTAAACTGAGCATTGTGTATTGTAAAAATCATTAATTAAAATTAAAAAAAAAAAAGACTTTTAATTAGTTATTTTATATGAAAATTTAGATAAGCCATTAGTAATTCTCGAAGGAGGACAGAATGTTATATGCCACGAGGCAAAAATGTTGCGAGTTGAGTAACCGAGTTGGCATTTTGGAAACCGGCGAATTTATTTTATTTTTTGATAAAGAGGGCAGGCGAAACTGGCTAAAATTAAAGTTAATAAATTTTGAATTAATATACTGATATTTATCTTTCGAGCTGTGCTACTGGTATACAACCCCCACCTACTTTTTATAGAATTAATGATGTAATAATAATATCACGTCAATTAAAATATTAAAAATATATAAAATAAAAATAAAAATACAACGAGAAGAAAAAAAAATTAAAAACACGAATAATTAAATTAGAAGTTGCACACAAATAATATTTTTGTGCAGCAAGTATGCAAAAGATATTCAAACCTTATACACAAATTATTTTTGTTATCTTAAAAAGAAAGTCGCACATTCATAATATTTTTATTTATTGCAGTCTCTTTTTGAGAATTGTATGTAGTATTATTCTTCTCTATAATATGGAAGCCGTGTTTAGTAATCAGTCCTTTATCATCAAATAAAATTTATATATACAAAAGGCAAATGCAGGACAAGGCAGACCAGTCTTTATTTACCAAAATGGTAAAAAACAAGATTATTTGCAAGCTTGTTAAGCACGAAATTAATCTAATATGAAACATCTTTATATTTCATGAATTCGATGTCCTGTCATAATTGATACCACCACATAAAGATTTTTTTAACCAAATCATATTCATAAAATAGGCGATGCCTTCATCAGCCCAATATGCAGCAGCATGCAAAGTCATTCTACCAAGGGGCCATCATAAGCTGGTGACTTCAATTTGTTTAAAATTTCTGATACCAAATCTGAAAAACATCTCTCGACAGCTAAGAAAAGTGGGGTCACACCAGCAGCATTAGCACCAAACAAAAATTCTAAATCTACCTTTTTTAGTAACTGTTCTACCACTTCAATGTGATTATGACATACAGCATCATGGAAGGCCGTGTCTATATCTTTGTTTAGCTTTCCAATCATCTTCCGAGTAGCTTCAACGATTCCATTTTTGAGATATTGATGTTGAGATTTTTTTATGTTTAATGACGATGGAAACATGCCCATACCTTGCCGAACATGTTCAAATGTAACAGAGTATCGTCTTCCTCGTTAGCTTTCAACAAAAGTGACGAACACTTGTTCAGTACATCTTTCACAATTTTGCCGCTGAGTTTGGATTGGTTCCTCCAACAGCTTTAGGCACTTTTTAACGATAATACTTTAAATGCAAATATGTAGAATTGTATTTTGATTAAGTACTGTTAAAAACCCATCAAGTGGACTGGAGATAGCAAGTAGTTTGCCTTGTGCCGCCGCATTATAGATAATAGGATCCATTCTATTGATGGCCTCTATATGCTGCATCGTCATGATGTCACATTCCACAATTTTCTATTAATGCGCAAATCCTATATATATATATATATATATATAGATTACAAACCATGTATACACTTCTTGAAACTCGACTTAAAAAATAAACGTTCTCTTATTAAAAGAGGTTGCTGATCAAACGTTCTAAACAAAAGTTGCAGAGGAAAAAACATTGAAATGCCACAAGAGAACACTCTCAAATGAAGTTACTACCTATCGAAGTATATAATCTTAAATGGACATTCTATTTATCAGTCTACATACCCATATATACATTTTTAATGAATGAGTAATGCTATAGGTACACAGCCCCGCGTACTTTTTATGGAATCGGTGAGGTGATAATAATGTTACATCAACCGAAATATCAAACAAAAAATACAAAAATACGATGGGAAGCAAAAAAAAAAAAAACAAATAATTAGACCAGAAGATACGTAAAAATAATATTTTTATATGGTATGTACGCAAAATGTACACAAGTTGTGTACAAATAACATTTTTGTTTCTTCCGTTAGAAATAGGAAATTATAGTATATTTTCTTCTATATTGAGTAATGTTTTTTTCACCTAATTGCTAAATGTGAGGAGCTACATCCGCAAGAAAGCCAGAATTATTAACCATTTCTAATAAGCTTTTATACACTTTAATTAATAATGCAACAAATAAATAAATAGGAAAAATAGGAAAGAAAGAAAAGTTCTTATTGCAAGTAAGTTTATGTATCAATATGCGCACCAATAAGCGAAAGTTAAACTTTAATAAAATACTTACATTTAAAATAAAAGATATGAAGGCAGTCAATAGACATGTATCAGTGCACAAATTGATTCGTAAATCTGTTTATATGTAGCATTACTCGAAATGTTCAAGATTGCATCTGTCTCCATCGTATGTTGATATAAATAATATATTTTATGATTTATTTTTAAAAAATATAAATAATATATTTAATAATATTTGTATTTAAAAAAATATATTTATACATAATTAGGTCATACAAATTGAAGAAAATTGTTCATGATCAATTTGTCCTTCGGATATGACCTGGTTAATATCATATTAGATTCAATTTGACCCGAATTAATCTAGTCTAGAAGAAATCAAATAGATAAAATTTCAAAGCAACCACGGTTCAATAATGTAGAGAATCAAGTTAGTGTGACAGAATTAAAGGTTGGAGATATTGAAGATCAGAATTTTGAGATATGTAGCAACGATAATGACCAAAATCACAGCAGTAGATTTAGTGAAATCTCAACAACAAATCCAGAGCTTAACAAATGAGGAAGATTCGATCCTATGTTTCTATTATGAGTCGATTGTATAGTTGTAATCTTTTAGATTCAATTGTTCACGTAAATATAGGCATCGGTTGTAAATGCTCTTTTATATATTGCCATACAGATTACATCATACTCAATGAAAACAGAGGAATCAATTTTTGTATACTCTCCCTTTTAAATTATCTTACATGGTATCAGCATAGCCATCAAAAGACTAACGTCTAAATGTCATCCTCCAATCCTGAAACCCAATCTCCCTACCATCCCTCCATTATCTCTGTGACTACTATTGCTACTATCAAACTAAGCGAAGATAATTATCTTCTCTGGAAGGCCCAGATGGTACCATATTTTCGAGGTAAGGACCTCTTTAGTTACCTAGACAGAACCACAACAAAACCACCAAAAACAGTTTCCATATCCCACCCTGAAACCAATGTTGTTTCTGAGAGACTCAATCCTACTTATTCTCAATGGGTCAAGCAAGACAATCTCATCCTTAAGCACCCTCATGTCTTCTCTTATCGAATGAGTGCTTGCTCAGGTTGTTAATTATACAACCTCTCATGCTGTCTGGTGTGCCTTGGATGAAACTTTCTCCTCCAAATCTCGTGCACACATTTTTTAAATTCGCAAACAACTAGCCACTGCAACTAAAGGCAGTAAATCTGCCACTAAATATATCCACTTCATCAAGAGGCTAGCAGATGAGCTAGCAATCGTAGGGCAGCCAATGACACGAGATGATACTATCACATATATTCTTACATGTCTTGGCCATGAATATAATAGTTTCGTGGCCTCCATTTCCACTTGCACAAATAGTGTGACGCTCAAGGAAATATATTCTCTCTTATGAACTACAGAAGCTTTTCTCGACACCAACTCACTTAGCAATTCAATAGCCTTATGGTAATGTTGCTCAACACCAATCACAACCATTTGCAAGGAATGGCTGTGGTGGCTCTCGAGGAAGGGTGCGAGGCAATTGTGGTGGTTTTAACTCTGTCAACCGAAACAATGATCAGACCTTTATTATTTGTTAGGTTTGTGGTAAGCCTGGACACTTAGCTCATAAATGTTATCACATATTTGTTTTTTTTATTAGGATGCTCCAAAAGATACACCCAAGCAAGCTATGGTTGCTATGAATAATGGCAATCCTACCAATTGGGAGACTGAGTAGCATGTGGATATGGGTGCAACCCATCACTTGACAAATGATGCTTCCAATATGAGCCAACAGAACAACAAATATAAGGGTTTAGATACCGTTCAAGTGGGAAATGGCCAAGGTTTGCATATCTCTAAAACTGGTTCTTCTAAATTCAAAACTACATCATCCACCTTTGTTCTTAACCAAGTCCTTTAGTTCTTGAGATTCAGAAGAATTTGATATCTATTCAACAATTTTATATTGACAATAATGTCTATTTTAAATTTCACGCTCACTTCTTTCTTGTGAAGAATTACTTGGGGAAGGTTCTTCATCAAGGACATCTCAATGATGGCCTCTACAGGTTCACCACCAAAACAAGTCTACCTCAAGCACACTCTAGTATTCGAGTTTCATTTCATAATTGGCATCGTAGACTTGGCCATGCTTCTAGTCCCGTCGTCCATAAAGTTCTCTCCACTTTCAACTTTCCAGTAGAGAAAAATAAATTTTACACTGTGTGCCCTAATTGTCAAATGGCTAAAAGCCATAATTTGCCTTTTAAGCTATCTATTGTTTCTTCAAAACCTTTGGATTTAATTTTTACTGATGATAGGGACCTACTTCCGTTGCTTCCACCACTGATTCTAAATATTATGTGAATTTGCCAGATGATTATTCCAAGTTTATTTGATTATTTTCTCTTAAACTCAAATTAGATGTGGAGCAAGTTTTTCTTAATTTCCAAAAATATGTGGAAAAACATTTTGACAGGAAAATAAAAGTCATCCAATCTGACTAGGGTGGCAAATATAGACAGTTAAAACACATATTTTAAAAACATTGGTATTAACCATTGCCTAGCTTGCCCACATACGCATCAACAAAATGATTCTATTGAGAGAAAACATCTACACATTGTAGAATTGCTTTAAGCATGTTGGCACATTCCAATCTCCCAATGATATATTGGGAAAATGCCTTTCAAACTGCAACTTATATGATAAATAGGCTTCCAACACATGTTTTAAACCAAAAATCACCATTTGAGATGATGTATAACCGTGTTCCAAATTAATCATTTATGCCTATGTTCGGATGTGCATGTTGGCCTACCTTGAGGCCTTACAATCAAAATAAGCTCAATTTTCGTTCAAAAACATGCATTTTCATTGGCTATAGTCTTTGTCATCAAGGGTATAAGTGTTATGATCTCTCTATTGGTAAGGTCTATGTCTCAAGATATGTCATCTTCGATAAAAAAAAAATTTCCCATGCACTTCTGAAAATAAAATCCAAAGCCCCGCCCATCAAACTTCCAACTCTGTCATGCTTCCCCTACCAATTAATTCTTCCCTATCAACAAGTTTCGAAGATTTGACGCCTAATTCAATTCCCATAAGAATTGAATTTGTACCATTATGTTCTATTTTTGCAGGAATAGGTCATGGAACATCTACCAAGCCAGCAACCAATGCACTCGACTCTAATGATGCCCCACATGACAATGAGAAACCTACTCCTACAGACACTCATTCCAAAATCACCAGATCAAATAATTATATCCATAAGCCTCGGCAACAACCTGATGGTTGCATTCGGTACCCTTTACCGAGAGCTTTGATAGCAGGAATCTCATTGGCGAGATGCTATGAATAAAGAATTTACTGCCCTGCTACAAAATGGCACTTGGTCTTCGGTGTCACCATCAAAGTACACCAACATTGTGGGCTGTCGTTGGGTGTTTAAAATAAAAAAGAAGGCGGATGGAACCATTGAACGTTATAAAGTATGACTAGTAGCCAAAAGATTCCACCAACAAGAAGGAGTCGATTTTTCAAAAACATTCAGTCTAGTTATCAAACATACCACTATTTAGTAAGTACTTTCTCTTGTTGTGTTTTATAATTGGCCTATAAAGCAATTGGATGTACAAAATACATTCTTGCATGATGAGGTACAAGAGAATGTGTTCATGTCACAACCCCAAGGATATATTCATCCACAATATCCAAATCATGTGTGTAAATTACACAAGTCACTTTATAGATTGCGGCAAACCCTTAGAGCATGGTTCTCAAAGCTCTCGGATAAATTCAAGTCTTTGGGTTTTTATGAAAGTAAAGCTGATTCTTCTCTATTTATTTTTCGGAAATCATCTATTATTATTTACATACTTTTATATGTGGATGATATTTGATAACGGGCTCAAGTTCAAATGCAATCACTCGTGTGATTAACTGCTTGAAAGATACTTTTGTTGTCAAAGACTTGGGTGCACTAAATTTCTTTCTTGGTGTTGAGGCACTTCAGTTTCCAGATGAAATTTACCTCACTCAACGCAAGTATATTGTTGATTTACTCAAACAGAACAAAATGGAAAAAGTCAAGCCTTGCACAAGTCCCATGGCCTCTAGTTGTCATCTTACTTCCAACGATGGACATCCTTTTGAAGATATAAGTCTCCATCGAAGCATTATAGGTAACATGCAATACCTATCCAAGGCCTGATTTAGCCTTTCTGGTACACGAAGTCAGTAAATTTATGCATCGACCTCTTGATACACATTGGATGGCAGTCAAGCACATATTGTACCATCTTAAACACTCAGTGTCTATTGGTTTATACATCACCAAAGCTGCTGATATGAGATTACAAACTTACTTAGATTCTGGTTAGGTTGCTGATAGAGATGACCAACGCTCAGTTGGTAATTTCTGTGTCTATATGAGCTCCAATTTAATCTCTTGGAGTTGCAAGTAGCAACCCACAGTTGCTAGAAGCAGTATCGAGGCTAAATACAAGGCACTAGCAAATACAGCAGCCGAGCTCACTTGGATAAAATATTTTCTATTTGAACTTGGTCTTCCTAAAAAACAACCACCAGTTCTTTGGTGTGATAATATTGGAGTCACTTATCTCACATCAAATCATATATTTTATGCAAGAACGAAATACATAAAAATTGATTTCCACTTCATAAGAGACCAAGTGCTCAATAAAAATTGGTGGTTCATTTTATTTCAAGTCGAGATCATTTAGCAGATGCACTTATCAAGCCGTTACCTCTATTAAAGTTCAAACCTGTACAACACAATCTGCATGTCCATGAACTACCCTCCAGATTGAGGGAGCGTGTAGTGAATCAAGTTAGTATAACAGAATTAAAAGCTAAAGATATTGAAGATCAGAATGTCGAGATATGCAGCAACGGTAATGACCAAAATCACAACAGCAGATTTGGTGAAATCTCAACAACAAATGCGGAGCCTAACAAATGAGGAAGATTCGATCCTATGTTTCTGTTATAATAATAGTGTATAGCTATAATTTTTTAAATTCAATTGTTCAAGTAAATATAGACCTCGGTTGTAAATGCTATTTTCTATATTGTTGTATAGATTACATCATACTTAATGAAAACAGAGGAATCAATTCTCGCATACTCTTTCTTTTGAATTATCTTACAAATAAAAAAACAAAAAGATGTAGAATAAAAACTTGAATCCTTCCAAAATAAAAATTATAGTAAAAGGGAACTTTGGGATAAAGCTATCATTTTAGGACCAAAATTAAGGTCTAGTTTGTTTTTACAAATAATCTCATCTCATCTCGTTACTATTACTTTTTTAAATTTTCATATAAAATAAAATAAACAATTCAACTTTTTCAAATTCCAAAACAATTTTTTCAAATTTCAAAACAAAACTAATATTAAAAAATATATTATAACAACATTTTATTCAGTTTTTAACTTTTATCTCATCTTATCTAATCTTATCTATGAAAACAACCAGGCCTAAGACAAAGACTGTTCCGAAATTATCAAAATATCTTATTACACAAACATTAATAAAGCATACCCATATAGACTTAATCAATAATAAAGCATCCCAGATCCAACACTAAAAAATAAAACATAATTTGTATTTAAGGGGAAAAACGGTAAGTTGGAGGGGCGCCCACGTGGGGCTGATCCCTTGTTTGCAAATGTAACGCATGGCTTTTACTTGCTTGAAATGCATGGCTTGTAAGCCATGCGTTACTTGTAGTTTGTAATTGCAGGTTTATTACACATTAAGATGGCCTTTAAGACCAGTTGTATGGAGTGGTTATATATAGCCCCCCTTAGATATTTTTTGGCTCCATCAAAAAAAGGCAAAACTCTCTCTTTTTGTTATCTCTCAATAAAATACTTAAGTTGGGGATTTGTTAAGTGTTACTATAATTTTATACTACGGAGTACACTTCGCCACTAAGAGGAAACACTTGAAATTTGCCAAACTAAAGAAACTTGTGGAGCAATTTTATAATCTGAACTTGAAGCAATTTCCGTTGTGCATATTCTAACATTGGTATCAGAACTTATGTAGTTGTTCTCGGTTTTTTTTTCCTTATATGTTTGAGATATGCTTAAGAGTGCCATTTTTAACTTGTGTTTTTTAAAAAAAAAAAAAAAACTCCATGAAAGTGGTTCTACATGTCACTAGAATTTTTTTAAAAAAAACTCATAAATGGTGCACTGGGCACCATTCACGTTGTTGTGCCACTTGAGAGGGGTAGCAACCACAACGGTGGTGCTACGCGCACCTAGTGGTGCAACGCGCACCTAGTGGTGCAATGCGCATCAATAGGTGGTTCGACACCGCTCATCTGGGGAAGAAACCATTTCTGGCGGTAGAAGGGACTGAGAAACTGCCTGTGGTGGTCTGCTCATTGCTGCTGTGTATAGGCTATTCTTCACGTGAACAATAGCTATAACCGGAGGAAGAAGATGACCTCTAGGTCATTTGTTTCAGGAGCTGGGCTTGGCCCTTTGCCCTAATTTTTTTTTTATAACCACTTGGGCATGGGCCATTCGGCCCTACTATTTTAAATAAATAAAAACACTGGTCTGGGCTATTTTTGAGACCCAAATTTGATTCAGTCTTTATTTTTAAATATAGGATAAAAGTGGCATCGATTTTGAACTCGTGACCCCTTAGTGGAACCAAGGAGATAGGTGCACCATTGAGCTACGACTATCCTCTAGTTTAGGTGGGGCTTTTATATATATATTTGTTATACATTTATTTCGTCTCTATAATAATAATAAAAAAATTACAAGTTTTAATATACGCTTAGATATATTTCTTATTGTATTACATGTAATCATTGATTTAATGTTTTAGATTAGATGTGATTAGATGTGAATTTATTATGATATTCATGCTATTTTTTTTATCCCATAATGTTATATTACATGTGATCTTTTATTTAATATTTTAGATTAAATGTGATTACATGTATGTGTGTATTGAACATGTGGATATGTGATTATTTTATCATTTATGAATGTTAGACTTGAATGATTAGACATTAGCTTTTATTTATTTACTAATAAATGACTAAGTAGTCTTAGTTATAGTTGCCAGTGTGAATAATAGGTTGAAAGAATTGCAGTGACCCTAGTTTGAACTGTAAATATACTGTACAACGATAAGACCATGGTAGCCCCAGTAAGAACTGTAAATGCACTGATGAAATAAGAAAAATAGACTGTAATTATCTTATATGAACAATTTTAGTAGACTGATCCAACAAGCTGTTGTGGTTGGTGTAACTGTCCTTGTAGATTAGCCCAAAAGGTTACCGCGATTTTAATAGGATCTGTCTTTACGTGTGACTAGGACTAGATGACTACTTTAGATAGTGGGAGTATGGCTGAGATTTATGATGATTAAATCTCCTATATTTGTTTTAAATTTGTGTGAAAATTAGGTTAGAAATTTAATAATTAGATATTGTGGCGCAATAAATGGTTTTGAAACCAAGCGTTTTTTTGATTTTGCAACATGTCTAAATTATTCTTTTCCAACTTGGATGGATGTGGCAAATTTTTTGAGATGTGTGTGTAATATAACATCGAAGAGTATAATTGTTGATGTAAACAAATGGGAGAACTTAGATTGGGAGAACTATGGCATATGGCATCGCAAAATTCAATATGTTTTAAATGAACAAGAGGTCTTAGAGGCCTTATCTCACTCTCTGACTAAGCCCAAGAAAGGGGATTCGGAACAACATAAGATAGATCAATTAACTTATACTGAAAGGGCTAAGAAAAATCGATGTGCACGCATAATAATGTTAAACAACATGTATAATGATCTAATGTGAATTCGAGACTTATGACACTGTCCAAAGCATGTGTGAAGCTTTGAAGACGAAGTTTGGTGGAACTTCAGCCCCTAGGTTGCATGGATTAACCATGAGGTTCGACTCTTATAATATGTGCTCTGACCACACGATGAAACAACATCTTAGGGCTATGTCAACCATGATCCACGAACTTAAGTCGACAGGAAACAACCTGACTAATGAACAACAAGTCCAGTCAGTGATAAATTCACTACCAAATTCTTGGGAGAATATGAGCCAAAACCTGACGCATAACGAGAATATCAAAGACTTTGATGATGTCTCGCATTACTTGGAATTGGAGGCTAAGCGCCTAGAGGCTACCCAATCATTCGGCCTATGTGGTTGAGTTTGGTTCGCGCAAGGCATCAAAGCCTAAGCGCAAGAAGTCCAAGAATGGGGTAGCTGTCAGACAAGTTAAGAAGGTGTCAGGAACTTCTCAGTGCAGCAAGAGGGAAGCGTAAGAAGAATAAGTCAAAATTAGAATGTTTCAACTATGGAAAGAAATTTCATTTCACTCGTGACTGCACTAAGCCGAAGAAGGTACACTCTAACTTTTTTCGCATTATTTTTGTAACTAGCCATGTAATGGTTGCTCATTTCTATCTTGTGTGGACTGTTGATTCAGGAGCGACCGAACACACAACGCGAGATCGAGTCAGATTTGTGGAGTAATACCAGATTCCAGCTGGGAACCTTGATATCAAAGTGGGGAATGGAGCTAGCATGTAGGTGATGAGACTTGGTACCTACAAGTTGGAATTGCAGGTGGCCACATTTTTTTTCTCCACAATGTGCTATACACTCCCGAGATCCGACGAAACTTATTTTTTGTAATTACTCTATTAAGACATGGTTTCAAATTGTATTTGAAAACAATTGTGTTTTCTTTTATTTGGGCCATGTGTTTTATGATTGTGATTTTCTTCAAGAATGTTTTATAATATTGGATTTTATTTATTCAAATATGAATGAGTCTATTGCTTCTCTTTCTACATCTGATAATTTGGATTCATATAAATGACATGCTAAGCTTGGCCATATAGAGCAAGATAGAATGACTCGGTTAGCTAGAGAATGTCTAATTGGCAATCTCGCTCAGGTCATTTTGCCCACATGTAAACATTGGCTAATGGAAAAAATTAAGAGAAAACTGTTTAGAAAAGCCATTAGGGCATCTTTTCTATTGCAATTAGTCTACTCAGACTTCTATGGTCCAATGAGTGTGAGGGTAAGACACGGAGGTGTCTACTTCATCACATTTATAGATGATTTTTCACATTATGATTATGTTTACTTAATCTCCCATAAGTCTAAAGCATTGAAGTGCTTTAGGCATTCTCTCAAAATTGTTGAGAATCAGTTAGACAAGAGATTAAAAATTCTAAGAACTGACCGAAAACGAGAATATCTCTATGAGCAATTTAAAAGGCTTTGTGATAAAAAAAATAATCAAAAGATAGTTGACGATGCTGAGTACGCCGCAGCAAAATGGCGTGGCGGAAAGGAGAAATTGAACACTGCTTGAGATGGTTAGGTCAATGATGGCACTATCAAACCTACCAATTTCTTTTTGGGGAATGCACTTTTTAATTGCTGCCTACATTCTCAACCGAGTGCCATTCAAATCAATAACTTCCACCCCATATAAACTATGGACTGGTGAGAAATCCAATTTGAGTAACTTGCGGCCATAGGATTTAATGGATTTTTTTTACTATCTTTCTCATAAAGATGGGAAGTTAGGCCCTAGAAGGAAGAAGTGTATCTTTATAAGTTACTCAGAGCACTCTAAAGGGTATGTGTTAATAGATGAATAATTTTATGAAAATGTGACTGAGATTGAGTCACAAGGTGTAGATTTCATTGAAAATGAGTTTTCTAAATAGAGGCGAGGTTGATAGGAGTTTGGAACTTCATGAGATTGTGGAAAAAGAGGAAAGTGCCCTAAGGAATTTAATTGAGAATGAGGAATAAATTCTTCAAGCTCTTACAAATTGCAAAAAAGTCTTGAATCCGAGTGGAAGCACACCTCATGTGAATTAGTCACAATAACCTCAATCGCATAGAAGTACACGTGAAAGTATTTTCCGTCGTCGTTTTGAGATTGAAGTGGAAACTTTCATGGTGGCTCCGCACGATGATGATGAGCCTAAGACAATTTATGAGGCTCTCTCATCTTCTACAAAAGATGAGTGGATGAAAGCACTTAATGAGGAGATAGAGTCTACGAGGACTAACCAGGTTTGGGATCTGGTAGATCAACCATCAGGGCATAAGGCTATTGGGAACAAATGGGTTCTTAAGGTAAAACGCAAGTCGGATAGATCAATAGATAGATACAAAACTCGCTTAGTGGCAAAAGAATATACCCAACAGGAGGGTATAGATTATGAGGAAACATTTTCACCAGTGGCGAGATTTGCCTCAATTCATCTAAATTCTAGCTACAGTAGTGTACATGAATTGGAACTCTACTAGATGGACGTTAAGATAACATTTCTCAATAAAAAAAACTAGATGAGGAGATTTATATGGATTAACCAACGAGTTGTGGTTAAAGGTTAAGAGCGCAAAGTGTGCAAACTCAAACGATCTATATATGGCCTAAAGCAATCATCTAGACAATGGTATCTCAGATTCTATCATGTCATTCTCTCGAACGAGTTTACGATAATCACGAATTATCATTGTATCTATGTTAAAAGGTCCAAGATGAGTTTCATTATGTTGTCATTGTATGTTGACAACATACTACTGGCTGTAAATGATAAAAGGTTGATAAAGAGTAATTATCCTTCAGTTTTGAGATAAAGAATATGAGTGAGACATACTATATTTTGGGAGTTAAGATCCACAGAGATTGATTTAAGAGACTTTTGTGTTTGTCCCAACAGACTTACATAAAGAAAGTTCTCGAGCGCTTCCTAATGAGTGGATGTAAAACCATTGACACCTATGTGCGAGAAGCGAGAGCTAGTCCAAAGAGTTGTGTCCTAAGACTAAAAAAGAAAATGAAAAGATGGCCTGTATCCCTTATGTTAATGTTATGGGTAGCCTGATATACGCAATAATGTATACTCGACCTGACATATGCTATGCAGTTAGCTTAGTGAGTAGACTCCAGTCTAATCCCGGACTGGCTCACTGGAAAACAGTCAAGAAGATTATATGATATCTCTAGAGAACTGTAAACTATGTACTGTACTATTAGAATTCAGATTTGCAGCTAAGAAGTTATAGTGATATTGATTGAGGTAGTGACCTAAATAAGCGTAAATCAACCACTAGGTATGTCTTTCTGCTCAACAATAACATCATTATATAGAGCAACAAAAAACAACTCTATACAACTTTATCTACTATAGATATATAATACATAGCTTTATCAACAATTTTCATTTTTACCTTTGTTATTGTAACATTTAATATGGTTCTGGCTTGTCCAGGTTGGCATTGAAGCGTGGAAAAGTGCTCGTGATAATACAGGTTTGACACTCAATGACTATGCTTGCCTACGAGGCTATTACTCCTACATCCATCTTGTCCAAAAGAAGGTTAGCAAGAAAATGGAAAGAAGACATGTGGTGCTTGATATCCCTGTTGAGGACGTGTCTCGCCGGCCTCCTGCTCCCGTTACCAGCAAGAAGAATTAAAGGAAGATGGTGGCTTTCCATCCGAGATAACTCCGACGCTCAAGTTAGTGATCACGTATTTACGAGAAAAATTCTTAATGTACATAGTTGAGGTTTACCTGGTCTATTTATAAGCCTCTGGGGCGATACATGTTCCTTGTAACGCCTTCCGTAATCATCGTGATTGCGTATCTGTATGATATATCTTTCTGAGTTTGTCGATATTTCGTATCTACTTAAAATCCCGATAAAGGTGGCGACGAGTTTGATATATATTTTGAATTCTGCAGAGTTGGGCCCTTAGTATGCTTTCCCTTCCTGGTGGGCTTCCATCGCTGTTGGGCCTTTAGGCCAAATCTGATCTCACAATTACCCCGCAAATTTTCTTCGCCTTGAGGCGTAGGAAATTTAAAACCTTTTTTTTTTTTCCCGCGAAGGCAAACTTGAGAATTCGTTCCTTTTCCTGACCTTTGTTGTCGCGTGCTTGTGCTTGTTACAGTGTGCGTCTTCTGTCTGTTTTAAGGTGGCGTGGTCATTTGGCTCCGTGCCCCTTTAATTTGTTTGAAGGTGGCGTGGTCATTTGACTCTGCGCCCCTTTACTTTGTCTGAAGGTGGCGTGGTCGTTTGACTCTGCGCCCCTTTGCTTTGTTTGAAGGTGGCGTGGTCATTTGACTCTGCGCCCCTTTGCTTTGTTTGAAGGTGGCGTGGTCATTTGACTCTGCGCCCCTTTGCTTTGTCTGAAGGTGGCGTGGTCATTTGATAAAATGCGATTGGGCGAAAATTCAGAAAAAAAATATAGCAGGAATGACTACTGGTAAATGCAGATTTTACGAAAACTTAAATAAAAAGCAAATCTGAAATGACTATGAGATTTCTACTGGTAAAACTTCTTCAGGTGTTCTGCGTTCCATGGTCGAGGTAGCTCTTTCCCTTAACTGTCCTTTAGCCGATACGATCCTCTTATACTGTTTGTTACCACTATATAAGGCCCTTCTCATTGAGGTTTCAATTTTCCAGGACTTTGGGTGGTCACCCCGCATTTCCTTAGAACCAGGTCTCCGACCTTGAAGGTCCGGGGCTTGACTCTTTTATTGAAATATCGCTCGGTCTTGGCCTTTTCTTGCAACAGTCTGGCTTCTGCCTTTTCCCTTTCTTCCTCCACTAAATCCAGATTTTCTTCAAGCTTGCTGTTGTTTTGGTTAACCGAGAAGTGACTTGTTCTGTGATTGGGCAGCCCTACCTCCACCGGCGGTATGGCCTCTGTTCCGTACGCTAGGGTGAATGGGGATTCCCCGGTCGGTGTTTTGACTGACGTCCTGTACGCCCAAAGTACTCCCGGAAGCTCGTCTGCCCAATCCCCTTTCTTCTCTGTGACTTTCTTTTTTAGGATGGAGAGTAGAGCCTTGTTGGTTGATTCGGCTTGTCCATTAGCTTGGGGGTGGCCTGGCGAGGAATACTTGGGTCTGATTCGTAGCTCGGTACACCATTCTCAGTATTGGTCGGAGTCGAACTACCGCCCGTTGTCTGTTATTATACTGTGGGGAATTCCAAATCGGCAAATTACGTTTTTCCATAGAAACCGTGTTACCGCTTTGCTGGTAATCGTCGTCAGGGGTTCGGCTTCCGCCCACTTGGTGAAGTAGTCTACGGCTACTATCATGAACTTGACGCCGCCTTTGCCTGGTGGGAAAGGTCACACTATGTCCACGCCCCATTGGACAAAAGGCCAGGGTGCCATGATGGAGGTCAATTCCTCTGGCGGGGCGTGAGGTATAGGCGCATATTCCTGGCACTTGAGGCATTTTCTTGAAAATTCCTGCACATCCTTTATTGCATTGGGCCAGTAATAGCCCGCTCTGATTGTCTTCCTAGTCAGGGCTTTTCCCCCTGAATGGTTCCCACAGATTCCTTCATGTATCTCGGCGAGGACATACTGTGCTTCCTGTGGCGAGACGCATCGCAGCAGGGGGGCGGAGAGTCCTCTCTTGTAAAGGATCCCTTCGATAAGCACAAATCTCGTCGCTTTCCTTCTTACTTTCCTTGCTTCATCTCGTTCCTCCGGAAGTTTGCCCGACGTCAGATATTCCACTATTGTGTTTGCCTATCCAGGAAAGCTACGGTCTATTGTTGCTACTTCTGCGCCCACGGCGGGTATCTCAATGACTCTTCTTTCTACTTGCCAGGGGAGGGGTGTCATTTTCGTTCCCGAAGCCGCCCTGGCCAGCTTATCCGCCACTTCATTGTCAGCTCGCGGGACCTGGGTTATGGTAAAATATGAGAAAAGGTCTCGTACTTCCCACACCCGATCCAAATACTTCTTCAGCTTTATGCTCTTGGTGGCGTACAGTCCCAAGACTTGGTTGACAACGACTTGTGAATCTGATCTGGCTTCAACTTCTGTCACTCCAATCTAGGCGGCTATTGAGAGACCGGTGATCAGTGCTTCGTATTCCGCTTCATTATTCGTCACTCTGAATGCAAGCGTAGCCATGTAGTGTCTTTCTTCACCGCTGGGGCTTATGAGGTGTATTCCCAGGCCGCCGCCGGTCTTGCAGGAGGACCCATCTATGTGCATTACCCATGGTGCTCTTATTTGCGCCGTGGCGGCGTTTTGAGCTTCCTGGGGGAAACCTGTGAACTCGGCTACGAAGTCTGCCAGTGCTTGTCCCTTCACTACCTTCCTGGGTTCGTACTTCAGGTCGAATTCACTCAATTCGATTGACCATCCTATCAGTCTTCCCGTGCAGTCTGGTTTCCTTAGGGTTTTTGCCAGCGGTGCTTCTGTCAGTACCCTTATTGTGTGGGCTTGGAAATACAGCCGTAATTTCCTGGCCACCATTACCAAAGCAAAGGCTAGCATTTGAATCTTAGGATACCTTACTTCTGCTCCTCTGAGGGCTCGGCTTACGTAATATACGGGATGTTGCTCGGCTCTGTCTTCTTTTATCAGGACGGTGGACACCGCATGCGGGGAGGCGGCTAGATAAGCACAGAGCACGTCACCCCTCTCGGGCTACTTCAGGAGCGGTGGGTTGGCCAGGTATTGCTTCATGTTTCTGAATGCTTCGTCACACGCCTCATTCCAAGGGTATGATTTACGCAATACGTGGAAGAAAGGCATACACTTGTCGGTTGACCTGGCTATGAACCTTCCCAGGGCGGCCACTTTCCCTGCTAACCGTTGGGTCTCGTGCAGGTTCTTTGGCAGCTTCATATTGATTATAGCCTCTATCTTCTCGGGGAAGCCTCGATTCCTCTCTCTGATACAATGAATCCCAGAAATTTCCCCGACTCGACGCCAAAGGCGCATTTGGCTGGGTTCAGCTTCATCTTATACTGACGCAACACTTCGAATGCTTCTCTTAGGTCAACGATGTGTTGGGAAGGCTCATTGCTTTTTACTAAGAGGTCGTCTATGTAGACTTCCATGGTCTGCCACATTTGCTTCCCGAACATTCGGTTGACTAACCTTTGGTAAGTTGCTCCTGCGTTCTTTAATCCGAATGGCATTACTTGATAGCAATATAACCCCCAGTCGGTTATAAACGCCGTCTTTTCCCTGTCCGCTGAGTGCATTTATATTTGATTGTATCCTGAGTATGCGTCCATGAAGCTGAGCGTTCGGTGTCCTGCCGTTGCATCCACGACGAGGTCGATGCGTGGCAGGGGGAAACTTTCTTTTGGCAGGCTTTGTTGAGGTCGGTAAAATTTATGCACATCCTCCACTTCCCGTTGGTTTTCTTCACCATGACAACGTTAGATAACCATTCCGGGTAGTGGACCTCCTTGATAAAACCGGCGGCGAGCAGCTTCTCGACCTCCAAGCCAATGGCGGCGTATTTTTCTGCGCTGAAAGATCTCTTTTTTTGGCGCACAGGTTTATGCGCTGGGTTCACGCCCAATCTGTGTTCAATGATGGTGCGGTCTATCCCTGGCATTTCTTCGTGGCTCCAGGCAAAAATGTCTCTGTACTCTACCAGCAGCCGTTTCAGACTCTCTCTATCCGCAGGGGAAGAGTTTGTTCCTACGCGCACGGTTGTCCCTGGGCGGTCTAAGAACAGTGTTATAAGTTCCAAGGGTTCGTTGACCTTGGCATGCTGCTGAATTGGTTCGTTTCCGACCTGTATTTCCCCTTGCAAGGCCTCGACCATGGCGGGGGGAAGTGGCGGGAGGAAGGCTTCTTCCGGTTCCTCGATTGCGCAAATTTTGTTTCCAATTTTCTTCAACTCCTGTACATAGCACTCCCTAGCCAGTGCCTGCTCTCCTTTTAATTCTCCTACCCCGCTGTCGGTTGGGAATTTCATCTTGAGGTGGTACGTGGAAGTTATTGCTTTGAGGCTGTTGAGGGTTGGTCTCTCTGCCCGTCGACAGGCGGTACGGCTGTGTTGCTGGATTCAATGTTCCTTTGTCGCAGGGTCTCGTTTTCTTTTTGAAGTGCTTCCAAGGCTTCCAATGTTGTTCTCAGTCTTTCCTCCGCCGCTGCTAACCGTGCTTCCATCGATGTTCCTATCATTCGGCTTGCTACGGAACGTGTCACAGTTGGCATGCGAGAACCACGTTAATCGTCTGTAAAGTCGAATCCCACAGACGGTGCCAATGTTGAGGACGTGTGTCGCCGGCCTCCTGCTCCCGTTACCTGCAAGAAGAATTAAGGGAAGATGGTGGCTTTCCACCCGAGATAACTCCGACGCTCAAGTTAGTGATCACGTATTTACGGGAAAAATTCTTAATGTACATAGTTGAGGTTTACCTGGTCTATTTATAAGCCTCTAGGGCGATACATGTCCCTTGTAACGCCTTCCGTAATCATCGTGATTACGTATCTGCATGATATATCTTTCTGAGTTTGTTGATATTTCGTATCTACTTAAAATCCCGATAAAGGTGGCGACGGGTTTGATATATATTTTGGATTCTGCAGAGTTGAGCCCTTAGTATGCTTTCCCTTCCTGGTGGGCTTCCATCGCTGTTGGGCCTTTGGACCAAATCTGATCTCACAATCCCTAGTGCTATCTTAAAGTATTGGTATTGGATTAACTAATTTTTTTTTAAGAAAAAAATACAACTTCACACATATATCAAAAATTGGGCATAAGTTGTCAAAAGTTGTCAATAACAAACGAAAGCAATCAGATGGGCATAAGTTGTCAAAAGTTGCTTGCCTGAAAATTGAGAAGATTGAAATTGGAGCAACCTATAGACATTGCAAGATATGCGAACAGAAGCTATCTTATGGCAGCAAAAGAAGATCACTTGTACCAGCTAGCAATCCTTTCAATGGTGGCCATTGCTACCGTTTGCGTGTGTGTGGCTTTGCTCTTCAAAAGCTCACCTGAAGCTCTTTATGCGTTCCGGCCATTCAGGTGGGAATTGTTGAAGTACGGTTCAAGCTAAGGTGATTCTGTTGAAGGATGGGTTTTGTTCCGCCCCCTCCCTCCCATCTTAATTGCACGAGAGAAACGTAAAGTGTTGGCTATCTGTGGAATCGAGCATCTGCCATTTCTGTATATTTCATATGTGCTAATGGTAGTCCGTTACAAGATTATATAGGGAAAACTTAAATGGAAAAGTCTATTCGCACACGCCGTAGTGAACACGCTGCGCACACTTCTGTCCAGGTGGAATAATTGAAACGACACGTTTTGTATTTCACCTAAACGAGAGAGCAACGTCTCTTTGAGTCTTAGTTCTTCATCTAACCACTAACAGCTGGATTCTCATCTTCTAATTTCCCCACGAATGACGAACACAGTAAGTTTCTTCTCATCTTCACCCAAACGAGAGAGCAACGTCTCTTCGACTCTCAGTTTTTCATCTGCCCACTAAGAGCAACGTCTATTGTTTGAAAGATGTAAAATATATAACTGAAGGGACACAAATGACGTAGAAAAAAGATGAAAATATGCGTACAAAGATTAAATACCAGGTCTCAAATATCAGAAGGTTTTGAAATGTGAAAACCTAGCTTACCCACGTTGATGATTACTGGCGTAGCTCCGGCTACCTACAACGACTCCCACCGCCCAGAAAATTGGTTTGGAACCTTTTGGAAGAGCAACGTGAAAACGAAAGAGGTTTGAAACCTTCGGTTGGGTTTGCAGAGCACGTTTTGGTTTCACAATTTTCCTCTATTTTTTTTTTTTAATGGAATATGCCCCCGTTTCATTTAGTTGGCCCCATTGAGCGATCTTCATTTCGATATTTTCCCATTCCTCATTCACAAGATTGCAGCTCTGTATCCTCTCAATGACTCGAAACCCTAGCACGAGGTAAGCAATTTCATCTTCTCCTCGTTTCCTTCTTCTTCATCTTCTCCTCGTTTCCTTCTTCTTCATCTTCTCATCTATTTCTTCTCAACCACTTCAATCCTCCAGGGTTCCTCTCAACCACTTCGAAACCTCGGAATATTTGAGGTGGAAAATTTGAAGCGTATTCTCGGAATAGAATTTTCGACGACGACGGCAGACCCTCCGACAACGGCAGACCCATAAGTTCGACTGAAATCTCTATCTCTATGTCACGGGTCTAGCGCTTCGAAGTACAAATTTTCGACGACGGCAATGTCCTCTTTCTTCTCTGACGGCAGACCCTCCAATCGCATCTGATAGCCTCCAATTCCGGCAAGCCCTTCCCTCTCGCGTGAATGGTACACACCTACAAAGCCCAAACCCATGCTTCTCTCTCGCGGCAAAACGTTTCCCTCTCATTTCGTTTTTTTTTTAAATTTTTATTTCGACTGACGTGGCAATACCACATCATCACTGCGTCAGCCATGTCCACAAAAGGTACGTGCGTACACAATAACATTGAATAATTTTTTTTACACTTCATATTTGATGGACTGCAATATAGTCTACATAAAAATATTTTTATTTTATAATTAAATAAAATAAATTTTTAAAATTTTTAAAATTTTTTATTTATAAATAAAAATATTTTAATCAATTTCCTTCTAAAATAAAATTTTATTTATTTATTTATTACCGTACAAATTAAAGAAGCTGAGGGAAACTTTAATTTACCAGGACTTGTTAATATACGAAAAAGAGAGAAAAAAAAAGGTGCCTCTCCAAATAGACGTTACTCAAGAGTGATAACCTCTTTACCAATTACCCCCATGAAAGGGAGGGGAGAAGGATGCCATTTTTGATGGGGATTTGTTTGTTGAGGATTGCCCCTGCAAGGAGAATGACATCCTCATGGTTACCTTCCAACGACCCCTAATAATCATATTTAGTTGTTTGCAGGAATGGTGGTCTCGAAGAGTTCGTGAAGAGGCGTGTTGGTAGATATTCCTTCTTGAAGGGGCTCCTTTTGTATCAAATATATATTTTTTTTTTTTTTTAAAAAGCCCTTTATTTTATCCTGAGCCTGTCCCATGCCACCCTTCCTGTAAGCATAACCTAACTACTAAATTATGACAAGAGAAATAATATTTGTACTACTTATTTATAATTTTTTTTATTTAATTTTTAATTTTACTTAATGATTAAGAATATAAATATTAATAAAATTATATTATTTTAAAATTTTTTTAATGATTAAAAATATTAAAAAAATACTTGAAGAAAATGATAAAAAATTAAAAAATATTGTTATAGTAATATGTTGTAAAAATGTTGTAAAATGGTTACGCCTATCATGACTCTTATGACAATAATCTAACACCTCGTTTGCCTTTGTCTGAGAGCTCACTTATATTAACCGAAATGGATGCCTCATGCCTGAAGATGCCATTCACACTCTTCTTATAGCTTTGGTGCTAGTTCCCTTGTTGGTCCCACTTTTCAAGAGTCTTTGTATCAATTGTGAACATAGGAGTTAAATCTATTTTGTGTACACGTGTCATGTAATATATATATATACATGTCCTAGTACCAGTCTCTTACTCTTTGTACAGAGTCTAATTTTTTTTCCTTTTTGTTGTAAATTTCTGTTTGTGTAACCGTCATTGATTTTGTTATAACATGCTTATATGTCATCTTTCCAGATTTCTGCCCTTGAACAGTAGCACTTTGAGAATCTTGAAGCTTGCCTGCGTGATTGTTGCCTGCAGGTTAAATTAATTAGACAATTTATGGCTCGGAATGAAAACCTTCCTCCGGGCCAAGGATGTGATGTAACATGCTCTAGTTGGAAAAGTCAATGGAATAAATTGTACCCTATCTAAAGATCTATTGATATGATCTTAACAGAATGAAACATGCTGCTTTATATAAGAAAAGATTGTTTTATCTATAATTGGTTTGATACACTCCTGTTTCTTTGTGAATCTTTTCATACTGGCATAGTATTTGATATTTAATTAATGTAGTAGGAGAGAAAAAAAAGTGTAAAATCAAATGATTATGTTCATTTTCCTTGCACATTATTCTATGCCATTAAACAGCATGTTCAACAGCCATTATCTTGCTGCGATGATACATGACATTGTACTTCTGCATTACCTCTCTCTTTCTTCTTGTTTCTATATAGTATATGTTATAGTTTGAAGCTTTTCTGCTTATCCAATAATGGCTCAACTGGGAGGAGCAGATGAGATAGAGTCTCTGCGAATTGAGTTGGCAGAGATTGGAAGAAGTATAAGGTCTTCATTTAGAAGCCACGGCTCAAGTTTCCGGGGCAGTTCAGCTGTCAAATCTGAACATGATATTGAAAATGATGATGAACATGAGTTACAGTGGGCTGCAGTTCAGAGACTACCCACTTTTGAGAGGATTACTTCAGCCTTGTTTGATGTTAATGTTGGCACAGGTGCAGATGAAGATGCTAAAGGGAAACACGTGGTTGATGTGACCAAACTTGGAGCTCAAGAACGGCATATTTTCATAGAGAAGATAATCAAGCACATTGAGAATGATAATCTTCGGTTATTGCAAAAACTTAGAAGGAGAACTGACAAGTAACCATTTTTATCATATGCTCATGATACATACATATTGCACTAAAATCCATTTACAAGCTTGAAAATTAGTATGAATGTGCATGCCTATATAAATTTTGTTTGTATGCATCTTTGTGTGTCATATCAGTAATATTATGCCTCGTTATGGTTTTACCAGGTTTCTTTATCATGCAGGTACATGCAAGCTACATAGTTAAGACAAAGTTTCAACTTGCATTATTATTATTATTATTATTATTATTATTATTTTGCATCTGATGCCTAATTGTCAATGTGAACTACTCGGATACTCCACGACTTCATGCTTTGATGAACATGCAAAGTTCTAATTGAATGTCTTTGTTGGACCTTGACTAATATAGCATTGAATTTTTATTATCCTTTGTAGAGTTGGTGTAAAATTGCCCACCGTCGAAGTAAGATACAAAAGTCTGTGTGTTGAGGCAGAGTGTCAAGTAGTTCATGGAAAGCCCCTCCCAACCCTATGGAACACCTTAAAAGGCATGATTTCAGTGAGTATCTTCACTTGTCAGACTAAGCTCCAGTTAAGTTAGCCACTGAGACTCTGAATATTTGAAGTGGGGATATGAGAGTGAAAAGAAAGACTATAGAAACAAGTTTGGTATATGCTCTGATAGTCATTAGATCAGAAGCTTCATTGTACAATAATCTTTGGATTTATTGAGTTGTAAATACCCAGTTCTTGATAACAATTACATATTCTTCATACTCCCTGAGTCATCTTTTGCCTAAGCAGGGGCATGTTTCAAAATTTGGGCAAAGCCCTGTAGTTCCTTGACTCTTAAGAGCTCATAACAAGTTGCTCACTAGTGTCCCCCTTTTTCTTTTTCTTTTTTTCTTTTTTTTGACCCAAGTCATGAGAGCTTTTTGTTTGTGACAGGGCCTTGCCATGTTGTCAGCTTCAAAAACTCAAGGAGCCAAGATAAATATCATCAAAGATGTCAGTGGAATTATTAAGCCAGGAAGGTATTCAGCAAAATATAGCATCTTAAAAAACTCTCTCTGAATAGAAAGATAATATCTGTTTCTTTCCTCTTGATGAAATTAACCTATTCAAATTTCCGTCTTGTTGCAATAAGTTAGGAAATAGGGGACATCTATAAATTGTTTAGATTAAAACATGACTCGATTTATTTGCAATTGATATACTTTCAAAGTAGATTTTCTCCAATTTGATAGGCTGATATGGTGAGGTGATCTGTCAAGCTTTACCCCCCTACAAGCATAGTTAGGTACTTCACAGTTTAGTAAGTCCCGTCCCATATCTTCTAGGGCTATGGACCCAGATGATTTTGGCCACTGATTGTATGTTTGTTTCTTTATTTTATTAATAAATTTCTAAATCTAAGGTAAACCAGTAAAAGGAGGGAATTGTTTATACTTGTTGAGTTTACAATTGACCTAGGTCCTAGGAACCCTCTCAATCAAACCAGATATAAATGGTTATATCTGTTAGATGTATTAAACATGTTTTACCACATTTCCTTGTAGAGATTAGAAGATATCTTAGATATGCTTATCCTTGCATGAGAATTTTCTCAAATATGTTAACTTATCCTCTAAATTCCGAATTGGAGAAAAACGAAACAGTTCCAATAAATTTACTGTTTGGAGGAAATATTCTATTAATTTATAGGATTCCTTTATGAAGGTGAAAAGATAATACTGGCAACATTAAAATTGACTGACATTTGGCCTGTGTTTGCTGCAGGATGACTATATTGCTTGGCCCTCCTGGGTGTGGCAAGACCACACTATTGTTGGCTTTATCAGGGAAGCTGAGCAATTCTCTAAAGGTTTAGTCTTTGAACATCTTTTTTGAGACGTCTGAATGGTCCTTCAAAAGAGTTATATGGGGTTTCTTAAGAGAGTTAGTGCTCAACACAACAGCTTTTGAACTTAAAACTCTGTCAAGCTATCTCTATATTAATTGGTCATTTAATATCCAAGGAAGTTGGGTTCAGAAGATCAGCGTGTAATCAAATCCCATGTTCACGTGATTATATGCACCAGACTTTTACTAATTCATACTTCTTTTAACTTGATCATACTGCTGCCTAAATTGCAAGCTTTAATCTCCTTGAACTAATGCATACATTTTGTTGTGTAACATTTTTAACACCTGCAACGTAAACACTATAAAATTCATTATGGGGGTCTTTGGAATTATTTTCTGCTTTTTCCAGATACATTAATATTAACATATATTCCATTATCTCAGATTTGTGTGCATATGAAGTTTGTCTGACTTTTCTCAATGGTTTCTGCATTAGGTTACTGGGCAAATATCTTACAACGGTCATAGACTGGAAGAATTTATTCCACAGAAAACGTCAGCATATGTAAGCCAATCTGACCTTCATATTCCAGAGATGACCGTGAGAGAAACACTTGATTTCTCTGCATGCTGTCAGGGAGTAGGAAACCGAGATGGTAAAGTTGATTTTGATGCAAGACCATCATCAAGAAAGTTTTCAAATTGATACTGATCAGTAGTTTTTTTTTTTTTTTTATATCTGTATTATAGAAATTATTATGGAAGTCAGTCGGAGGGAGAAGGAAAGGGGGATTATCCCAGATCCGGATATAGACGCTTACATGAAGGTACTATATAGCAGATGTGACTTTTGCATCCATGTTTAGACAGTGGTCTCTATGCATTCACAAGTTCATTAATGACAAAAGATCAAGAAGAAATAATTGTGTGGCCGTTGATGCGGTTGAATAAACTTTTTCTTGCATGCATAAGAACGAAAAATCTCACAATCTCTTATCCATTAGTTAGAAGTCTTATGTCCCAATTATTCTTAAAGACAGCTTTGGTCCTGACTTCTTGGGATTGGTTGCATGAATCCATATTATGCATTCAGCTATATATAAAGTTGGACTTACTTAGATCATCATTACGGAATACATATGCAAAATAATTATCTTTTTTAGTGTGCTTGTCAAGGTCACATTGATAAGATATGCATTTTTCAAAGTTTTATATCCTTAATATTTTTTATGTTTGTTGTTTTTACAGGCAATATCAGTTAATGGATTGAAGACTACACTTCAAACAGACTACATTCTAAAGGTAGTGTGTTTGGTCACTTCTCCAGAGTTTAATCTTATTTCTTCTTTATCTGTTTCTTGGTGGAACTTTGTAAATCATTGGTACATGGCTCACTATCCAAGCGTCTTGCAGATCCTTGGTCTTGATATGTGTGTTAACACATTGGTTGGAGATCCCATAAGAAGAGGCATATCTGGTGGTCAAAAGAAAAGGTTAACTATAGGTGATGTCACATACCATACAAAGTTTTTGTAGAGCATGAAATTTTTAGTTGCTTATGTCAAATGTAAAATTTTCTTCCTGACTATGTTCTGCATTTAAATTTAAGGGTTTGAAATTAATTTCGTTCTTGATATATCTTGCATTATGTAGGTGAGATCATCGTGGGTCCCGCAAAAGCTCTATTCATGGATGAAATATCAAATGGCTTAGATAGTTCCACCACTTTCCAGATTGTTTCTTACCTTCAGAACCTGGTGCATATAACTGATGCCACTGCATTGATTTCACTTCTTCAGCCAGCACCAGAGACCTTTGATCTCTTTGATGACATTATCTTAATGGCAGAAGGGAAGATGGTCTATCATGGACCACGAAATTGCATTCTCAAGTTCTTTGAGGACTGCGGGTTTAAGTGTCCAGACAGAAAAGGTGCTGCTGACTTCCTTCAGGAGGTAGATTTTCCATTCATATTTGCGTCTACGACTATATCCTGTTGTATGAATTCTGACCGGTTTTCTATTTTTATTTGCTATAGGTTATATCTAGAAAAGATCAAGCACAGTATTGGTGCTACAAAGATCAACCTTACACTTATGTTTCTGTTGATCACTTTGTAAAAAAATTTAAGGATTTCCATCTTGGCCAGAACTTAGATGAGGAGCTCTCACAGCCATTTGATAAGTCTCACAGCCACAAGGATGCTCTATCCTTTAGACCATACTCATTAACTAAGTGGGAACTGCTTAAAGCTTGCACAAGGAGGGAATTTCTTCTAATGAAAAGGAATTCTTTTATTTATGTATTCAAATCAATACAGGTATTTTTATTTTTGTTAAATGCCTTGATACTTCTGCCAATTACAATTAGCTTTGACTCTGCTCGTCTTATTTGAAATTGTTTTTATTCTTTCTTTTTGCAGTTAGTCATCATTGCGTCTATAGCAATGACTGTTTTCCTTCGAACTCGAATGTCTGTTGACATGATCCATACAAATTATTATATGGGTTCATTGTTCTATGCACTCCTCATTCTTCTTGTGGATGGATTTCCAGAACTGCCCATGACCGTCTCAAGACTAGCAGTTTTTTACAAGCAGAAAGAGCTTTTCTTTTATCCTGCTTGGGCTTACACGATCCCAGCTGCCATCCTGAAAATTCCTCTTTCATTTTTGGAAGCTTTTGTGTGGACGGCTCTAACATACTATGTCATTGGTTACAGCCCCGAGGTGGCAAGGTGAGAGTTCTAGATGAAAACTTCAATCCTGCATACTATTGCTTTCTCATAGGTTGTACAATTAACATTAATTTGCTTCTGGTAGAGTGCAAAGCTGCAGCTAATATGTGGTCCTGTTTCTTTTTATTAGATTCTCTATAGTTTTTTTTTTTTTTTTGGTTATAATAGCTATCTCAATTCTTGAATCTGTGTTTTTTAGGTTCTTCCGCCAATTCCTTCTACTTTTGACTGTGCATCTAACATCAATATCCATGTTCCGATTTATTGCCTCACTCTTCCAAACTGTGGTTGCTTCAATGACAGCGGGTAGCCTATCCATAATATTTGTCCTATTATTTGGTGGCTTTGTTATCCCCAAGCGTAAGATTTTTACCACCTCTTCTCATTATCAAGCCAATTAAAAGTATTGAGATGCTTGTGCTTAGCAGTGTTTTGGTTGCAGCCTCTATGCCAACTTGGTTGGAGTGGGGATTTTGGGCTTCTCCCTTGTCATATGGAGAGATAGGCTTGACAGTGAATGAATTCCTTGCTCCTCGATGGGAAAAGGTGAAGTTTACTTTCTATTATTTTTTCTATGAACAAGACATAAAGAAAATGTGCATGGGTGTTGTAATTGTTTTGGTTGGGCCAGTAGGACAGTTACAAGGCTCAAATTTAATATCTCCATTAAGTTGACACAGCTTTGCTTGTTTTCATGGAAAGCTCTTCCAAAAGAAGAAGTTTTTGGGGACTGCGGTTTCCTATTGGGACCATTAAATAGATGTAATACCTTCATATACCATGAACTTTCTTTCGAAAGCATCTGGATGTTAAGAAAGAGCAAGGAAATGAAAGGAAAGTAATAATAAATTCTTAAAATGGGCACCCATTTTAGCATTCTAAAGTCTTTTCCTTTCCTTTCTCCTCATTATTTTGGAATTCCAGAAAAGAGGGTTTACCTATCCACTTAGAAATATGCAGCCTTCCCTTACAAAAATTGTGAAGTTGTTCATCCATTGACCACTGACTATTTACCTTTTTGTCATTGAAGCTGTCTGCAAACGAAACTCTGGGGCGACAAGCATTAGAAACTCGTGGATTAAACTTTGACAGTTACCATTATTGGATATCAATTGCTGCCTTAGCTGGGTTCACAGTGCTTTTTAACGTTGGTTTTACCTTGTCATTAGCTTACTTGAAGCGTAAGAGCACTTCCCAGTGCTTACTTTGATACTTAAAAATAAAGAAGCAAAAAGTTAATGTGTGTACTAACCTACAACTTCAATATACATTCAGCTCCAGGAAAATCTCGTGCTTTAATTTCTTCTGAAAGGTACTCTCAACTTCAAGGAATAAAAGACAGCTACAACAATTCGGATAGAGGCACAAACCCTACCGGTGCTTCTCCTAAAACTACTTCAGAAGCTAGAAAGGGTGAGAATGCCTATGTTCTGATCAGCTCTTTTTATCCTATGTAACATTACAGCCGTTCATAATGTCTATTCATTCTAAATCTTTAGTCAACTTTAGATATGCTCTTGACACATCTTTGAAATTATGTCATTCCTCAATTTTTCAGGAAGGATGATTCTACCTTTTGAGCCCTTAACTGTAACATTTCATGATGTGCAGTATTACATAGAAACCCCTTTGGTAATTATGCTATGGTTAGCTTTACTCCATTATATAGCTAGTTGTGAATACAAGGATTAGGAGTGAGAGTTATATAAACTGAAATGCAATATTTTGCCATCATGTTGTTCTCAGGAAATGAAAGGGCAGGGTTTTACACGCAAGAAGCTCCAGCTCCTTTCAGATATTACGGGTGCATTCAGACCAGGCATACTAACAGCTTTGATGGGTGTCAGTGGAGCAGGGAAAACAACACTCATGGATGTTCTTTCTGGAAGGAAAACCAGTGGTACGATTAAAGGAGAGATTAGAATTGGTGGGCACCCAAAAGTTCAAGCCACATTTGCCAGGATATCAGGTTACTGTGAGCAAATGGATATACATTCTCCACAAATCACTGTAGAAGAATCAGTGGTATATTCTGCTTGGCTGCGGCTCCCATCTCAGATCAACTCAAACACTAAAGTTGTATGATATTTTCTGCGGCAGAGTTAAAAAAATTTCTCCTAGCCTTGATAATTAAAATGAATTGCACTGAAATTTCCTGTTGCATTTTCATCTAGGAATTTGTAAATGAAGTCCTTGAGACTATTGAGCTTGATGTGATCAAGGATTGTTTAGTGGGAATGCCAGGTGTTAGTGGTTTATCAACTGAGCAACGTAAACGGCTTACTATAGCTGTGGAGCTTGTTGCCAATCCTTCTATCATATTCATGGATGAACCAACATCAGGTCTGGATGCAAGGGCAGCAGCGATTGTTATGAGAGCAGTGAAGAACATTGTTGAGACAGGAAGAACAGTGGTGTGCACCATCCATCAACCAAGTATTGATATCTTTGAGGCATTTGATGAGGTAAATTGGTCATAGTCGGGCCTCATAAATGAGATAAAGTGAGAGAGTTCGGAATTATGTTTGCAATTTCGCTTTTATAGCTGAAAATGACTTGTTATTTAGTCCGGATAAATTATTTTGAGTTTCAGCCGTAATGCTCCATTTAATGCATGATGAGGTAAGTACTTGAAACTTGGTCAAATTATATGTACAAAGAAGTTATGAACTTTCAAGATTATTTTGTTTTTCCCGGTATTTTAATCTTCTTAAGTCTCATCTCAAGTTGGAAGATTGGTCCTTTCTAAGGACACTTTGACCTTCCAGATTTGGCTTTGGCCCTGAGCAATTTTCACATTTTGTCAAGTGGATTGCACAAACTCTGGTCATATACTAAGTCCACGAATGTATATTAAAAGTGAGGGCTTTGTAGGTGTGTCACTTGCATAATGAATGGTCTAATATCTCACTTCGCCATTTTTAGTGAAGTAATCTTTCCTAAGTTTTCTGTTAAGTATGATCTGGAACCCTTCTAAGTTCTTTGAGTGAAAATTTTTATACTGGAGTATTAATATCTTCAAAAGTTTTTTTTATCTTGAGTATGGTCTTTTTGGTTGGATTCAGTTATACCCATTTCATTTTTCCACTTCACAATCATATATGTAGGTTTACTTGCCAGACAACCAAAAAGGAAAAAAGAAACGAAACTGTCTTCTGTTTTAGAAAATATGATCCTGTTGAATTTTGTATTTATTATCATAGCATATAGAGGTGATGTGGTAACATTGATTCATGTATAACCGGTGCTGCAGTTGATTCTAATGAAAAATGGAGGCCGCATAATATATTCTGGTCCACTGGAGCAGCACTCAAGTAGGGTTATTGAGTACTTTGAGGTCAGTTAGTGATGCAACTTTTAGATGTCTTTCATCGTCATTAGCTAAATAAATTAACTTTCTTGTGACAGAACTAACTATTTAGTCCTGGTCTCATTCCCTGGTAACTTTTCTGTAGAGTATCCATGGAGTTCCAGCTATTAAAGACAATCATAATCCTGCGACATGGATGTTAGAAGTTACTTCAAAATCTTCTGAAACTCAACTTGGAGTAGATTTTGCACAAATTTATCAAGGGTCTACCTTGTATGAGTATGTACACAGACTAGAAGAGAATAATGGTTTACATAAAACCGTGTGGTGTTTATTATTGTTACCAATCCTGCCAGGGTTCTTGATATATCCTACTTCAATACCTTGTTCTTTATGTATATGCATAACTATATCTACATATATTGTAACGTCCTAATGAAAGGCCCAAACCACACGGCCTATACTCCAAAAGGACTAGTCAATGATACAATTGGAGTCTTATTGGAACCTTATAAACAATAAGAACTCATCCTTCCCAAACAATGGGGATCTCATACATTACCTACCATTTTCTTTCTCATATAGGGTATCACAAGCTATCCCCCTTACATGCCCGACGTCCTCGTCGGGCCTGTCCATTGTAGGTGACACAGCTCAAGTTCCAAATTTCTAGTTGAGATAAGCTCTGATATCATTTGTAATGCCCTAATGGAAAGCCCAAACCACACGGCCTATACTCCAAAAGAACTAGTTAATAATACAATTGGAGTCTCATTGGAGCCTTATAAAGAGCAAGAACTTCTCATTTTCAAATAATGTGGAATCTCATACACCACCTACTATTTTCCTTCTACCATTTTCCTTCTCATATGAGGTATCACATATATGCATATTGAAAGTACATAAACCAAGGTCAATGGATACTGCAGATTAGAATACAAAACAATATACAATAATGTCTTTGATATGTTCATAATATCTATATATCTATACACTATAATTTTCGAAGCACTAAGTTATGCCCTTATGAAGCCACATCATTAACTATATATTCCACTATAAAACAACACCATTTACTCCCCAGAACTATAATTTTTTTAGAAGTACCCTTCCCCCCGAATGGTGACGAAGTCCTTCTGAATCTCTATCATTTCTTCACTAAATTTCACTCACTAATGTAAAAACTCCACCTTTGCTGCTCTTCCCCTTAACTTCCTCTATTCTTTCCTTTAGCTCATGTTAAATTGCAAATACACTACCTATAAAAAAAATATCTAATTCATATACTAATTTTGATTTAAAATAAAATTATTCAATGAAAATAGTATATTTAAGCCGTGTTATTTTTCCATAACTTGTGCCTATTTAATAATACCTCACAGTGTGCCTACTTAGTTAAATAGTGTATTATTAATTTAATTAAGTTAGCTATTATTGTGCATCATTCAGATCTACCACTAGTATATTTTATATGGAAAGCTTACAGCTTGGCCTGTACATGACCTATGCTTTTGTGACTTCAGGCAGAACAAAGAGTTGGTTAAGCAATTGAGTTCACCATCTCCAGGTTCAAGGGAATTGCATTTTCCTACCCGCTTTCCACAAGGTGGTTGGGAGCAGTTCAAAGCATGCTTATGGAAACAACATTTGTCCTATTGGCGAAATCCTTCATACAATTTGATGCGTATCATTTTTATGTCTGTCTCATCTTTGGTGTTTGGAGTATTGTTTTGGAAGCAAGGAGAGAAAATGTTAGTTAGCATAATTGTATTGATGCCTTGCATAAATTCATTACCTAAATTTCTATGATATGAAGCTGGATTGGGAAATCATTCTCAAAAGAACATACTTGACAATGTGTTTCTGTTTTCGCAGAAAAAACCAGCAAGATCTCTTCAACGTGCTTGGTTCAATGTTTACTGCCATTATCTTCTTTGGCATAAACAATTGCTCAACAGTTCTACCCCTTGTTGCAATGGAGAGGACCGTTTTGTACAGAGAAAGATTTGCAGGAATGTACTCTTCATGGGCGTATTCATTGGCACAGGTTCAAAACTCTCGTGACAACTGATTTAACATTAATCCTGTTGAATTTATCAAGAAACTTAATATGTTCATCAAGCCATCTCTTGAAATGAGTATAAGAAACTGGCAGCTTTAACAGATAATTTCTCTTGAATGCATCAAGAAACTTAACATGGTCATCAAGTCATCTAATGAAACTAGTTTAAGAAACTGGTAGCTTAAATTGTCATTTTCTCTGTGTTCCTTTTGCTGTCCAATTGCAGACAATGTTAATCTTTTTGTTCCGAAACTAAAAGCCAAGAGATCAACAAGTCTCCACTTGCAACAAAAACAATCTCTTCAAAAAGAAATTATTAAAAAAAAAAAAAAAAAAGAGTTGTTCTTTTCTCTATTGTCTTCCCTAAAATTTTACATTGTCAAGTGGCTCTGTTTGGATTCGGAACTCATCTCATCTCATCTCATTTCATCATTACAGCTTTTTCAAATTCTCACACAAAATATAATAAACAATTTAACTTTTTCAAATCCCAAAACAATAATAATATTAAAAAGTAATATCTTAATAATATTTTATTCAACTTTCAAAACTCATCTCACCTCAACTCACTCTATCCAAATCATACATTAATGTTATCCAGCAAAATAGCAAGAAATTAGAACAAGAATTCAAAACAGAATATTTGGCATCCATGGCATATAAACTTTATCCTTTCCTTTATCTCTTGATGATGTCCCGCCAGAATTTCATCACAACCTTAGGTGTACCTATATAAATGGTTAGCATTTGGAGAACTACTTTTTATAGCTAAAGGAATCTGGAAAGCGTATGGAACTTCTTGTAGCTTGACTTCAAAGGATCAGTAACCTCACATTTTGTACAAACTAAACTACCCCATTCCATCTTTAACACCACAAATTTGGAAGCTGTAGTGAATGAAGAATGATTCAGTCACTTATTTCCTGCACAAGAATATTCCTTTGATGTGGAGAGATGCCATTCTTAAAGTTTAGGTGTCCAAGTTCACAAGGGTTCTCACCTTTCAGATATTTTCTTTTGAAAGGTTCAGCACTCAGGTTTGGCATCAAATTCAAACTTAGTGAGCATTACGACATAGAAGATGCAGTTGATAAACTTGTCAATTGATGGAATACTTTTTTTACATCGAAACATTAAGGTCAGAAGACAATCTCACAAACAGACTTAAATGAGAACAGAAATTTAGGCCTTGTTCACTTTCACAAACACTCTCATATCTTCTCATCTCATCTCATTTCATTTCATCATTATTACTTTCTCAAGTTCTCATACAAAATAATAAATAATTCAATTTTTTTAAATTCCAAATAATAAATAATTCAACTTTTTCAAATTCCAAAACAACCTTTTCAAATCCCACAACAAAACTAATATTAAAAAAATATTATAACAATATTTTATTCAAATTTTAATTTTTATCTCATCTTATTTATAAAAACAAACTAGGCCTTTTGGTTGAAACTAGTTCAACAGATCTCCCCTTTAAATTCTGAAGATGTTGATTACTTAACTACTTGGTTAGGATGAGGATCAACTCTTTTATTAGACTCCACTAAATGCGATCAAACTTTTGTAGGTGCTAGTGGAGGTTCCCTACCTGTTATTCCAAGCAGTTCTCTATGTGATCATCACCTATCCTATGATTGGTTACTACTGGTCAGCCTATAAGATATTCTGGCAATTTTACAGCATGTTCTGTACACTGCTATCCTTCAATTACCTAGGAATGCTTCTAGTTTCTTTAACGCCAAATATTCAGCTGGCTTCAATTGTGGCTTCATCTTCCTACACAATGCTGAATTTGTTCTCTGGGTTCATTATACCAAGACCTGTAAGTATGATCATCAAGATGTTCTACCGTTTGTCTTTTTTGTTTTTTGTTTTATAGTTTCTTAGGTCAATGATTTCGCAAAAGATGAATCAAAATCTCACCCTTAATGCTCTGCACACGGAAAGCATTTCTAACCAAATGACTTGCATCTAAGCTATGAACTGCATCTTTTATACACAACTAGGAGCTTTGAGACAGACCATGTGTAATATGGCCTTAGATATAAAAAATCAATACACCTACACTCAGTTCATCTAAAATACATGTTTACCAGTAATCAACGTTAAGTGGATTTTGAAACGACCATATATCGACTAGTGGCTACACTGAACAAAAATAATGTTAATACTATGTGAAATTATTTTCTTTGTTATTTTTTCTGCAATCTGTGGGGATATGTCAAGCATTGAAACTGACCCAAAAATGTTGTTCCTACATTGTTGCAGCATATCCCAAAGTGGTGGTTGTGGTTGTATTACTTATGTCCCACATCTTGGGCACTGAATGGTATGCTTACTTCTCAATATGGAGAAATACACAAAGAAATATCTGTGTATGGAGAAACAAAAACAGTTGCCACCTTCCTAGAGGATTACTATGGGTTTTACCACAATCGATTAAGTATTGTTGCTTTTGTTCTTATTGTCTTCCCCATAGTCTTTGCTTGTCTTTTTACATATTGTATTGGCAAACTAAACTTCCAAAGGAGGTGAATGTTGTAAAATTATCTACACATTTAGATATTGTATTTATTATCATGAACTATTGGCTATAAACATAATTTTCACATATATTTCTTTGAAGAATATCAAGTTGAAATGGCCATGTCTTCAATAATGCTTCTTGTGAGCTTTCTAATTGGATGTGTTAAAGTACATAATTGTAATTATTATGTTATGAGGGTATAATGGTCATTTTTATGTATATTTATATTCGATTGACCATCAATGAATAAGACAAGAAGTGTTTTTCTCTCTCTCTTTGACAACATGGTATTAGAGAGCCCTGTTTTCAGATAATTGTGAGTGGGTACGATGGTCTCCTCCAAAATTCCTCGTCATAGTGTTTTCTGGTGGAGTATAAACACCTCAATGTTCGCAGCTCCAGTTCAACGTCGTCTTCCGCGCGTTCTGGTGGCTTCTCTTGTCGTAGTCAACAGCCTGTAGGTGATGAAAGTGTTTTCGTTAAGTTTCCGGCATCAACTTCAGTACTGGGCACTAGGGGTGAACTCGCCATCAATTTCTATCATCACCAAAAGCTTTTTCGTAGTCATTGGCCACCAGAAAGGGTCTCCGTCGCCAAAAATAGTTGAAACCCCGGAGTGTTTGGTTGCAAATCTCCATTATTCCATTCGCGACTGTGTATGCCCCCAACCTGAAATAAGAGCCTATTCCTATCTGGAATAACACCTGGAATATGACTGTATATACCCATCTACAACTAACAGGATGTTTTCCTAGTGGTAGAGGAACAAGATCACATATCCCATTATAGTAAAAAGCATCCATTTCATTTTTCATAATTGTCCTCCATCCCGGATCAGAAAGCATCCTAAACTGTCTTAAGAATAGAAATTTTTAAAATTTGAGAAGTAAAACGTGAAAAGAATGAGATAAGGCATGACAAGAGACATATTGACTAATCGAATGTTAAATAACTCAAGAACGAGTACTTTTTTGGAGAGCAATAGGTGGAGAGTCTGAAGCACTAGGTAACTCAGGATTTGCAAACAGAGACAAAGTTGGTGGAGGCATGAAAGTTGGGGGTTGTAAGCGACGTGAGTACACCTGTAAAGGACAAGGGAAGGCACTGAAAAGGATTGGGTAACAGTGGGTGATTGTGCAGGAGAAAGGATAAGAGTAGGTAATGGTAAAGGATCACACTCAACAAGCGGAGACGTGTCTGAGAAATAGGGTATGGACTCAAAGAAAGTGCCATTAGAACTCGTGAAGTAATGTCTAAGAGCAGGAAGATAGCAACAATATCATTTTTTGGTTCGAGAATAACCAACAAAGAAACACTTGCCTGGGCCAAGGTTATTAACATAGCAAACACACCCAAAGATTTTAGAAGGATGAGAAAAAGATGGCAATAAGGGAAACAAGATAGAGAAGGGAGAGGAACCATCGAGGATAGATGAAAGCATACTGTTGATAAGATGGCATGCAGTAAGAACACCATCACTCCAGAAATGTTTAGAAACATGCATGCGTAGTAAAAGTACTTGAGTTATATCTAACAAATGGCGATTTTTGCGTTCAGCCCATTCTATTGGGGTCTCTAAGAGCATGAAGTTTGATGAACAATTATTTTATTACTTAAGTTAGTAGCAAAGACTTTAGATAAATATTTTTTAGCATTGTCAAAATGCAAAACTTGACAAGATGCTCATCAACCAGGAGCAACAGAGGAAGCAACTAAAGCACTTTGATAAGAAGACAACTAAGATCCTCATCCAAATAATGTGGCTCGCTGAAGTCAAGAAAACACATCAAGAAATGAGGGAAGCTGTGGACCTATCAAAATTTGAGAGCGCACCGACTCATACTCAGGTTTTAAGCCAACAAGAAACCAAACAACATTAAACTCTTCACGTTGTTTTAGCATACTTGAGACAGCAAAAGTGATAGGTTGATAAATTTTGAGTTTCTCATATATGCTCACAACTTGAGAATAATACTCTTCTAGGCCCAAAGTACAATGTTCCAACCCAGAAAATTGTTGACAACTCATAAATACGAGTTGTGTTTCCAGCACCCGAATACATCTGTTTGAGATGCCTTTATATCTCTTGGGCGGTGTTAAAATGTACTAAATTAGCACAAATATTAGGCTCAATACTAGAGATCATCAAGGAGCATCTTCTTGCTTCCATTGAGCAAATGTAGAACTAGTTGAGCTAGGCATGGGATCAACCAAGTAGATACAACAAAGACCCTTGCCTTTCAAAAACATTTCAATAGACTTTGACTACAATATATAGTTTTTTTCCATTCATCAGTTTGAGTATTAGTCTCTCTTGATGCTAATTTAGATTGGTCTTTATTTTAGTTGGATGTTAAAAATGCATTCCTACATGGTGACTCAAATGAGAAAGTGTATATGAAGCAACCACATGGGTTTGTTGCTTAGGGGGAGTGTCGAGATCAATATTTTAAATTTCGTACCGTACCGGCCGGTACGGCCGGTACATATCGTACTGGAGCAGTGACCGGTACAGAAATGGTGTCTGTTTCGTACCGGCCCAGATTTTGGCTGTACCGGCTGGTATTTCGGCCGTACCGGCCATGTGTACCAGCCTGTACTGGCCGGTACCGGATTTGAGATTTTTTTTTTTCATTTCTTCCTATTTTTTAATCCTAATTTAGACTAGATTATTTACATATATATTAATATATATAATTGATTCATATATTGACTACTATTTTGAAATATAATTTATATATATTTTTATATATATAATTTTTTTTTTATGTATAGACTATTCCGAAACGGTACATGAAACGGTACCGGTACCGAAATAATTCGTTCCAGTGCCTTGACCGGTACGCTCACCGGTAAGGTTTTCAAAACATTGGTCGAGATACTATGTGCAAGTTAAAAAAAACATCATATGGTTTGAAACAATTTCTTCGAGCATGGTTTGGGATGTTCTCTGATACTATATTGGCATTCAGTCTTCATAGATGCCAAACAAACCACTTAATTTTTCACCTACATAGTGATGCATGTCATATCTTATTGGTTGTATATATAGATGACATTGTAATTACTGGAAGTGACTCAACTGGAATTGCCAAGCTGAATCAATTTTTACATTATTAGTTTTAGACAAAAGATTTGGGCAAACTTAGATACTTTCTTGGAATTAAAGTCAGTAAATCTAAAAATAGTATTAACCGATCTTAGAGAAAATATGTACTTGATCTTTTGAAAGAAATTGACATGTTGGGTGCTCGGCCTATTGACACCCTTATGGATCCGAATTGTACACTCTTGAAAGAGAAAGGGGAGTTGTTTTGGAGATGTAGGTCGGTATCAAAAACTTGTTGAAAAAATAAATTATCTGACTATCACTAGACCTGATATCTCTTATGCAGTGAGTGTATTGAGCCAATTTCTACAAACGCCTAGGATCTCACATTAGGATGCTATAATTCATATTCTTCGTTACGTTAAGCAAGTTCTTGGCCTTGGATTGTTGTATAGACCAAATAGACATCTTAAAATTGAAACTTTTTCAGATGTTGATTGGGTAAGATCTCATTCAGATAGAAGATTGACTAGTGGATATTCTACCTTTATGAAAGGTAACTTGTTTACATGGAAGAGTAAGAAGCAAACAGTAGTAGCTCGATCTAGTACAGAGGTTGAATACAGAGCAATGGCTCACCTACTAGTGACCTGACATAGTTGCAACACTTTCTCAGAAGATTGGGTTTCCGGCTCCAATACCTCTTCAATTATTTTGTGATAATCAAGCTACAATGCATATTGCTTCTAATCATGTGTTCTATGATAGGACTAAATACATTGAGATTGATTGTCACTTTATTTGGAATAATATATTTATTGGTGACATTTCTACTCCCTTTATGAAGTCTACTGATCAACTTGCAGATATGTTCACCAAACCACTATCTTATAGTTGGTTAAAACTTATTTGTTTCAAGTTAGGTTTATATGATATATATGCCCCCGCTTGAGAGAGAGTGTTAGATTACATAGTTGTAATTATTGTGTGTTATGAGGGTATAATGGTCATTTGTATGTATATTCAATTGACTATCAATGAATAAGATAAAAAGTGTTTTTCTCTCTCTATTCAATGACAGGATATAAGGATGTTGCTACGTAAATAGACTATTATACATCATCTTAGCATGCAGGGTTATTGTCCCAGCATGTTGTTTTAATATGCTTTCAAATATGATATCAATACATCAATATAGCAACTAAACCATTTAGCATATTGTAACGTAGATTGTGTAATCATATGAATCTAGAGACTTTTGAAAAATTCATCTAAATTTTGTTCTTCTACGCTCATGTATAATTGTAAATTTATTATCTTGGCAATCAGAACGTCCCCTCAATACCTAATGGCTCATCCAAAACGGTATTACTTTGAAATTTTGTGGTAATTGACTCCCTCAAAACGATACACCCCATATTTTCCTTTATAATTCACCAAAATATTTTGGTTTGTTGACCAATTGCCTTTTCAATTAGCAATTCGGATGTAGTATATTAACAACCAAAACTTTTGCTTTCTTAATTTTATGCATCTATGTCAAAAATCAAAATCACTCATGTTTCTACATACCCCTTTGTATTAAATCGAAGTAAACCCTAGAAACACTATATTATTTCAGCTCTATTGGTGTGGGCATTATCCATGATAATAATGTTAAACATGATTAAATGGTCATTAACTATCATACGTTAAAGATTTTCATACAAGTTTGATGAACAAATGTGGTCCAATTGAATGACTTTCATAATTGTAGAGCCTCTTCAAATCTAATGGCTTGTAGTAGTGAGTTGAGTTCTTCTCCTACTTGTATCAAATAGAATATATTGAGCCAAATCTTCGTCATGTAAAACTTGCTTTATTTAGATTGAAAAAATCGTATGTTTTAATGAAACCATGTGCTATACCTCGTGTTGCTCAAATGACTAACATAAGAGGGGAGGTGAATTGAGTTGTATTTAGAAAAATAACAATTATAAATCAAATATATAATATAAAATATAAACAAAATATGAAACAACAATAAATATAAAGAGTAAGGGTAAGAGAGAAGCAAACTCAGTATGTTAACGAGGTTCGGCCCCACTGCCTACGTCCTCGCCTCAAGCTACCCCTTGAGGATCCCCGAATTCACTATTCAATCTCCTTCAGGTGGAGATAGAAACCTATTACACTTTTGAGCAGCACCGCTCCAAAGAATCCGTGTAGAACACCCTCTACACTTCTAATCACCTCACACTTGGTGATTTAACTATTCCCCGTGTAGAACACCTTCTACACACACAAGGGTTATACACACCATTTTACTGATACAAGAATTGATAGTGGGTAGGCTATCAGAAAATACTCCTCAATGAGTGAAATAAAAACAATACAGCGCAAACTATATCTCTCAAAATGAACAAGGGTTAAGGCTCAATGCTTAGAGAAGAGAGAATGAAAGTTTTGAATGAATGTTGTATGCTCTTGGTATTGTGAATGTGAAGCTCTCAAATGATCTATTTATAGGCATATGAGATTTTATATTCAAATTTAAAAAGATTCACATGTCAAAGACATCATCATTTACTTTTCAAAAATTTCAAACCTAATTTTTTTACTTTTTGCATGTGACAAAAGGAGCACACTTTACTTTTCAAAAATTTCAAATCTAATCTTTTACTTTTTGCATATGACAAAAGGAGCACACTTTACTTTTCAAAATTTTCAAACAAAGACATCTACCTTTTGCATAAGTCAAGAAAAGCATCTATCACTTTTGAAAATATTCAAATAAAACATGCACATGTGAAAGATGACAATCAATCATCTTAATATTTTCAAAGTTCAAACTTTTAATCATGTCGTGCACATGTGAAAGATGACAATCAATCATCTTAATATTTTCAAAGTTCAAACCTTTAATCATGTCATGCACATGTGAAAGATGACAATCAATCATCTTTCAAAATTTTCAAATTTAATTTTCAAAATATTCATGCGCATGTGGAAAATGTATTTTAATACTTTATGATAAAATATTAATTTTGAGCCTTAATCCTAATTTCAAATTTTTAAGAGATTTACAATATTATTCTATGATTTTAATGTGAACTTGTTCCCTTCTTACTCATGCTTGCTTCCTTGATGTGCTTGATTCTATTGTGTGGACAACTTGAGCTTGAGACTCCTTTATTCTTTGAATTCATTTGTTATCATCAAAATCCATGTGTAGATTTACACGAAACTTGAAATCTTGAGTTCAACACCTCGAACAGCTGACATCCACCATAGATAAACTGTAGCCTCTCAGGCCCCCTACTGATTTTATCATAAAAGCCAATGATAGACAATAACTCCCTCTAGAACACAGCCTGCAACTTTCATCATACCGTGGTCTCCAAAGAGGAACTCTGTCCTTATATCAAAATAATAATGTAATGTCTTGAATTCTTCCTAGGGATGTGCAAATATTTCGAGCTTCGAGTTTCATCTAACCTCTGCTCCTGTTCCGAGCTCTGATGTCGAGAGTCGGAGTCATCGAAATTCAAAATCAGAGTCGCAATATTTCAAACTGCTGGTGTCGGAATCAAAGCTCCAAAATCCGACTCCGACATTTTAATTCCACTGCAATTTGAAACGTCATTTCGCCATTACTTGATATCGTATGCTTGAAACGGCGTCGTTTCGTTGTTTAATTGAATTAAACCCATTGACCCAAAGGCCAAAAGGCGAAAGTTCACTTCTTCTTCAATATTCATTAATCTTCATTCTTCAATATCCCCTATCGTCGGTCCCCAGTCCCAGAATTTTAGAGAAACCCTAGGTCCCTAAGGAGAGTGACAAGAAGTCCCCAAATCGACGCCATTCTCTCCCTCTGACGCCATGAAAATTTCTTGTCGGCGTTGCCATTTTATTTCAATCGAAGTTGTCGTTGCCGAGGTAAGTCTATCTATGCCCAAAAATTAGATCATGTCGTTGGGGACTTTCAATGAAGGATTAGATATAGGAATCTTAGGAATGTATTGGTTGCTTTTAAATGTTTTGGCTTAGAAATATTTTGGATGCTTTTAAATGTAAAATGGAGGTGAGGAAGGGGCTGTGGAATGGTGTGAGCCGTGACCGCCCTCGACATATGCAAGGAAGGTGTTTGTGAAAATGTCCCAATGGATTTACAAATTTATTTTTCATTGTTTTTACTTGAGTTTCATGGCAAAGCCTATTGTGAATATTTTACTTTGTTATGTCTCTAGCCCATTACATTGGTTGAGGATGTTGCTTAAACAACTCCAAACATATCAAGATCTACTACCATGTTGTTTTAAAGAAGAAAGTGCACTACAACAAGGATATTAATTAATTGCTGCTACATACTAGTTCACAAAAACTTAGAAAATGAAAATCATATTTCTAGTACTTGTCAATTAAAGAATGACCCAAACCTTATGAGTATAATTGACGATGAATGTAATGAACTCCACACCATTTTGATTTTAATTTTTTCGAGATTTTGAAAATATTTTAGGACATTATCAAACTTAAAGACATTGCTCTACAAGATAGAGTGTTGGTAAAAATCTTAAGTTCGTAATATATGGCCCCTAAATTTAAGACTTAATAGCAACTTGAAAGTATTCTAAACTTCATGTAAATTATACCCACTTTCACTAGATTAAGATATAATAGCAACTTGAATGTATTCTAACTTGACTTATATGTAGCATATACTTCCCATTTAGCCCACTCTACAAACTGCATAGTGCATACTGAATCACCGATTTCTAGAAGTTTTGCTTACATTTGACCTTTTTAACAACAATGACAAAAAGTGGAATTCATGGAATTTAACTTTTAAGAATTAGCTAGTTCCTATCAATCTGTGTGTTTAACTTTTATTTTTTCAGCTTCTTTGATTGTGATATGGACGTTGGACCTAGTAGAGACAATCATCTAAGAGGGGAATTCATGGATGCCAGTACACTAGTACAGGTGGGTATTAACACTATGGCTACTGCCACTCCTACCCCTAAAGCATCAAAAGCAGCTACTTCATGTGCAAGTAGTCGACTCCCAGTAAATATGGAAGACAAGGATATGTTTAATGAAGATGAGGAGATACCTTTTTTTAGAAGGTCGTGGACATGGGAACACTTGAGAACCCGCAAGCAAGATGTCACCATTGTGGGCAACTTTGTGGTTGCGATTCGAAGAAGCAAGGCACCAGTGTATTAATAGCACATCTTAATGGTTGCCAGCGGTATAAGATCGTGAAGGGTTTGGCAGTCAGTGCAAGTGAATAGACCAAACTTAGTTATGAGACTCAATTGGCCACTGATGGTACTAGTTGGCATGTTAAGAAGCTGTCAATCCTTCAATACAACGAGAAGATGTTACAGGAAATGCTTGTAGAGATGATCATTGTTGACGAGATGCCCTTTTCCACAGTAGAAAAAAAAGGCTTCAATAAATTTGTTCATACTTTTGAGCCACGTTTTCTCATGCCTTTAAGGTATACAGTGATACGATACTGTATGAAGAGGCATGTAAAGGAGAAGTCAGAATCGAAGGAGATGTTTATTCGGACTGGCTACAAAGTGTCATTTACAATTGATACATGGACGTCCGTACAAAATACCAGTTATATGTGTGTCACTGCCCATTATGTAGATAGTGAGTAGGTGTTGCAAAGGCGAATTGTTGGATTTAAAAAAATTATTGATCATAAGGGTTCATCTTTTAGTGCATTGATGGATAATTATATTAAAGATTGGGGAATTAATAGAGTGCTTTGTATCATAGTTGATAATGTGGGTGCCAATGACACTGCAATTGAGTGGTTTAGGAGGAATACAATGGCAACAGAAAATATGATTTGTGGCCATGAGTTTTTACATATTCGTTGTTGTGCTCACATCATTAACCTCATTGTATCTAAGAGGTTGAAGGAGGTTGAGGATTGTATTACCAAAGTCCAGAACTGTGTGAGATATGTGAGGGTTTCCTCCCAAAGGAAAAGCAAGTTTAAGGTTATAGCCGAACAACTTCAGATTCCATCTTCTGTCATGTTGTGCTTGGATGTTTCGATGAGATGGAACTCGGTATATATGATGTTGGATGTGGCATCTAAGTACCAAAAAGCATTTGAGCAGATGGAGGTTGAGGATGGAGGCATGAGGTATGCTTTGTTGGAGTCCACATAGGGAAGAAGAGAGCTTGGTACGCCAGACACACGTGATTGGGAAAATGTGAATCTTTTTGTTGATTTTTTGAAGTTGTTTTTTGATATAACAATGCGGATATCTAGATCAAAATACTGTACTACGAACTTGTATTTCGACGAATTGTTAGGGCTTCATGACCACTTGAAAGCAAGTTCTGCTAATACTGTGGGAGTTTTATTTAAAACGGCTATGGGGATGAAATCTAAATGTGATAAATATTGGGGGGCTATTGCGAAAATTAATAGGTTATTATTTGTGGTTACAATCCTTGACCCTCAATAGAAGTTGAAAGTTATAAAGTTTGAGTTATTGACGTCCTTGAGGAAGAGAAGGCTAGAGAGTTTATTAGAGAGTTGAGAAAGGATATTGATGAATTATATAGCCACTACAGCAATAGTAGTTAGCCTACTTCAACAGGTGGTAGTCGTAGCTCCTCACACCCAACCAGCTTGACATCTTCCTTAAGTGACAGAGGTACAATTCTTTCATCTCCATTAGTGCGGCGGTATCATCAAATCTATGCATCAAAAAATGTTATGCAATATAGGTCTAAGATTAAGCGTTATTTAATGGAAGATATTGAGGCATCTAGTGATGCATTTGTTTTATTAACTTGGTGGAAGGCTAATTTCACTAAGTTTCCTATTCTCTCCCGAATAGCCCGTGATGTGCTAGCTATTCCTATCACTATTATTGCATCTGAGTTGGCGTTTAGTACTAAAGGTCGCATGTTGGATGTATATCGCAATTCATTAGCACCAACAACTATGGAGACCCTCATTTGCATGTAGAATTGGCTAAGTGAAATGTCCGAGCTTGTAGATCCAGATCATACGATTAATCCAGAGAGTTATAGACTTGAATCAAATAACTTTAGTGACTTAGTCTTTATAGTTTATATGCTTTTGTGTGATTATTTTAATTTTGTAATATTTTAATTATTTAACTTCTATGCATTTCTAAATTTGTAGACATAGTAGTGAACCCCAACATAATTACTGATGACTGAAGAGTTGTGTGGTTTGATAGTCTTACAAGTTACATAGCTATGATATTTAGTATTCAGGTACTATATAGTATATTATCATTTTTAAATCATTTAACATATGGTTGACCATTTCATAGTATATATATATATTTTTTTTAAAAGAAATTGGTCCTTTAGATGTATTATTTTGCAGATAAATACAGATGAGGATGACTGGTACTTGGTAGTAGCTTGAAGAATGAAGGCTTTATTATTTTTCTATATTTTAATTTATATTGTCATTTGTATTATTATGTTTGTCACTTGTTGGACTTTGCCCTTTGGTTTTGTAATGCATGTGCATATGTGCCATGTGGTATGTCCTATGTAATTTATAATTAGGATTCTTATACTGTGTATTTTTTTTCCTTTATGGTTTGCACTAGTTTCAGACTTTCAGCGTTCAAATTTGCACTTTGCATTTTGACTAATTAGTAGTGGTTAGTGGTTACTGCCATACTGGTTAGTAATTTAGTAGTTGTAGTCATTATTACAACTTTGAACTTACAGCCTTAGTGAGATATTTCATATTTCTGTTATTTAATATTAACTAACTAATATATTTATAAAAGTGAAGTGTGAAGTAGCCAAGTAATGAAATCAAAATTGCATGTGCTATGATGGAATCATGGGATGCAGGTTCTTCAGTCGTTCAGGTGTAGGAAACGCCAAGGCCCAAAAGCATATCAAAACTCCGATTGGAGCTTTGGGTATTCTGACCTTTGTCGGAGTCGGAGTTGGAGGAAAAAATTTCCTCCAACTCCGACAAGAGCCGGAGGTCAGAAATTCCCACTCCCACTTTGTCGAAGTCGAAGCCCAAGCCTAATTCTTCCTATTCGTAGGTCATTTATGGCAAGCACACCATAATGGCAAATTACGATTGCCTAGCACATTGCTAATTAAAGACTATAGGATGTTAAATCTTCAACAATTAGTATTACAAACCTAAAAGCTAGATATATTATCATCTAGACAAAAGTGAGAATTTATAAATGGTTTAGTTGTGTGCAAGAAAGTGGAAAAATGGAGCATCTTATGCTGAGTTTTATAAATTATATACAATTCAATGTGTGGGTTAGGTTTTTTTCTTCTTCTAATCTTAGGTTTCAAACTATGAATAGAGATAGGAAATTCATTTTGTGAGTGGCATTGTTTGAATTGTCATTATCTTTATTCACATTTTTTTTACTATTCATACATTTTTGCATACAAATATACGTTTGTATCGCTGCATTATACTACATATATAATGAATTCTCAACCTAGTTTCATCATATCATGCTGATGTGAGATAACTCATCAACTATTAAATCAATTATTATTTTTTTTTTAATATGCTTGAAGTGTTGATGAATATACCAAGAAGGATAAGAGTATTATAAGAATATAATACTTGGAGTTTCTGCCTCACATAGGATTTGAAAGGTCACTCTCCCACCTTTATGATCTAATGACTACTTTTTCAAAGATATTTGGAACTTTAAACATGAATGATTACTTGTTCTAATTATAACAAAGAAGTAACTTTTAGCTCCTTTCCACCTTCCTTGGAAATTTAGTTTCCCTATGCAATCGACAAATGTTGGGTTGTATGTGGAGACTAATTTGGGAGCTGAAATTGAGAAATAAAGAGTTGGCTCGACACTCTACTTGACAGAAGGCTCAAGCAAAGGTCAAACAGAGAGTTTACTCGATGCATACTTGACACTCCACTCGAGTGAAGGTTAGACAAAAAATTTGCTCAACGCGCGCTCAATACTCTGCTCGAGCGAATATCGTATAAAATCAAAAATTAGGGTTTTCAGCATTTTTTTACTATAAATATGTTATACTTGATTTGTTTTGTATGAATTTTTTAATATTTCTTAAAATGAATAATTGTCAAGTGAGTGTATATTATGTGAGAACAAAAAAATCCTAGAGAGAGTGAGTTAAGATTGAATTATTGTAATCTCTTCTAGTTAATAAAGATTTATGCAGCTCTGTGAACTTAGGCGATTTGTCAAACCACGTATATTGTATGTCGTGTGCTTAATTGTACTTACTTTTAAAGCACTACCAATAGAGCAGCTATTTTTCCTTCAAAATAGACTACCAAAAATTCATTTTCTCTATTTTAGCTGCTCACTTTTACAATATATCATCCATCAACTAATCTGTTTTTTCTCTATATCATTTAAATATTATATTTTTAATCTTTGTTTATTCATTTAAAATAATTTCTCTAATATCCTCATATATTTTGATATTTATAATATCTCCCCATATACAATGTCATATATTTAAGTTTTATTTTGTATTAATTCAATTTTATAATTTAAACTAAAATATAAATTAACAAATAAAAAAAATCTTCTCGCTTGTATAATAAAAACTCTCTCAAAGTATATTATGAGAATATATAATTGTAAAAGAATATTTTTAAGCTACTCTTAGGTATATTCCGTAAATATTTATCTTGATAATTGTGAAAGAATATTCTTAAGACATTTTTGGTATATTTCATGAATATTCATTTTCGATAATTGTGAAGGAATATTCTTATTATATTCTAAGGCATATTATGAGAATATACTTTTGCTTTTCTCAAAACTTTAACTATAAATAATACATTTGGGTTCATAACTCATACCAACATCTCAATTTCTATTTCATTAGACCATTATTCAAGTTCTTTTTCTTATATAGTTCATATGGATCATGTGTTTGATATGTTAGACTCTTCATTATCTGACAAGGAGTTGCAATTAACTCTAGCATTTGCTATGGAAGAATAACGTTTGGGTAATGAAAGAGGTTCGACATCATGTCGTGATTCTATTCCACCTCGTATATTCATTCAAAGAAACTTGTTAGAAGGTCACCGACGCCTTTTCTTAGACTATTTTGGTGAATCACCCACATATCCTCTACATATCTTCCATAGGAGGTTTCGAATGTCCTCTTTTCTTGCGTATTCAAGCTGTAGTCGAAGCATACAAACCATACTTTGTCCAAAAAAGAGATGCTGCTAGAAGACTTGGTCATTCCTCCCTTCATGAAATAACTGCTGCGATGAGAATATTAGCTTATGGAGTATTTGGTGATTTGTGGATGAATATTTAAAGATTGTAAAAAATATAGTAACCGAGTGTTTGAAGAAGTTTGTTAAGGCTGTCATTAGCATCTTCTCCAACGAATATTTGAGATCACCAAACGACAACGATATTGCTAGGTTGCTTGCAATTGGGGAAAGTCGTGGGTTTTCTGGGATGTTAGGGAGTATTGATTGCATGCATTGAAAATGGAAGAATTGTTCAAGTGCATGGAAAGGAATATACTGTGGTCACATTCATAAGCCAACGATAATTTTGGAAGCCGTAGCATCATCCGACCTTTGGATATGGCATGCAATTTATGGATTACCGAGCTCTCATAATGATATTATTGTCCTAGAACATTTTTCCATTTTTAAGGAGCTCGCTGATAGACATGCTCCGAATGTCAACTACTCAATAAATGGAAATGACTACTCAATGAGATATTATCTTGCTGGTGGTATATTTATTTCGTGGTCGAAGTTTGTCAAGACAATTCATGCTCTACATGACAATAAGAAAAAATACTTTGCTACAGTTCAAGAATCGGCAAGAAAAGATGTAGAACGGGCATTTGGAGTACCTCAAGCTCAATTTGCAATTGTACGTGGCCCTGTACGGTTTTATGATCAACAAACGCTAAAAACAATAATGATGGCATGCGTAATTTTGCATAATATGATCGTAGAAGATGAGCGTCATTTATATCTTTGAGATGAAGACTTTGTTTATGAGCAACATGAAGAAATATCATTCGAGCCAGTGTCTCATAAGCATACCAATGAATTATGTGACTTCATTAAACGTCATCATCACATTCGAGATTAAGGATTGCATTTCCAACTCCAAAAGGATCTTATTGAACATATATAGCAAATATATAGTCAATCTTAAGTACTTATCTTTTTTAATTTTACTATGTTTGGCCTAATGTTATGTTCTTGTTTTGTACAAGATGTAACCATAATTTCCTTAGTCTCACTATGTTTATATTCTATTTTAAATTGTCTCATTTTGTATTGCTACTCCCATTTTGTGCCATCATCATAATTTATGTGAAAAAGAAAAGCGTTATATTTGGTTGTCCATAAAGTAATGAAGGTATATAATTAATTAGCAATACTGCCTTCCATTGACGGGAACCATTCCTTCCTATTTGTGGTAGTATTCTATACAAAAAATTAGCTTGGTTGTGCTATGTTCTTTACAAAAGAACTAGTAAAATAAGCATTCCCAAAAGTGGCTACATTGTTACCTTTCAAAAAACAATGACAGCCCATACACCACCCAGTCATGGCTGTGTAGACCTTCGCTTCTCCAATATTTTCATTTGGAGGCCACTCCAATATTCTTGCTAGATTGAAAGTAAACTTGAGGTGTTCATCCTCATAAATTATTTCTCTTCTCTTTCTTGATCTGCTAGCATCTTCTCTTTTTTAAGGCGTAGAAACTCTTCTTTATCAGCTTCCTTCTTAGCATTTGCCCTCTTCTTCTTTTCACTCATATCAATCACCAAATCAGTTAGTGATTTGGAAAAGGTACTATATCAGCTTCCTTCTTAGCATTTGCCCTCTTCTTCTCTTCACTCATATCAATCACCAAATCAGTTAGTGGTTTGGAAAATGTACTATTTTGCCTCATCCGCTTCTTTTCAACATTTTTTCCAATGGGTCTCTCAACATCCACATCTATAGTTGGAGTGATGGTGTTTTCATCTAAGTTTGTAAACTCCGGCACACGAGCATCTGCGGCAATTGATCTTCTATTAGGTTTCGCTTTCTCGTCATCCACAAGAATCTCTTTCCACTTTGGATGGTGCCTAAGAATGGTCCAACAGTGAAGGAAGTAGAATGTTGAGGGCTCTTTTCTTTGCTAGAGATCCTTTGCTTGCTCAATCTAAAAATTCAGAAAATATAAATATGAGAAATATATCTAATACAATATGTCTAGCTAAAAAAAGTTAAAGGATAGGTGTTTATGCACCTTATCTTGCTCAATAACTCCATTTTGGCACCTTCCTTCAATTTGAGCTAAAGCCCCACAAAATTTATTTGTAGCATGTTGGATGACTCCCCCCATCTATTCATGAGAGAGACCTAGGTACGTGCACAAGATGTGGTGTTTTTGTTTTCCATATAATATTCATGTATTCTAAACCCAAAATGCATGCTTTGATTGATCAACCCCACTGATTGAGTCCAAACTAGCGTTAAGCCAAGATGACATAGTAAGGTATCCTCCATTGGAGTAAAGTTCCCGCCTCTAGGTTTAGTGTTTTTAGCTGTTGTGGGTGTCGGATTGGGTTTCAAAACTTGGGACTCTAAGTTGGTGAACGATGTGGGTAGATAGTCATTGAAGCTTTCTTCCCCCCTGTAAGAGGGAAGTGAAGGAACCAACTCCATGGAGTTGAGACTCCATCCTTCAATAGAATATATGCATCAGAATATAGAAACGTTTTAGAATATATATGCATCAGAAATGCATTATAGTTGATTGCCCAGAAACATTTTAAAATATATAGTTGAGAATCCAAATATATGCATTATATTTGGCTGCCCAGAAATGCAAGGGAAATATATGCATCAGAATATATGCAGGAAATGTATTAAGTTTTTAATACATCAACACAATGAACAATGACTTAAAAGCACTCAGAACAATGAATTTATTGGGTAGGGCATGTTTATAGCTGCAGGAAATCTATCAACAGTTTAATACATTAGAATATGTGGTTGAGTTAAGTAAAACAGAACAACCAACTATAATCTACACAATTTAAAAAAAATCTCCAACATTTTCCCACATCTCCAAGTCCAAACATGCATTATAACATTGAGAAATGATGTTATTCTATCTATGATTTTATCATTTAGCTATATTATATATGTGACAGTATAAATAGTTTTATATAGCAACCACTTCAATGAACAATCAAGTAAATGTTACTTTAGCAAGTGTGACTCAGGATAAGTCAAGGATGAAGAGTAACATTGTCGTATAATACAATGAGACATCAAATTCACTCAATGTTGGTGTTTAGTATGTTTACAATAGCATATTCAACAAATATCTCCCTTTAGTGTTGCATCTAATGTAGTGAAGAATCAATTTAAGTCAACTAGGAATCAGTCCCAAACAACATTCTTAACAATTACAAGTCATTTTCTTTCTTTCTGATAAAAATTTTTCTTTGGATAAATGGATGTCATGTCATTCCAGATTTGCATATCAGAGAAATGCAGAGAAAGAGCCCATTTTGAACCCACCAATCAAGTCAAGTGATGAATGATGATAATGAAGTACTCAATAATACAGACTCATTGGTAGTTAGCGGGCACTGAATAATCAATAGGCACCAAAGAAATTTAAGAAAAGGGAAGTTAAAAGATGAATATTTGCTTCCAAGACCGAAGAGACTCATGGTATCTCTATCTCTCCCTCTCGCTCTCACTCTCACTCTCGCTAGATTTCAAGAACGAGAAAGCAAGACAAAATGTTGAACAAAGAAGAACATGAATTGGGGTGGGGATTCTACAATCTTTCGAGAAAATCGAAACTTTATGATTGCGCGATTTCACGATCTCCAAATTTCTAAGCCCTAAACAAAAATCCTAAACCTCATTTGCGCTATTTCAAACTCACATCTACTCGATTTCTAGCTTTCAAACAAATACAAGACAGTACATAACCCTAAACTCCAAAAAATTCAACGAGCAAGGCTTCTTTGAAGTCGAGAAATGCACATCTGTTTCTCCAAGATGATGCGATGAAGTCGAGATGGAGGGGGGAGCAAGAATCTATTATTTGGGAGTGTTATTGTATCTATGAAGTGATTTAAATTAATTAATTATTTTATTCTTGAATAAATGATTATGAATGCAATAATTCTCAAATAATAGATGTTCTCAATCATTATTCAATCAAAAATAAAAGCTATCAGAAATTACTCGAAAACATCACTAAAATAATAAAATATACTTTTGAAAGTAAACAATATCCCGCTATATGTAATGGAATTACTATTTATACTTTCATAATTTTTTTATTTTGAAGTGTCTGATAGAGTAAATTTTTAGACACTTTAAACTATATTTTAAAGTAAAAAATTATTTAATTATTTTATTGACAGTGTTTTTATTTTTCTTTGCCATCATTGATGTGTGTTTTGCACAATAACAAACCGGTCGGAAGCATAAACAAGTGGATTGGCAATGAGAACAAAAGCATAAACGGATCCTAATCCATCACGTTGAAAGTATTAGAATAAATAATCCATCACATGTAGTGGGAATAATGTTGGACAAATGTAATGTTGTTACGAAGGATTAGTTTAGGTGATGCCAAAAAGGATGATTGATCTCTTAGCTTTTTGGAGAGGTCCTTGGTGCAAGTCTCCTATTGCAGCAATATGAAAGATGCTCCTAATATGTCTCTATGTTGTTGTATTTAGAAGGAGAGAAATGAAAGAAGCATAAAAAATAAAATAAAATAAAAATTGAGAGCGGTATATGGATGAGGTTAGACATTTCTTTTTCGATACTTTGTATCACTAAAGTAGGACGTATAACCAATGCTCTTGCATATGTCGGTATTAATAAAATTTTGTTTACCGAAGAAAAAAGAAAAACTTCAGTTCATCACCAAACTCTCTCTCTTGATTTTAATTTATGTTTTAGGAGTTGTTGATGATGCGTGTGGTTTTGATTAAAAGAACATTATATCTAAATTTATTTATAATCACTGCTCAATTCAAGTCTATCATAGTCAGTCCTCATTAATTTGTAAATGTCTCATAGATTGTGAAGTAATTGTTGCTTGTGATGCTCTCATCTTATCACAAGATGCTGCATCGTTAAGAGTTGTGTTTATATAAGAAATTTTAAGGTTATGACATGCTATGATATACCTTAGAGCCGGTCGGGCTTTTAGATGCTAAATAAACAGTCCACCAATAACGTTAGGCCACGTACGTTGCACAACCAAATAGCCCTACATCAGCGAAGCACACAATTCCCAGGTTCTCCCTCTCACCCTCTCGCGTCTCTTCTTCCTCCCCCTCCTCTCTTCCTTTCTGTGACGACGGACCCCTCTCACGATGGACTGTGGTGGTTTCCTCTCGGCGCTGTGACCACCGACACCCTTTAGGGATTTGCCTCTCGCGACAGAACATAAATCGGAAGATTGGTATTTCTCTCATCTCCCTTCCATTTTCTTCGACCTTTTTTCTTCAATGTCGAGCATCGTTCCATTAAAGCTTGGTATTTTTACTTAGTGAATCCCCCTCATTTTTCATTTTTCTGTAGAACTGAGGAATGCCAGTATTTTTACTTAGTGTCTAGTATTATAGTAGTTTGAATCGCATTTGCGTTGCTGAAAGTGGTTTTGGTTTTAGTAGTTTGATTCCCATCCTACGAGTAAGGATTTTGAAGAGAAGAGAAGACTGAAGAGAGCACGATTAATGGAATTGGAACCTGGAATTCCAGTTCCATCAACTTCTTGGATACTTCACTAGTTCCTCCCAAGACTATAAGACACTTGACTGGTTTCCTGTGATAGTTTTTTTTTTTTTTTTTTTATCTTCTTAATTTTCCATTGCAGGAGATGTGTTTTTGGTTGAAGAGCCCTTCTCCTTTCTCTGCTCTGTTTAATCTTTGACATATTACTTCATCATAATGATTTATTATGAAAAACAGGAAATGATCAGGCATGCCTCGTGATTGAGATGTAAATTTTTTGACCTGCCATATATATATTTACTTACACAAATCTCACTTGCATTCTTGTGTAATCAGGTGCGTTTTGAGCTCACATTCTTTGCTCTGAATCCCAAGCTAAATGTTGTGGCTCCCTGGAGGGAATGGGATATTACAGGGAGAGAAGATGCTATTGAATATGCTAAGAAGCATAATGTGCCTATCCCAGCAACAAAGAGATCAATATACAGCAGGGACAGGAGAATTCAAGAAATGTCCTTTTGTTATATATATATATATATATATATATTGTGCTTCTTCTTTTTTTTTTTATGTTGTCAAAGAATGACAATGTGTGTCGGCCAATGCTACAACTCATGTATTGAACATGTGGTTAATGTATTGGTAACTCTTGGAGATGTATTGACCGCTTGGACATGTGGTTAGTTTATTGGTAACTTTTGGGCATGTGGTTAATGGATTGTGTAATTTAATGTTGTTACTTGTTAGATGGAGCCATTTGTCATATTATGCAATATGCCTTTTTTTTTTTATTTGCTTGTTAATAAGCCGCTCAAAATATATGATGCAAAGGTTTATTTATTGATTTGCTTGCCAAGTACACAGGGCTGTACCCTCTACCTGTCTAACCTGATGTGATTACATTAGGAAACAAACACACTAATTTTAATGCCTAAATTAATATAACTCCTGAAATTAATGCCTAAATTTTAACTTTAATAAATAGTCCTTTTAACACAATCTTGCAATGCCTGCTGCTGCGATTTCATTATTTTCAATATCTTGTCATTATTTTGGGACATACCCGACATTATCTGTAATAATACTAGGTTCATGCACATGGCTTAAACAGAATCGGAAACATGTGTCCCGTTTAAAATTTTCCGATAAATTACTTTGTAAGAAAGAACAACCTATTCAGAAAGTAACTGGAATGACTCAAGGAAAGTTCAAATCACGAGCCTATCACGGGTTAACAAGTATCAAAATCTCCTAAATGCATCTTCTCTTCAATAAAAGCTGCAAAAGTGGTGTTTCTTCAACTGAAAGTCCCTGCACAATAAAAATAAACACGGGTTAAATAGAGGAGCAAGAGACTTGTCCATGACACGAGAAAACGTAAATAACTCACATACATGGTATAAGATCATCTGCACTAGGAATCCAAATGCTGTGATATGTTCTCAGTTCTTGGCCCAAGATCCCTACAACGACAACAATTTAAAAATGTAAAAAATGCACGTGGTGGATGCTATTAAAAATACTTAGAAGAAGTAAGGTCCAACCTAAATTAATCTTGGATAGAAATAAACTATTTAATTGATGGTAGTCCGGGTATATGATGTCTGTTTCCCCTTGTACTATTCATTAAACACCATGGAACAGAGAAGAAGTTTTTCCTAAATTGTAGGTGTTTTAAATCTAACTCAATTCATTGAAAGATTAATGCTTTTATTCCATTACAAAATGCTAAATCCAAAACAAACACAATGTAAACTTTGGACTCGACACACTCAAAATCAATCCCCAAAAAAATATTTGACTGCAAAGTATTCTAGCAAGATTTAAACCACACATCATAAGGATACCAAAAACAGCAACCATCCACCAAAACGTGGGAGCAAAACGTCCCCTGGCTGGTTATTCTTATTTTTTTTATTGAATTCAATTCATATTCTCCTTTTGGTGATGCTTTCATTTTAAAGAATGAAAATAAGTTGCTGGACAATGCATAAAAGCAACTTCTATGCGAGAGAGAGACGCTTGCTTGACAATGCATAAAGCAACAACAAATTAAATCAAGCTACTACCAGAATGCACAAATCAACAACAAATTTTTAAGAAATTGCTTACATTACTTCCTTCAAAGGTTTCTTCCAACCAATTTGTCATCAGAAATCGCAAGATTTTAGGGATGGAAAGATTTTTTGAAAATTTCAAGAATTACTTGGCATTGAACTGTCGGCATCGGAATGAGACCTATCGGTGAGGAGGTGGGCGACGGAATATGATGTCTCGGCATCGGAATATACATGGGCTGCGTCGAACTTAGCTCAACGAAGGAAACCTGAAGAAGAGAATGTCTTGCCCAACTGAAGCCCCTTTCGAAATGGGGCTGATCTAATGGAGATTTCCTGTGTATGTTTATTGTTTGTTACGAGAAATTGCTGATGTGACAAGCCACTAGTGGAAGGCTCTTTACTCCACATGTACAGTAAATCGAAGGACAAGGAGAGCCAACCATGCACTCGACTGTTTGCATTCAACAACCACCATCTTGAACAGAGCTTGGGAACATTCACATCAGGCTCCCTCACTTTGGCGTTTTACCAAGATTTAACCAATAAATAAATAAAATCAGCAAATACAGCAAAGGATTAGCCTCCTTAAATACTAAATAGGGAGATTTTGGATTTGCAACATCTACTCATATTGGGCAATTGCAACAAAACTAAACACTTTTTCATGTGTTTTGATCTCTGTTTATGATATCATTGATCTTCGTAGAACAAATTAACATTATCTTCCGAAAGAAGATGTGAAATAGGATGACAAATAAAAATAACACACATTGTAAAGGGCGAAAAGGAAAAGCTCCTGCTTTTCAATAGAGCAGAAGCAAATACAATACAGCACTTCAATTATATCATGGTAATTCTGAAGAAACCTTAATCAAGCTTGGACCTTGTCCCACTTGAGGGGCTTCACCACCTCCCATGTGAAGTCAGGGTCATCCCTGCCAAAATGTCCATATGCAGCTGTCTTCAAGAACCTACCATTGCCTCCCCTCTTGAGATCAAGATTAATAGAGATCATACCGGGCCTGAAATCGAAGCTCTCCTTAACAATCTTGAGGATCTCTTTATCGGGGATCTTTCCCGTTCCATAAGAGTCAACAAAAACAGACAAAGGCTCAGGAACTCCAATGGCATAAGAGACTTGGACGATGCACCTCCTCGCAAGTCCATTGGCCACAATGCTCTTTGCAGCCTGCCTAACAATGTATGCACCACTCCTGTCCACCTTAGTTGGATCCTTTCCCGAAAATGCACCGCCGCCATGAGCACCCCATCCACCATAAGTGTCAATGATGATCTTCCTACCGGTGAGGCCAGCATCACCATGAGGGCCGCCAATGACAAAACGGCCAGAGGGGTTAAGGTGGAATATGGTCTTCTCGTCAAGATACTTCTCTGGAATGACAGGCTTGATCACATGCTGTTTGAGATCAGCCGCAATCTCATCATTGGTGACAGTCTCATCGTGCTGCGTAGAGATGAGCACGGTGTGTACCCGAATCGGAACCCTGGCGCCATTGTCATTGTAATACTCAACAGTGACTTGGGTTTTCCCATCTGGCCTAAGCCACGGGCATGTGCCATTCTTGCGGACCTCGGTCAAGCGAGCACCAAGCTTCGTGGCAAGCACATGGCTCAGAGGCATCAATTCAGGGGTCTCATCTGTGGCATAGCCAAACATGTGGCCCTGATCACCAGCACCAATCTCTTCAGGCCTCTTGGTTAGGTGGCCATGGACACCCTGAGCAATATCAGGACTCTGCTGCTCAATGTTGACAAGGACCTTGCAGTTGTCCGCGTCAAGACCCACATCGTCTGAGACAAACCCAATTGTTCGGCAAGTGTCACGCACGATTTTCTCGTAGTCCACATTGGCTTTGGTTGTGATCTCTCCGAACACCATGACCAAGTTGGTCTTGGTGCAAGTCTCACAGGCCACCTTGCTATCGGGGTCCTGTTCTAGGCATGCGTCAAGAACTGCATCAGAGATCTGGTCACAGAGTTTGTCTGGGTGACCCTCGTTCACTGATTCGGAGGTGAAAAGGAAGGACTCCATTTCTTTCTAGCTGTAAAAAGTACACAAAAGTCCTGATTAAAATCATGATCATACGGCATAAATAGATCAAGAATTAGAATCTATTCAGATGGGATTTTCCATAGATTCGTCCAGTACAATTGCTAGTAAGTTAAAAACAGCTTAGAAAAAAAAAAAAGTTTAACACATCTTAATATTGAGACAACCTTGGCAAAATCTAGCACAAAACTGTTTGGAGTTTCAGATATGGGGAATTAGTAATATCAATGACTCTCTTCATAAATTACCAAACATTCATCTCCCGACAAGGACTAATGCACAATGGATCTAGCAGAATGCAGGCCAAAGAGTCCAGAGATTTTGGGAGATGGGACATGGGCAACTAAAACAACAAACGACAACCCTTTTATTTAAGTTAGCCATAGGCAATCTTAAAAAAGCACTACAAACAACTACAGCTACAGATGTGAAGAAAAATCCCTCATACAAAATGATTGATCCATTCATAGTTTCCTCAAAACAACCAACGCCCACCATAACATAATCCTTGATATTAATGCGCACACATTCACAGATGCCACCAGATCTGCAGCCAAAATTAGTGCACATTTGGAAAAAAGTTGACGAAATGGCAAAATACTAGGATAAGAACACCCTCTCGCTATCGACCTAAGAAACACTTCTCAAATTAACCAAAAACTCGAACCACTGAAACCACACAAATTGTGCAAATCGAGGCAAAACAAAGAAACAAATCCGAAACAAAAGAAAGCTTACCTCGAAAGGGAGGGAGAGATCGATTGTATTTGAGTTTGCTTCGAAAGGGAAAAGGAGCAAAGACCTTCCCTCAAGCTGTGAGTGGAAACTTGGATCCATGGGTGCATATTTAAAGGGAAAATGTGGAGTCCAACAACCCCACAATTTGGGTCAGATTCATTCAGCGTTACGTGGGATCTACATCCACGGCTGTGGTTCACCGATCCATCTGTGTAATCTCATCGAACGGTAGAAACGTGTCGGTGGGCGAGAACTTGAGGATTGAAAGGACACGACGCGTTTACCACGACTTGAGCTGTACAGGCTACAGCACAGGTTGTACCCACCAACCTTTTGGTTGGCCACTCCCCATTGACCATTATGTTCAACACATGATTAATTAGGAATGTTTTGAGATTAGATTTTCTTAGAATTTTTTTTCACAAAAGATAAAAAAAAAAAACAGTGGGGGGAATTTTCCGAGATTTTGTGCAAAGAGTAAGACCTTTTTTAAAAACAAAAAAAAAAAAAAATCTCTTAGATATTGATCTGATAAATATAATATGTTAAATTTATTTTATAATAAAATAATATTATAACTTGATGCATTACAATCAATTAACTTATAAATTTTATTTTGTAAGGTTTTTTTTAGCCAAATATTTTCCTTTTTAAAAGTATATTTAGATTTGGAAACTCCTTTATGTTTTTATTAATGTTTTAAAAATTATGGGATTCTTTAAAAATATATTATGGATGGAAATTTTTGAGAGAGATCATTTTGTTGATTTTATTGGAGCTGTTTTGGGTTTTTTTTTTTCTAAGAGAAACAGAGACAAGATGTATTAATAAAATTACTTTTGAGATTGTTGTTGTGCAAAGATGTTTGATTTGTGAGAAAGAAAATTTTTGAAAAAACCAAATCAAAACTTGTTGCCAAATTTCACTTGAACCCCACCCTCTTAACTCTTTTTTATCTTTATTTTAAGTATGTGATGAAATATGGGGGATTCGATTTCAGACATCCTTGACAAAAAGAATATTGGCTAGGATTCAATCTCCGAACATCTTCGATAAGTTATCAATCACTTCTAATTTATTATTGATTTTATAACCTAAGAATGATGTTGAGATAGGTAAATAAAGAGAGTTTTTATAATATTTATATATGTAATTATATTGCACAAAAAATTAAAGGCAATTGTTGATGTCGTGTTTCACAATTTGGGCTATTCGACAACAGCCCAAACAATTCAGACCTGCAAGAGAGAGAAGAATGAGAGATTAGGGGTCGATGACCACTTCAATAATAAAGTTAGGCAAAAATAAATGTGAACAAGTAAAATAGACAATGATGAAAAGTGTAGAAACGTAACCTCTATTCTAAAAAGGAGTGGTGTAATTTATAAGTTCGTCCGAGTCTTACTTGTTGTGGAAGAATGATAGGGACATATTGTCTGTCTATTCAGTCATCATTCGTTCGATTGTATCAGGGTGGGTAAGTCTGTCTTGGGCAGAGTTACCGAGAGGGGTCAAGGTGGGCAAGTCTACCTTGTCCAAGCTATATTGGCCCCTCACTTTCCGTTGTTGTGTGATCTTCATTTAACCTACTTAATATTTAATGTGGTATAATATTCGTCTGATTTTCATTTAATGTGGTGTCCACGTGTCATTTTCGCCTGCTCACTTCTGAGGTGTTTCCTAATGTGGATCCCCAACCTTTTTCAGATTGGGCATATGCTATCTGGTTGATCCAGTTTACTTGGTTAACACTCCGGCGTATCTCATTCGGGTCGGGAGCCCACTCCACCGCCTAATATCTTATTTGTATAAGACTTGGGTTTATTCCCCTCTTGGCCCCGGCCCTTCTCATTTAAATGGACGTTCCCTCACATCAATAATAAAGGTTACACAATCAAAATAATTCCAATCATGCATGCATCTTAAGTCCAATAATTTAGAGTCAATATCTCTTACAGTTATTTTACTTAAAATATTTTTTAAAATCAAAAGATATTGACATAATATAATCCTCATATATGTTCATAAATTAGTTTTTTAATAAGTATTTAAATTATATTTTAAACAAGGTTAGGCTTTTAATTTGGATGCAAAGATAGATGAGAGACATGAAACTCGTACTCTAGTTCAGAAATATTTGAACACTTATTTATATATTATATATCATTATAAGAAAAACGAGTTTTATGACTAATTATATATGATGAAAGACTATTTACAATTAATTTTAGTTTAAATAATCATTTTTTATAATTAACTTTCTACAAATAAGCAATTAAATCTCTTTAATGTATATGCCATATATATTTAATTTTTTATGTTTCAGATTCTAATTTCTATAGTTAATTTTATATGTATGTAAATATATATTAAGAAGGAAACGATAATTAATAACGAGGGAAAATGTTTTTAACTTGGCTTATTAATTTCATCCCGCACTTAATTATATAATTATCATAAGATTAGTAACGCATGCTACTCTTTAAATATTATTCTTTTTTGTAACATTAATCGTAATTGATTTAATTGATGTGATCCATTTTAATAGTACTTTCGTAACTCAATCGTTTAAATGAAAAAAATCACTTAAAATGTGACAGATCCATCAGTATACTTAAAAACTAAAAGTAAATAATAATTCATTATAGCTAGCTAAAAATTTTATGCACTATTAATTGCTTACGTAATCGTATATATATGTTTCTCTAATTAATATATTATAAGGATCAATGGAGGTCGTGACCATTAATGCTTGTTTGTTTATTTAATTGGAGGCCACATCATCTAGTGGGTTGGTGGGTCGTTGATGAGGTGGTGTTACATCCTCTTCTTCTACGTAACCTTTGATGGCTGCCAAACTACCAACCCCCGCCCAAGTCTAATTACACGTTTGGGAAGTGAGTTTCTCAAGTATTTTTAAATTATTTTATTATTATTTATTAATTTATTATTATTATTTATTTAATTTTATTATTATTATTTATTACTTTTATAAAATTATTTAATATTTTATTATTACTTTTTACTTATCTTTTATTATTATTCACAATTTTTTTTTAATATTTTTCACATCCAAACCTAACTAAATCTGACTCTGACTTGATTCGTCAAAGAATTCTCAGAATTATTAATGCTCCTTTAAAAAAACATGAAAGAATTATGTGAAGAAAGCAATAGATCTTTTTCACTTGCCTAGAAAAAAAAAAAAAAAGTGAAGATCAAAGCAACGCATGAGGCCAACTAATTAAGTGCCCGAAGCTAATAAGCTTGTTGCCAGCCTAACCACGTGGCAACTTTATATACGATGATCTTGAATCGCTGTCTAGAACTACTTTGAAACTTTTGGAGACAGCAATCAATTATATATTTTCGATCCAGTGCTAGCTATATATGCATGGAAAGATGGCATTATAAATTCGAACGACGTCGTGACGGCCATCATCCCATGATCGATATTGCATGATGCAACGACGTCGGACCAAACCGGTAGGCCGGTCTTGATATATAATGTATGCATGTTTTACACATGGTACATATATATATATATATGTGTGTGTGTATTTATATTTTTTTATATAATTATATATATGCGCAACTGTATTAGCGAGGTTCATGAAGAATATTATACTTCCATTTGCCTACTCTAACCAATTCATGACTCCTTCCAGGTCCACCACTTCACGGCTCTTTATGTGCTTATAAATATTTGCGTGCTTGCATACACTACAAAAATATCAAAAAAAAAATTGATATATATAATTAATTAATAAATAATACTATTTTTCATCTTATTTTTTATCATTCTCTCATTGATATTAAATGATTGAAAATTATTTATTATATTTTACTTATTAGTTTATTATTTAGTGCCATATCATAGAATGATGAGAAGATGATGATCGAGAAAGAAGATTATAAATAGATTTACTCCTAATTAATTAATCTTTTTAATTACAAATAATTAATTACATATACTCGTTTCTCGTTGAATTTTAACAAGTATGGCTGAGCTACGGTACTACCTATACTTCTTTCACTCAATTCGTGGGCCTACTTTAAAGATATATATTGTATAAGTGTGTCATTTGTTTTGTTTCAATTGTAAAAATCCTAAGTACAATTGGTGGTTTTTGTTGACAGTCTTTTAAGAGATTTATCCAAAGTTTCTATTACAATTATGATAGGATGCCGTGGTAAGCACTGAGTAGTTTGCACTAGCTCTGGATAAATTTTTGTGGTTAAAGAAATGTCTGTCTCTAATTTTCACAACCATTGGGAGGAGAGAGTGTGTCGACACAATCGCAGTCTCGCAACTGCCTGAAAATTTTGCGCATACGCGCCCGTACACACACATATATATATTAGTGGTGGAGTAACGTGCAAGGCCCGTTCCCTTAGTTGAATAAAAATATTTTGTAAAACTAATATTTGTTTTATTAATAAGCTAAATGTGATTGGAAATACATAATAATTACATTCTATTTGTGTACTATGTAAAAGAAATATATATTAAAACAGATCACTATAGCTTGATATAAATCTAGTTAAACAAAAAGCAACACATAGGAATGTAAATATAGTTTTAATTAAGAGTAACATATAACATGCAAATATTTTGTAAGATTCTAAAAATGGCAGTTTACACGGTTGAGTTATAATTGCATTCAAGAGTCATGTTGTTATTTCATCTACTATATAGATGGAAAAGACGTTGAATTTTTTGTGCCATTGGTGCTTTCACTTGTTTAGGTCTATAAAATAACCTACCTAGTCCAACAGCATAAAAGGGTCAATTGTTAACAATTTAGAGGCTAATACTCTTAACTTTACATTCTTACTTAGTTATAATTAATTTTTAAAAAGATACATGTTGATTTTCTTGACAACTATCTCAAAGTGCGAAGGATCAATTCATCCTTAAAAAGTTATGAAAAAAAAAATTATTTTTATTATTGTATACTTATTTAAAAAAGACAGCAATATATTCTGAATACTTACCTTATGTTTCATAATTTCAGTCATATTGGAGATATGCCATGTTTAAATTTTATAATAGCGTTAAGATTTTCCGTATTATCGTACTGTACTATCATACCTGTACGATTAAATCCTTTAAGGTTTTTAAGTTTAGGAGAGGAACCAGATAATCACTAAGATAATATAGAGTGGTTAAAAATTGGAAGGAGAAGATTAACAAAATAACACTAACAATCTTATACAGCATAAATTATAATAAAGAAATAAAGAAATCACATTGACATTTGTCCAATTTCAACAAATCACATCTAATAATCTTTTCACTATCTAAAAATAAATAAATAAATAAATCTCATTGACATTTGTTCAATTTTTAACAAAGCACATCTAATAATTTTTCAATTTTGCTATATATAATCTCTTTTGCGTATTTTGTATGTACTCTACCGATTCATTAAAACATTTTACTAAAATGATTGTATATAAAATTTTTGATAATTTTTCCACTATCTAAGTTCAATTTTTTTTAACAAACTACATTTGGCTGACAAGGTACTTTCAATTATTTTCAAAATATTCTATTATTATTTATTATATTATTATTATTATTTAATTATTTTTATTATTTTTTATTATTATTTTATTTATTATTATTATTATTATTTCTTCTCAATACTTTTTAACATTTCTCACTTGAATAGTAAAAGATTCATTTCCAAAAAAATAATCACACTTTAGTATTTTGCTGCCCGTCCGGCCCAAACATATAGGGCCATACGGCCCATTAACTACACTAGCTAATAGCTATGAGAAATGCTATTTTCTTTTCTTTTATTTTGTTATTTATTTACTTTATTTTATTTTACGTTATCTAACCGCTAGGCGCTAAAGGCTTTCATTGACTTTCATAATTGTTCAACAAAACTCACCGTCGAAGCAACAGAATCCCATTTCGTAACCCAACCAAAGAATTTCCAGCAATTCTTTCACCGGTCTTCCTGTACCGAAATTTCCAACTTCCCTCGTTTTCATATCCTTTCGTTTCTCCCTAGGTTAAATTACCAAGACTTCAATTCCTTCCTGTGATTCAAACTCTCCCGGGGGAAGGGGGGAAACAAAAACGATGGGAAAGAGTAAATCTTTCACGGATCAACACACATTTGGTTCGATTTTTTTCTTTATGAACTCCGTAGTTTTTCATTTCTTTTAGCTTAATATGATACCGTTATTAATATCTTACAGTGGTGGTTTAATGGTGCAGAAGAACGCCTTCAAGACTCGAAAAATATAATTTTGAAATACCCAGATCGAGTCCCTGTAAGTTTTCACGGAATTCTATGGCTTTGCTTTCGAGTCATATTTCCTTTACTTTCTGTTCTCGTCGTTCTTCGACAAATAATTCTCTAAATGTTGCAATTTATAATTAGAAATTGATAACTTGCGGTTGACCAATATTTTTTGAATGGATAACATGTATCTGTTAACTCATTTGCATTGATCATTATTCGTTTTGCTTTGATCTTGTGCGTTATTTTTTGTTTATATAAGTTTCACAGTATCTTAATTTTATTAATCGGTGCCGGGTTTTTGTTTTCATGCATTTGATGTGGTAGTAGAAATAAGGCTTGAACACCGTAAGCTATCAAGAGAAAAATGTCTTGTATAGTTGTATTTGATGGAATGGTGAATATATTTATTTTTGATGGTATAGGATATTAAGAGAAACCCAGATGTGAAAATTTTGGACCATCAATATTATGTTCCTATAAACTCAAAAAGCCATTGGGCAAAAAGTTGCTTATGGCTCTCGACAGTCAAAGTTTGAGATCAGTGTTAATCAAAAACTTTCAACCACCGATATTTGCTTATGGCTTTCTGCTCTCCTCCTTAGTCCAATTTGGGCACTTGGACAGAAAGTTGCTAGGTTTTCTTTATACAATTCTGATGTCGGATGTCGTAGCTGGTAAGAACAAATCTTCATCGAGTAAGACAAGTTTTAGTTTGTGAGTATGATCTCATTTCTGAAAGTCAATTTGATTGCTACTAGGGGCGGACCCAGCTTACTGTGGTAGCCCCCCAAAATTTTTTAAAAATTAATTTATAATATAAATATATATAATTATATATATATAATTAAAATTCTCTTTTAAATTAAAAGTAAATAAAAATCCCCCCCCCCCCAATTTTTTTTACTAAAATTATTTATCTAAATCTTAATATATATCCATTTATATTTTAATTTTTAATTTCACTTAAACTCAAATTTTAATTTACATAATCTCAGAGTTACTTAACTAACAGTCTAACTCTAATAAAAAAATTGACTATAAATTTATATAATTGTAAAATTGATTGATTATATTCACTTATTTAGTTTCAATCTAACTTGTATGATTATGAGATATAATTTGTTAAAAATTTAATAGCGTTACATCATTACTTATTAGAAAATTCTTAAATTTATTCTTAATCTATAAATTTTTCTTAAATCATAGAAAAATATGAGCAAGTATTTAAAAATAATTGATTTTTTTTTTAAAAGACGTAAACAATTCGAAGATTAATATACATTTAGAGAACTCGGTAATAACAAAATATGACACTTTTATCACTGATGATCATCCTTATAAAATTTATATTTATTACACATTTTATCGATCGCCCCCCCAAACACAGAATTCTAGTTCCGCCCCTGATTGCTACTGACCTCAAACTTCCCAAAACTTCCTGGCCATACTTAGTTCTATCCTCCTTAATTGACATTGGGCAGGAAGTTAGGTTTTCTTTGTGCAGTTCTGATGTGGGATGTCTTTGCTGGTAAGAAAGAATCTTCCTTGAGTAAGACAAGTTTTAGTTTGCTAGTAATGAATCATTTCTGAATGATGATTCATTACTGATCTCAAAATTTCCAAAACTTCTTGGCCAAACTAAGTCAATTTTTGTTTTTTAATAAATTATAAGATGAAATCTCGAACGTTGTGTTTTCCTTTTTACAAGCTGAGGATCAACGATGACTCGGTGGTGAAAGGTATTCTATGGTTTGGATTTGGTTGGCTTCTTTCTCGCGCTCAAGAACTAAAATTTGATGTTGATATCGACTCAGGTTTTTTACTTCAAAAGTTGTTTAGTCTTTAATTATTCCTCTCATTAGATGGGCACATATCAGGGATTACACTAGACTTTATGGTTCCAAAATACCTCTTTTTAGCAAGGAAAGGCAGGAGCAAGTGAGCAACTGTTTAGCTGTTGCATCTTATTTGTGTTTTTCTGTTTTCTTCTTGCAGGTGATTATTGAAAGATATTCGAGAACAAATCTGCCAGAATTGGAAAAGAAAAAGTAGGCTCTAGCTGTCATAATTATCCCCTAATTATTGAAGACAGTTTATTTTATTAAAATCAACCTGATTTAGTGTAGTTTACTGTAAATGCTATTGCCTTTTCATTATGTTATTCATCTTGTCATAGTGCGTCTGACTTAATAGAGAGCTGTGCTTTTGGTCAAGTTTTGCTTTGTGTTTGGAGGATCTTTTCATGCTTTTTGCCTGTTTTTTACCTTGACTTTGAGTGACTGAATTTCATTCCCAAACAACTGGAAAAAAAAAAAAACATTCCCAAAAAGAATTCCCTCTTCACCTGGTTTGATAAATCATACTGCATCAAAGCTTATGAGTTCCAAATGCTGGTGAATTGCAGTCTAGATAACTGTTAGATGGTAGCGCCACCTTTATATATCCTCCTTTATTCTAGATACCTGGTTTCTCATAATAGGAGACTAATCTGTATCTGTATATCCTTCTTTATTCATTCTAGATATCTGGTTCCTCGAGACATGTCTGTTGGGCAATTTATCCACGTCTTAAGTAGCAGGCTGCAATTGACTCCTGGAAAAGCTCTGTTTGTTTTTGTACAGAGCACATTACCTCAAACAGGTAAAACTAGCCTTATCATTTACTCTTTGCTAAAGTTGGGTTAGTTCCTGCCTTTGCGTTAGAGACCTGCTAACATATTTTGTTAATGACTTTCATCTACAGCCAGTCATATGGACTCCATATATGAATCTTACAAGGACGATGATGGATTTCTGTACATGTGTTACAGCAGTGAGAAAACCTTTGGTTGACAATTCCTTTGAATATATGGATGTTTATTCTTCTTTGTTGTAAGTAATTGCAATCCACTGATTCTAAACCTTGAACCTGCCCGATGGGCTTTTCACAATAATCTCATTTACAATGAATATTCATTTTACTATGTCTCCCTGAAAAGTTACCGTTTAGTTTCTCTTGTAACATATATAAACAAGGAAAAATGATATGGCCAAACGGATTGAAATATGAGTTGAGATGAAAGTTAAAAATTGAATCAAATTATTTTTTAATATTATTATTATTTTAGAATTTGAACAAGTAGAATAGAGATTTTAAAAAGTTGAATTAGTTATTATATTTTATGTAAAAATTTAAAAAAATTATAATAATGAAATAAATAAGATGAGTTGAGTCATCAAGAATCCTACCAACAAAAGTTACCGAAATGTGTTTTTTATTTTTTATTTTTGTATTTTTTTAAAATACACAAAAAAAAAATTGTAAACAAATTTAAAAGAAAAAAGAAAAAATTACTTCGAATACACTTTTGTATGTTTGTTTCAACTGTCCTAATTTAAAAGCTGGCATGAATGCCACTTCTTTTTTAATTAACTCGTCTTTATTTATGGAACAATTTGGTATTTTTATTTTTAAAGGAAACTTCACTTTCATTAAGAAAGAAATAAAGAAGGGAGAATACATCACTAGTATAAGACCAGGTTACACTCTCCTTCAGCTAGCATACAGGTTTTTTTCGCTAGACAATGAGCATTATGATTCTCATTTCTTTTTACAAACATGGCTTTCCAATTGAAAGAAGATAAGAGCATTTTAGTGTCCCAGATAAGCATGCCAATCATATCCCATCTCTCTATGTTGTTATTAAGCTCCTTGATAACTTGTTGGTTGTCCCTTTGATAAACATTGGATTAACCTTCAGCTGGTTTGACAATATTGCAACTTCCTTTGCTCCTAAAGTTTCAGCAAGGAGAGGGTCTATAAATGTGTTCAAAGAGACCTCTTTGGTAGCAATTACAGCCGCCTCTTGATTTCTAGCTATTAGATCAATTCTCACTCTGCCTTGTTCCTTCATTACGGCTGCATCCCAATTTATTTTACGAACACTGGCACGGGGAGGACTCCATAAGTTGCTTCATCTCTATATTGTGATGCTTTTCCTGAGTTCAGCTCATTGGATCCCTCAGCTATAACCACCTCTTGGCTGTGGAGAATGTTTCAAGTTGAGTCCATTTGAGCCCTCTGATAGTCTTCTAGGGAAGTAATATCAGACATAAGAACTCTATTTGGGTGCATGAATTGGTCCTCAAATATCACTTTATTTCTTCTGCACCATATAGCTCGGGTTATGGTAGCAAATTGTTCAACTATTTCTCTATTGCAATTTAGACTAATGCTTTCAAAAAAAAATCCTTGAAATTATCATTAGAACTCGGCATCTTTTGAATATAATGCTCATAGATTGGCTCCACACATCCCTAGCCGAATTACAACTCCATAGGGAATGGTTGACTATTTCAATCTCTCATTTGCATATGGGACACATAGGGGAATCAAAAAATTTTCTTTTTATTAAATTAAGCATAGTAGGGAGGGATTCCAAACATGCTCTCCAAAGAAAAACCTTCATGGCATTCGAGAATTGCAAACTCCGTAACTTTGTCCATTCCCTACTTCTTTATTCGTGTGAAAATGATTGTCCTATTGCATTGTCTACCAGCTCTTTCTGAGTATGATGCGCACTTTTTATAGAAAACTTATCTTGGCATCTTCGCGTATAGCTTGAATGGGAGATTATACTTTATAAGAAGTAGGTTTATGGATCCATCTACTCTTCCATACTTTAATATTTTTACCATTTTCAACTCTCCAAATGGACATTTTTTCAATTAAATTCCTGGCTGCACATAACCCTCTCCAAATCATCGATGGCCTTACTCTCACTTTAGAATTGAGGAAGTCAGAATTAGGGAAGTATTTCAGCTTCATTATCTGGGCCAGGGAGTTAGGATGATGAATAAGGTTTCATCCTTGCTTAGCTAGCAATGCTTAGTTGAAACTTTCAAATCCCCTAAATCCAAGCCCTCCTACAACTTTCAGTTTGCCCATTTGGCTCCAAGCAACCAAATGTACTTTCTTTTCATTTTCCATATGGCTCCACCAGAATTTTTTCATAAGGCTATTAATCTCATTTAACAAGGATTTTGGGAGTTTAAACACTCTCATGCAGTAGGTAGATATTGCTTGAACCACTACTTTAAGAAGTATTTCTTTACCAACTTGGGTTAAGAATTTAGTCTTCCAATTGTTTAACCTGCCTCTAATCCTATCTAGGATACCTTTAAAGGCCTTTTGTTTTGATCTCCCCGCTAGGGCCGATAATCCTAGATGGTTCTCATATGAGCAGGTGGCTTTTGTCCCAACTATGTTCAAGATATAATCCATAGTCTCCTTCTTAGTTTTGACACTGAAATAAATAGAGGATTTATCTTTGTTAACTTGCAGGCCAGATGCTACTTCATGAAGGCTCAGGATTCTGTTAATAGCAACCCATTCATTGGCATTAACTCTACCAAATGATAGGCTATCGTTTGCAAAAAATAGATGATTCACACTCAATCTCCCTCTACTAATCCTGAACCTGTGAATCACTTTGTCAGCTTCTGCTTTATTTATATCGGAGCTAAGCACTTCAGCCACTAGCAGGAAATAGTAGAGAGAGATTAGATCTCTTTGTCTAATCCCCCTTATGGGAATCAAAGTATCTTAAGGGCAGCCATTGATCAATAAGGAGTAGTTCACAGTGGAAACACAATTCATAACTAGATTTGCCCATTTCTGGTTAAAACCTAGTTTCTCCATGACTCTTCTTAAGAAACTCCATTCTACTCGATCGTATGTCTTACTCATATCGAGTTTAATGGCCATATAACTCTATTTACCTCTCCCTCTACTCGATCCAAACATTCTCTGAAATTTTTCATTTGATAATAGGGTCTAACAACTGCCCCAAACTTCTCGTGATGGCTTAGGATCTCATTAAAATCTCTAAAACGGATCCATGCCTTATTATCTTTCAATTTCAGATGTCTCAAAAGGTTCCAACTCAAAATTCTATTTGAAGTATCTGCTTATCCATAAAAACTAGTTATTAAAATATCTCTTTCCAACTTGTTATCAAAATATTTCATCGAAATGTGGTTTTGAGAATATGAGTCAAGCTCAAAATTCATATTGTTATTCCACAAAAAAGCAATTCCACCACTTAAGCCATGGCTATCTACAACAAAATTGGCATCAAAACCAATAGAGTTCCTTACTTTATCCACCTTATTTCTACCACTTTTTGTTTCTATGAGAAACACAAAATTGGAAAACTTAGTGTCAATAATCATTTTTAATTCTCAAACTGTTAGGGGGTTCCCAAGCCCCCTACAATTCAAAATTACACCTATCATGGCTGCTGGTGGGGCTGCCAAGCAGCCTCCACCAATATAGTATCTTCATCATTAGATTCTTCCTCCTTTACAACTTTCATTTTCTTCATCTATTGCATATTCTCCCCTTCTCATAAATCTGTTCTCTTCTTGGTAACATTCTGATTATCATCCTAAGACATGTACTCTATGAGAACAGCTTCTCTTACTCTTCTTTTCCACAAAGCCATTTTTTTACTTAAGGCCTCTACTTCTTCTATTGTGCTTTTAATTAGCAATTCTTCATTCACTTAACTATCATATGCTTCCTCTGTTTTAGACATATTCCTTCTTATCTCTTCCTTGATAGCCTTCTCATTACAGGTCCAAGCTTGTTTGCCTTTATTAGCTAGCTCATCTTGAGCATCTTTTATAATAGATTTTTCCTTCTTCCCTAGTTTCCAAAATTTACTATCCCCATGAACACATGTATTAAGGCCTTTGTTTTCCTTAGCATCTAAGGATCTATCTTCCTTCTCATGTTTCATTTCCTCTCTTCCTCTATATTTTCTAGATTCAAATAGCTTAGGGTTTCTTGGTTGTACCCTTAATCAGGCTCCAAATTGACTCGTACTATCCTTATTTACTTGTTCCAGGTCTCTCAGATTTTGACAATTCCTTCCCCTATGTGCCAGGATTTCACACTTGAAACAAAATCCTTGTAAGCGCTCATATTTCACTGATAACCAAAATTTCTTATCATCTAATTGCACCCACTTTCCTCTAATATTTGGTTTAGTCATATCGATAGCCATCCTCACTCTTAAGTAGTTGCCCCATGCCATGCCATCCGAATCAGATTCAACTCAGATAACATGGCCTATCTTATCAGCTATTTCTTTCCTTGTTTCCTCATTCATGGTTGCTAGCAGGAGCCCATACAATTGCACCCAAAAAGATTCATATTGAAATCTAATATCCCTCACTGGGATTGACTCATTAACTTCTTGAAAAAAAATTAGGCTTCTATCAAAGAACCACAGACGGTCACTCATAACCCTATCTTTGTCAGCGATAAATTGAAACTTTATTAAAAAAATTTGATCACCCATATCTCTAAATTTAACCCAACCCATTAATTGCCATACATGATTCATTGTTGTTCTAAAAACTTTGTTGTTTATCCCTTTTTCAGACATTACCGCGCATATGATGCAAAAGATTCCTTGTTCCCCTCTGTTCTTTAGCTCTTCCCCTTTGAGGACGACGACTTCATTTTCTTTAGAGGAAAGCTTTAATATTTCTCATCTCTCGCTAAATCTTCTTCCATTATGCAAGTAAACCTTTGATTCTAACCGAAAATCACACAGGAACAGTGAACTAGGGTTCCTTGTCGAAAATAAGGAAACTAAAAACCCATCTCTTTCGAAGAAAGAGAAATATGGTATTGTTTGTTTTGTGGTTGTGAAGTCCATAATTTTATTGTACAATTGAGTGTGTTGGCATGTTATATTTTTCTATCCAAAATAGTCATATTTCTTGTGAATTCAATAGCAACAACCCAATTAAGGAGGCCAAAAAAATAGCAAATACTGGCATGCATAGAACAAAAATATTAAATGAATGGAGACTATTTCAATGCAAAATCTTTGTAAAATTGTGTTTTAGAAAGTGTTGAACTGGGTCAAAGTCAAAATGGGTCGAAGTCATGCTTAAATGGGTCGAGCAAAACTCATACAGAGTTCGCTCGACTTCCGCTTGACATGGCAATCAAGCAAACTCCTTACGAAAAGTTTGCTCCATGTACACTTGACATAGCACTCAAGCAAGACTCTTCAAGCGATTCCGCTCAAGAGTCGCTTGAGCGAACTCCTCCTAGAGAGTTCGCTCAACTAGCACTTACCATTGTACTCAAGCTACCTCTGGCAGAGAGTTCGCTCCAGTGGCACTTGACTTGCCACTCGAGCGAACCCCTTACAGTGAGTTCGCTCGATAGGTATCTAGGAATGTCCCTCATGCGAAACTTATTCAAAGAGCTCGTTCGAGATCCCGCTCGAATTTCTCTCGAGCGAGCACCTTACTCGAGCGAACATCTTTTAAGTGCTCGTTCGACCTCTCACTTGACAGATCACTCGAATTATTTAAAATCCCTTTTAACACACAAACGTTCAGGCCATTTCTCCTTCCAAAAAATCCCTCTTTTCCTTCCCTCCAAGCAATTTAGCTCCATCCTCCTCGTATCTTTGTGGTTTCTAGCAGATTTCTCTCATGAAATCATTTTTTTATCAGGTAAGTATTATGTCTTACGTATCCTTGAGCAATTAATCATTCTCCTTAAGTATTTGAACTCCTTATCTCATTACCCAATTTTGGTTGAGGAATTTTTCCCAACCACACTTCATGTTATATTTTGGTTCGTTTGTTCTCAGGGGCAACATCCATAGTCCTCATTGCTTTAATTTACATGCATTTGAGCAATGGGGTCATTACTTGGCATAGTTGTATTTGGATATGCTTGGTTTGTAGATAATGAGACTTGTTTGGGGTATGTTTGTACCATGGTGATTGTGTAGGGACCTAGAGGCTTGTGAGTTTGGTTTTTGTAAATACTTTCTTGAGTGATTGGTTGTACCGGTGATCACGCACTCATGAGTTCTTAAACCCAAGCACGGTATAGATGGAACACCAAGTGTTTGATGAAATGCCCAAATGGTGTTGTTGTCACATTTACGTTGTTTTTCGTTGTGCATGGGACCTTGAACTCCAACTTTGACTCCGACAATATTCTCAGAGGCACTCCGACTCCAACTCCAATTTTTGAATATTTCGACTACATTGGAATCAGAATTGGAACGGAGGTCAATCTGAGTCAAAATTCACAGAATTTTGCATAGTCCTATTTTAAAGAAAATACAGCTAAGGTATTGGTTTTTTAATTTTTAAAAACAATATTTAAAAATAAAATAAAATTCAATTTGCATCAAATGAACAAATTTGAACGGCATGGTAGCTACCATTTCTCATATCTCATAATCATTATAAGAAATAATATTTGCAGTCGCAAAGTGTGCAAGAACTGCATAACCGTTTTGAAAAATATGAGTAAAACACAGGACCCATAAAAAAAAAAAAATTGTTTAATAGTGGACTCTACTCTTTTTCAAAATGATTACGCAACATTTATATACTTTACAGCTGTATGTAACATTATTCATGATTATATTCGAAAAAATCTACTAGAGATGAAAGAATCCCATAAAGGGATCTCACGTGGCCCAAAGCCATTCATGCTAGGTTATGGGTATTTTTATTTTTTATTTTTTTTCCATTTTCACCCTTTCCTCCAGTTGCCCTGCGCTTCTTCCCCCTTCCTCTTCCCACTCCATTTCCCAAACCCACGTGACCTAAGCCCCCCCGAACCCTAATCCTTGTAGCCTAGCCCTGTCACTACTTACCATTGACATCGACGTCGCCGCACTGCCCTGCTAAGTCTCTCTCTCTCTCTCACTCTCTCTCCTTTCGATCTACGTTTTTTATTTTTCTTGGGATGGATTGAGTCAGTTTTTAGGTTTGGATTTATGGATTTTTTTTTTATGAAGTTAGGTTTTTGGATTTTTTTTTAATGGAATGAATTGTGGAGCGGGCGGTGAGGGACAGTAAAAACTGTGACGATGTAGAGGACAGGAACGGTAGCGAGGACATCACCCACAAACTCAAGTTGGCTCCGACAGGAATGAATGCAGGGGGCACGGGTCGAGGATGGGGATCTCACTCTCTCTCTCTCTCTAGATCTTGTTGTGTATTTTTTTTTGGATTGTTCTGGGATTGAATTTTTTTTTTTTTTGATGGACTAAATTGGTTATTAGGTTTGGATTAATAGATTTTTTTGGATGAAGTTAGGGTTTTGAGTTTTTTGGATGGACTGAGTTGTGGGGCTGGCGGTGAAGGATGATAACAAGTAGCAATGATGTAGGAGATGAGAACGTCATCAACCATGTTGCCCACAAACTCACTTTGGCTTTGACAAGAATGCAAGGGGCGCCAAACTCACTCTGCTCTAAAGGGAACACAAAGGGGGCACGAGTCTCTCTTTCTCTAGATCTTGTGGTGGAATTATTTTTTTGGATTGTTCTAGGATTGACTTTTTTTTTTTCGATGGACTAAATTGGTTCTTAGGTTTGGATTGATATACTTTTTTGGATGAAGTTAGGGTTTTGAATTTTTTGGATGGCTGAGTTATGAAGCTGGTAGTGAGGGATGGTAGCAAGCGGCAATGATGTAGGAGACGAGAACGTCATCAACCACATTGCCCACAAACTCACTCTGGCTCTGACGAGAATGCAAGGGGCGCCAAACTCAATATGCTCTAAAGGGAACACAAAGAAGGCACGAGTCAGGGACGAGGGCAGGCTTCTATGCTGAGAGTTTGTGGGCACTGGAGAGCGAGATGAAGAGTTGGCGACGAGGGATGGGAATGGTGGCAGTGACATTTCCCATAAATTCACATTGGCTCCAATAGGAATGCAAGGGACTCAGGTTGGGGACAAGGAAGGCTTGTACATGGGAGAAAATCAAACACAATATATGACAAAGAAACTAATGAAAATAAAAATTAATTTGCTTATGCAGCATAGTGTCACATGAGTTTGTAAAATCCTTTTTATCTTAGGCAGCATTGATAAAATATATTTTGGTAAATGATTCAATATATTACAACTCTGCAATTTTATGGAGTCCCATTTGTGTCAGACTGGCTCTGTTTTGCTTAATCAAGATTTCGTAATGCTACGCGTAGGTTGGGTCGCATATTCAGGATTCTATTTTACAAGGGTTTACAACTTGTTAGGATTTACTAGATCTGATATAGGAGTCATAATATGTGATATGATCTGTTAATTCAATACAAATATGATATAATAAAAGCATATTTAAATTTAGCATTAACGAGTTCATATCACAATGGATTAACTCGTTAATATACGATTACTTAATAGGTCATGACCATTAAGAATATTGAATTTATCCTAACTTATTTGGATAATGAAACGATATGAGATGATTTTTAATAAAAATTAAAGATTGAATAAAATATTATTAAAATATTAATTTTTAATAATATGATTATATTATAATTTAAAAAATTCGTTTTCATTTTATTTTTTTATTGTGAATTTTATTATATTTTTTATTATATTTTCTTTATTTTATTATATTTTTTATTGTATTTTTTAAATTTTATTGTATTTTTTATATTGTTTATTATATTTTTTTAATATTTTTATTATATTTTTATATTAATTATAAAAATTTAAGAAGTGAGAATAAGTAGGTTGCAAAATATTGAGATCCAGCTCGATCGCACTCTAAAATCTCCCATTTTGTCGGTGCAAAAGAGAGTTCTGCACTAATTTATTTATAAGTTGCCACGTTGATCTTCTAAGATTGGAAATGCTAGACCTGCAAGTAGTGAAAAGCATCTATCACTTTTGAAAATATTCAAATAAAACATGCACATGTGAAAGATGACAATCAATCATCTTAATATTTTCAAAGTTCAAACTTTTAATCATGTCATGCACATGTGAAAGATGACAATCAATCATCTTAATATTTTCAAAGTTCAAACCTTTAATCATGTCATGCACATGTGAAAGATGACAATCAATCATCTTTCAAAATTTTCAAATTTAATTTTCAAAATATTCATGCGCATGTGGAAAATGTATTTTAATGCTTTATGATAAAATATTAATTTTGAGCCTTAATCCTAATTTCGAATTTTTAAGAGATTTACAATATTATTCTATGATTTTAATGTGAACTTGTTCCCTTCTTGCTCATGCTTGCTTCCTTGATGTGCTTGATTCTATTGTGTGGACAACTTGAGCTTGAGACTCCTTTATTCTTTGAATTCATTTGTTATCATCAAAATCCATGTGTAGATTTACACGAAACTTGAAGTCTTGAGTTCAACACCTCGAACAGCTGACATCCACCATAGATAAACTGCAGCCTCTCAGGCCCCCTACTGATTTTATCATAAAAGCCAATGATAGACAATAACTCCCTTTAGAACACAGCCTGCAACTTTCATCATACCGTGGTCTCCAAAGAGGAACTCTGTCCTTATATCAAAATAATAATGTAATGTCTTGAATTCTTCCTAGGGATGTGCAAATATTCCGAGTTTCGAGTTTCATCTAACCTCTGCTCCTGTTCCGAGCTCTGATGTCGAGAGTCGGAGTCATCGAAATTCAAAATCAGAGTCGGAATATTTCAAACTGCTGGTGTCGGAATCAAAGCTCCAAAATCCGACTCCGACATTTTAATTCTACTGCAATTTGAAACGTCATTTCGCCATTACTTGATACCGTATGCTTGAAACGGCGTCGTTTCGTTGTTTAATTGAATTAAACCCATTGACCCAAAGGCCAAAAGGCGAAAGTTCACTTCTTCTTCAATATTCATTAATCTTCATTCTTCAATATCCCCTATCGTCGGTCCCCAGTCCCAGAATTTTAGAGAAACCCTAGGTCCCTAAGGAGAGTGACAAGAAGTCCCCAAATCGACACCATTCTCTCCCTCTGACGCCATGAAAATTTCTTGCCAGTGTTGCCATTTTATTTCAATCGAAGTTGTCGTTGACGAGGTAAGTCTATCTATGCCCAAAAATTAGATCATGTCGTTGGGGACTTTCAATGAAGGATTAGATATAGGAATCTTAGGAATGTTTTGGTTGCTTTTAAATGTTTTGGCTTAGAAATATTTTGGATGCTTTTAAATGTAAAATGGAGGTGAATAAGGGGTTGTGGAATGGTGTGAGCCATGACCGCCCTCGACATATGCAAGGAAGGTGTTTGTGAAAATGTCCCAATGGATTTACAAATTTATTTTTCATTGTTTTTACTTGAGTTTCATGGCAAAGCCTATTGTGAATATTTTACTTTGTTATGTCTCTAGCCCATTACATTGGTTGAGGATGTTGCTTAAACAACTCCAAACATATCAAGATCTACTACCATGTTGTTTTAAAGAAGAAAGTGCACTACAACAAGGATATTAATTAATTGCTGCTACATACTAGTTCACAAAAACTTAGAAAATGAAAATCATATTTCTAGTACTTGTCAATTAAAGAATGACCCAAACCTTATGAGTATAATTGACTATGAATGTAATGAACTCCACACCATTTTGATTTTAATTTTTTCGAGATTTTGAAAATATTTTAGGACATTATCAAACTTAAAGACATTGCTCTACAAGATAGAGTGTTGGTAAAAATCTTAAGTTCGTAATATATTGCCCCTAAATTTAAGACTTAATAGCAACTTGAAAGTATTCTAAACTTCATGTAAATTATACCCACTTTCACTAGATTAAGATATAATAGCAACTTGAATGTATTCTAACTTGACTTATATGTAGCATATACTTCCCATTTAGCCCACTCTACAAACTGCATAGTGCACACTGAATCACCAATTTCTAGAAGTTTTGCTTACATTTGACCTTTTTAACAACAATGACAAAAAGTGGAATTCATGGAATTTAACTTTTAAGAATTAGCTAGTTCCTATCAATCTGTGTGTTTAACTTTTATTTTTTCAGATTCTTTGATCGTGATATGGACGTTGGACCTAGTAGAGACAATCATCTAAGAGGGGAATTCGTGGATGCCAGTACACTAGTACAAGTGGGTATTAACACTATGGCTACTGCCACTCCTACCCCTAAAGCATCAAAAGCAGCTATTTCATGTGCAAATAGTCGACTCCCAGTAAATATGGAAAACAAGGATATGTTTAATGAAGATGAGGAGATACCTTTTTTCAGAAGGTCGTGGACATGGGAACACTTGAGAACCCGCAAGCAAGATGTCACCACTGTGGGCAACTTTGTGGTTGCCATTCGAAGAAGCAAGGCACCAGTGTATTAATAGCACATCTTAATGGTTGCCAGCGGTATAAGATCGTGAAGGGTTTGGCAGTCAGTGCAAGTGAATAGACCAAACTTAGTTATGAGACTCAATTGGCCACTGATGGTACTAGTTGGCATGTTAAGAAGCTGTCAATCCTTCAATACAACGAGAAGATGTTACAGGAAATGCTTGTAAAGATGATCATTGTTGACAAGATGCCCTTTTCCACAGTAGAAAAAAAAGGCTTCAATAAATTTGTTCATACTTTTGAGCCACGTTTTCTCATGCCTTTAAGGTATACAATGATACGATACTGTATGAAGAGGCATGTAAAAGAGAAGTCAGAATCGAAGGAGATGTTTATTCGGACTGGCTACAAAGTGTCATTTACAATTGATACATGGACGTCCGTACAAAATACCAGTTATATGTGTGTCACTGCCCATTATGTAGATAATGAGTAGGTGTTGCAAAGGCGAATTGTTGGATTTAAAAAAATTATTGATCATAAGGGTTCATCTTTTAGTGCATTGATGGATAATTGTATTAAGGATTGGGGAATTAATAGAGTGCTTTGTATCATAGTTGATAATGTGGGTGCCAATGACACTGCAATTGAGTGGTTCAGGAGGAATACGATGGCAACAGAAAATATGATTTGTGGCCATGAGTTTTTACATATTCGTTATTGTGCTCACATCATTAACCTCATTGTATCTAAGGGGTTGAAGGAGGTTGAGGATTGTATTACCAAAGTCCAGAACTGTGTGAGATATGTGAAGGTTTCCTCCCAAAGGAAAAGTAAGTTTAAGGTTATAGCCGAACAACTTCAGATTCCATCTTCTGTCATGTTGTGCTTGGATGTTTCGATGAGATGGAACTCGGTATATATGATGTTGGATGTGGCATCTAAGTACCAAAAAGCATTTGAGCAGATGGAGGTTGAGGATGGAGGCATGAGGTATGCTTTGTTGGAGTCCACATAAGGAAGAAGAGAGCTTGGTACGCAGACACACGTGATTGGGAAAATGTGAATCTTTTTGTTGATTTTTTGAAGTTGTTTTATGATATAACAATGCGGATATCTAGATCAAAATACTATACTGCGAACTTGTATTTCGACGAATTGTTAGGGCTTCATGACCACTTGAAAGCAAGTTCTGCTAATACTGAGGGAGTTTTATTTAAAACAGCTATGGGGATGAAATCTAACTGTGATAAATATTGGGGGGGATATTGCGAAAATTAATAGGTTATTATTTGTGGTTACAATCATTGACCCTCAATAAAAGTTGAAAGTTATAAAGTTTTGAGTTATTGACGTCCTTGAGGAAGAGAAGGCTAGAGAGTTTATTAGAGAGTTGAGAAAGGATATTGATGACTTATATAGCCACTACAGCAATAGTAGTTAGCCTACTTCTACAGGTGGTAGTCGTAGCTCCTCACACCCGACCAGCTTGACATCTTCCTTAAGTGACAGAGGTACAATTCTTTCATCTCCATTAGTGCGGCGATATCATCAAATCTATGCATCTAAAATTGTTATGCAATATAGGTCTAAGATTAAGCGCTATTTAATGGAAGATATTGAGGCATCTAGTGATGCATTTGTTTTATTAACTTGGTGGAAGGCTAATTCCACTAAGTTTCCTATTCTTTCCCGAATAGCCCGTGATGTGCTAGCTATTCCTATCACTATTATTGCATCTGAGTCGGTGTTTAGTACTAGAGGTTGCATGTTGGATGTATATCGCAATTCATTAGCACCAACAACTATGGAGGCCCTCATTTGCATGTAGAATTGGCTAAGTGAAATGTCCGAGCTTGTAGATCCAGATCATACGATTAATCCAGAGAGTTATAGACTTGAATCAAATAACTTTAGTGACTTAGTCTTTATAGTTTATATGCTTTTGTGTGATTATTTTAATTTTGTAATATTTTAATTATTTAACTTCTATGCATTTCTGAATTTGTAGACATAGTGGTGAACCCCAACATAATTACTGATGACTGAAGAGTTGTGTGGTTTGATAGTCTTACAAGTTACATAGCTATGATATTTAGTATTCAGGTACTATATAGTATATTATCATTTTTAAATCATTTAACATATGGTTGACCATTTCATAGTATATATATATATTTTTTTAAAAGAAATTGGTCCTTTGGATGTATTATTTTGCAGATAAATACAGATGAGGATGACTGGTACTTGGTAGTAGCTTGAAGAATGAAGGCTTTATTATCTTTTTATATTTTAATTTATATTGTCATTTGTATTATTATGTTTGTCACTCGTTGGACTTTGCCCTTTGGTTTTGTAATGCATTTGCATATGTGACATGTGGTATGTCCTATGTAATTTATAATTAGGATTCTTATACTGTGTATTTTTTTTTCCTTTATGGTTTGCACTAGTTTCAGACTTTCAGCGTTCAAATTTGCACTTTGCATTTTGACTAATTAGTAGTGGTTAGTGGTTACTGCCATACTGGTTAGTAATTTAGTAGTTATAGTCATTATTACAACTTTGAACTTACAGCCTTAGTGAGATATTTCATATTTCTGTTATTTAATATTAACTAACTAATATATTTATAAAAGTAAAGTGTGAAGTAGCCAAGTAATGAAATCAAAATTGCATCTGCTAGGATGGAATCATGGGATGCAGGTTCTTCAGTCGTTCAGGTGTAGGAAACGCCAAGGCCTAAAAGCATATCAAAACTCCGATTGGAGCTTTGGGTATTCTGACCTTTGTCGGAGTTGGAGGTCAGAAATTCCCACTCCCACTTTGTCGAAGTCGAAGCCCAAGCCTAATTCTTCCTATTCGTAGGTCATTTATGGCAAGCACACCATAATGGCAAATTACGATTGCCTCGCACATTGCTAATTAAAGACTATAGGATGTTAAATCTTCAACAATTAGTATTACAAACCTAAAAGCTAGATATATTATCATCTAGACAAAAGTGAGAATTTATAAATGGTTTAGTTGTGTGCAAGAAAGTGGAAAAATGGAGCATCTTATGCTGAGTTTTATAAATTATATACAATTCAATGTGTGGGTTAGGTTTTTTTCTTCTTCTAATCTTAGGTTTCAAACTATGAATAGAGATAGGAAATTCATTTTGTGAGTGGCATTGTTTGAATTCTCATTATCTTTATTCACATTTTTTTTACTATTCATACATTTTTGCATACAAATATACGTTTGTATCGCTGCATTATATTACATATATAATGAATTCTCAACCTAGTTTCATCATATCATGCTGATGTGAGATAACTCATCAACTACTAAATCAATTATTATTATATTTTTAATATGCTCGAAGTTTTGATGAATATACCAAGAAGGATAAGAGTATTATAAGAATATAATACTTGGAGTTTTCTACCTCACATAGGATTTGAAAGGTCACTCTCCCACCTTTATGATCTAATGACTACTTTTTCAAAGATATTTGGAACTTTAAACATGAATGATTACTTGTTCTAATTATAACAAAGAAGTAACTTTTAACTCCTTTCCACCTGCCTTGGAAATTTAGTTTCCCTATGCAATCGACAAATGTTGGGTTGTATGTGGAGACTAATTTGGGAGCTGAAATTGAGAAATAAAGAGTTGGCTCGACACTCTACTTGACAGAAGGCTCAAGCAAAGGTCAAACAGAGAGTTTACTCGATGCATGCTTGACACTCAACTCGAGTGAAGGTTAGACAAAAAATTTGCTCAACGCACGCTCAATACTCTGCTCGAGCGAATATCGTATAAAATCAGAAATTAGGGTTTTCAGCATTTTTTTACTATAAATATGTTATACTTGATTTGTTTTGTATGAATTTTTTAGTATTTCTTAAAATGAATAATTGTCAAGTGAGTGTATATTATGTGAGAATAAAAAAATCTTAGAGAGAGTGAGTTGAGATTGAATTATTGTAATCTCTTCTAGTTAATAAAGATTTATGCAGCTCTGTGAACTTCGGCGATTTGTCAAACCACGTATATTGTGTGTCGTGTGCTTAATTGTACTTACTTTTAAAGCACTACCAATAGAGAAGCTATTTTTCCTTCAAAATAGACTACCAAAAATTCATTTTTTCTATTTTAGTTGCTCACTTTTACAATATATCATCCATCAACTAATCTGTTTTTTTTTCTATATCATTTAAATATTATATTTTTAATCTTTGTTTATTCATTTAAAATAATTTCTCTAATATCCTCATATATTTTGATATTTATAATATCTCCCCATATACAATGTCATATATTTAAGTTTTATTTTGTATTAATTCAATTTTATAATTTAAACTAAAATATAAATTAACAAATAAAAAAAATCTCCTCGCTTGTATAATAAAAACTCTCTCAAAGTATATTATGAGAATATATAATTGTAAAAGAATATTTTTAAGCTACTATTCGGTATATTCCGTAAATATTTATCTTGATAATTGTGAAAGAATATTCTTAAGACATTTTTGGTATATTTCATGAATATTCATTTTCGATAATTGTGAAAGAATATTCTTATTATATTCTAAGGCATATTATGAGAATATACTTTTGCTTTTCTCAAAACTTTAACTATAAATAATACATTTGGGTTCATAACTCATACCAACATCTCAATTTCTATTTCATTAGACCATTATTCAAGCTCTTTTTCTTATATAGTTCATATGGATCATGTGTTTGATATGTTTGACTCTTCATTATCTGACAAGGAGTTGCAATTAACTCTAGCATTTGCTATGGAAGAATAACGTTTGGGTAATGAAAGAGGCTCGACATCATGTCGTGATTCTATTCCACCTCGTATATTCATTCAAAGAAACTTGTTATAAGGTCACCGACGCCTTTTCTTAGACTATTTTGGTGAATCACCCACATATCCTCTGCATATCTTCCATAGGAGGTTTCGAATGTCCTCTTTTCTTACGTATTCAAGCTGTAGTCGAAGCATACAAACCATACTTCGTCCAAAAAAGAGATGCTGCTAGAAAACTTGGTCATTCCTCCCTTCATGAAATAACTGCTGCGATGAGAATATTAGCTTATGGAGTATTTGGTGACTTGTGGATGAATATTTAAAGATTGTAAAAAATACAGTAACCGAGTGTTTGAAGAAGTTTGTTAAGGCTGTCATTAGCATCTTCTCCAACGAATATTTGAGATCACCAAACGACAACGATATTGCTAGGTTGCTTGCAATTGGGGAAAGTCGTGGGTTTTCTGGGATGTTAGGGAGTATTGATTGCATGCATTGAAAATGGAAGAATTGTTCAAGTGCATGGAAAGGAATATACTGTGGTCACATTCATAAGCCAACGATAATTTTGGAAGCCATAGCATCATCCGACCTTTGGATATGGCATGAATTTTTTGGATTACCGAGCTCTCATAATGATATTATTGTCCTAGAACATTTTTCCATTTTTAAGGAGCTCGCTGATAGACATGCTCCGAATGTCAACTACTCAATAAATGGAAATGACTACTCAATGAGATATTATCTTGCTGGTGGTATATTTACTTCGTGGTCGACGTTTGCCGAGACAATTCATGCTCTACAGGACAATAAGAAAAAATACTTTGCTACAGTTCAAGAATTGGCAAGAAAAGATGTAGAACGGGCATTTGGAGTGCCTCAAGCTCAATTTGCAATTGTACGTGACCCTGTACGGTTTTATGATCAACAAACGCTAAAAACAATAATGATGGCATGCGTAATTTTGCATAATATGATCGTAGAAGTTGAGCGTCATTTATATCTTTGAGATGAAGACTTTGTTTATGAGCAACATGAAGAAATATCATTCGAGCCAGTGTCTCATAAGCATACCAATGAATTATGTGACTTCATTAAACGTCATCATCACATTCGAGATTAAGGATTGCATTTCCAACTCCAAAAGGATCTTATTGAACATATATAGCAAATATATAGTCAATCTTAAGTACTTATCTTTTTTAATTTTACTATGTTTGGCCTAATATTATGTTCTTGTTTTGTACAAGATGTAACCATAATTTCCTTAGTCTCACTATGTTTATGTTCTATTTTAAATTGTCTCATTTTGTATTGCTACTCCCATTTTGTGCCATCATCATAATTTATGTGAAAAAGAAAAGCGTTATATTTGGTTGCCCATAAAGTAATGAAGGTATATAATTAATTAGAAATATTGCCTTCCATTGACAGGAACCATTCCTTCCTATTTGTGGTAGTATTCTATACAAAAAATTAGCTTGGTTGTGCTATGTTCTTTACAAAAGAACTAGTAAAATAAGCATTCCCAAAAGTGGCTACATTGTTACCTTTCAAAAAACAATGATAGCCCATACACCACCCAGTCATGGCTGTGTAGACCTTCGCTTCTCCAATATTTTCAATTGGAGGCCACTCCAATATTCTTGCTAGATTGAAAGTAAACTTGAGGTGTTCATCCTCATAATTTATTTCTCTTCTCTTTCTTGATCTGCTAGCATCTTCTCTTTTTTAAGGCGTAGAAACTCTTCTTTATCAGCTTCCTTCTTAGCATTTGCCCTCTTCTTCTTTTCACTCATATCAATCACCAAATCAGTTAGTGATTTTGAAAAGGTACTATATCAGCTTCCTTCTTAGCATTTGCCCTCTTCTTCTCTTCACTCATATCAATCACCAAATCAGTTAGTGGTTTGGAAAATGTACTATTTTGCCCCATCCCCTTCTTTTCAACATTTTTTCCAATGGGTCTCTCAACATCCACATCTATAGTTGGAGTGATGGTGTCTTCATCTAAGTTTGTAAACTCCGGCACACGAGCATCTGCGGTAATTGATCTTCTATTAGGTTTCGCTTTCTCCTCATCCACAAGAATCTCTTTCCACTTTGGATGGTGCCTAAGAATGGTCCAACAGTGAAGGAAGTAGAATGTTGAGGGCTCTTTTCTTTGCTAGAGATCCTTTGCTTGCTCAATCTAAAAATTCAGAAAATATAAATATGACAAATATATCTAATACAATATGTCTAGCTAAAAAAAGTTAAAGGATAGGTGTTTATCACCTTATCTTGCTCAATAACTCCATTTTGGCACCTTCCTTCAATTTGAGCTAAAGCCCCACAAAATTTATATGTAGCATGTTGGATGACTCCCCCCATCTATTCATGAGAGAGACCTAGGTACGTGCACAAGATGTGGTGTTTTTGTTTTCCATATAGTATTCATGTATTCTAAACCCAAAATGCATGCTTTGATTGATCAACCCCACTGATTGAGTCCAAACTAGCGTTAAGCCAAGATGACATAGTAAGGTGTCCTCCATTGGAGTAAAGTTTCCACCTCTAGGTTTAGTTTTTTTAGCTGTTGTGGGTGTCAGATTGGGTTTCAAAACTTGGGACTCTAAATTGGTGAACGATGTGGGTAGATAGTCATCGGAGCTTTCTTCCCCCCTGTAAGAGGGAAGTGAAGGAACCAACTCCATGGAGTTGAGACTCCATCCTTCAATAGAATATATGCATTAGAATATAGAAACGTTTTAGAATATATATGCATCAGAAATGCATTATAGTTGGTTGCCCAGAAACATTTTAAAATATATAGTTGAGAGTCCAAATATATGCATTATATTTGGCTGCCCAGAAATGCAAGGGAAATATATGCATCAGAATATATGCAGGAAATGTATTAAGTTTTTAATACATCAACACAATGAACAATGACTTAAAAGCACTCTAAACAATGAATTTATTGGGTTGGGCATGTTTATAGCTGCACTAAATCTATCAACAGTTTAATACATTAGAATATGTGGCCGAGTTAAGTAAAACAGAACAACCAAATATAATCTACACAATTTAAAAAAAAATCTCCAACATTTTCCCACATCTCCAAGTCCAAACATGCATTATAACATTGAGAAATGATGTTATTCTATCTATGATTTTATCATTTAGCTATATTATATATGTGACAGTATAAATAGTTTTATATAGCAACCACTTCAATGAACAATCACGTAAATGTTACTTTAGCAAGTGTGACTCAGGATAAGTCAAGGATGAAGAGTAACATTGTCGTATAATACAATGAGACATCAAATTCACTCAATGTTGGTGTTTAGTATGTTTACAACAACATATTCAACAAATATCTCCCTTTAGTGTTGCATCTAATGTAGTGAAAAATCAATTTAAGTCAACTAGGAATCAGTCCCAAACAACATTCTTAACAATTACAAGTCATTTTCTTTCTTTCTAATAAAAATTTTTCTTTGGATAAATGGATGTCATGTCATTCCAGATTTGCATATCAGAGAAATGCAGAGAAAGAGCCCATTTTGAACCCACCAATCAAGTCAAGTGATGACTGATGATAATGAAGTACTCAATAATCAACAGACTCATTGGTAGTTAGCGGGCACTGAATAATCAATAGGCACCAAAGAAATTTAAGAAAAGGGAAGTTAAAAGATGAATATTTGCTTCCAAGACCGAAGAGACTCATGGTATCTCTATCTCTCCCTCTCGCTCTCACTCTCACTCTCGCTAGATTTCAAGAATGAGAAAGCAAGACAAAATGTTGAACAAAGAAGAACATGAATTGGGGTGGGGATTCTACAATCTTTCGAGAAAATCGAAGCTTTATGATTGCGCGATTTCACGATCTCCAAATTTCTAAGCCCTAAACAGAAACCCTAAACCTCATTTGCGCTATTTCAAACTCACATCTACTCGATTTCTAGCTTTCAAACAAATACAAGACAGTACATAACCCTAAACTCCAAAAAATTCAACGAGCAAGGTTTCTTTGAAGTCGAGAAATGCACATCTGTTTCTCCAAGATGATGCGATGAAGTCGAGATGGAGGGGGGAGCAAGAATCTATTATTTGGGAGTGTTATTGTATCTATGAAGTGATTTAAATTAATTAATTATTTTATTCTTGAATAAATGATTATGAATGCAATAATTCTCAAATAATAGATGTTCTCAATCATTATTCAATCAAAAATAAAAGCTATCAGAAATTACTCGAAAACATCACTAAAATAATAAAATATACTTTTGAAAGTAAACAATATCCCGCTATATGTAATGGAATTACTATTTATACTTTCATAATTTTTTTATTTTGAAGTGTCTGATAGAGTAAATTTTTAGACACTTTAAACTATATTTTAAAGTAAAAAATTATTTAATTATTTTATTGAGAGTGTTTTTATTTTTCTTTGCCATCATTGATGTGTGTTTTGCACAATAACAAACCGGTCGGAAGCATAAACAAGTGGATAGGCAATGAGAACAAAAGCATAAACGGATCCTAATCCATCACGTTGAAAGTATTAGAATAAATAATCCATCACATGTAGTGGGAATAATGTTGGACAAATGTAATGTTGTTACGAAGGATTAGTTTAGGTGATGCCAAAAAGGATGATTGATCTCTTAGCTTTTTGGAGAGGTCCTTGGTGCAAGTCTCCTATTGCAGCAATATGAAAGATGCTCCTAATATGTCTCTATGTTGTTGTATTTAGAAGGAGAGAAATGAAAGAAGCATAAAAAATAAAATAAAATAAAAATTGAGAGCGGTATATGGATGAGGTTAGACATTTCTTTTTCGATACTTTGTATCACTAAAGTAGGACGTATAACCAATGCTCTTGCATATGTCGGTATTAATAAAATTTTGTTTACCGAAGAAAAAAGAAAAACTTCAGTTCATCACCAAACTCTCTCTCTTGATTTTAATTTATGTTTTAGGAGTTGTTGATGATGCGTGTGGTTTTGATTAAAAGAACATTATATCTAAATTTATTTATAATCACTGCTCAATTCAAGTCTATCATAGTCAGTCCTCATTAATTTGTAAATGTCTCATAGATTGTGAAGTAATTGTTGCTTGTGATACTCTCATCTTATCACAAGATGTTGCATCGTTAAGAGTTGTGTTTATATAAGAAATTTTAAGGTTATGACATGCTATGATATTCCTTAGAGCCGGTCGGGCTTTTAGATGCTAAATAAACAACCCACCAATAACGTTTGGCCACGTACGTTGCACAACCAAATATAGCCCTACATCAGCGAAGCACACAATTCCCAGGTTCTCCCTCTCACCCTCTCGCGTCTCTTCTTCCTCCCCCTCCTCTCTTCCTTTCTGTGACGACGGACCCTTCTCACGATGGACTGTGGTGGTTTCCTCTCGGCGCTGTGACCACCGACACCCTTTAGGGATTTGCCTCTCGCGACAGAACATAAATCGGAAGGTTGGTATTTCTCTCATCTCCCTTCCATTTTCTTCGACCTTTTTTCTTCAATGTCGAGCATCGTTCCATTAAAGCTTGGTATTTTTACTTAGTGAGCTATCATAGGAAAATACAGAATTGGAACGGAGGTCAATCTGAGTCAAAATTCACAGAATTTTGCATAGTCCTATTTTAAAGAAAATACAGCTAAGGTATTGGTTTTTTAATTTTTAAAAACAATATTTAAAAATAAAATAAAATTCAATTTGCATCAAATGAACAAATTTGAACGGCATGGTAGCTACCATTTCTCATATCTCATAATCATTATAAGAAATAATATTTGCAGTCGCAAAGTGTGCAAGAACTGCATAACCGTTTTGAAAAATATGAGTAAAACACAGGACCCATAAAAAAAAAAATTGTTTAATAGTGGACTCTACTCTTTTTCAAAATGATTACGCAACATTTATATACTTTACAGCTGTATGTAACATTATTCATGATTATATTCGAAAAAATCTACTAGAGATGAAAGAATCCCATAAAGGGATCTCACGTGGCCCAAAGCCATTAATGCTAGGTTATGGGTATTTTTATTTTTTATTTTTTTTCCATTTTCACCCTTTCCTCCAGTTGCCCTGCGCTTCTTCCCCCTTCCTCTTCCCACTCCATTTCCCAAACCCACGTGACCTAAGCCCCCCCGAACCCTAATCCTTGTAGCCTAGCCCTGTCACTACTTACCATTGACATCGACGTCGCCGCACTGCCCTGCTAAGTCTCTCTCTCTCTCTCACTCTCTCTCCTTTCGATCTACGTTTTTTATTTTTCTTGGGATGGATTGAGTCGGTTTTTAGGTTTGGATTTATGGATTTTTTTTTTATGAAGTTAGGTTTTTGGATTTTTTTTTAATGGAATGAATTGTGGAGCGGGCGGTGAGGGACAGTAAAAACTGTGACGATGTAGAGGACAGGAACGGTAGCGAGGACATCACCCACAAACTCAAGTTGGCTCCGACAGGAATGAATGCAGGGGGCACGGGTCGAGGATGGGGATCTCACTCTCTCTCTCTCTCTAGATCTTGTTGTGTATTTTTTTTTGGATTGTTCTGGGATTGAATTTTTTTTTTTTTGATGGACTAAATTGGTTATTAGGTTTGGATTAATAGATTTTTTTGGATGAAGTTAGGGTTTTGAGTTGTTTGGATGGACTGAGTTGTGGGGCTGGCGGTGAAGGATGATAACAAGTAGCAATGATGTAGGAGATGAGAACGTCATCAACCATGTTGCCCACAAACTCACTTTGGCTTTGACAAGAATGCAAGGGGCGCCAAACTCACTCTGCTCTAAAGGGAACACAAAGGGGGCACGAGTAGGATTGACTTTTTTTTTTTTTCGATGGACTAAATTGGTTCTTAGGTTTGGATTGATATACTTTTTTGGATGAAGTTAGGGTTTTGAATTTTTTGGATGGCTGAGTTATGAAGCTGGTAGTGAGGGATGGTAGCAAGCGGCAATGATGTAGGAGACGGGAACGTCATCAACCACATTGCCCACAAACTCACTCTGGCTCTGACGAGAATGCAAGGGGCGCCAAACTCAATATGCTCTAAAGGGAACACAAAGAAGGCACGAGTCAGGGACGAGGGCAGGCTTCTATGCTGAGAGTTTGTGGGCAATGGAGAGCGAGATGAAGAGTTGGCGACGAGGGATGGGAATGGTGGCAGTGACATTTCCCATAAATTCACATTGGCTCCAATAGGAATGCAAGGGACTCAGGTTGGGGACAAGGAAGGCTTGTACATGGGAGAAAATCAAACACAATATATGACAAAGAAACTAATGAAAATAAAAATTAATTTGCTTATGCAGCATAGTGTCACATGAGTTTGTAAAATCCTTTTTATCTTAGGCAGCATTGATAAAATATATTTTGGTAAATGATTCAATATATTACAACTCTGCAATTTTATGGAGTCCCATTTGTGTCAGACTGGCTCTGTTTTGCTTAATCAAGATTTCGTAATGCTACGCGTAGGTTGGGTCGCATATTCAGGATTCTATTTTACAAGGGTTTACAACTTGTTAGGATTTACTAGATCTGATATAGGAGTCATAATATGTGATATGATCTGTTAATTCAATACAAATATGATATAATAAAAGCATATTTAAATTTAGCATTAACGAGTTCATATCACAATGGATTAACTCGTTAATATACGATTACTTAATAGGTCATGACCATTAAGAATATTGAATTTATCCTAACTTATTTGGATAATGAAACGATATGAGATGATTTTTAATAAAAATTAAAGATTGAATAAAATATTATTAAAATATTAATTTTTAATAATATGATTATATTATAATTTAAAAAATTTGTTTTCATTTTATTTTTTTATTGTGAATTTTATTATATTTTCTTTATTTTATTATATTTTTTATTGTATTTTTTAAATTTTATTGTATTTTTTATATTGTTTATTATATTTTTTTAATATTTTTATTATATTTTTATATTAATTATAAAAATTTAAGAAGTGAGAATAAGTAGGTTGCAAAATATTGAGATCCAGCTCGATCGCACTCTAAAATCTCCCATTTTGTCAGTGCAAAAGAGAGTTCTGCACTAATTTATTTATAAGTTGCCACGTTGATCTTCTAAGATTGGAAATGCTAGACCTGCAAGTAGTGAATTTTTCGCAAAAAGGGTGACCTCCCCCTTCCCCTCCCTCCCGCTTCTCTCCCGAAAATCCCTTATCCCCCAAAACTCTCGGACACCGACCAGGCAACCAGGAATTTTTCGTCCATCTGCAAGCCGTCGAATACTTGCCAGCGACAAGCACCCGACGTCGCTTTAATAGGTTCTCTGATTTCAATCACTCTTTTTCTTCTACTCGTGCTTCTCTATGAACAAACATAAATAATAGCTTTAACGAATTCAATGGAGGGAGGGTCTGTTTTAGTTTTTTGTTTGAGATTTAGCTGAAAACACGAATTTTGAGATCAGGGTTTTTGAGTAATAAGTGTATTTTCTCCGATTTATTATAGAGGAAGGCTGTTTGTTTGGGAGGAAAAGTGTTGAGAATATATCCGTTCTGTTTCTGTCTGTGGGAAACTAAAGCAGAGTATTTCTGTTAGAATCTTTGTAATTCCTGCAACACACACTGTTAACTATGGCGGAATAGTGAAAACAGGGGGATGATGAAAATGGCCACATTCTGGGGATTATTTCCTTATCATCGTTCGTTCTTAAAGTTTGGTGAGCCAATAACGCTGAGCCATTAGAAAGATACAGGCTCTATTTGTGTCTGTATTATATGTATATTGCCTTTAGTTGTTTGGTCTTACTTTCTCCAACAAGCAAATTTTCCCCATTCCAAACATAGATGGACTTTACGAAGTGAAAGAATTTTGAACCTCAAACTCTCTAAAGCCAAAACTCACAAAGGAAGCAACTTTCAACCGGCTTTTTCTTGGTTGATATTTGATAAGCCCAGGTAGAAGAAAGAAGACTCGTGAGAGAAGCAGGTCCATCATTTCTTGTAAAATACTGTGGTCCGGATTGGTGCAAAATGGGATTTTGCACCAATCCAATTATAAACTGCCATGTCAGTCTTCTAGGACTAGAAATGATGGACCTGCAAGCAGATAATTTTTTACAAGAAATGATGGACTTGCTTCTCTCACGAGTCTTCTTTGTTCTATCTGGGCTTATCAAATATCAACCAAGAAAAAGCCGGTTGAAAGTTGCTTCCTTTGTGAGTTTTGGCTTTAGAGAGTTTAGGTAATCCACCTATATCTGGTTCTTGGGAAAATCCACCTAAAGATGATGAATTTGTCACAAAATACACCATAATGTACACAAAACAAAAGCACTCATTTAGGAAAAACAGCATGATTTGGCCATGGAAAGGAGAATAGAAAAAAAAAAAGCAGATAAGAAGCATATACAAGACAGACACGAGAAGACATTGAGAAGAATAAGAAACAAAAAGTAAACCGTATCAGAAAGGGGAAGCGGAGCTTTCAGAAGCTTCGGCAACTGTGTCACGACGAGAAGAAAGCAGAAAGCAGAAAGCAGGCGAAAGAGCAGAGGATCCCAAGTCCCAACGTGTGTCTTGAATTGGTTGAAGTTGAAGAGGGGGCTGCGTGAGAACAACTGAGAGGTCGAGACAGATTTGACGATTAGGGAAATCTATCTCGACCTCTCAGTTGTTCTCACGCAGCTCCCTCTTCAACTTCAACCGATTCAACACACATGTCGGGACTTGGGATCCTCTGCTCCTTCGCCTGCTTTCTTCTTTCTTCTCGTCGTGACACAGTCGCCGAAGCTTCTGAAAGCTCTGCTTCCCCTTTCTGATATGGTTTACTTTTTGTTTCTTATTCTTCTCATGTCTTTATTGTGTATGCTTCTTATCTTTTTTTTTTTTTTTTCTATTCTCCTTTCCATGACCAAATCATGCTGTTTTCCTAAATGAGTGCTTTTGTTTTGTGTACATTATGGTGTATTTTGTGACAAATTCATCATCTTTAGGTGGATTTCCCAAGAACCAGATATAGGTGGATTTTCTTGGTTGAGATGTGTTCGCATTGCTGAAGAAGTAAATTGCCTCCAGTAATAAAGAGTGTGCCTTGAAATTTATTAAAATTGCCCAACGCCTAGACCATAATTTGCAACTAGATGAACTTGTGGCTGCATGTGAGAAACTCGATTCGAAGTCTTCTGGTTCTTCAGTCAACAGAGAATTTGTTAGTGGGAGTAAGAATGAACCTGGTCCAGCAAAGTCTGGTGGTGGATTAAATGGCGAGCGTAATTGCACTGAAGAACACGTCCAATTGGTAAGGCAGATTAAGAGGAATAAGGATTATTACGACATTCTTGGAGTTGAAAAGAATTGTTCAGTTGAGGAGATAAGGAGGGCATATAGAAAATTGTCGCTTAAAGTTCATCCTGATAAGAATAAAGCTCCAGGTTCAGAAGAGGCATTTAAGAAAGTAAGCAAGGCCTTCAAGTATTTAAGTGATGATGATTCCAGGAGACAGCATGATCAAACAGGTTTGGTGGAGGAATTTGAGCACAACCAACAGCACAATGTTAGGCAGAGGAGGAGGAGAACTGGGCATGACTTATTTGATGATGATATTGATGCTGATGAGATATTCAGGGCCGCCTTTGGTCATGGAGACATGTTTCGAGCAAGCCGTGTTTATAGACCAAAGGGATGAACAATCATCAGAGGGAGGATGTTCGTAGAGGACCTAGTTTTTTAATACTTCTTCAATTATTACCTTTTCTGATAATTTTCTTGCTGGCTTATCTGCCCTTCTCTGAGCCCAACTATTCTTTGCATAAGAATCACTTCTACCAAATTCCTAAGATGACTGAGAATTATGGAGTGGAGTTTTATGTTAAATTGGCTCGAGCCAACATCGAGGACAGTGTGATAAAGGATTACAAAAATATGCTTTGGCGCTATTGTCACATGGGTCCTTCAAGGCTCAAGCGTCGCCCATGCGTTGCACTATTGCACGGGCCTGACGCACCCCACCCAATCCTAGTTTATAAATTTTTCCGAAAATGGGCTCTCAGTTCCTTTTGCTTAGTTATTCTGTTAGGTTTTAAGATCTATTGACCATCCGAATGTGTGTTAGAAGGGTTTTTTTTTTTTAATAAGTAAATGTGTATAAACGTAAACACGACGTTTTTGTTCATGTTTGGAAAGCTGATACCCAGTAACAAACGAACATTGCGTCGGCATAGCCAACTTGGGCACTGACCCTCAGGTTCCGATTTCCGTCCCAAGCAAGTCTACACCATCTCTCCGGTACTGTTCATTCTCTCAAACTCGGTATATTAACTCTAGCCTTACATTTCTTCATATGCTAGAGGATTTCAAAAAACCTAGAACTTATTTCTGTTTTGAGAGCTCAAAATCTTGAGATTCACTTGATTGGAATCCTGATCTCGGGATTGTGAGTTTTAGGAGTGGGAATTGTATTTTTGTACTTTTTGGGTTATCAATTTTGTTGCTTGGAATTTTGGAGTTGGATTTCTGTTAATTGGATTTGTTGAACTAGAACCGATTTTGAGATTCATTTTCTTAGGAATTGGGATTGTGAATTTTGGTGTTGGAAAGTTTTGGGGTTCAGTTTTGGCGATTTTGGTCGACTCAATTTGTTGGTTTTGAAGTTCATATTTGATAATGGATGGTAATAAGGAACATAGATGCCATTTTGATTTTGTTACCGAGTGTGACTTAAATCTTTGTTTGCGTTTCTAGCAGCTTGAATTTGTAATGGACCCAATTCATGAGTGTTTGGTTAACTAGAAAATAGGAGAAAAAATGTAAGGGAAATGGCCAATTCGAGGTTGGCTAGCCTCCAAAGAGAAAGAGAGATAGAAAGGAAAATAGGAAACAATTGTATTAATGTGCTGGATCACTCCCGAATGAGTACAATACCAATACAAATACTGACTTTACTTGCTCTTACTAACTAATGGGCCAAAGCCAATCTTAACCCAATAGTAGAATAAAAGCAACAATCCTAATATCTACATATGGCCCATGGCCCACCACTACTAACTCTTATTATCCCATCCCATCTAGGCCCACTAAAGCTTGGATCCCCCTTTTTTGAAGTAATGGGTATGTTACATACACTTTCCCTTCAAAGCACCTTGCACAAGGTGCAACTACAAAGCTTGATACTTGAAAACTACAAAGGTGCAACAACACGATCTCCAAAACTAGGTTTCTAGCCTTGTAGCTTGGTGTAAACTATTACAAGCCCCATTTCCTCCCACATTTTTGCAAGTAGTCTATTGAAGTTGAACTTCAAATTGCAACTAACGAGGACAAAATTGGGTTTCAGGGCTAATATGTCAACCTCATTGATATCGATAATGTCTATCTTGTTGTAAACATGTGTATACTTCCTGTATTTATTGAAGTTGATACCCATTTCCCAATATGTATACCAAAAACATATCTTGGGTTTCCCTCACCCTTCGAGGCATCAAGAACCATCAACATACTATTTGAAGACTTGCCAGCAGCAATAACTTGTCACACACGTCGCTTGCCTTCAGATGCACCTTTGATTGAGGCAAAATCAGTAGGGAAGGGATTGCCACCACCACAAGTGAGGCGGTAAATCCAAACAAAATGATTCTCTTCTACTTCCTGCTACTTTAAGATTCGCTCATCAAGATCTTGCTTTGCAAAGTTGTCTCGAGCTCTGCGTTTCTCGAGAATTTCATATCTCTCTTTCACCTGTTCAATAGATGCCTGTTCTACCCACATCGATATTCCCATCATTCTTTGATAATTCTTTCCATTGATAAGATCCAAGTAATTTGCAGAATCCTTCATGACAACACACGGAACAACAACACTTACAGCCAAGATACAAAACCCTATGGAGCCAATGTTTCTAAGGCGCATCAAGACGCATGGAAGTGTGGAAAAAAATTATGCAAGATAGGCGGTGATGTGGACAAGGCTTGGAGAAGGAGATAGGTGGATGGGTATTCGAGATTTTTTTGAGAATGGGAAAAAATTTGATTTCTGATAATGGGTTTTTGGGATGAAAACAGAGGGTTGTAGAAGGGTTGACGATCAAGGAAGGGAGATGAGGGTGAGGAGAAGAGACACCGGCAATTTACACCACCTGGGTCGAACTTCAATCTAGTATTTAGAATCATCTCGATGGTTGGGTTATTGTTAGATAAGAGCCATGAAATTGAAAGACCCATGCTTGAGCATAATTCTAATTGCCTCAAAGACCCCATCATTCCATGTTTGAAAGTCGGAAGAAAGTAAACTCAAAATCGCGGATGTAGTTATGCTCGCGACATTGTTCTTGATCTTGAAGATGAAGTACATCGCAAATCTGGGAGACTAGAGAGCAACTCTTGGCCGAAGAGTTCAGATTTGAAGATTTGAGGGTTAGATGATAGTTGGGGAGCAAGATTTGAGAGTTGAGCAATTAATTTCGGATTTTTTTGAGAGTTTTCAGGAAAAGGAATATTGATGGAATCAGCAATGGCTCGTTCTTCCGCTTCCTTCTACAACTCACGAAGCAACTGTTCAAGATGATTAAATTTCTCTTCCCAATCTTTCCTCCCATCAATTACTTGTTGATGGAGAATTTTAAGATTCTCATCAATTTGATTTATTGACTCGTTGATTTTTTTGTAAGATACAAAAATTTCTTCCATTGACTCATGGATTTCTGGCTCTGGATGCCACTTGTAATGGACCCAAATCATGATTGTTTGGTTAACTAGAAAATAGGAGAGAAAATGTAAGGGAAATGGCCAATTCAAGGTTGGCTAGCCTCCAACGAGAAAGAGAGATAGAAAGGAAAATAGGAAACAATTATATTAATGTTTTGAATCATTCCTGAATGAGTACAATACCAATACAAATACTGACTTTACTTGCTCTTACTAACTAATGGGCCAAAGCCAATCTTAACCCAATAGTAAAATAAAAGCAACAATCCTAATATCTACATATGGCCCATGGCCCACCACTACTAACTCTTATTATCCCATCTAACTCCACTAAAGCTTGGGTCTCCCTTTATTGAAGTAATGGGTATGTTACAAGTAATGAGTCGCAATGGGTAGTTCATTGCGACTCAGGCCATTCCAACATGGCAAGAAACTTGCTTAGATTGTATGCTTGGGATCACTACATAATGTTTATCTTCCTTTGAAACCTATAAAAAAAAGGGTATGTTACAGAATTTTGTTTTACAGTATGAAAGATGATAGTTTTATAAAGAAACTGCTAAACTTAACCGACCAACATTGTCAAATCACCCTACTGGACCACTCCACTCAAAAGTAGTTCTCAAATTAAGAATTGATAGCATCCCCTATTTAATTCAGAGTCTGCATGCATGTATATTGGTGTCCTTTTGAATGAACGTTTGAATGTCGATCCAAATCCTAGCTAACAGGAAGATGTAGAAGCTTATTTGTGCATGTCTATCCTGTAAAATGATTTGTGCAAGTGTTTTAGGGTTGTTTGCAATAAATCCAGGGAACTCAGCGCAAGTGTGATTGTTGTCACTACATTTTTATGTTGAAACTTGTTTGATTGAAACCTACCTTCATTTTTTTTTTCAATAGAAACCTCCACTAGTTTCTAACCAAAGATGTAATGAAGTTGGAGAACAACAAGGGCAAGGAGGATGCTCACTTCCTTCTTCAAGTTCTAGATTTGTTTAGATTTGTGTGTTTATCATATTTGAGATTGTAACATTAATATTTTACAATGTATGCTTTGTTTATTATATTTGGGATCGTAATTTTAATATTATTACAATGTGTGTATCATATTTGGTACTGTTGAGATTTTAATGTTGGTATTTTTATTGTTTGGATTATAATTTTGGACTTGTAGTTGGTTTTTTTTTTAATAGGTAAACATGTGTAGTTAGTTTTTATTTTTTATAGATATTGTCTATCTTTTAATATTTATACAAAATCAATCAGATCAAGCGGATCACTAACAGGTCTATTCAACCCATTAATGTAAACGGGTTGTATCATGTCATGTTCTATCGTGTCAATCTATTTTGTATTCACTAACGGGTCAAAATAGATCGTGTCATGTCAACCCATTATCTTAATAGGTCATGTTAAAGTTTGAGATTTTGACACGAAATTTTTAACGGGTTGTGTTCGTATTGACCCATTAGGTATAATGTATATATCTTGAAATAACACAAACATGATCCATCAACACGATTTGACACTCCTATTCCAGTATACATCTATTGTTAGGTTATTGAATTGGAGCATGGACGGGGGAGGAGATATACCGAGTATAAAGAAGTGGACGGTGTTTTACCCAGTTTACATAAACTCAAAGAAGACAGTGGCTGAAGGGAGACGAATTAGCGTGAGCAACGCATGTGAAAATCCCACTTGTGCTGAGATTGCCGATTGCTGCGGCCATCTCAAGGTTCCTTATGCTATTGAGGTTTGTTTTCTCTTCTTCTTTTATGATTTCATTTTTTGCACTTTTCTATCTATGGACTAAGGCTTGTGTTTCTAATGGGTGTTTGGGGAATGTTGTTGGCAGATTGATAAAGCTTATCCACGCGATTTCATGCAAAGAGGGAGAGTGAGGGTATTGCTGAAAAAGGAGGATGGGACTCTCTGTAATCCGGCCATATCTTCAAGTATGGACAAATTTTGTTAATTACTTGTAGTTTTAATTGTATAGTAATGTTTATGTAGTTTTTGCTGGATTAAGAGTTTAGGACAAATGGTCTGTGTGATACACAATGAAACAAGCTAAAAATTGTATCAAAATCTTCTAAAAGGCATGAATGTTGTAGTGGAAAAATGCAAACCATTTAGATAAAGTTAATATTAAGAATTTTAAGAACATTGGGAATATCATTTTATCTTTAACCTAAGTGACTGATCTCCAACAAGGATCTATGTGTTTACAGAAGTTCTTTTCTTTCAGTTGGGCTGTTGTACATGAAAAGCCTTCCACTGATCTTTTTTATACTGTTGCCTGAACATTAGACATTCTTGTCTGACTAATATGCAATTAATATATTAAATCAAGATGGAAAATTATTACCAGTTGCCTTTCACTGTTTTATGTAGCACCCCTGTTGAGGTGTGAATAGACTTTCCTCTCTTGGGTTCTATAATGTGAGCTTGCAGTTGTGAACTGATTGGCTTTTCTATTTGATAGCTTATCTGCCCATATTATAAGCTGATTTGGAGAGGTTAGTAATGATTTTCTAGAATGCATTTCAAAAGAGTAATGTTTTTTTGCAAGTAAGAATTCATCCTTTATTAATAAGCACAAAGGTGCAACTCAGGTATTTTCATTAGAAGGAAAAGTGAAGGGGTGATAAAATCTATTTTTCTTATATATGATAGTTCTGATACTGTTTTTTTGTATGTCCTCAATAGAAAGGCGAAGCCACATCTTGGCCATATTTCAAAGGAAGTAGTCAATGCTACAATTGGAGCTCTATTAGAATCTTTATAAAGAGTAGGAGCTTCTCTCTCCTAGGCAATGTAGGGATCTCATACTCCACTTACACTCATTAGTTAGTACGGGGTATCACAGTCTCTCCTCTTAAATTCCTAACATCTTTGACAAGCAATTCCATTGTAGGTGGCACAATTCAAGTCCTAATTTTTCTGATTGAAATAGCCTCTGATACTATTTTGTAACGCTCTAATGAACGCTCTAATAGAAATCCCAAACTATATATGGGCTCTATTCCAAAATGACTAATCATTAATACAATTAGAGTCCTATTGGAATCATTATATAGAGCATCTCTTCCAAACAATGTGGAATCTAGTACACTACCTACACTCATCAATTATTATGGGTCAACTCATTTATCCTCTAATTAACCCTAGAGGTTGGCTCAAGTGGTAATGGTATTGGGCTTAAGGGTATTCTCTCCCTAGGTCTAAAGTTTAAATCCCCTTGGGTGTAAACAATCTCTAAGGATCATCAAACTGAGGGATTTTCCCCTTAAATTACCTGAGGTGCACTTACGGAAAACTCTTTGTTGAGGGCCTATGCACATCCCGGATTAGTTGGGACTCCATTCCGGACCCCCAATGCCAATAAAAAATAAAAATAAAAATAAATATGGTGAGGGGGATGAGTGAGGGGGATGATTGAGGGTAGATACTTGCTAAATGACTAAATGAAGAGGCCATGAAGGGTTGACTTAATTCCCTCTTTTATCATGCTCATAGCATTCATGTCAATTTTGGGGATATAGCTAGTTTATTTTGGTTGCTATTAGCCCCTGGGTTATAGTTCTTCCAGCTGTGAATATATTGACTCATCTGGTTAATCTCGTTTGGTTGTGCTTGTTATTTGCTTTATTTAGTTATTTATTTATTTTACCATTTCTGATATCATGCATTGCCTAGTGATCTGAACTATCCATTTATGTGATATGTCCCTCTTGGAAGACACCTTTCTGGGAACTCAACCTCTGTGTCTTTTGAAGCTCAACCTCTCTCTGTCTCTCTAAAATGTAATTATATACTTACACTCTACTTGTTCAAGGTTGTAATCTGCATATAGATTATCAGAAGTCATCACTGCCATTTTTGGGTTTCTGATTCACAAACTTTGTGCCTGAGTTGTGGAAGGAGAGGTTGATTCCTTGTGCCAATAATGTTGCTCCCACAGGGGGTGGGGGGTTCTACTTCATTTTTATATTTGTTTGAAAGGAGCAGAGAACAAACTCAAAAGAAAACAGAGAATGGATAAACAATGTAACCATAGTAGTCATTTCATGGAAATGTCTGTCTGCGCAATTTAGAAGAAATGAATCTGCATTTTCTTTGCGTGTTCATCTTTGTTTTGATTTGATTGTTTTTGTAGGAAAACAGTTGATGCTTCGTGTGGCTGAGTTGGTACCTCGGCATCCTGGGAGGGTGAAGAAGCAGGAGCCTGCGTCCACATCCACTGCTGGACCTTCCAAATCTGGAAAGGGTGGAAGAAAGAAGAGATAGATCCATTGCTGTGAGTGCTAATACGAGTTTTACTTTCAACGGGGTGGCAGGCATAGGGTTTTGTTGGATATTTCTCCAAGCGCTAAAACAAAGCAATTAACTGTATAACATTCTAATGGGTTTGCTTGGAACGTTTTTGTTACATGCTTGAAAGAAAACAAACGACAATGGACACTAGGTTTTTATGAACACAAGTACATTTAAAATTTGACAGGAATAACCTGAGAGTTTCAAGTGTTGTGAATGTTATTGTTTTGGCTTTGGCAAACACTGGTTGAAAGTCATACATTGTGAGTTATTAAAAGCAGATTTTGATCCTCCATATAAAGCATTTAGCCAATCGAAAATTGTGCTTGCACACATTAGTTTTTACCGGTCCTTCTAATTCAAGATGGTAAACATATTATTCTTGTGATCTAGTTATAAATTAAAAGGAAAATAACCGGTTTTTTTTTTTTTAATTTCCTGAGTTTATATGGAAGGCTTCTAAATGAACAAATAATGCTATAAATTACACTCCATTCTATTACCTAAATGTGACACCTTTAGTCACCGGTGAGTTATTCTTAATGTGACACTTTTCATCCTCATTGGATATCTCAATATGTAAATTTGGTACTCTTTATCACCATTGATTTATTTATTTTTTATATTTTTAAATATAATTCATAGATTGATGGATAAGCTCGTGTTATTCTGATGGAATACTAGTGTGATGAAGTTTAGTATGTTTGCTGGGGAAACAAATGTATCGGAAATAACTAAGCCCTGTTTGGATTTAAGAGTATTTCATTTCATCTCATCATTACAATTTTTTTAAATTTTAATACAAAATATAATAAATAATTTGGTTTTTTAAATTTTAATTACAAATCTAAAAATAATAATAATATTATAAAAATATCTTATTTAACTTTTATCTAAAATTATCTTATCTCATTTTATTTTACCATTCAAAAAAGTCTAAAGCTGTCACAAAAATGGGCTCCACAGTTTCCGGGCGTTTAACGACAGAAACCCGAGCCTCGGCCCAGAATATAGGGGGCCCACCTTCCTGCCTACCACTGAAAAAAAAAAAATTTGAATGTGAACAGCAAGAGAGCACGGCAGTTCTAGAATTGGACGACGATGGGGACTTGCTCGACACAAGCATACGGGGAGGCATGGTACTGGGACAAGCGATACGCTCACGAATCGGGACCCTTCGATTGGTACCAGAAGTACTCTTCCTTAGCTCCTCTCATCAATCTCTACATCCCACGCTCTCACCCCCACCATCGCATCCTCGTCGTCGGATGCGGAAACTCCGGTCTCTCCCTACCATCCGAGCACCTCCCGATCTCTTGCGATCTTCAATTTTCCATAATGTAAATTCCTGTTTTCAATTGCAGGATTCAGCGAAGGCATGGTGGATGATGGTTATGCGGAAGTGATCAACATTGATATATCCACTGTGGTGACTGAAGCTATGCAGAAGAAATATTCTAATCGACCACAACTCATATGTATCTTTTCCCTCTTTTAATTGCATACGTGCTTATATACATACACATATATGTGAGTGATGTTTGTATCTGTTTACTATTGTTGTTGATGGAAAGCACTGCATTTATAAATTCATCCTTTTCAAATTGGGTTTATATCATTAGATGCTTTTATAAAGTGTCGATGTGACAAAATCTGAGCCATTTAATTAAAGACAATGGTTGTTGTTTTAATAACACCACTGTAGACTTGGAATCTCCAGAGAATTGTTTTCTGCACAAGACTGATATTGCCTAACTATCTCGGATAGGAATAAATGCTCCTATGTGCTAGCATGGGCCACTTTGGCCGATGCAATGCACATAATTTCGAATTTTAACAAAATTTTATGATTTTTGTTGTATCTTATTCTCCATGCAATGGAGGTTCAATGCTTTCAGCTTAATTTTTCTTAATAACTAGACAGACATGAAAATGGATGTTCGAGATATGAGTGCTTTTGAAACATGTTCTTTCGATGCCGTTATCGACAAAGGTACTTTACTTGCTTATTTATTTTGATTCAATTCCATTTGTTAGAGGGATTTATTATACTTGAGGTTTTTTTATGACACTCTGTTGCTTTGCCTGTTATTTTTGTAAATGGTTTATCATGTCATTTTTCTTTTTCGTTTGGTGTTCCAGGGACTCTAGACTCTCTCTTGGTGAGTGCTGTATGTTTGTAATACTTTTATATTTAATTGAAATGGATTTCGGTTATAGCGATTTTCTTTTTCCATAGTGTGGAAATAATTCACAGCAAAATGCTCTCAAGATGCTTAAGGAAGTTTGGAGGTAAACGAAAACAACACCTTACTATTTGTTTCAAACTTTTATTTTATTTTCTTGATCTTTTCACCATTATTGAAGCAGTTGATGACAAACTATAGGGTGCTCAAGGATAAAGGAGTTTATATTTTGGTAATGCTAATATATACTCTACCTTCCCCTTTTTCCGTTAGGAAGATTTGATGCATATGCTTGAGCCATGCCAGTTATTAAGTGGTAATATGCAAATGCAGTTTTCGTCCCTGCTTGTCTCATTAATCTCCACAACGCATGCTGTGCAGGTCACATATGGAGCTCCAATTTATCGCCTACAATTATTGAGAGATTCATGCTCATGGACAATAAAACTCCACGTGATAGGTTGGTTAATGTCTTACTCTAGTCTTTAAATGAAATTTACATCTTAAGCTCAACTCTTGGCTTCTCTCTCTCTCTCTCTCTCTGTGTTGGGCTTTCCTTGTCGTGAAGCTTGGAATATTAGAAGTTGAGGCCAATATTCTTGGTTTGGTTGTAAGTTCTTTTTAAGGAGCTGCAACTACTGGATTTGCCAGAGTTGCATTAGGCATTTAAAAGGTGCTTGATTCCTAGAGTGATCCCACTAACAATATTAGGCTCATGTTCTTGATTTCGCTTGTGTTATGCATTTTATTTACTTTTGTTACACCTGGGTCAGATGTATGTATCCCAATTTCTACCTTTTAATATGGAATCATTTGTTTTTCGCTTTTCATTTTTTTGAGGTTCCAAAATCTACTATATTGCTTCTCTTGAGCTTCAGGGAGTCACAATCAAATGTAACGTGCTGACTGTTGTCATATCTACAGACAAACTTCTGCTGGGAGAAAGTTCCGAACATCCAAAATGGGAGCTGACTAATCCCCTTCCATTGGATGATGATGAAAGCTCTGTGGGAACACTGCTTGGAAAGAACCCTGACGTCCATTATATATACATTTGTACCAAGGTTGGTAGCTAAAACTTAAAACCCCTTCACCATAGCTCATTCACTATCTTTGTGTCCCGCGTCAAGATGTGAACGCTTTCAGAAGAACTTATGTTTAGTTATTTATACACGCTATGATAGAACTTATGGTCTCCATATGTATGTGTTGGTGCATTTGGCGGGAGCAAAATGATTGAAGCTTTGAAAACCAAGAGAGAACAATGGAGGAACTGAAAGTTTTTTTTTTCTTAAAACGTTGTTTTCTTGGGTGGGGGCAATTGTTTGTAGCGTAAATGTCCAGGACTTTCTACTATCTTTGTAAACTCTAGATAGGTGTTTCTCATGTATACTCTCCGTGTACTTGGGTCAAACCTATTTTATGAATAAAACTTCTTGATTACTGATAAAAAAAAAAAAAAGTTATTTATACACACTAGCTGGGGAAAAGTTGAGCCATATATAACAGGAGTCCAAGATGTATCCTCCAATTATGTTTTAACAAGCTTTTCTCCCCTTCCTCCCCCCCCCCCCCCCCCCCCCCCCCCCCCCCCCTCCCCCTCTCTTCCTTCTCCACTTTTTCCTGTTCTTTCCTTCTTCTTTTTTTCTTTCTTGTAGGACGATTCTTTAAAGGCAAGTCTGAAGCCGGAAGTGACAGTTGAGAGTGGAATAATGAGATCAACATTTTCTTCTATGGTTGTGTTTGGGATTTGGAAAAAAATTTAATGAATAGTTAATTTCAAGTTTGTGCTAATTCGACTATAATTGATGTGGGGGCATAGGGGCGGAGCGGACCCAAGTAATGCATTGGGGGGCTACTGCCCCCCAAAAGTTTTGAAAAAATTTAAATACTGTATAGATATATAATTTTTTTATATATATAATGAAAATTTTTCTCTCATATATATAAAAAAAAAATTGCCCCCCCTTCTTCAAATTTTTTATTGAAATTAAACTCTATCTTTATCTAATTTCATTTTAATTTTTAATTTCATTGACATCTAAATTTTTAACTCACCTAATTTCATAGTTACTATAAGAGCACTCCTAAATGATTATTCTATTCTATCCTTTAAAAAATATCATCAAAATCTAATTTTTCTATTTTATATATTGAGTTTTATACAATACCATACATTAATTTATCTATTTTTTTCTTCATATCTTCTGAATATTATATTTTTTTTAATATTTTTTATTCATTTCAAATATTTTCTATAACTATCAATGACATCTTCATATATTTTGATATTTGCAATATCTTTCCAAAAACAATGTCATATATTTATACTATATTTTAACTTAATCCAAATTTATAAACTAAATCAAAATATAAATTAATTCAAAAAATAAAAGAAGAGATTATATAATAAAAATATTCTCAAAGTAATTAATTCACTATGTTTAACCTAATTATCTCTCAATCGTTGCTTCAATATTAATTGATTTTGAATTTAATTTATGCTCTTCTTAGAATTTTATGTCTATCTTTTTAGATATTTTTTTTTTCAAATTTTTTTATTTAGATTTTTTGTGTTGATATTGAATTTAGTGAATTACTAGACATATATTTTTTGTATACAGTTTTATGACATATGATTTTTATTTTAATATATAATTATGTATAAAAAAATATATATTATTTATTTTCACACGTACAATATATTTTATCACTCCTTAAATATCAAATCTCGATTTCGGCCCTGATGGGGCATTTGTTACTTTTTTAAGTTTTGGGCCTTGGCGTAAGAATCGTGCCTTATATTTATGGAGCTTTCGGCAGATCAAAAACTATGCTAAAGCTGTATCACATATAAAAATATAAATGTATTTATTTTTCATATATTTTAAGTATGTGCAAATAAACTTATCAAACAAAAAAGTAAGTGCAAATATTAAGACCTTAATAATTTGAAGATGGCAATATTAAGACATCTTTGTTCTGAACTCATTGCTGCTAGACTCAGGATATGGGTATTCAGGTCTCCCTCTCTCTCTCTCCTATGTGTGGGTGTATGTGTGTTCCCTACTTCCCCCATTTTTCTGTGAAATTATTGGAGGTTTCAAATCAATCTAGGGATTTAGCATTACAATACTAGTACTGGAAATAGTGTATGTCGAACTATGAGTTGTGAAAGTAAAGCAGTATCTTAGCTTGTAATATATTTGTTTTGATATTTACATCTATGGTAGATCATAAAATGGATAGTTATAGTTACAAATAGAACTCATTGGAAATCTCTTCTGAAGTCCAATTCTGCTTTCTACTCAACCAATGTCAAACCTAGCACATGCATGCCTTCACAGTCCACCAACACAACACCTTTTCAATCTTGGTATCACTGAGGGCTTGCTCCACATTACAGTGCCTCAAATCCACCTGGTGTTATTAGGTGGCTCTGATATCATTTATCACGACCAAAGGAAATATCAGTCATATTTGAGCTATAAGACTAGTCAAAGTTAAACTTATAGTTGGAGCTCATTGGAATTATGAATAAAGACCAGTTTCATTTCGCACTAAAACAAAAATGGGACTTAACACATGCACTTCGTCGCAACCCATACACTCATTGCGAGACTTCATGCAAAATTTTCACTCTCCTGATTATCGTACTGTTTGTAGGTCTAGAGACTGAAGTTCGAAAGATGTCCTTTTCAATAATGAACATGGGATCTGGAAATAAAACAACTTTATCATGTTTTTGAATTCTCAGCTAGGTTATAGGTGTTGACTATAGTTGTCGTTGATGCTTGCCCGAGCATTTTCCTACTGTTGGTGTTGCTGGATTGTGATTTGGCATCCTCTATGTTGTATTGGGGTCTTTTATGTGTAATATATATAAATATTTTGATGAACTTGTGTGAAAAACTAGGGTAATTACTCTCTGTCAACAGGATAAATCTAACCCAATAGGCAATGGAAGAATCAATTGGCACCGCTCGCTTTTATTCGGCATAGCAAAGGTTGTTCATCTCGATTCTGGATTGCGAATCCAGATATAACCAAATCGGAACCCGGGTGGACTCCGGGCCAAATTTTGATCCACGTATATCTGGGTTAAGACTTGGTCCGAAACCCAAGTGACACTAGGTATTTGAAACCCGAAATCATGATTCCAGGGTTAGACCTGGAATTTTTTTATTTTTAATATTTTTTTTTTAATTTTCACAAAACCCATATGTTATTTAAAAAATGTTGAAAGGAAAAAAAATGTTATTTAAAAAATGTTAAAAGCCTATATTTCACTGAAAATCTTTCAAGAAAAAAAAATGGTGTTAAAAGTCAAAATATATATTTTTTTTACATGAAAGCCTATATTGTATTTTTTTTTTCAATAAGTCATGTTGAAATTCATAATACTAATAAATTGAACATTGTCTATAATACTAAAAGTACATAAAAAATGAAAAACGAAATTTTATGTCAAAATTCAATAAACCTAGAAACTAGTTACCTTTTTCACTAAATACATGTAAAAAAAAATCAATATTCATCATTTAATATGCATGCAACAAATGCATACATATTATATTATTTTGTATTACATTCATTACATTACAAAATATAAAATTACAACATGAATTACAACTAGAATTTTGAATAACGATAGAGTCTTAGAGACGCAATCTTTTACAATTTTATACTAAATGAAATGCAATTTTGTAAAATAATTTATAAAATAATTATTGAAATATCCTTTCTTTATAGAAAAATTCTCAAATTTTTTTTTTTTTTTTAAAAAGAACGCTGTAAAATGACTATCTCTATCTTTTTCCTAAAAGTTTACTTGGAATATAGTTTAAGAAGCAGAGGGCTCTTAATTTGAACATGGGAGAATAGCTGCTGTGAAAATCAGTTTTCTTTTTGAAGTAAAAATTGCTATTGTTTTATTTATACCCAATAAATGGCATACGTCTGTGTTTAAAGCTTGTTATGTAAACAAATTTGACAAAATTCATTGATAGAGCCTTATTTTTTTGCTTTAACGATGAATAATAGCGGGACAGATTAGCTTAATTATGACGAACTCTTCCTGGGATTCTCGCATGCCTTGGTATTATCATTTTTTGCACATTAATTCAAAGTTAACCCGGCCTAAAAGCCGCTCTTTTTCCTAGGAAAAAAACAATGAAGCATTTTTTTTCGAGCTAATCGTACTCGTGATGCTCTCTTTGCCTGTGTATGTTCCTCTTGGCTGGATCTTGAATCTGCCTGTGCTTGCTGGATCCTCAGGATTTACATAATAGAGACGTTTTCTTTCAATGTTCATTCATCTTTTATCCTATTCCCTTTTCCTTCCTAAGTGCAGAGCTTTAGTTCAGAACTGAGCTGAATAAACTCATCTTTGGTTTTGCACTCGAAAATTCATTTGCAGGCACCAAAAAGAGGAAACTCGTTTCCGGTCTTTGAATTGCCAATCAAAAATAAAAATATAATATGTACATTGAAATGGAACGTGATTTATGTACGTCCAAAGCCGAGAACTTATTCTGTACCTCAAATAGCACAGGTTTTTTCCCTCCCAATCAAGGATGATTAAAAGGAACCAAAACAATTGAATCACAAACTGCAGCTCACCAAAAATATCAAAGATAAAGATAAACGTGACGTTCGCATGGAAATGTGATGTTTGCTTGTATCTGCACAGAAACAACAATGAAATTATTGATCATTTCAACCTTAATAGAATGAACTCAGATTTAGAAACCTGCACAACATTTGCTGGTACCAGTTTTCTGGTCATAATGAGAACAGATTCAATGAGAACAGATTCCTCATTCTTGTGATTTCATATAAACTTATTCAGTTTCATAGAGAATCCAACATAGCATTCAGCTGTGGAAAGGACAGATTGTACCCAGGTTGAATAAAACGCGCCACATACAGTACTTACTTTTAGGTTAACCCCAAAGCCCTGGTTATCCGACCAGATCCAAGAGTATATCTTCCATTGATAGGCAAAAAATGTATATGCATGTAACCAACATGGACCCTCATGATTCCTGGTTGACATCATAGTGTGTTAAATTGAAAGGACAGTCATAGTTTTCTGTCCTAAAAGAAGGAAAAGGGTGCGATTTTATTTTATCAAGTTGAACTCAACTAAAAGGTCTTACCATGGTGCTTTCAGGCACGATCCTCAAGAGATGACTCGCCTATCGCCTATTTTTTGTTTCTGAGACATGTCCATAAGTCCTGTCATTAGGATGACTGCCACTAGATCGGCGATATTGAGCAAGTTCATCATTCACATGGGAAAGACGTCTTTCAGAATGTGCCAGCCTCTTAGTGAAATCAGCATCACTCAGTCCTAGTTTCGATGAGCTGTTGTCCTGTTTGTTTAAAAAGATCTTTGGCGTATAAACTGAAAGTCCATTATGGTGGTAACATCAGTAGGATGGAAACATACCTTGGTTTTCAAGGATAGTTGAGTTTGCTGTTTCATACTCGGTGCTCCAAGAAGTGCTTTTACCATGTCATCCAGTTCAGTGACCCTCCTCTTTAGGTTGGTCTTGTCCATCTACCAGAAAACGAAACTTAATTATCAGCTAAATCTATTGATGAAAAGTTACAAGTGCAAAGAGATTCTTAAGTATCCTACCTTCAGCATCTCATTCTGTGCAGAGAGAAATTGATCCCGCTCTAGGAGCTGCTCTACAGTCATTTGAACAGCAAGTACATCTGCTTCCTTCCTATTTACTTCCGATATGCAACTACAGAAACAAGATATATGTAAGTCCACAAAGAAGATGGTGCAAGATCATGAAGTCACAGAGATGTTTACTGAACAAAATATGCCAGCTTTGTGTCTATTAGATAGCATAAAATGATGAGAGAAACATCAGAAACAAGGCCACTATAGAGAATAGCAGTATCGGCTGTGTTTCATAGACACCTGATGCATGTTAAAGCATCCCCATCCCAAAAGCAGGTGTAACTGCAAATTATGCTCAGCATGACTATTTTTGGACTCATAAACAGGTGCCAGCACGAAATGAACCACTTTCTTCATTAATGCTGCATGGAAACATGTCTTTGTATCCTGACGTTGAAAAACAGAGTAACCTAACCCCTAGATACATGTCTACCAAGTTCCAGGGGGATAGAGCAAAACATAGGGTACCTTCTAGCAAATTGAGAATTTATAAATGGACCAGATATCACTGGCTATAAGGTAAAGTGTCTTGGTCATTCTATCACCTAACTGGGGGAGTTTCTTGGTCATTATGTGTCCATAAAAAACATGGGGAAGTTTAGTTGATGATCTCCGACTCCACATGGACACCTCTACAATGAACAAGGTTTCAACTACAATAATTCATAATTTTAAGAAACCCAAAAGGTGCATTTATAAGGTTCTTAAACCATGAAATTGATCAAACGTAATTCCTTGTCATCTGATTTTTCCTCCTGGGATGAACTTTGACATATTGGGTTCTGGATTCTGAATCTTTTATTATATACAGATTACAAGGGAGAAAATAATTGGTCTTTCAGCATGCAGGATCTAACCTATCTCTTTCCTCAAGTAAATCATTAATTTGCTTTCTCAACTTGAGAACTTCTTGCTCCTGATACAGTAAAAAATAAGGCGTTAGGACTGTAACTAAACAAAATTAGTAAGGTTGAAGGCCTTTCTGATAACCACCTTTGCCACAAACTCTTCTGTTTGCTGTTGAGCCTCCACCACTAACTTTTGGACCTGATACTGGTCTATTAAGTTCTACAAATGCACCAAAGAAAATGCAAACAAATGAGATCAAGATTTTAACACTTTACGCCTACAAAGGGCTAGTCTATACTTACCACATAGTTAGTCATGTCCAATTTCACCCCAAGTAAATCTCGGATGACATCATGTGTCATGCTTTCTGCTGCAGCAAGCCTTGTATTCAACATGCATACCTACTCCAGCATAGACAGAGTGAAATACTGTTTCATTGGTTACTCTGCTAAAGGAAGCATCCACACATACATACATGTATATTGTGGTTAAGTGCACTGTACCTGCCCCAGGAAAGGGGGATGAGTAAGTGTGTGTGTGTGTGTGTGTGTGTGTGTGTGTGTGAGAGAGAGAGAGAGAGAGGGAGACTAAAACCACCAAGAAAATAGGCCAAGTCCTCATTTTTGGTCTTTTCTAGGACAGTAATGAAATGAGCAACATTGGCAATAGAATAGGTTATTGCAGTGGTGAAAATATACACAAGAACTAAGCAAGAATGGTTACTTAACCTCTTTCTGCCGACTTGCCGCCAATGCTTTAAGCTCCTCTACATGAATCCTGGCAACTGATAATTCCTGATCCTTCTCCAAATTCATTTGCTGAACCAAATTTGAAATGCATCTGAATGGTGAGCTGGAGCCCCTTGTCCTCGTTGAGATTCTCTCAGATTTATCTAATGTAAGAGCACTTGATGTTGAATATGATAAATCGGTTTTTACTTCATTAACCATCGCTTCCAGAGTCTTGTACTGTAAAAGGTGTGGATGGAGACAGCAAGTCAAGATAGAATAAAAAGAGGGGGTGGAAAGAAAAAAAAAATTATGAAAAAAAATTGAAAATCAATATCTAACTCAAGCACTAAATTTATTTCATGAACTGTCCCAGTTAGTGCAAGCCCCAAACACTAAGAAGGTACCTAAAAGCTAGGGAAACAAAAAAAAACATTTGGAATTTGAAATAACTTTCTGGCACCAAGAAAATCAGATATGGTCCTATTGAGTTCTGGCACTATATGCTGGATGATATAAATCAAACTGATATCATGTATTAGAAATTTAGTTACCCTCCTCAAGTGATAAAAACTTTAGTCTTGGCAGTATGCCCCCTCTTCAGGTCTAAGGTTCAAACCCTTGGATTCAAACAATTTCTAGGGTCGCACCCATAAGTGAAAAGCCAATAATTTACCAGATCCATGTGATGCAGACACATTCCATGGGTGCAGGGTTTAACCAGGTAAAAAGATGGATTGCGTTTCGGCTGCCCTCATTTAAAAAAGTTAACGTGCATGTTAAGTATAGTACCTTTTGTTGGTATTGTGATGCCTGGGCTTCAGCGTGCAGCACCAGCTCGGAGATGTACTCTTTGCATTGTTTGATCTTCACAATATCAAATTTTAGTTGTTATAACAAAGGAAAACAAATGGCCTGATGTTCTAAGATTCAAAAACCAAAGTGAGAAACTTTTGCAGAAAGTCAGAACAAAACCTCTTTATCCCGTTCTAGTTTTTCCTCTTCAAGAAGTTTTATTCGATTCTGCGCCTCATGAAATTCCAGTAATCTACCTTGCAGGTGCCTGCATCAGAACAATTTCTTTGAATATAAGTAAAACACAAAGAAAAGAAATGCATTCAAGGAGAAAGCAGCAATACTGACATAGATATATGATCTTCAGGTTGTTGAGTAATAGAGTTTCTTGAATCCACATTCTCAGTGACATTTTCAAATGAAGACAACATCTGTCTCAAAACTTGGAGTTCCAGTTCTAGAGAATCTCGGATCACTCGATGCCTTTCTACCTCTTCATTCATTTCATCCACCTGAGCTAGGAAACATTCTGTGTCAGTTCTCTTCATTGCTGTACATAATGTATACAACATATCCTAAGCCACTTTACAAAATGCACATAAACAATATAGCTCAAATTCCTACCTTTTTTACAATTGTCAGCAAATCTCACATAAAAAAAAAAGGTACTGCATGGGAACTAACCTTTTTCTCCAATACATTTATGGTGCACTCAAGCTCCTCTACAGAATGTTCTAAAATCTTCACCTCCTCTTCCTTTTGTTCAGCATACATTTTACTTGCCTCTGTCTCCTACAAAATTATATTCCAAGTCAATCCAAGAGACAATCCAAAGTCATATCCTGGATATCTAAAAGAACAAGTAGAATGCTTAAATACATACCTGTTGACATTCAACAGCGACAGCTTCCTTTTCATCAACCAAAGCATAAGCCATCTCAAGTGTAGTGTTCAAGGATTGAACTTCTTCATGGAGTTGGTCTCTTTCACTGGCAACCCTCCTCAATTCATCTTCAATGCCTTTACATGAAGAAACTGAAGATGTTAAATGAAGAATTTCTTTCTCCAAACCTTTGACCACCTCCTTCTGTTCATCCAATAGCTCTTCTGCTTCAGATTTTTTGAGATAGATATCTTTTAATAGAACCTTCAACTCTATGTTTTGGTCTGAGTAACTGTCTATTTTTTCTTTTGCCTGCTCAAGATCAGAATTTGAAATAACCAAAGCCTTTTCGGTATCAGCTAGATGACCTTCAAGTTTTCTATATTGAACCAACACGTCATCAAGCTGACTTGTTTTCATCTCTAGCTCATGTCGAACTTGGCTTAACGAAAATATTAGCTTTTCAGTTTCATCTTTGATGTCCTTTGTAGTGGACGCTGATTCCTGCAACAAGCTGAAATCAAAAAGCAAACCTTCTAATAAAACTTCTTTTCGTTCCAATTCTTTCTTAAGTGCCATGTTTTCATAGATTACGTTATCACTGGATAACCCCAGTTGTCCCCCCCCAACCTTTCTCACTACTTCACATTGATCTCCTTCCCCCATGACTTTCTTACAAGGAACAATGACATCATCCTCATCACTTGAGCACATATTTTCTAACTTTATTACCGGACGGTATTCTTGATGTCTGAATGCATGCAAACCGGGTTGTCCAAGTAAGCATGGGAGTTTCCTGATCAACTCCACTTTGTGGCACTGATATAGCACAAAGAAAGCGAATCCTTTCTCCATTATCTCAGTGCAAATATCTTCAACTGATGATCTGGAGTTGCTCACTAAGCAAAGCATCTCCTGTCCCAGAGATAAGGCATCAGAATAGATTACGCTGAAGCTCTCATCTACAACCTTTTGCATTTGCACAAAACACCCTTCAAGCAATGATAATGAGTTTGCCATCTCTGCCAGACCATACTGGATTTGATCCTGCAGTGATTTGTTCTCCTCTTCTTTCAAATTTATTGATGACTTAAGTTGTTTGACTTCTTCAATCAAGCTTTCTCTCTCTACCATCAAATCCTCACCAGCTTGCTTCCACATACCGGCCAACTGTTTTGCACTTTCATTTGCTTTCAGCAAAGCATTTAACATCAAATCAGCTTCTCTCATTGTTGCACGAGCTTCCTCAAACTTGGTTAAGAGGTTACTAGCATGATTAATTTTCTCATCAGCAACTACCTGCACAACACAAAACATTGCAGAAAATATAAGGCCAGTGATATTGTTAAGGAGAAGTTTGATGATTGTAAGGGTCACAGCAATTTCGTTATTGGCCCCTTTGAGCAGTTGTTTTGACCTATTTATAAAGGGCGCCGCGTCTGGGCAGGCGGGCGGAATGGATGAGCGAAAGGTGCCATGCCATGGAGTGAGGAATCTCCCGAGTCTCATTTAAGACAACTAAATGCACCTCGAGGCCGAGGAACTGGGTATAAAAAAATCTACATAAAATCAGAGTTTGAATTTGACCAATACCTCTCTTATATTATAGCAGTCTGCTTCAGCTTTCTCAATTCCACACTCAATAGATGGAACAACTTGCTTCAATTCTGCCATTGATCAGAGTTAATTATGTCCCTTCCATAAATGTTTTTTCTCATATAACTTTTTAATGAACGCAAGTAGTTCAGGTAAACACATACCTTCTGAGCAAGAAAAATCTCCAACATCTGACTTGCTGAGTAGTGCGCTCAACTGAACATATAGTTTACTGAAAATATGGAATGCCATTTCTAATTCCTTTCTCAGGCATAATCTTGTTGCTTCACTCTGTATTTTCAAACCTTTTAGGAGCTTATTTGACTTTTCTGATTCTTGATCATCAGACTGAACTACCAAGCCTCCTTCAACTTGAAGGTCCGTCATGTTTATCCCTCCAGTAAACCTTGGCTGGGAAGTATATGAGCTGCCATCCGATTTAATTACTGAAGCAACACTTTCACTTGAAACATCAGAGTCAATCATGGAACAATCAGAAATCCATGTATCCGCTTCCATTAAGTCTTCCTTCTCAGAGAGGCACTCAAACTCGTTTCCTTTTGTTTTGATGCCATCTTTAATGAGTTTCAGTATGTCATTTGTTGCAGCAAGTTTGTCTCTTATCTGATTAAGCATTGGAATCCCGTTTCCAAATTTTTCTGCTTCAGTAAGCTGATCAATTTTTATTTTCCATTTACAATCTTCCGTCTTTACCATGTTGGCATTCCCATTCATGAGCTTGCTTAATTGTGTTGCCTCTTCAGTACTTTTGTCAATATCTAGTTGCTGGAATGCCTTTAAAGCTATTGTTGCTTCCTTCAAGGAATTTAATTTCAGTTCCATTTCCATTACCATCTTCTGTGCATCTTCCAAGCTCTTTTGTAAGAGTAGAATACTTTCTTCCTTATCCACGCAAACTCTGGCAGCCCTCTCTATGTGTTCACTAATACAACTAGCCTTTGGAAATGAGCATGCAATACCTTCAATCTGGCCAGAAGCATCTTTGAGGGATTTAGAACCATCTACAAGGAAGTTTGTTAGTTCCAGAGTTGCCCTTTCCCATTCCATACAAAGTACCTTTATTTCTTCCTCCTTGGCTGCTATTATGTTTCTTAGTCTTGTATTTTCTTGAGTCATGTAACATAGCCTTTGATTGAGTTCTAACTGAATAGCAGCAACATCTTCCTGTAAATGAATAATTGTTCTGCTCGTCTCCATTTCAACCTGTTCACATACCAGTTGAATTTGGTGTTGCTGAGATAACTGGAACACCTGATCCTCTTGATACTGGTTATTAAGCAATCTGACCTCCTCAAGGTCCTTACTCATTTTGTCCAACTTATATTGCAAAGCCTTCCGGTCAATTTCTTCATTTCCCTCCATCAGCAAGCCCACGTTTTGTGTTTCTAGATTACCTAATTTCAGGAAACGACTCTCTGGTTTCAGTATTGTTTGTTTATCTACACTGTCCTTCTTGCTTACCATTCCCATGAGTCTTTGATTATCCTCTTGTGTATGCTGCAGCTCAGTAATTAGATGGACCTGCTCTAACTCCATTGCTTCAACCAACAATCTAGCATCCATCAACTCTTTTTGAGGATCATTGGAGTGTGGCAATGAAGAATCATCAACATTCTGTTCAATTCTATTTTTTCGAACCTCATCATCTGCCTGGGTACTAGATGCATTTTCATCTCCGGATTCACTATGGCTATTTACGCTTTCTACCTGTGAATGTGGTGATTAATCATAAACAAAAACAATGAAAAGAGAAATGATACATAGCATTTATGCAAGTCATTCTGCTGAATACATACAAAACACATATGATTTCTTGCTTGTCTATATATCTTCTGATAAATGAACAAAAAGCTTTATTTTGATAAACACCAGAACAATGTATACATGGATTTTTTAAGTTTTTTAAAGCTTTTACTAGTTAGTTTAGAAAACAATAAAATTTTATTATCAGGAAGATAAACATGTGTGGTTAGGCATTTTCAGAACAATAAACAAAAAAGAAAGTTGAAAGTTTCCCATGATTCTTTTGTTTGCCAATTGACAAGCTAATTTTATGTTTTGTAACAGATCACAGTACGAGATTTAAAGGCACAGGAAATGCAATGGCATATCACATATGCAGCAAGGTCAGCAAAGATCAGGTATTGTTCCAAAAGTTACCAGTTTCTGCATGTGTAATCTATAAAAATCAATCAAACATCACACTAAAATCGAATTGGTATCAGTTCTCACCAATGAATAATTATCTGTTTGCCTAAACTCCTCAGAATTCTTGGAGAAAGAATCTGTAGCCTGCAAAGAAATGGGAAAAGTTGTAAATCACCAAGTTGAAAAGATTAAGCCATCAAAATAACCCCAACTTTGACTATATGCTATCCATACAGAGGTAGACACAACTTGACTGCAGTTCAAATATTTTCTCAGTTCTGTTCGTAATTCATCTACTTCCCTGCAGATATAAGTAAACAGCATATTAGGAAAGTAGCAATGAAGAATATTTATCAAAAACTTGTTATCGTTATGCTTAGGCAAGAAAAAAGGCAAACAGAATGACCTTTAAAATTGCTCAAATTATTAAAAGGGAGACTAAAATATGTAAATAATGGAACTAATTGGCCAGATGACAAAAGGGTCGTTATTGCCCAAGTAAAATACATCAATATCATTCCATGCTTAATGCCTGTAGAAAGGAGCATGCTAAGCAGATTTGATAGTTAAAGACATAATTGACACGATGCCACAAATAGTTTATCACATGCAGAGAACAAAGCAAAAGAAATTCTTGTGGACTGGCCACTCAATTTGAATACTAAACCCATTTTCAATAAAATGATTAGGTAGGAAGAAATACAAAATTAATTAGTTTGACAACATTAGTGCACTGGTGGGGACCTGATTTCCTAGCCTCAGTAGAACCAAATCAGAAACTGGGAGCAATGTGTTGCAGCAACTATTGAAATATGCATAAAATGAAGAGTATTGGCTAAGTACCTAATCAGTTTGAAATTCATATTCCTGGAACCTTCCAACTCTTTAATGGTATCGTTATCCTGCACTTGAAGATGATGTGTATTAAGAACTGGAAAACATTAAGAATGGAACAAATACAATATAATTAATTAGAAAGTGTGTCAACCTGATTGTCATTTCTTGCAGGGAATGTGAGCTTTCCTTCAAGTGTTTCCAAAAGCTGCACATTAAAAATGTTAGATAGCTGTGAAAGTATCAATGAAGGGTGTTATTGTAGTACGAAAGACAGAAAGGGAGGGGGGGTAAGATCTTCATATACCTGATTGCGCAATTCTGAAACTTCAGCCAGCAATGTTTCTCGCTCTCCTTGTTCATGGAAATTTTGGAACCTGAATTGAGGAATGATGCAAAGTGAGTCCCTAACCTCCAGAAAGAAGACAGGGAATCATATAAAGTACTAGTTAATATCCATGGAAACTACAGCTGGAGTTGCTCTTTTAGTCTGATATTCTCCAGGGCAAATAGGGTCAATTCTGGATTTTTATCAATCCTTGCCCGAAGCATCTGAATCTCTTCCAGTAGAGCCTTATTTTCTTCCATGAGATACTTCTCGGAAGACAGACTGTCATTCACAAGCAGCTCAAGTTGTTTAATTTTCTCTTCACGAAACCGTAACATTATGTTAGTGTTCTGAGCATCCTCTTCCCTTTGGCAAGCCTGCAAAAGATGCCACGATGGAAAACAAACCACATCATTTACAAAACAGTTTGTGATTAGGCATGTGACAAACCTGAGAAGTAGCAGGAAATAATGGGGCCCAGTTTTTTTTTTCCAGAAATAGGAAATTATGGGACTAGTTGTTATAACAGATATACCAAGAGGTTCACATGTTCAATTTCAGCCTCTAGCTTCCGAACTGCTATCTCTGCCATTTTTTCTCTCCTCATAGCACCAACTAAATTAGCTTCCATGCGATTCATCTGCCACATAGACACAAGTTAATTGTCCATAACTATATTAAACAAATCTTAAGATGGAGAGAGACAGCTTCAAATTTAGATGATGGCATGGTTACCTTCGTGCTTGGGAGTCTACATATTTTATGATTACCAGTTGGCTTTCTCTCTCCTGAAGAGTCATATCCCACAGACAAGTCATTCAGTCCAGATTCTTTGGCAGCTGGAATATAACTTGAGATAGACCGTGTAAGGTTATTATACTTCATCAAAATGGATAACTGGCCCTGTTTGAGTTCAGAAATGCCTCAGCCCTAGTACCTAAAAGTGGCATAAGTAAACATCTCACAAATTTGTAACTGTCCATACCTTCAACTGTTGGATTTGCCGCTGCAGTGCAGTTACATCACCTGAAGCATCTTCATTCACTTTAGCCTAGAAAAGAAGCACACCTCAAGTTGAAAAAAAAAAATACGAAGAAAGATAGAAAAAACTTTAAGCCTCCTAGTTTATTGGAGAATGTACGCAAACACGTGTGCATTTAACTTAGTACATTGTTCTGAATAAGTTTGGCACGCTGTGCAAACTTCAGAGTGCTAAGTGTTTCATTTGCAGAGCTGCAGGGAAATCAAAACCGATGTTAACAAATAAACATTACTATAGGTATTCAAGAAAACACCCAAAACTCGAGGAAAAATCCAGACCAAATAGATGGGCTGACATTTGCAATAATCGTTGTCTTTGAGTTTCCTCCCAAAGAATCCTGCAATAACAGTTGTAGACAATAGAAGCTCTTTAATAAAAGGCAGCAACATAAGTATCTGACAAAATTATATCATCTTCAGTTTTAGAGCTTTAGAATCTAACCTGAAGTAGAAATGTGAGCCTTGAGTCTCTGTAGGGCACATGTCTATGTTTCCCATGTGCTAAATCCACTAAAGACATTATCACTAAGCTAAAAGTACAAAGTGAGATATAATTTAGTTTAAACAATAATAATATGAAACTCTTGTCAACAGCATTAAAACTAAGAGAAATACTACTCTTGCATATGGATATTCCCCACTAGAATCCCATCCAGTATTGTTTTTTTTTTAACTTGATGATTAAGTGTTTTTTAATGATGTTGTGAATTTTTAAATTAATCTATATATTTAAAAATGTTAAAAAGAAAATTCATGAAAAAAAAGTTTAAAAAAAGAAAAAAGAAAAAAAGTGAAACACACTTGGTGGGATACCCCATGTGTGGATGTAGAACTACTCTAAAACTAAATGCAACCATATGGAAAAAAAAAAAAACCAAATTAAGCTTCCAATGCCCCCCAATTGCTTTTATTTTTATTTGGTTACTCACAAAGTTAGTTTTTCAAAGTTATCAAAACGGGTATTTCAGCCAAAATTCATAGGAAGCATCACAAGTCACAACCAGAGGAATTCCATCAAATATGAAGACGCAGCATTTGAGACAATGCTACGATTTAAAGCATATTAAAAGAGAAACTGGTTTTTTCAGTACCCAAGAGTTGACAAAGATTTGTTTATATTTGCTGCTTCTTTCAAACGATCACCCTCTGCACCAGAGCTTTTCTGCCTGAATCAGTGAGCAAGGTGGTTTAGTTTTGTAGAGGAAGATGAAAAGACAATGCAGATTTGTATGAGAATAATAGTTACCTTTCAGAACCAGCTAGATCTACTAAGTTTAACCTTGCAAATCTGAAGTGAGTCATGGAATCTTTCTCCCAGCTGCTTTCAACGATACAGGTAAAAACACTGTGGGAGCGGCTGCTCTCACTGTTCATATGAGTTGCTGCCATTTTCCTGTTTGCAGCACCCTGGTACGATAGAATTACACAACTCATCTTATGACCAAGGATGTAGTGAGTTATATTAAAGTAAAAAGTTTCACCTGAAACTCCTACCTGTAACAGAAGTTTGACAACATCATTGACTGTCCTCACATTATACTCCGTGAGGTTTTCAACATATACCCCTTTCTTCAAGTCTTCTCTGAGCTGCGACAGGATAAATAGATTGACAACGCCCATTTTATGAAAAATAACGGGAAGCATCCCATGTGTATAATATGAACACAAATACACTACCTGTAGATTAGTTGATGAGGGCTCCAAAAGATCTGTTATCTGCTCATTGTAAATCTCTAGAAAGGAACATTTGCAGCTATACTTCAGCTTTTCATCCTTCCTGCTCTCTTCCTCCTACATAAATTATTCTAATTAGATATCCAGTAATACGTAAAAGAAGAACCTAGAGTCACATGTCAAATAAATGGAAATGATCAAATTGTTGTGAAATAATACAAATTCAGATATCCCACCACCCTTATTCTTGTAAATAAATATTCAAAAATGCGTGGAGTTATCCCACTATCTTCATTGAGCCTTCCTTCCATCTCATATATCTCACCCATCATAGTATACGTTTTGCCACTTCCAGTCTGCAGAAACATATTGAGCTTCAACATCTTGTTCAGAGGTATATCACAAACAATCATCAACCACAGAATCACATACCTGACCATATGCAAACATGCAGCTATTATAACCAGACATGCAATTCTCCACCATGGGCAATCCAGCAACCCTGAACAGGGTTTCCTACACCAAATCCATGCAAGACACCACATAAGAATCTGAACAAACCTGCCCCACCCCTCAAGGCCCTTTTAGTTGTTATGACTGTAAAGAAAATCATGCACTGAAAAAACAAAAATATTCCCCTTAATTGATCTTAATACAGATATTTGGCATAGTTGAGATGAATTTTCATTATTTTAGAACTGAAAACAGCTCAAAACCAAATAACTAAAACGTTGCCTTTCCACTTCCTTCGTTGGTATTGTAATATTTACCTGACAACTAACATAGGTACATGTGGAAACAATATTCACATTGTGAATTATTATAAACAGGATTGTAACAGCACCTGTGATATGGTCTCGCATGCGATATGATCAAAGGTAAATCTGGTTTCAGGATGACCAAGCCACACCAAGGTCCGTGCACTATCCTGCCTCAGGCATCCACCATAACCTTGTGAAACCCTCTCTGGAGCACTCAATGGCCGAATTCTTATCAGCACCTGAATTCAACAATCACGTATCATATCCACCAACAAAGTATAAGTTGATAGGAAGTTTATAGAAAATGGTGAGTGAAAATGACTTGACCGTTATCCTAATTCCTAACACTATCTCAGATTCGGGTGATAAAGGACCGCTTGTTATAAATTATAAGTGAAAATAATCACTAGCACATTATTCTAACACGAAATCGCTTTATTGACGAAAGTAATCTCGATGAAACAGTTTGTATAAGTAAAATCCTTGTTGAAACGATGGACAAAAAAGAAAGATTTAGAAAAAGAGTTATTCCACAAACCTGTACGTTGTGATCTGCCCAGAACGAAGGATCTTCTACCAGCTCAAAATCCTGAACGTCCCCTGGGAGTTCAGAATTCGCGACCGAAATCCCTCTGGAAACCCTAGAGAAACTTCCTCCTTTCCCCCCAGCGTGCAATGGAGGAGCTCTGATGGAAGTAAGTGCTCCTGTTGCACCACCAATTGAAGCCCTTGAAACACTCTTCACCGGAGTGCTCTGCGCCGAGTTCGGCTCCGACTGCGCCTTCGTCCCAGCGCGACCTGACACCCTGGGAGTCCCGTAACTGAGGACCGCATTTCCAAACTTCTCTACACCTTCAAGCTTCCTTTCCGATGACCGACCTCCTCGACTGGCTTCGAACTTGTGATGAGTATCAAAATCGGGACCTTGTGGATCCGTTTGGTACTGAGACGGATCATGAATTGTATTCAGAGGAGTTCGGGGGGGTGGAAATTGAACCGGATTCAGCAAGGTTTCGAATCCGTTTTCGTTTGTTTCGGATTGTGTTCCCTTCGAAACGTTTTGAGCCGCAAGTGAGGTAGATGTTTCCTTCGACATGTCAAGGCTAAGGCTATATTTTGGAAGAAATTAAAGAAGCTGGCACTTCAATCAAACGTCCAAAACCTAATTAGATCCATGAAGAAGAAAGAAAGTAACAAGGGAGTATTGGAGTTTGAATCGGCTCCAGGATTTGAAGATGGGATAGTGTCAGACTTGAAAGCTGAAGCTCAGTGACATACATGCAATTACTGGAAGACGATGAAATAGACCAGACGCGCCCGTTTTTTCAAATTCGACTTTTTATTTTGATAGAAGAGCCCCCTCAACTCTTTTAAAATATCAAAAAAGACCCTAAACGGATTCCAGATTTATGGGAAAAATTATAAAATGCCACCTTGAATATAGTTTGTTAATTCCGTTTACCAACTTGTAATATACTCCTATATATAAAAGTTGAGGCATATGACTTTGATATGGCATTCTATTTGTAAAAATAGGTTATTATTAAAAATAATTAAAATAAAAAATTAGATATTGAAGTAATATTATATTTATGAAGCGATAATCCTTTTAAAAATATTACATATAAAAGCGAATACTCTACTCATAAAAGTAAGTTATTATTAACATAATTAGAATAAAAAATGAAATCATGAAGTGTTATATTTATGGTAAAAATAATATTTCATTATGAATTGTTGTAACTTTTAAATTTTATTTCTTTTTTATATATAAAGATATAAAACAATTCAAGACTCCACCTAAATACACTATTTTTGTTTCATCAAAATAAATCGTCCTATAAACTATTTCAAATTTTCGACTATAAAATATTGTATCTCTCCTTTAACACAATAATTCGGGTGTTTAAAAGCTAAGATCCAACAAAAAATAATTAATTATTAATTTATTTTTCCTAAACTTTTTTTTCTTCAACTCACATATTTTTTAGACTTGTAACAATTAATAAAAGTTATTGATTTGTATTATAACGCGATGTATACTAACTGCTATATGGTTATATTAAATCACCATATACCATATAGTTATTTGCATCCTACGACTAGGTGTAAATAATAATTGTGATCTTGACTTTATTCTTATGAGTGAATAGTTTTAGGGATGTTTAGATACATAAAAACTTTGCTTAAATACAACACACATTTTAATTTGAAATTTTTAACTTTTTCTTTTAATTATTATCTAATTATTATCTAACTATAAAATCAATACAACTTTTACCAATTTTAAAAAACAATACAAATTTTAAAACAAAAATTATAATCAAAAACCATATGCAAGTAATTTTTTTATTGTATAATATTCTTATTCAATATTTTCCTTTCTATTTTTCAAGAAATTCACACAAATATCTTAACTCAAAACTATTTTGCTAATATTCAAGTAATTAGAATATTTCATGGATATATTAATCTAGCCCTTACGTTTCTTAAAATTATTCCGTCGTGAGGGTATTGGTTGGGCGCAATTTGAGGAAGGAAAAGTGGTAAACCATGATTACAATGCTGTTGTTATCCGTTAAGATGGGACCTAATCATGTCCTACACTGATTTTAAAGGGAATTAAAAACACGTTGACAGAGAAAAGGAAAAAAGAGAAAGGAATGTTGGGATTTGAATTCAAATGTTTGCTAGAGCTACCGAGTCCCAACTCCACCAAAATGGCAAGCAAAATAAGAACTAGCAATCATAGGTATATAATTAAAGCATAAAAACGGAGCCAATGGGAGCCAATGATACCTTTTGAAAAGTTTGCAAAGTCTCTCCGTCTTTAAAAGGAAAATAATTTGTTCTCAAAAGTGTGGACAGTTTCGTTTCTAATAAGGTTTTCTACCCGAGAGCAGTGTAAAGAGTTCTATAGACTATAAAGTATATCGACACGGCATGGTTTAATTTATAAAAATAAAATAAAATTAAAATGATATTTTGTGATATTAAATATTATATCAACGGTTGTAGAGGATAACCTCCGTATTAGTTGGCATAGTAAGATTTAATTTATACAATATTATAAATGTTTTATATAAATTAAATCTTCCCATATGAAGAATGAAGGCACGTCCTCTACATCTGCACGAGGAGTTAAACTCTTCTAGCTAGTCATGAATTTATTAATCGATGATACGTATTTGGTAGGCTATTTATAAGAGTAGAGTTAACCTACCATGGCAAAATTTCTCCATAATCATGATTCTCGATATCCAGTCTGGTTTATTATCTTTTGGAGCACGGTTCAACCGATAGTGCCCGTTCGATGGGGATATGTGGCTTGAATTATCATTGTAGATCTGTACTGGTCAGGATAAAATTGGTTAATTAGATTTCTAGCTTGGTAAGTTGGTAACGCCTTTATAGGATTTATCTTTGACTGATAACGATATTAGAGAGATACGAGTAGTTGACTTTATTCCTGAATCCAAACGGTGAGTTTGAGGTAGTTTTTCTTTTTCTTTTTTTATCACCCTCTGTTAATTGAGTCCCACGTGACCGTGCCCTTTAGTCGTATGCAACTCTTTCATCGCCTACAATACATATTTATAACCAACAATTCCTTCATAAATTATTTTCACACGTGTCAGGATGAATTCCCTTTCCATTTACATTCATCTCTTCTTCTTCTTCTATCATTCTATCTTTTCTTCCCACTTCATTAATTTCAATTGTGTTTGTTTTCTTTTGTTTTCTTCTGGACATGTGTCTTTTCCTTGTTGCGTCGCAATTCGTGTGTTTCTTCTGTCTAATGGTTCACCTACGACTCCACGAATCACCTCATCGTGCAGTGTAAAATCTGTCAGCTCAACTCATTTGTCACACCTCGCAAGTCGTCTCCTCGTGTAGCGTAAAATATGAGATTTGGTCGGCATGTTCCTTTTGCTTTTAGCACATGACATCCTTCTTACGGCTTCAACCACCATGCCCTTTTGCCTTTTCACCTTCCCATAATGTTAACACCTTCTTTTGGCTTCATGATAATCATGTTTGCTTACCTTTATCTCTCCTACATTTGGATCTTATCATTCACTTAATCAAATAGCTCCCATAAATGCTTTTTTCACTATCAACCCTCTCGAAGTGGATGGTGCTGACTCCTCACAACTAGTCACCTTTGAAGAAAGATGTTGGATTGCCACCATTACTCAAGTAGATTCTATGAAGGATGACACTTCTCAAATCTCACTATGGCATTGTTAACTCCAAGGGAATCATTAAGCATGTTGTACTGTATATTGGCAAGGATGACACTTCTCAATTCTCACTATGGCATTGTTAACTCTAAGGGAATCATTAAGCATGTTGTACTGTATAGTGGCATGTTTCATACAGGGATGAGACTCCCTTTCTATTGACAATCTTGCAATATCTTGAACTTTTTAGACATGGCCCTTACCCAACACTTGCAGGCTTGTGATATATTGATGCTTTGTTTGGTGGCAAGCCTTTGAGGTTTCAGGAGAAGAGAATCCAAACCTCATTGATTGTGAATTCTTCCATATATATGGTGTTAGGTGGTACATTGGGAACCAATATAGCTTTCGTTTACAAAAGGGTTATTGGGTTGTACATTTGAAATCTTACTATTCCAACACCAAGAATTGAAATTGAAAGTTTTTTTTTTTCATTTATTGGCTAGGAATTTCCCTTTGGTGAGACTAGCCTTTATGAATTTCCTGTGAGGGCTTCTTCGCGTTTTGTTCCTGAGGATCGTGACTTCGAAGCTACTCCCACCAAGGGAAAAATAGAGCATTTCGATCTTATTCACTTACGGGTTAGAAAAATCCAAACTTTGTCGATCCTGATGTGATCCTCACTCAAGAAAATAATAACCATTTATTTTTTACATCGCGAGTTGTATGTCGTCCAATGCTTATTTACATCACGAGTTGTATGTTGTCCAATGCTTGGTTTGATGGGTCCAAAATCTTCTCATGGATGCAAGAGGTATGCTCCTAGCCATTGGACCCCAAAGGAAAGATATCCTACACTGATGGTGATGCAACTTATGGTGGATCACTCGCCTGTTATAACCTAGCTAGCTTGGAAAGGAGCATGGAGCCCCATTGGCTATCAATTGTCCCTTTGTCTGGCAATCGTCAAGGAACTCAATGCTCACCCCCATCGGTACATCCTGGCCACTTGGCATATATGATTACCCAATGAACCCAACACTTGGGTTCTTGGGTTCATTATTGGACCCTATGTTTTTTTTTTTACACAATACCTAATGTCTTCTAGGTTCCTTTTCTCAATGCATTGAATGAAAATTTTAAATTATGTCACTTTTTTAGCTGCAAATGAATTTGTCAAAGTATTAGAGGGTTATGATTCAACAGTTGATAGGGCCTATCTAGTGTGGATATCTCGCTTGGACTTATTTTTGTATATCCATATCTCATCGGGATATGATTGGACCGATTGGTTAGGTTTCCATCTTGGTAACATCTTTCTAAGAGTTTATTTTATGGATTGAACTCGACATTACAGGGATATGAGTAGTTGACTTTATCCTTAAACTCAAATAGTGCGTTTGATATAACTTAATTCTTTTATCGTCTTTTGTCACATGAGTCTCACGTGATTGTAGCCTTTAGTAGCCTACAACTTTTTCCTCACCTACAATACATATTTATCCCTAGGATAATGATAGGATTACTAAATGTCTACTATCCATGTGATATATATTAATAATTTTTTTTATTTTACTTGACGATTAAGGAAGTAATTATTAGTAAAATTGTAATATTTTTTTATTTTTTATTTTAATGATTAAGGATGTTAAAAAAATACTTGAAAGAAAATTCTAAAAAATAATTAAATACATTATAGAATAATAAATGGATGGTAGGAGAATATTAACTCTATCATTATCTTTAGAGAAAAGCTTGGAACTGATGGGTGTCAAAAATATTTTTCTACCAGCCAATAACAAATGTAGGAAACCTAAGCTTTTCTAAAATGGACTTGCATGTATGCAACAATGTCCATTTCAACCTAGAGTTTATACTTTGTTCTCTCCCTCTCCCTCCCATCTTTACAAGGATTTTTAGGGAGAAAAACAATAGTTATTTATAGATGGATTTGAGGAATCAGAGAGAATTCGGTGATTTTCTAGCAAGTGAGACAAACCTGATTGGATAATAGATTTTCAGAGAAAAGAAAATGATCGATATAGACGGGCAATATTGAAGCAGATGATCTCCTCCTCCATCTGCAACAAGGCCATCAAGCATCACCACCAACATGGATTGACGCCACACCCTTAACAAAATGCGAGTCCACATTATTATGTAGAAATGAAAATGCTACTTGTACAACTCAGTGTCTATTTCTCTTATTCTTCTCATCCTTTGGTTATTTTTTTAATATGTTAGACATCCGTGCAATTAAGAAGAAAAGAAAGGAGATGACTTCAGCGTTCAATGGGCTGTGGAGGAATGCATATGGGAGGGAGAGAAAGAGAGGGCTTCATGGTGGAATGAAGATTAGAGGGAGAGGGAGAGAACTAGCATAGGTTGAAATGGACGTTTGTTGCATACATGTAGTTTCATTTCAGAAATGTTTAGATCACCTATGTGCCAGTGTGTTATTGGTCGGTAGGAAAATATTTTTTACAGTACTCATCCGGCCCCAAGCTTTTCTCTTATAACAGATAGAATATTCTAACTAAAACAATATTAATCTTCATCCTAAAATTATTATACAAATCACACGTAGCAATGTGTTACATTTTAAATTAATTAATACATTACAAAAAATTTGTTTATTTACGACCATTTATTTTTTAAAAAATGACTATTTATAGCTAAAATATATTTATTTTTATCGTAAATAGTCATTTTGATCGCAAATAATTGGTCATAAATGCCATTTTCCGTGTATGATCACTTTGCAAGAAATGACGAGATTTAAGCTTCATTTGGTTACACAAATAAGATGAAATGAAACTTAAATAAAATATTATTATAATACAATTTTTAATATTATTTTTATTTTAAAAATTGAAAAAACTATATTATTTATTATATTTTGCATAAAAATTTTAAAAAATTATAATGATTAAAAGAAATAAGGTGCTGAGATCATTTTTAAATAATAAGATGTGTTATTTTGGCACATATCGTAAATAGTCATTTTGATTGCAAATAATTAGTCATAATTGCCATTTTCCATGTAGGATCACTTTGCAAGAAATGACGAAATTTAATCTTCATTGGTTACGCAAATAAGATGAAATGAAAATAAATAAAATATTATTAAAATATAATTTTTTATTTTGAAAATTGAAAAAATTATATTATTTATTATACTTTACATAAAAATTTAAAAAAAGTACAATGGTTAAAAGAAATATGGTGCTGAGATAATTTTTAAAAAATAAAGTGTGTTAGTTTGGCACATGATGTCCAACTCAACTTGATGTACTTCAAGTTTTTACCAAGTACATATACCAAACTATATATATATATATTGAGCAAGTAAAATAAATTAGATAAATTAAAGGATTACAGGATACAAGTTTAAGTGGGATGAGAATCTCTTACAATTTTTTTAAAAAATTACCATACAATGCAACACTAAATAGGAAGTCAAATAAATGGCTCCAAAAAAATAGGGCAGTTTGGAGCCAAAAGAATGACCTGCTCAATTCTCAAACAAGCGAGGGACCATTTAAAACCAGTTTTAGGCTGCGACGGAAAGCTGTAGCAGTGAAATGTGAGTTGCACCGTGATAGTCTAGGCCAACTGATAGAGACTTCCACACCCACTTTCACTTGATCCTTAGTTAGGGGAAGCAGAAAGATAGTAGAAAAACCTTCAACTATGCCGGTCGTCAGAAATGAACCAACCATTGCAAGGATGGCGCGTGCCATGTATGCGCCATTGGAAAGAAGACACCTGCAACTGGAAACAATAAAACATAGGCCACAGAGGCTATCAGTACCACACGTAGCCTTTGAAAACCCACTGGGGAGCCATGGCGCAAAGGCGATGCGCTCGGCCTAAGCCGCGCGTGTAGCAAACACACCCACTGGAAGAATAAAGTGTTAATGCAGATTTTGGTGATTTGGATTAGTGTTGAAGTGTTTGAATTTGAATAGGATATGATTTTGTCTTATCATTAAAATTTTGGTTTTTGGATCAATGTAATTTAAACTATGAGATTTATCCATAGTAATTTGAGTCCATTTAGAAGTCTAGAGAGTACGTATGAGAGTTTTCCTCAAGTCATTAGATGAACGGGTATGGCACGCCGTTGAAAAATGAATGAAAAGTCCTGAAACCAGTATCAATGACTGGTCAAAAGATGAGTTGAATAATAACAATTTCAATATCAAGATATTGAATGCCATCTTCATGACGGTATCTTAAGAAGAGTTTAAAAGGATTTCTAAGTGTGAGATAGCTAAGGAGGTATGGGACATCTTGGAGGTTACGCATGAGGGAACAAAGATTGTGAAAAATTTAAAATTACAATTGCTAACCTCTAAATTTGACAAAATTAAAATGCTTGAAGATGAATGCTTTAATGGTTTTTATGCTAAATTGAATGGTCTTGTAAATTCCAGATTTAATCTTGGTGAAAAGATTGAAGACTCAAGAGTCGTGAGGAGGATCTTGATGTCTCTACCGGAGAGATTTCAGCCAAAAGTCACGGCTATTGAGGAAAGCAAATACTTGGATGCAATTAAAGTCCAAGAGTTTGTCGAGTCCTTACAAATATACGAATCATTTCTTCCCCAAACGAGAAAATGTAAATCTATTGCTTTGAAAACTGTAAAAGAAAAGTATGAGGATGTTTGTGGTGATGAGAGTCTAAATGATGAGGATATAGCTCTTATTATTAAGAAATTTAAAAAATTTATATTTAAGAAAAAGACTAATGAAAAACAAAAAAGAGAAAAAAAAATTTCACAAATAAGAATAAATTACAAAATTGGAATAAAGAAAAAGATGAGAAAAATGATAATGTCAAATGTTCTGAATGTTTAGGCTATGGTCATATTAGAATTAAGTGTCCCAATTTCAAGAGAAATAAAGAAAAATCATCAAATGTATCTCTTAGTGATACTTCAGATTATGAGAGTGAAAACTCATCATCAAATAATGAAAAATCTTTTATAACTTTTTCTACTATAGTGAATGATTTGCTTAAAACTCCACTAACAAAATCTAAAAGTATTTGTGATTCTAGTGATTCGGACATTACTATAGTTAATGTTGATCAAGAACTTAGTGTTCAATATGCTTACAATGATGTGTGAATAGGTAATAATTTGGGTGAAAAATAATTTGGATGAGGCTCTAGAAGTTTTTGAGGTTGAGATTTTGAGACTAAAAGATCAAAAGGTTACATTAGAACAAGAATTAAAAAAAAATTCAGGAGTACAAACAAATTTCAATAACACATAAATTAAATGAGATGTTGAGTTTTTAAAATTCAAGTAATGATAGGACGGGTCTAGGACATATGATTTCTCAAGGAAAAGAAAAACAAATATCATTGTCCGCTGCGTCTACTTCCAAAGCTATTGTGTTTGTGAATGAAAGTCAAGGGAAGAACCACCAAGAATGTACTGTGATGAAAGTTGTCCACTCAAGAGAATTACACAAAAATTCATCACCGAAGATGATGAAGAAAGGTAAATATGAATGTAAGTTTACTCATACTTGTTATAATTGTGAAATTGTTGGGCATATAAGACTACATTGCTTTAATGTGTCTCAAGCGCAGAAAATCAAAGTTGAAAAAAGTCAAAACATGAGTAGAAAAAACCTACAAAATTAAGTTGATGAGATAAGCCAACAAATTAATTTTGTAAGTCGTGAGTTTGATGCATTGGTAAAGATTATGCATTCAAAATAACGGAAATGACAAGTCAAATCTCAAGGCAAAATGGATAGTCAAAAAAGATGTTATGTTACATTACTTTATAAGACCATGTGCATGTTTTTGTATTTCTTGCATATCATTAGTTTAGGACATGCATTTTTATTTTTTGTTTTGTTTTATGTTTATTTAAAAAAACAATGTATCTTTTTCTATTTTTTTTTTTCTGGTTTCCGATTTTTTATATTAAAAAAAATTGTGTTTTTCAATCCAATGATGTAAAGTGCATAATTGATGATGTGTTGAAATTTTGAGCATGTAGATACTCACTTAATAAATTATTAAACTTATGTATTTTTCTTGTTTATGCATCCCACTTTGTGTATACTAACCCTATGGATCATCTTAGCAAAATTTCATTTATGATGCGTTGTGAGAAGGTTGCATGTATGCAATTTTTTTGATAAAGAAGGGGTTGAATAAGTGTTATTGAGATGCTCATCATAGCGGTAATCTATGCCTTAAATTGACTAATACTAGTTGAACCTGGTACAAAAATAAAAAATGTCTTGCTAAACACAACTTGTTGATTCATATAGAAAAAGTCAGTGTGAAAATCATTGTGAAAAAAGACTCACACCCCACACAGATCTAGCCTTTAAATTTTTTTATAGAAAAATTCATTGCATCAAATATTGCGGAAAAAGATAAGCAACAAAAGTGAACTAAAAATGGGCTATGCAAGTAAAGTGTTTGGATGAGACACTTATGTATTTAGGTCATAGCATAAAGTTTACCTTAAGGTATATGACAAACTCTTTGGAGCATCTTTAAAAGAAAATTCCTATAAAAAAAATGATGATCAAGAGAAAAAGACATTACATGAAAAAAAATGGAGAATAAATTCATTAAGAAAAAATTGCTACCTTTCATAAGTTGTTCACTCACACATTCATGAACTTTGATTTTGATGATTTTATGAGGAATGAAAATTCATTGTGGGTGTTGTAATCAAGAGGATACATAGTCTTGACTTTATTTTTTGAGTAGTATCTTGATTGAACCTAGATGCATCTCTATATGCTACTTGCCTCATTGCCGTTATTTTGTTTTTTTTTTAAATATGCTTATAAACATTCTTTTTGGCAATTTATTTTTATTTCTGGCCTATAAAAAAAGTTTTAATCAAAAAAGAAAATATTTTTGGTCAGCTTTTGGTTTTGCAAGTACATGATATGCATATATCAGGAATCAGTAATTAGTGCTCTTTTAGGTTTATGTGGTTTGGTTATGTCCCAATGGGACACATAGATAGTGCTCATGATAAGTTTGTGTTGTGTTTAAGTCCTGGTGGAACATAAAGAAGGTGTTCACACCAAGTCAAGTTGAGTCATGATTGTCTCATTTAGCACATGCACGGCATGAGTCCAGGATAAAGAAGGTCATACACAACAACTTCAATTAAGGTCTTAAGACTTACGCGACAAGCCCATCCCCCTTATTTTTCCATATTGCATTGCAATGATCAATGTACCCTAACCCTAGAATCTCTCAAAGTTCACTCAAAAATCTCGAAGGAGATCATTAGGGTTCATAAGTCTTCCATTTCTGAGCATCAAACCAAGTAAGTTTTGCTTCTCTCTGCTCTAATTTCTCTGTTCTAAAGTTCGATATTATGCATTGCGAAATGGGTTTTGGATTCTTTCTATATGTGAAGTTTGGGTTTGATTGTTGTCTGGTTTGTGTGTTTCGACTAACATAAGATGTATTGGGGGACTGATTTATACATGTATTGAGGCTGGTTTTCATGGGATTCAAACTTTTACACTTCGGTTTTTCACCAATGCACAACAAGTGTTTGACATATTGCCTCAGTCAACTTGTCTTCACTATTTACCTCTCATTTGCTACGAATATCTTATGTATATAATGCTTATATGTTTGGGTAGTCTATGTGAGATATTGGCTTTAAACCGAGACTTATATGCATATTTTTCATTTGATTTCTCCCATATAAACTAACTTGTGCATTTGTTTTCACTAACCTTGTTTATGTGAGAACTCAGATGATGGTCAAATGATAAGTTGTTTTACTCTTCTCCTACATCCAACATGTCGCGGCACATGTCCTCGATGATTTAGATACAGAGTTTTAAGTCTCCCATGGCTAAATTGATGATAAAAAGGGGAAGAAAAGTGATGAGCAAGGAGAAACAGCATCACAAGATTAATGGGGAAAATCACTGATGAATGAGGAGAAAGCCTAATAAGGACATGCAAGCTGAGCTGCTGATTTTTTTTTTTTTTTTTTATGCAAGAATTTAGAAAATCCTATTTTGTTACTTTTAATATTGTCTAATCATAGTGTCATTATTTTTTGTAACAATATTTGATATGTTGGTATATATGAATGATGAACACTATGGTAGACTTGAAAAAAAAAGATTAAATTTGATGTGATACGATTTTCGATTTTAATTGATTATTTTTTATTTTGTTTATGATCACAGGAAACATACATTCATAAAAAAAATATTTTGTCACCAATTAACCAAAAGAGGGAGAGTGTTAATGCAGATTTTGTTGGCTTGTATTAATGTTAAAGTATTTGAGTTTGAATAAAATAGAATTTTATCTTATTATTTAAGTTTTGATTTTTGGATGAATGAAATTTAAACTATGAGATTTATCCATAGTAGTTTGAATCCATTTAGAAGTTTAGAGAATCTGTTATAGATACTGAAAGATTGAATTCCGAATTCTAAAATCGTCCAATTAGCAAACAATTTGAAATAAAAAAGTTGCAGAAATTTGGGAAGTCTGTTAGCAACTTGTCTGTAGATAGACTCTAATGAAAAACGACCTGTCAACAAATGCGTGTCAACTGCATATTTTTGAACAATCTATTTAAATCAAGTCAGATTGTAATATTACCAAGGATTTTCGGCCAGAGCTGATATTTGAAGATATTTGAAAGACGTTTGAGAGAAAAATTAATGAAAAATTTTCCTTGTGATTTTTATACATTTGTAAGTGTGATTTTACTCAAGATTTGAGATGATCATTGATTAGTGTTCGTGATCAACCACTGGAGGTTCTAGTAAAAAAGACCAAAAATTAAAAGATTGTCAAAGGTTTTGATTACCTACTGCGGTTAAAAATAAGCGGGTTGCGTGCTTTGAGTAAACAGGTTAAGTTACAAAAGTTTTGTAATCGTTTTACTTGTAAACATCTCAATCAATAAAATTGGTTTTCCTGAATTTGATGCCCTGTAAGATTTTACCTTTGAAGAGTTTTTCAAAAAAGATTTTTCTTCGTAACCAATCGTTGTATTATGTTTGATATATTATTTATTGCATATTTCTAATTATTCATACGATTGAAATCTAACAAGTTTGATTATGAAAATTGTTAAATATATTCGGTCATATAGGGGTACAAAGGAAATTTTACAAAGCCAGCCCTCGGACTTGAAGATCGGCACCAGTGGAGTTGATTGAGGTGGCGTGTGTGTTGACCCATGGACGCCGACAAGTAGAAGATCGGCCTAGTGAAGGGTGGAGAATAGATGAAAATATGAAAAAAAAAAGAAACCTAAAATAGACGAAAATGACAAAGGAGAGGAGAAGAGGTGGTCGAAGCCTCAGCTCTGACCCACCCCTACCCAAGAAAAGTTTGCCTAAAATCACCTCAGATAGTTGGAAATCATTTGAGAGATGTATAATAGGAGGAGAGAATTCTCTCTCATATACCAAACTATATTGGATATTTTGAATTTCTGATTGTGATGTGGTTGCAGACTCCTGTAGAGATTTGCTGCAAGCAATTAGTATACTTGGGTTGTTTTGTTTTAGAGAATGAAATCAAAAATTTTAAATTTATTATTATATTTTTTTAAATTCTTATAAAAATTATAATAAAATTTTATTTTTTTAAAAAAAAATTTCAAAATTACTTTTTCAAATCCTCATACAAAACTAATGTTAAAAAAGATATATTATTATTTCTAAAATTTTTATTTCATCTCATCTCATCTCATTTCATCAAATAACTAAGCTCTAAATTTTATGGCTTGAGTTGAGAGTGTGCACTGCACCCGACGCTTCGAGCCATGTTCATCATGCTTTTTGTACCGCCACAACCACAAAAACTACTTAAATCATAAACCAAGCCAGTCAAGCTGTAATGCGCGTCGGAAGCTGTAAACTATGACGTTCAGAAATTGGAAAACATAAATCTTCTAGCTTATTTATTTTTAGGGATGAAATGAAATAAGATAAAAGTAATAAAAAGAATAAAATATTATTATAGAATATTTTTTTAATATTAATTTTATACGAAGATTTGAAAAAATAGTATGAAAATTTTAAAAAGTTAATTTTTTTATTATATTTTATATGGAGAAAATTGGAAAACATAAATCTTCTAGTCTCTGACTTATTTGTTTATAGAGATGAGATAAGATAAAAATAAAAAATAAAATAAAATATTGTTATAAAATATTTTTTTAATAATAATTTTATATGAAGATTTGAAAAAGTAGTATGAGAATTTAGAAAAGTTAATTTTTTAGTATATTTTATATGAAAATTTGAAAAAATACAATAATGAGTTTAAGATATGTTTTGAGTTTTTATCTCATCCTTGTAAACAAACAAGGCTATAAGAAGTAGATCTCATTTCAAAATTCTCAAATATAATTAAATACAAAGGTTTTTAAATTAATTATTATAACTTTTCCATACTTTCAAATAAAAAATAAAAATAAAAATAAAAATAAATTCAAATATTCAAATCTTCAAATAAAAATAATATTATAAAATAATATTTTAACAATATTTTAATTTTATAATATTTTTATTCAGATTTTTTCTTTCATTTCTCAAAATTCAAAAATTACTCCATTTACATGATCACTATCTTACTATATATTATTTACAAACTATATTATTACCATTTACAAAATTCTCATCTTTTTTTTTTTTTTTCTAAACATTTACCAAATTCTCATCTAACCACAGATGAGAGAGTTAATCTTGCAAAGCTCCATATAACAGTAATGAGAATGGTGACGGCCAGTTAACATCAGCCTACTCATTATTTCAATTTTTATTAACATCATGATAAGAAATTTGAGAAAATAAATTAAATAAATTTAAAATAAAAATAAAACGACCTTTTACAAGTGGAAAACCGAACAACTAGGACTCTGATCTATTTAAAAGGAGAAATAAAAATTAAATAAAAAAAAAAGTAATCAAGGGTCATTATATTGGTTCTATACTCGGCCATTAATATATTTATTCTAATTTCATGTTAGCGCCTGGAAAACAATGAGAGCAATCCGTAAGCAAGAGTATAGAGCACCAAAAGGGCAATGATCATAACCAGAGGGCAGAGGCCAGAATTCCCAACCAAGCAAATAAACCAAATTTACGATAATTGTTTCATAAGCATAAAAAACATCGTACAGATCAGATCAAGAGTAGTACGCATGTTATAGACTAACTGATTTGGATTCGATACATATATATAAACTTCACTTCCACACATGTTTTGGTACCCTTGTTCAAAGTCGGAAGTCCTCAACTTGGACCGTTTACGCATTGGTAAAACGAAGGTAGTCCCTGTTGGATGGGAGTTTCACAGCCTTATAATCCTGGGGGAATATCTCCTTGGCCTCCTCATTGGACACGCTGGGTGAAATGACCACAGGATCTCCCTGTTTCCAATCTACTGGAGTGGCAATCTTGTACTTGTACTTAGATGCCTTCTGCAGCGAATCTAACGCCCTCACCACTTCGTCCATGTTTCGCCCAGTACTTGCCGGGTACAGAAAGCTCAGCTTTACCTAAACATTAATCCCAACAAAATCATACATGTTTGGACAAATTATTAACTAACAAGATTAAATATGAGGAAATTAGCAAGCATATATATATATATATCATATCATATATATACCTTCTTGTCAGGTCCTACAATATGCAAAGCTCGAGATGGAAGCGGTTTTCCGGAGTTGTCTTTCTCATCCGGGTCTACCATGTTCAGTTGCTTGATGATGTCTCGGTTGGGATCAGCAAGTATAGGATATGTCACCTTGCACCCAGGCTGCATGCACATCGCCCACGTGTAAATTCCCATAAAATTATGTTAATTTATAAAATTATTTTTATAAAATTTATTTATAGTTTTTTTTTTTTTATTCTGATCCAAAAAACAGATCAGAATTTTTGTGAGAAAATAAAAAATTATAAACCTACAGTGTAGGCTTCAATATCCTTAATCCACTCGTTGTGCGATTGGACATCATCACAAGACAAACCCAGGAGCTTCACCCCTCGATTAGCGAACTCGGGAGCATAGGCAGCAATCTTCCCCAATTCCGTAGTGCAGACGGGCGTGAAATCGCCTGCAGGCATGTCAAACACATCCTTCCAAGATTAATTATTCCAAGCCAATTGATCAAACATGAGGAATAAAAGCATGGCACATGATGAGTATATATAAGAATACTAACCCGGGTGAGAGAAGAGTATGGTCCAGCTATCGTCGATGTACTCATGAAGCTTGATTTTTCCATGGGTGCTGTCGGCCTCGATGTCAGGAACTGTGTCTCCGATCGTCAAGCCTGGCATTTTCGAAGCAACTAATTTGGCAGCCAAAGTCTTGTGTTTCTGCTGTAGCTTTCTTGATGTGGGAGTTTGAGAGGGATGGAGAGGGAGTTTATTATAAAGGATGAAAATCCGGTGCATGGCGAGAACGTGGCACCAGTCGTGGTCTTGAAGTTCGGCAGTTGCCTGCGTGTTACTGGAGTGTGCTTGCTAACTCCTTCCACGTGTACCCGCCAATACTCTCTCATGTTTTTTTCGTTCCCCAATTGGTTTTGCTCACTTTTTTCTTCCTAGAGCACTCGAATTGGTTTTTTAGTGAGATGTCATGACATCCTTTTTTTTTTTTTTTAACGATGTAATTACATCTTCACATTCTAAGAGCGGACAAATTTTTATTTTATTTTTATTTTTTGATTTATTTTCAATCAATTTTTTGATAGTTTTAAATAAATTTTTTTTAAAAAAATATATCATTATTAAAAACATTTTATTAATTATTTAATAAAAAAATTATAAAATAAAATAAAACTCATTCCAGAGAAATCTATTTCACCCCAAATTCGGGAAATAGCAATTTTCAAATTGTATAATGTGTACGGTAGTCATGAGTACTTGAAATATAAGTTACAGTATTTTAAATATTTTTTCATACTACATCTTTAAAAGTAGTATTTTATTTTAAAATATCAGATCAACTACTTTAACATTCTTTACTTGATTCAGTTCCCCACCCTTCATTTTACTTTGTTATTCTATATTATTATTTTGATTAATTCAATGTAGGTTATGGATTAAATGATTTTAAATTTATAAAAAAAACATGTATTTTTAATTAAATTTTAGAGATGACTTTGATAAAACCAATGCTAATATTTTGAAAAAATAAAAATAAAAAAACATAAAAATGATATGATCTGTAGTGTATATTTCGTTATTTTTCAAAAAATATGTTTTAGATTTTGTTTGATTATATAGATAGGATAAGATGAAATGATCACATATAAATTGAAAGTTGAATAAATATTGTTATAATATAATTTTTATTTTCATTTTTTTAAATAATTAAGTAATTAATTATATTTTAAATAAAAATTTTAAAAAATTATAATTATTATACAAGACAAGATGTCTCATTTCAGTAACCAAACCAAGCCTATTGTCTCATTAAGTTGAATTATTATAATTTAAAAACATTTATATGATAATGATAACTGTTTCTTTCTTCTTTTTAATCAAAAGCAGTGGATTAACTATTTTTAGTCAATTTTTGACTATAGGTTCGCTTTTTCTAATTTAGGATCCGTTTATTTTTAAAAATAAGATGAAATAAAATGAGATAAAAGTTAAAAAATAATAATATATTATCATAATATATTTTTTTGATATTATTATTTTGGAATTTGAAAAAGTGATTTTAAAATTTGAAAAATTTAAATTTTTTATTATATTTTATACGAAAATTTAAAAAAGTATAATAATGAATTTGAAAATAATTTAAAATTTTTAGTTTTGTCTCCCAAAACAAATCTGGCCTTAATTAACCATTACTCAACAATGCTACTCTTTAATCTTTCACAATTTCGTTTAAATATTTTTTTATAATATTGTTTTTATTTTAATCCTAATAGTAATTAAAATATCTCTTTCTTATAAAAAAAAAAAAACAATTGGGCTTCCAAGAAAAAAGATGACTTTGACCTTCTAATTTATTCTTTGTTTGGAAAAATCATCTAATTAATGTCTACATGCCAACAACAGCAACAATGATAAATCTCAGTACAAATGTCCAGATTTCAATTAGCCCTTAACAAACAAGTAGTTTGTAGCCTCTTCTTCATCTACATAGCATGTTACCAATTGTGTCTTGAAAGTGTCAAAATAAAATGTGTCAAGTTCAAGAACTATATACGGTGACTAACATAAGTTGTACTGGGCAACTTCTATGATAACACATTTGTTTATATGTTTAATTACATTTATAAAAAAAAATATTTAATTACAAAACATCTTGCCCAATTGTGGAATATATTGATTTATGTGGACTATAACATAGTTTTCAATACTTCTCAATTTGAAAAATACCAAACTCATCATACAAAACTGAATATCTAGAAGTTTAATTAGCTAGTTATATTGTATAACTACCATTAATTGCAAAAATAGAGGTGTGACCTATGTTCCTAATACAAGTAACATCATTGCTGTTTGAATATAAAAAACTCATTTAAGTTAACATTACTTTGAATTACATAAAATAATATTAACTATAAATTGAACCATGTTATTGTAATATATTTCCAATCCATTGTCCCTTTGTTTCCCCACTATCCAACTCAGAAAATAATGGTGAAACCATGCCCACCCACTGGTTAAAATTTCTAGAAAGTTATCTTAGTATTTGTAAATTATCACTTCAAAAAAATATGAATGATTGCCTATAATGTACCCAATGGTACCAGTACAGAAAATGTGAGCAAAGTAGAGCAAAATTTGCATTATCTGGAATTCAACATTTCTATTATAATTAATGGTGAACCACTAATGCATAAACCAAGCAAACTCAAGTTTATGCAGCAATATCAATATAAACAGAATAATCCATTGCTATGAATGCTATCTCCTGCAATGTAAGTATACCAACTATTTTTTCTTATCTTTCTTTATCTTTTCTTCTTTTATGTTCTACCCTATGTATGTTTTCCAAATTAGGAGCAGCCACTCCTTATTCCAGGAAAAACACATTAAATGGATCACTCAAAACTATACGACAGCTTTAAATACCAATTTTCTAACCATTGGTTTTGCACTCATAACTCATGACACTATGTTAAGAGTGAAATACCTTTATTCCATAACCAAAGCATCGGTAATTAATTACTAATTTTCTTGATCAAGGAAATTATAACAAGAGTATAGTCACTTTCTTATCAAGTAATTATAACATGCAACTAGTATTTCTTCTTTGATCTAAATGCTGCCAGACAAGTATTCAGTTACAAACTATTGTTGTTGCCTAGATAACTAACACAAGATGTGGGTGAATTAGGTTATGAAAAAAAATTTAACACTTATAAACCAAATATACAATATAAAATATAAATAATATATAAAGCGGCAAGAAATATAAAGAGTAAGGGTAAGAAGAAACAAATTCAGTATTTTGACGAGGTTCAGCCTTACTGCCTACGTCCTCACTGCCTACATCCTCACCTTAAGCTATCCCTTGAGGATTCCAAATTCACTATTCAATCTCTTTCAGGTGATGATAGAAACCTATTACACTTTTGAGCAACACCGCTACAAAGAATCTATGTAGAACACCCTCTATACTTGCAATCACATCTCACTTGGTGACTCAACTATTTCTTATGTAGAACACCTTCTATACACATAAAGGTTATACGCACCCTCTTACAAATACAAAAGTTAATAGTGGGCAGGTTATCAGAATACACTTCTCAACGAGTGAGATAAAAACAATACAATACAATCTATATCTCTCTCACAATGAATAAAGATTAAGGTATAAAACTTAAATAAGAGAGAATGAGAGTTTTGAAAAAATGATACAAAACTTAGCAATTGATGTGTAAGTTCTTGTTATGATTTTTGCAAAACTCAAGTGAGCTATTTATAGGTAAATGAGTCTTCATACTCAAATTTGAAAAGGTTCACATGTCAAATAAGAGCACTATTCATTTTTCAAAAAATTCAAATAAAAACATCTCATTTTTATATTTGTCAAAGACAATTCCATTCATTTTTTAAAAAAATTAAACCTAATATTTTACTTTTCATACATGATAAAATGAGTATGATTTATTTTTCAAACTAAACCATCTTTTTTTTACATATGTAAAAAAAAAACACAACCACCTTTGAAGATTTTTAAACAAATTATCTATTTTTTACATTTGTCAAAAAAATACACAACCACCCTTCAAGATTTTCAAACAAAATCATCTATTTTTTATATTTATCAAAAAAACACATAACCACCCTTCAAGATTTTCAAACAAAATTATCTATTTTTTGTATTTATCAAAAAAACATACAACCACCATTCAAGATTTTCAAACAACACATGCACATATTAAAGATGACAATCAATCATCTTACAAATTCAAATATTTATGCATATGTGAAAAAATAATAATAATTTTTGAAATTAAATATTTTAATAAAGTTATGCAAATGTAAAAAATGCAATTTGATGCTTTATGAGAAAATATTAATTTTGAGCCTTAATCCAATTTTAAATTTTAAGAGATGTACAAAATTACTCTATGAGCTTTATTTGTAGACTTGTTCTTCTTTTTGCTCACACTTGATTTCTTGATGTACTTAACTCTCTTCATGCGTAAACAACTTGAGCTTGAGTCTTGAATTTATTTGTTATCATCAAAATCTATACGTAGATACGAGATTTGAAACCTTGAATTCTACAATTGTTATGTAACAGCTAATAATCCATTATCATATTCTCAAAGTGTGTTCCTATCTTATAATTTTCTGCCTGTGACTTTAATTCTTTTAAAAACTAAGACCAAGGTTTTGGAAACAACATAAGAAATGGATAAAAAAAATGGAACCATCAAATTTATTGGATATTTGCAGACATAGGATGAAAATGATAGACATGTAACAAGTATGATTCTTACCCAAGACCAATTAATAGAACTCATGGTCGGTGCCTTACTTTTCCAAATTGTGTCTGAAATCTGCTCCTGCTCTCCACCAATTTCTCTCCTAAAATTATTGGCTATTTAGGTTGTACTTACATTCCTCCAAGTTGTATATGTCAAACCTTGGATCAGGGTGGGTATATAGGTTATAATTTATGTATCAATTCTTTCTGCAGCTCTTAAAATTTTGTTTTCTTTATTTAATAACCCTAATAGAGAAACAAATCAGTTTAACACTTATATAAGTATTTAGTAGATATTGAAATAGTAATATTGTAAATTTTTTGATAAGTAATTTCTTACGTGTGCATATCTTCTATATAAAAAGTGTCAATCCAAAACGCAATAGTAACTTTTTGGTCTTCTAAGTTTTGCCTTTTGGTTTTCCAAGTTTATCCCAGTATTGATCATTTTTCAATTTTATCCTTGTGATTGATTTTTGTTTTCTTAAGCCATCGAGGCACTTAAATTGCTTTTGCCATTGTAGTACTTTCTACGAAAAGAGAATACTTGTTCAAAATTGTAAGGATTGAAAGATGATTTTATATCCAAATGAGAGCAACAAAACAAGTATGTTTATATTTAACAAAATTTCCCCAAAAATTAGATTAAAATAACCTAAAGACCCATTAGCTCGCAAAAATTATAAAAATGATCATAAATCCAAACCAAGTACAGATTCAAAAATTAATTCTTTTTCCAACAACCAAAAGCACATCCAAAAACTACATCAAAAAAATCCAAAAAACCATCAGCCATAGGATTCAGAAGAAGAGAATATTCTTTTTTCCTTTTTACAAATATGAAAAATATAACTTTATATATATGGAAAAAAACACAAAAAAAAAAAAAATCTCTTCTTCTGAAAAAAACACTCGATAGGAAAATAGAACACAATAAAGGAAAAAGAATAAATAAACATCAATCAAGAAGAAAAAAAAAACTAAGAACACAGATCTGAACACGATCTCTTCAAGTATATAAACATCTGTTCAAATCTGTAGGGAAATAAAAACAACAAATAAAATAAGTTAAAAAAATGTACATCAACTCAGATTTGTAGGAAATGGAAAACATGTACTCATCTACCTACAGATTTGTGATGGAAAAAATGAAACCAAAAGGAAGAGTTGAGAAGAAAATGCTAACAAGTAAAATGTAAAAAATAAATAAACAACCACAAAAAATATTAGAACAAACGAAAAATACAAGATCATTACAAAAGAAGATTAAAAAAAATTTACGTATTTGAAAAAATAGATCCTCAAATTCGTAAGGTTTCAAAGAAAACATTGTGCGAGGAAATAAATTAAATACAGTGAAAGCTGCAGAAGGAGAGGCTGGTAATACCAGGCTAGAGTTCTCAAATAGTACAGCTTTAACATAAAAAGAAAGTTAATAACAAGATAAAAATGACCTTATTGCTTTAGTATGATTTTCTTTCCAATATGCAGAAATTGACATGCTTAATGATAATACATAGCTCGCTGGTTAGCAAACTGCTTCTTTTGCTTTATAGGAATACAAGTCATCAAATATTAGGACCAAAAACACTCTAGATAATGAAAATTACGAAATACAATAAATTAACCTAAGAAAGCAACGTTGGGAATAACATTTTAGTAATATACAAATACCAATACTACTAATTGGTAATATGCACGTATCGTTCTATAATATCTCATTCTATAGTCCTGCATATGCACATAACCTAGCAACGATACACAACAATTTTACTCAACCTGTGTATGTATCTTAAAATTGCACAGAACAATTAAGCTATGAAGAACATTTCCACAAGAAAATTACAAAGGAATAAACTCAGATACAGAGAAGAATAACCACCAATGGAGAGATTAGAAAAATGGAGAAGACATGGATGATTTGTAGACACACCGTGGAGATGACTAGATTTTTGTGGAAGAAATCGCGCTGGGGGCTGGGGGAATCGGTGTGGAACAATCACAGCCCGTAGTGGAAAGTGTATGCACTGGGAGCGACGGGGCGTGGGAGGGGGTGGGGGGGGGGGAGGCCTCGAATGGGCATCGTGAGGAAGAGAGGACGAAATCGCATAAGGTGAGGTGATGTGAGGTGAGGTGGCAGTCGTTGGGGTTGGGGGTTGGGGGTCGTCTGGGGGGGGGGGAGGTTGGGGGTTTGAGCCGTCGGGGGGAAAATGGGGAATTTGTGAAATGAACAGATGGGATGGAAGGAAAAATCAGGTGTTGTGTATATATAGAAGATGTTTTGCGGCAAGTATAATTCGTGGCAATTGCTTAATATTTTCGCAGCAAATACATATAACCCACGCTAACTTAGGAAATCTGAAATATTTTTTTGCTATCCCTACAATCCGCGGTAAAAAGTCACTTGAACTTGTGGTAATAACTGTTTTGGCAACTAAAAACTCTTGGGATAGTCATATATTTTTTTCATAAAATAATTTGGTTATAAAAAATACTTAAATCATAAGAAAAAAGTTTTTGTCATAAAATATTTTCCACCACAACCATCTCGTGGGAAAATACTAGTATTTATTCTTTCCAGCAAATTTAGTGGCTAAAAGTGACCTTCTCACGTTACAATATCTTGTGGCAAAAGAACTAGTGGCAAAAGCCACTAAATGTTGTAGTGAGAATATAATAAATAAGTTTTTTTTTTTTAATTTTTAAATAATAATAATATTAAAAAATAATATTCTAACAATAATTTATTTAACTTTCAACTTTTATTTAAAATTATTTTTTTTATCTCATTCCTTCTCATTAAACAAATGAGACATTAATGTTAACTTGAATATGCATAAAAATTTGTATACTCAATTGCATAACTATAATTTATAAATTAAACTGCTAGTCTGCTAGACTTTTAAATTTGTTATTTAGACTTTTTAGACTTATAATTTGGAGTTGGGATGTAATTTTGGACTTGTTTTATTCTATAGCAGATTTTTTTTTTCTTTTGCAGATTTTTATTTTTAGCTTTTATATCAGTTGCCAGTTTTATTTATAGTAGATTTGTTTACTGCAGTTTTTTATTTTTTGTTGTTGTTGTTTTAGAACAGATTTTTTATAGCAGATTTTTTATACACCATTTTTTTTACACAATAATGTTTATTTATTTATTTATAAAATAGATTTTTATAAACATTACCATATTCTTAATAGAACATTTTTTTAAAATCAATTTTTTATAATCAAATTTTTAAGGACATACGGATAATATTGAAAGTATCAGTTTAGGGGAGTAATTAGTGTAAGATTAATTATTGAACAATAAATCTATTTACTATCATCATTCTCATAATTCTCTTATCATTTTATGATGTAACATTAGATCATTGGATACAATTTATTATATTTCACTTGTGAATCAATCATTTAATACCACATTATGAGATGATAAAAAAATGACAAAAATAAAATATGATAAGTAGCATTAATCAATATTGAAAATGTAAAATCGGTATACAACGACTTGATCAAAAATTTGTCTAAAATCATACCAAACTAAACCGATTACACTCTTATAACTCACAAAAAAGCAAAAACAAAATAAAAGTAAAAAAAACTCACCTACAAAAAGCAAGAGAATATATTAAAAAATAATTAAAAGTTTCAAAGTTTAATTTACCATAAGTCTCAAAGTTAAATTTGGACTGAAAAATTATTTAAATTTAACTCATCTTATCATTAAAATTTTTTCAAATGTTTACACAAAATATAATAAATAATTTAACATTTTTAAATTTCAATTTAATTTTTTTAAATTTTAAAATAATAATAATATTAAAAAATAATATTATATAAATATTTTATTTAACTCTAAATTTTTTATTTATTTAAAACTATCTCATATCATGTCACTTAAAAAAAAAAAAAAAACTAAAATTTGAGAGTTTGCCGTGGGTGCTAACTAGCTTATTTTATCTATGACTAACTCACAACTAACGCGAATCAGTTTGTTTTTCATATGTTTTATTATTTAATGTATTTTTACCCAACCAAAAATAGTAAGTAAAATTTTGGTTCAATTAGATATTAAGGCCTTGTTTAAATAGTTAGATAAGATTTTAGATAAAAGATGAATAAAATTATATTATAATAATATTATTAAATTATTTATAATATTTTATAAGAAAATTTATAAAAATTATAAAATGAAATTAAATTAGTTAAAATAATTTCTCAATTTAAATGAGTCTATTAGTGTGACGTACGAGGGGATGTAGCTCAAACGGTAGAGCGCTCGCTTTGCATGCGAGAGGTACGGGGTTCGATACCCCGCATCTCCAATTCGATTTAAGATGTATGGTTTTTAGTTTTACGGATTTTCACATCTCTGCCACTGCCGATCTATTCTAGAAAAGTATAAACAGATTTCCCGCGCAATAATTCTGCATATAGTCGACCCACAAGCTAGGGTTTCTGCACAGCCACAATTCTTGGACAACCTCAATGGAGGTCGCTCAAATCGCTCATCTGCTAAGCGAGACGCTCAGCTGTGATGGTCACATTGTTCGAACTGCTTCGGAAGCTCTCGATCGCCTTTCTCAGCTCCCTGACTTCCCTTTTTCTCTCCTCTCCATCGCCGCCGGTAATAACTCCACACTGATTTTTCTGAATAGCCTTTCTTTCTTCCCCCTTTTCTTTTTATTGCTAGTAGAAGCAGAACTGCAAAAATTCCAATTTCCCATATACCGGTATTGGTTCAGTTCTATATTTTTGCTTGTCATTTCATACAGTCATTGATATGTCTGTTGCGAAGAATTTAATGGAAAGGCCACTACAGAGCATGTATGAAAAATATTCCTGTGATTCTCATTGATTTGGTATTCGGTACAGTACTGATATATACACATCATGAGAAGGGAATATTCTTGTTATAACAGAAAACGACACGTATGAAAACAAAGAGTATTCTAGACTATTCTAGACTTGCATTTCTGAGGTGATCTTTGTGAAGAAGGTGAGCTGTCCTTTGAGTCTTGAGTAAGTGCAGTGGTATTTTGCTAATATGCCCTTGTGAGCTAAACAGGCCTGGAAGGACTATGAGGCTCAATCGAAGAGTGCAGAATCTTGAGATGGATAGAGGCTTTGTAAAAATATATGCAAGTTGGTCCTTGCTTGAAAGAAAAGAAATCCGAAGAGCTTTGGCATGAATCCGATTCCGTACAAAATGGTAATCAATATCAATATGTTTTGTGGGGAAATGCATCATTGGGTTAACTGATTGGTATGTAGCTCCCAAATTATCATAATAAAGAATGGGAGGTTTGGACAGAAAAATGCCCAATTCATATAGAAGAGATTGCAGCCAAAGTAATTTACATGTCGCATGAGCTATGACCTTGTATTTTGCCTCCGTATTGGACCTTGCTACCTTGGATTGTTTCTTTGAGCTCCAACAAACCAATTTTTTTTTTCCATAAAAGACATAGTATCTACCAGTTGACTTTCTGTCCTATGGGCATCCTGCCCAGTTAGCGTTGGAAAAGGCAACCAATCCAGGGGAAGGAAAGGGCGTGATGATCAAATCATAATCCAAAGTTTGCTTGAGATAGCGTTAAATACGCTCAACAGATTGCCAACGAGACAAACAAGGTGCATGCATAAATTGACATATCCGATTCACAAAGAAAGCCAAATTTGGCCTAGTAAACAGCAAATATTGCAAACTACCTACCACACTTCTATATAACGATGGATCTTCCATAGATGTTGAGTCAAAAGCACATATTAGTTTTCTTGAGCAAATCAAGAATATGATTTTGTTGAGATAACACGACCATTGGAATTACGATGACATTCCATGCCCAAAAAATAATTTAGGGCACCTAAATCTTTGAGAGGAAAATCAACACTTAAAATAGTAATAAGCTGAGTAAGGGCATGCTGGTTTGATCCAGTAAGCACAACATCATCAATATAGACTAGAAAGTAAATGGTCACAGAGTGCTGTTGATAGATAAATAATGAGGTATCTCACTTGGATACAATAAATTCCAATTCCAAGAGTCAAGAACTTAGACGGGCATACCATGTGCAAGGAGCCTGTTTAAGGTTGTATAAAGCTCGATTGAGCTTGCAAAAAAAGTGAAAAAAACTGTGGGTGAACAAAACCCGGAGGCTGCGACATAAACACATGTTCATCCAAAGTTCCGTGCAAAAAGGCATTTTGCACATCTAATCGATGAATCGGCCAACCAGAAGAGACAACAATAGAAAGGACTAACCTAATAGATGTAGGCTTTACCACAAGCCTAAATATTTCTTAGTAGTCCAGACCCTCGAGTTGACTGTAGCCCTTGGCTACGAGTCTTGCTTTTCTTGAGAGTTGAGCCTTCAGAGAGATGCTTGGTCTTGGAAATCCACTGACAACCTACAAGGTTTTGGTTGGACGTAGGAGGAACCGGAACCAAGGTCCACGTATTATTAGAACTCAAGTTGCATAGCATGTCTTCATTCCGAAAATTTGGAAGCCTTAGAAATAGAGGTGGGTTCTTTAGGGACAGTAACAGAAGTGACATGAGCATGGGGTGGAAGCCAAGAGATGGTGCCATTGTGTGAATTTTGGGAAATTGGAGGTGAGAGCCAAGCTTTGGTTTGGATGAGGTGAACAAAAGTGGGAGGTGGCAATATGGGGAGAAGTTGTTTAGCTTGGGAAGGTGATGCCCTAGAAGAAACATCAGATGGGCTAGGGTCATCAGTGGGTTCGGGTCTAAGATTCGATGATATAGATGAGGGGAAGTTGGGCTAGAGAGATTAGGAGATTGAGAAGTGAGTTGGGAATGGAGTTGAGAATTGTGCTAACAGGAAGAGACAGGAGGCCCAATAGGAGTTGGATGTCTTGAAGAGCTGTCAGGAGGCGTTGGTAGATTAAGAAGCCTTGGAAAAGGGATAATGGGAGAGATGGGTAGAGAGGGAGTTGATGGGTTGGGTGAGGGATTTGAGAAGGGAAAATTGCATTTATCAAATAATACATTCGGAGAGATGTGCATTCAGGTAATGGGTAGATGAAAACACAAATAACCATGATGATCAGAACTATATCCGAGAAAAAACACATGGAAGAGATTGAAATTCATTTTGTGTTGATTATAAGGTCTAAGGTTTGGTCAACATGTCAACCAAATCTCTTTAAAAATGTGTAATCATGACACTTTTGAAATAAAACTTCAAAGGGAGATTTATTATGTAAAACTGGAGTGGGGAGATGATTGATTAGGAATACGACAGTGGTGAATGCATTGGACCAGTAACGTTGAAGAGTAGAAGAATGTGTAAGAAGAGCTCTAGTTCAGTCTTAATGATGTGCTGAGATTTTCTTTCAACCAAACCATTTTGAGAGTGGGCATATGGACAAGATATAATATAAGAAATACCAAAAGAATGTATAAGAGTATTAAGATATTTAAATTGTTAAAAAACATAAGAAGTGGGTGGGGGGTCTTTCATCAGCATATTAGGCTTCAATGTGGCTCAGGATCAAGAATTAGATTTTGGAAGGATGCTTGGTGTGGTGATAGAGCCTTGACTAACTTGTTCCCTTCTTTGTTTCAGATTGCAAGTGATAAAAATATCACTGTGGCGGAGGCTTTGGAGTCAGCCGGTGGATGTCTTCATTGGAACATCAATTTCAATCGGGCGGCGCAGGATTGGGAAATAAATACCTTTATGGATTTTTATAGCCTCATTTATTCTCAAAGATTGAACGCCCAAATTCAAGATAGCCTATGGTGGATCCCTGCAGGGAGAGGAATCTTCACAGTCCGCTCCTTCTACAAGGTTCTTAATCAAGGACTTGTGGTACAGTTCCCATGGAGGAAAATCTGGTGTGATAAAGCACCCTAGAAAGCGGCTTTCTTTGTGTGGATATCAGCATTAGGAAATATTCTTACTACGGATAACTTAAGGAAAAGAAGAGTTATTATTGTAGATTGGTGCTGTAGTGGGGGTGAGTCAGTCAACCATCTCCTTTTGCACTGCAATACAACCAGAATACTCTGGAACAAGGTCTTTAGAAGATTGGACTTAGCTTGGGTCATGCCAGAGTTCGTAGTGGCAACTATGGCTTGCTGGACCTCTATTAGGGGTGAACGTCAAATCATAGCCATATGAAAGATGATTCCTATATATGCATCATGTGGTGCCTTTGGTACAAGCGCAATGAGAGAACTTTCGAAGATAAGGAGAGATCTTAGGAGGAGCTGAAAGTTTTATTTTATAGAACTCTTTATACATGGTCCATTGTCGTGGATTTCAATGGCATGGACCTGCATGATTTTCTTGTATCCAATATGCCTAGCTAATAGGCCATGTCTGATCTTTGTAACCGGCTTTTGCCTTTGTTTGAATAAAATTTTACTTATAAAAAAAAGATATCTAAATTCTCTACCCCAATTGGATTGTAAGGCACGGTTTTTTGTATTAATAAGAGTTTCTACATGATGTTTAAAAGATAAAAAGATAGAGACTACATAGGATTTACATTTCAAAGGAAATAACCATGTAAACTTGCTATAATCATCTACAAATGACAAATAATATCTAAAACCACCATGAGATAGAACAGGTGCAGGGCTCCAAACGTCTGAAAATAAAAGTTGAAGAGGAGCAGCAGATCGAGAGATAGAATGACCATAAGGAAGTTGATGGAGTTTGGATTTGCAGCAAGAGGAACATAAACCAGGCATGGAGGAAGGCTTCACGGGAAGAGAGACTTGGGAAATGATTCGGTGAACAAGTTGCATGGATGGATGGCCTAATTGCATGTGCTATTGAAAAGGAGAAATACGTTCACTAGTGTATGCATGAGGAGAGGAAGAAGCATGAGGAAAAACATATATGCATGAGGAGAGGAAGGAACATGAGGAAAAACATACATGCCGTTCTTAGTAGGACTTTGGAGCAGAGTTTAATTGGTGCGAGAATCCTTCACACAGAAACAAGATTAATGAAATTCAAAGAAAACAAAATTATCTTCACAAATTTTTTTGACAGAACCTAAATTTTTAGAAGTAGAAGGAACATGGTAAAGTTTAGAGAGAAGAAGATTGCTAAAAGTGGAGGGACAATGGAGCTTCTAACGTGATGAATAGGCAGAGAGTTACCATCACCTACACAAACTTGTTCATCACCTTTATACTTAGAGGGATTAAGAGACAAGTTAGAAAAAATTATGAGTGAAGTGATGTGTAGCGGCAGAGTTAGGGTATCGGTTGTTGTCAAAAGAGGAGTTTGAGTTTTGAGCAAGGGTAGGAACAAACGTGAAGTTGGCAGATAAGGTGGGAGGTGGGGGAGGTTGGTAGCTTTGGTCAAACCAATTGTAACATGTAAGGGCAGTATGGCCTTGTTTGAGGCAAACCTAACAAGCTGGATGATTTGAAGAAAAATAAGAGGGAGGAAATCGACCACCATTTTGGCCTCTACCACGTCCTTTGTAACTTCCTCTGCCACGAGAAAAACCACGTTCTCTGTTATTGAATTTATTGGGATGTCTGTAAGTGGAATTAGTAGAGAACTCAGTTGAGGCAGTGAGTCTAGTGTAATGATGAGATAACTGAGACTCATGTATAAGTAGATGGCTGTAAACCTGAGAGGGGCTGAGAGGATCCACTCGTGTAGTGATTGAAGTAACGACAGAGTCATAATTTGTGCCCAAGCCAGCCAAAAGAAAAGTTATGAATTCGGTAGAGGATAAGGTTTTAGCAGCAGCAGCAAGGGTGTCTCGAAGGAGTTTGGCTCTTTGATAGCAATCAGCTATGGAGTCTGAGCCTTTTTTGAGCGTGGCCAGTTGAAGCTGAACCTGCATGATATGTGCTTGTGACTTGGCAGCAAAGATATCTTTCAGGATTTCCCATACTTCACAAGAAGTGGATGCCTCGAGAACATGAGCAATCAAGCTCTCAGATAAGGAAGAGATAAGAACACTCATAATGGCCTGGTCTTGTTGTTGCCTGTTAGCTGAGCTAAGTTTTGTAGAACTTTCATCAAGCAATTGTGGGGGTATTGACGGAACCATCGACATATTCATACAAATTCTGTCCTCTAAGGTAAGGCATAATTTGAGCCTTCCACAGAAGATGGTTATCATGGTTCAACTTAACAATGATAAAATGAGTAGGGGATGGAAGAGGAAAACTGGAGGATTGAGATGGGGAGGATTGTGGGGTTCAACCATGGGAGAACTTGGACGTGAGTCCTATCCGGCTCTAGATACCATAATGGAAAGGCCACAATAGAGCAAGTATGAAAAATATTCTTGTGATTCTCATTGATTTGGTATTCAGTGCAATAGTGATATACATAATGAGAAGGGAATATTCTTGCTATGACAGAAAATGACACGCATGAAAACAAAGAGTATTCTAGACTATTCTACATTTCTGAGGTGATTTTTGTGAAGAAGCTGAGCTGTCCTTTGGGTCTTGAGTAAGTGCAGTGGTGTTGCTGATAGAATTGAAGTAAAAATAAGGAACATGGGAGAGTTTAACGTCAAAAATGATTTCGTTTCAGTTTTTCTTATTTCCATCATAACTCTGTGCAGCCAAACGGACCCTAAGTTCCTTGTTTCCATGGCTGAATTAACAAATAAGAGGCCAAAACCCATCTTATTTATGTTCATAATTGGCTAGTTGCACTTAATTCTAATTTTGATCCTCGAAAATGGTGAAATTGAATTGATAGGATATTATTTAGCTAGTACTTTTTACATGGCAAAAATCAAGGTCAGTGAAGAATTTCCAATTTAGAAAAGGTTTTTTTTTTTTTTTTTTTTAGATTTTTCTTAACCACATTCTCTAAACAGCCAAAATGAGACCTGATTTTATTATGATCCTTTTCTCCATCCATGCTGCTTGTGTCCAATATTGTGCTGTCCTAATAATAAATTGCCAGAGCTCACTTGCTCATAAAGATCTCAGCTAAACTTGGTCTAACATAATTTACCTGCTTGTTTTAAATCTATAGGAGGCGAAAATCATGGTCAAAAAGTTGCTGCTGCCACATACCTTAAGAATTTCACTAGGCGAAGTATCAATGAAGACAGCACATTGTCCTCAAAAGTCAGTAAAGAATTCAAGGACCAGCTCATGCGAGCTTTGCTTCAAGTTGAACCAGCAGTTCTTAAAGTTTTGATTGAAGCGGTATGCTTTGTTTTATATTGTAACCTTCATTCTTTTATTGCACATCTTCCAAAACTTCTTTTCAGCAACATTCTTATGAATGTTAACTTTGGATATTCTGGCAGTTTCGAGTCATTGTTGTTGCTGAGTTCGTGAAGCAGAATTCCTGGCCTGAACTTGTACCTGATCTACTGGCTGCTATTCAAAATAGTAATCTTTTTAGCAATGATGCTGACTGTAAATGGAACACCATAAATTCCCTTACAGTTCTTCATGCATTGCTTCGACCTTTCCAGGTGCTTAACCTCCAATTGTGCATAAACTAGCTTGCTAAGATCCCTTGGAGAGAACTCTCTCTTTCTGTTGTCCTTTATTTTTCTCGGAGGGAGGGATTGTGTGAAAACTGTGATATTTATATGGAGCAATGTAGGAAACAGTGTGGGGGTTGTTTTTTTGCAGATAACGGTTAAGTGAACTAGAAAAAACCTATAAAAAATGTGGGAAATGCACTGCCCATATGTGCTAGCGAGATAAAGAACAACACGGATAGTTGGTGCTTTAACAACTTGAAATTAAACCATGGCCTGTAGTTTAGTGATAATCAATCTGCATAATCCCATTTTCACGTTGATTTGATTTTTCTATCCCATCCTTTCATTTCAGTTAATTTTTTCCCTATTTATTCTTGCTATTTTGCCTCCAAATGAGATGGTACTTTTTAAGGGCTCTGTTCATGCTCTCATTTCTTATTGAAGCTGTGAATTCCTTTTTATGCAACAATGGCGTGAACTATCTAGTTAGTCTTCTAGATATCACCATTTAATCTTAAAAGCGATTTGTTTCTTGAGAGTTTCAGTAGTTTATTAATTGTACGTGAAAGCTAAAGTTGGTAAATGCTGATGTATTCATGTGCATTTGTAATAGTATTATTTAAGATTCTCTTAATCATTTTAATTTATTTCTTGCAGTACTTTTTGAATTCTAAAGTTGCTAAGGAGCCAGTGCCACCACAGCTAGAGCAGATTGCAAAAGAAGTTCTAGTACCCTTGCTGGCCGTATTCCATCAATTGGTTGAAAAGGTAGTTGTCTTTGTCCTTGTGTCTTTTGGTCCTTAAGTCATCTTGGCATTCTTCCACAAGTCTCCCTAGTAATGGGTTATTTGATGTGTATGACAGGCTTTAGCTATCCATGATAGAACAGAAATGGAGATGGAGAAAATCCTTCTCACTGTTTGCAAATGCATATATTTTGCTGTAAGTATTACTCTATGTTTCTGATACTTACTTGATGGGGTTTAGGAGTCTGTCAATCAATTATCCAGTTATGTGTAGCATCCAGCGGAGCTGAATTCAATGATCAATAAAATCTTGTTTACTGATAAAAAAAAAAAAATGAAAGAAAGAAAGGAATGCATGCATGCATGGCCTTGTGATTCTGGTATTTTGCCTGGGGCATATGCACTCTTTGTTTGTTGCTTTGTGATAGGACCTGACGTTCAAATAAGGTCGCGTGTTACAATTTTGCTGATCAGATGATCAATAAATTGGCTTTTGCATGTTCTTTTATTCTTTCTTTAGAGTTCTAGTGCTCTAATTTACCACAGTTACATCCTTGTTTCACTATTACTTGTCATGTTTCCACAGCAAAGTATTTATTAGTTCTGTCTCGTTTCTGGGGGAAGGCGTTATTTCAAATTTGAGAATATGTGGTTCCAAATGGCTGGTTTTGAGGAGAAGGTGAGGAATTGGTGGGCCTCCTACTCTTTTCATGGTACTCCTAGTTTTATTATGACAGGTAAACAAAAGCTCTCATGTTGGATTTAAAGAAGTGGAATATTGAGACTTTTAGACATACCAATGAGCAAAAAAGTCTTTTGTGGAATGAGTTGCATTCTCTAGAAGCAAGGAAAGTTGATGAGGAGTTTTCGTTGAAAAAGATTGAGGTGGTGTTTGAATTAGAGAGGGTCCTATTGATGGAAGATATATCTTGGCGCCAAAAATCTAGGTTGACATGGTTGAAGGAGGGTGACAAATGTAATAAGTTTTTTTACAAAATGAAAAACTCACATAGCCATAATAATACAATTGAAGTCACACAATCCGGTGACATGGTGCTTGAGTCCCCAGTGGATATTCAAGACCATATAGTGAACTTTTATGAAGAGCTTCTCAAAGAGACTACAGTGTGGCACCCTAAATTCGATGGTTTATTTTTTGACCGGCTGGATGGTAGTGCAGCAAATTCGTTGGAGAGACCATTTGAGGAATCCGAAGTGCATAAGGTGGTGAGAGGTATGTGCAAAGATAAATACCTGGGTTCGGATGGTTTTTTTTTTTCCAAGGAGTGTTGGGACATAGTGAAGGATGATGTGATGTGGGTTTTCCACGAGTTTCATTCTAGTCATAAGTTCGAGAAGTCCATTAATGCTACTTTTATTGCCCTTATTTTGAAGATAGTGGAAGCCATTGAGTTGAAAGATTTCCGCCCTATTAGCTTGATAGGGGGGATTTATAAAATCATTTTGAAAGTGCTAGCTAACCAAATGAGTTTGGTAATGTATAATATAATTTCCAAGCCTTAAAATGCTTTTTTCAAGGGGGGGGGGGGGGATCTATAGAATCATTTCCAAGCCTTAAAATGAGTTTGGACTCAGTTTTAGTAGCAAATGAGTGCTTGGATAGTCGGTTAAGGGATGGTACTCCGTGAGTTCTTTTCAAGTTGGACAGGGAAAAGACCTACGATCATGTGTTCTGGGATTTTCTGATATATATGCCAAGGAGGTGTGTCTTTGGAGATAGGTGGTGTGGCTGGGTGCAACATTGTATATCGTCCACTCAGTTTTCAGTTTTAGTAAATGGTCAACCTTTTGATTTTTTTCAGTGTTCGAGGGGCTGCACCATGGGGACCTGCTATCTTCTTTTCTCTTTGTTGTAGTAAACTAGTAATGGAGGCTCTAAGTCATATGGTGGAGGCGACGGTAAGGGGAGGTTTCATAGCTGGTTTTTCAGTGGGTAACATTAGCACCAGTGCTCTTTCCATTTCTCACTTATTGCAAGTGGATGACACCTTAATTTTTGTGATGCGGACAGATTCAAGCTTTAAGTGTTCTTTTGTGTTTTGAAGCTGTTTCGAGGCTCAAGGTGAACTTGGGAAAGTCGGAGTTAGTCTCGGGGGAGGTGGAGAATATCAACCATCTAGCATATTTTTTGGGATGCAAAGTGGCCTCTCTCCCTATGAAGTATCTTGAACTTCCTTTGGGAGCCTCTTTTAGAGCAAAAAATATTTGGGATGGCATGGTTGAGAAGGCAGAAAAAAGATTGGCGGGTTGGAAATGGCTCTACTTATCATAAGGGGGGAGACTTACCCTTATCAAAAATACTCTCTCCAATCTTCTTACATACTTTTTCTCCTTATTCCCTTTAACAGTGAGTGTCGCTAATTGGATTGAAAAACTGTATAGGGCTTTCTTGTGGGGTGGTATGGGTGAGGAACATAAATTTCATTTAGTGAGTTGGCAAAAAGTGTGCTTTCCAAAAGAGTTGGGTGGCTTGGGGTGCGTTACTTTATTTTTTTAAACAAAGCTCTACTAGGAAAGTGGTTGTGGAGATTCTACTTGGAGGGGTATTCATTGTGGAGAGTGGTTGTAGATAGGAAGTATGGTTGTGATTGGAAGGATTGGTGTTCTAAAGAGGGTAGGGGGACTTATGGTATGAGCCTATGGAGATTTATTAGAAAGGGGTGGAAGGTGTTTGTAAAGCACATTAATTTTGAAATGAGAGAGGGCACAAGAATCAGCTTTTGGTTTGATGTATGGTGTGGTGAGAGAGCACTGTTTTCTGTTTTTTCAGGTGTTTTCAGGTTGGCTGAGAATGAGCAGGCTGCAGTTTCAGATGTGATATGCTGTGCCAATGGTAATGATCATTGGAAATGATCTTTTCCAGAAATGTACAGGCTTGGGAAGTAGAAGAATTAACAGATCTTTACAGCTTGCTTTATTCTAAGACAATAGGTGGAAATGGAATGTTGCCTTTTTACTTGGACTGCAGCCTTAGGAAAGACTTTGACGGCTGATGATCTAAGGAAATGCGGGGTGATCGTTATGGAGTGGTGTTACATGTGCAAAAATAGCAGCGAATTGATTGAGCACCTTTTCCTGCACTGTGTAGTGGCAAGGGAGTTATGGGCAGGTATTTTGAGTAGAGCTGGGTTGTCTTGAGTCATGCCTAAGAGTGTGGGGGATCTCCAAGCATGTTGGAATTGGCAACATCAACGCTCTCAACTGGCTGTGACATGGAGGATGATTCCTTTGTACTTGTTGTGGTGTATATGGATGGAACAGAATGATAGATGCTTCAACAAGGAGAGAACTGTGGGGGAATTGTGGATTTATTTTTGTATTTTCTTTAGTTCAATAGTTTGCAGCTATTGTTTTAAAGGGAGGGAATGTTCATGAGTTCTTGTTTTCTTTTCAGCTTTCTAGAATGTAGTTAGGCATCTCTTTTGTATACTTCCTGTGTACATGGGCTGTGCCTAGTGTCATTCGATCAATAAAATTTCTTACTTACATAAAAAAAAGTTCTTCTTTGTCTCTTTTATATCTTTCCCATTAATTCCATTGCACAAAATCTCCCTAACTAAAACAAGAGCTAAAGAACAAGAACCTGGTTTTTATGTCACAAAAAAGGATCATTCAATGGAAACTGAGTTGATAAACATTTGCTTTACTGCCATAATTAGTAATTTCCACCAAACATGGGCCTCTTTGATTTGAAGTCCAGGAGGGCTGTCTACCTGATCCATTTCGTCGCCTCCATTTAGTTTTCTTTCTATAATTTTCACCACCTTTCTCGTTACCTCTGTTTTTATATAATGGAAAAAGAAGTTTCTTCTTACGCAGAAAATTGTAATCTAAGGAGAGAAAATGAGAGAGAGAAAGGAAGAATGAAAGAGAATCCAAGGAAAGAAAGATGGAAACTAGGTTTTCAAATTTTAGGAAGAAAAGTAACTGGAATATGGGAGTTTGCGGTTGAGCTTTTGGAATATACTCTACAAAGCTGATGTGGGACTTTTTTTATCAGAGGGTGTAAAACAATACTTATTTATAAAAGAAAAAGGGTGTAAAACAATACTTTATGCCTATGCTAGATTGAAGATATTCTCATTTTTTTGGAAATGAAAAGTATGCTTCCCCTTTTGAAAAGTATTCTTTCCTTTTTGACTTTTGCATTGCAGCTTTATTTGGATTTCCCAAGAAAAGTTATGACTCTCTCCTTGAGCTCTTAAAAGTCTAATTGACATTGAAATTTTTTTTGATAAGTAATTGGCATTGAAATTAAAATTTACTTTGTAGTTTACCGCCAAGCTTAGTCTCAATCCATTTGCAGTCCCTGCTACCCATCTACCACCATTACAGCTGAAACTGAGTCTGTTAAGAAAAACCCACTTCTCTCTAACTCATCAACGTCCATGGTTATAACTTATATACTCTTGTCTCTAACTCATCAACGCCCATGATAATAGACTTCTCTCTCGACTCTTTCGTCTCACCCTATCATCTCTCTTGGGAAGTGAAAGCATATCTAGTATCCAGAGGATGCATTATTGAGTTTTTCACCCTACCAAGGAATCTTGTCTCATTGTGACCAGTAAAAATTGTAGTTTTGGGGAGAGATACGGAACTAGTAAGCACAACCTTCAAGTTCTTCAGAGACGTTGAAACCAGCCTTGAATGCCGACTCATAATTAGGCAAAGGTTGGGAGGTTTAAGGAGCTTAGCTCTTCAGACTTCCATCGGGCTGGAAAGTGTCTTCCATTTCGATCGAGTTGGAAGTACACCCCTGGTTATGAGACTCTGCCTTTCATACATTTGTTTAATAACTCCCATAATCTTTTCATGAGAAGCCACAGGTGATAGTATGATTATGATGCATTTACATCTTAGGTTCTCATTTTATGTTGCTACATTGCTGGTGCTACCCTGCTGCCAACAACTTTTGTTTCTTGGTTAAATTTGGGTTCCTCCATGCTAAATCCTATTTATTTTACACTGATCTCTTTTTTCTTTCCCTAGTGGTATTGCTCTTGAACCACTGTTAGTTTTACAGGTGAGGTCGCACATGCCCTCTGCTTTAGCTCCTCTTTTGCCTTCTTTTTGTCGTGATCTGATTGCCATTCTGGGTTCTTTGAGTTTTGAGTGTTCTGTTACCATAGAAGATGGATACTTGATGAAGTTGAAGACTGGAAAGAGAAGCTTGCTCATTTTCTGTGCTTTAATTAGCCGACACCGAAAGTACTCTGATAAGTAATACGGGTGATTCTGATTCAATTTATTGGCTCTTGTATACATTCTGTGTACTTGGATTTTGCCTATTCTTTTATTTACATTAATAAAATTCCCTACTAAAAAAAAACTTGCTGGATATTTAATATTTGTGGTTAGTGTTAATATGCATTCCATTGCATTTACAGGTTGATGCCAAACATCATCAACTGTGTTTTAAACATAGTGAAATATAACAAAAGGACTAGTGTAAGTTTTATTTTGAATTTTTATGCAAGTACACATATTTGGGAATGTCTCATACTAGTTTTGTGTGTAATTTGTTATGTACTGCTCTCAGCCTGATTTATCTTGCTCACATGAGTATATAATTGCCATTTAGCTACTTTATTGGGCATTCTAGAACATCTAAAATAAATTTTCTTATGCAGGAGCTTAATTTTTTATCAGAGAGGATTGTTTCCCTAGCTTTTGACGTGATTTCGCATGTCCTGGAGACAGGCCCAGTAAGTTACTCTGGAACTTTTTTTTTAATAGGTAATCAAGAAGTTTTATTCATAACAAAAGGCATAGCCAAGTACACAGGATGTATACATGTGTAATACCTAACTAGGATTTACAACCAAAAAAAGAAATTCATGGACATTATGCCCATTAAAATCTATCGGCCCTGCCCAAGTACTCTGAACTTGTTACATTCATCTCAGCATTATCCTTTTTTTTTAGCAAGTTGGTCAATAGTACTCTTAAATGCAATTCACCCACCACCACCCTCCTACAAAAAGTGGCATTCACAAGATCTGCTAGTTATTTAAAAAGTTAACCAGCGGGACTCTGAAGCTTTGCTTAAGTGTAACTTTCTTTCTTTAAGGTATTCATTTTCACATGCAACAGGGATGGAGGTTAGTTTCACCTCATTTTAACTTTTTGTTGGACTCTGCAATCTTTCCAGCATTAGTACTGAATGAGAAGGTAAGGTTTCTGGAAGAAATTTGTATTCTAATCTAAAATGTGTTTTAAGGTGGACAGATGAGTTAGTTACATTAAGCTTACTTTGTAATGGTTATGCTTGGAAATAGGATATTTCAGAGTGGGAAGAAGATGTGGAGGAATACATGCGAAAGAATCTTCCATCTGATCTTGTATGAAATTATATTGTAATGTTTTCAAAATATTTGTTCACCATTTTGATTAGCCATCATGTCACTGCTTCTAATTATGCACAGGAAGAAATTTCTGGATGGAGGGAGGATTTGTTTACAGCCAGGAAAAGCGCAATGAACTTACTTGGTGTTATTTCCATGTCAATGGTTACTACTCAGTATTTCTCAATAAATGCCTTTGAACCATCTCTCTTGACAAGTACTGTCGTTTACGTTTTTTGTTTGGTCCCTCAGGGTCCTCCAATGGGCAACTCTAGTAATGGTTCTTCAACTGCTTCAAAGCGCAAAAAAAGTGAAAAAAACAAGAAATATAGTCAGCGCCGTTGTATGGGGGAGTTGTTTGTGCTTCCATTTTTGTCAAAGTTTCCTATTCCTTCTGATGCAAATGCAACCCAACCTAAAATTTTAAACGAGTGAGTTCATGTCTCTCTGATGAAACGCATCAATTACAATTTGAAACTATTTTGTAAAGTGAAAATTTAATGTTGGGTTCATGATATTTGTGTGCGTGCTGATTTTTTAATCTTTTGGTTTTTTCCCTGCCATATGGAGGGGAGGATGGGGAATAAGTAAATGCTGGAAGCATTTCTAATGATCTTCCTGAGGTGATGCCTTATTTAATCACCATCCCCTCCTCTATGTGAAATTGTTTTGGCTTTCGGTGCCTTCTTTCTTTGTATTAATTATGTTCCCTTTTTCATTTGGGTGATAAAAAATTCCAGCTGCCTCCCTTGTAAGGTGCGTGCATGCCTGTGCACTTGTATACATATGTATTTTGTTTTCTTCTCATCTTGTTGTTAAATATGACAGTTATTTTGGCGTTTTGATGGCATACGGTGGTCTACAAGATGTAAGCGAATCGCACCTCATTAGTTTAATCAATGGTGAGATTATTGTTTAATCAGTCTTTACAACAGAGTTTATAATCGTATACCACATTATAGTTTCTAAGGGTGCAAGAACCTGGATATATATCAACTCTTGTTTATACTCGGGTGCTTCCATTGTATACGATATCTGCATGCCTACCATACTTGCTTGCCACTGCAAATTGGGTACTTGGAGAGCTCGCACCCTGTCTAAAAGAAGTGAGGCTATTTTCTTACTCATCCCATGTTTTACTTGTTTCTCTCACACCAAATAAGTGTCTGTCACTTGCTATATCACAGCTATATTACTTTCTTCTTTTTCTCATCCAAGCTAATTTCTTTAACACTGAATTATTAACTTTTAATGGAAAACACTGTCATGCATTCATTCCAGTACTGAGTTTCAGTCTTGCTTTCAGGAGATGAGTGCAGATGTATATTCTTCATTGCTCAAGGCATTGGCCATGTCAGACAAAGGGGATACTACTTGTTATCCTGTCAGGGTTTCTGCTGCTGGCGCAATTGCTGCACTTCTTGAGGTAGGTCTCTAAATGAACCTTTTTGGACTTTTAATTGCAGCAGTTACAATGTCATTCTGAGTTTCACCTGGCATGAATTGTTACTCTTCAGAATGACTATGCGCCACCTGAGTGGTTACCCCTTCTTGAAGTTGTGATCGGTAGGATTGGTAATGGAGATGAAGAGAGCTCTCTTTTATTTCAGCTTCTTAGTTCCATAGTGGAGGCTGTAGATGAAAATGTTGCAGTTCATATCCCATATATTGTTTCAGCATTGGTTGGTACAATCACAAAGTTGATACCTCCCAATCCAGAGCCTTGGCCTCAGGTATGTATGGGTCTTCTTGGCTAGTCTGCTTGTTTGTATCATTCGCAGAATCTGGTTATGCTATTCTGTATTGACCACTTAAATTGGGCATATAAACTCTGCAAGCAGATGCAATTTTTTGCTATGTTTATTAAATTTCACATATATGGAAGGAAAAAAGAAACACATATTTGATTGAATCCCTGTCCTACCAAATTACATTTTCTTAATCAGAACTAAAATGATTTCAAGTGGAGTTTTATAAATTTGAGCCAGTCGAATTTTGAACCATAGTGGAAGATAAGGAGTGGACTCTAAAGGAACTTTGATCCTTCTTTTTTAGAACTTTATTTCTATGGGCTATAGCTATATTCTCCCTTATAACTTGCCCTTTGTTCCATCACTGTTAGGTTTTACAATTAAATATTGCTCATTTGGTTTGAGTGAATATTGCTGATGAAACACTGGCATGTTTGGGGGCTGAGATGTGACACAAAATTCTTATCTGATATCATTTCATCTCAACTCATATCCTTCCTAAACATAATTCAAATACAAAAATTTCAAACTAATCATTACAACTTTTTTAAACTTTCAAATAAAAAATAAAAAATAAAAAATAATTCCTACTTTTTCAAATCTCCAAATACAAATAATATTCTTACAATATTTTAACTTTATAACACTTTTTATTCAACTTTTTCTCTCTCCTTTTTCAAAACCCCCCCCCAAAAAAAATCAACTCAAACTATCTCACTACTATTCACGAACTATTTTACTACTATTCACAAAATTCTCATGTCATCTCAGTCCCCAAACTAGCCCTGGTATCCATACATGTGCTGATGTCTCAGGCACCTGCATTTGCAACTTTCACATTGGTTTGTTGGTCTGCTTATTTCCATTAATGTTCTAGCATATTTCTGAACCCAAATATATTATAATTAGGACTTTTGCTGGTATTTGAAGCATTTGATTCTTTGAACTCCTGATCCCAGACTCATACAGTTAAAACAAAAGGGATTTTGAAAATGGCATAATTGATGAGGATTTAAGTATGGTATTGCTGATTAATTGACACTCTGGTCGTGATAGGTGGTTGAACGGGGCTTTGCAGCACTAGCAGTAATGGCTCAGTCCTGGGAAAATTTAATGCCTGAAGAACTTGAGCAGAATGAACTTAGTGAAAAGTGGACATCTGGCCGAGCTACCATTGGCAGAGCATTCTCTGCTCTCCTACAACATGCTTGGCTCTCACCCATGTATCAATCGGTTGGTCCTAAGTTCCACTTTGTAATATATTTTAAAGGATTAGCTTTATACATCAAGCTCTATTTGAGTGAGCAAAGGATGGCAAATGATGCATGTGTTTGTGGGGGGTTAAAATCTCCCTATGACCTGATTTGGATAGAGCATTGTATGTGGTACAAATCACTCTAGTTAAGTGAAACTTCGTTTTTTGATATGTTCTACTTTTGTATCAGCTTACTTTTGAGAACGTGTTTAGTGCATTTAGGGGAAAATATCTGAGGAGAGGAAGTTCGTTTTTATCAAAGCTTTTTTTACAAGTGTTTTTACCCTATACAAATTTGTTAATTTGCAGTGATGCATATGATATCATCTTAGGAATGCAAGCTTTAGAGTCAATTATTTGGTTCATGTTTCTGTGTGGCATAATAGAATATATACCATTACTAGTCTCTGATTTTTTCTTATTATATATCTTTTTCCTCAAATTTGCAAGGTTCGGGAAGGGGAGGGTTCTAACCCTGCATCTTGCATTGATGATTCATCAACATTGCTCTTGTCCATTATGCTCTCGGTTTCTGGAAGCAATGTTCTTCAAGAGCTTAAAGTTTCAGAGCTATTATTAGTTTGGGCTAATCTAATTGCAGACTGTTATGCATGGGATGAATCAGAGAATCTATCAATTTTTGACTGCATTAAAGATGTTGTGAATCTACACAGCAAATATGGGCTTAAGAATTTTCTTGTAGGAAGGATGTCCTCCCCTCCAGCTCCACCTGTGCCTCAACGTTCTATCATTGAAGGCATTGGTGGTTTTGTCAGTGAGGCCATATCACAATATCCATCTGCAACATGGAGGGCTTGCTCATGTGTCCATATGCTACTACATGTCCCGAGTTACTCATTTGATGCAGATGGTGTGAAGCAATCATTGGTGATTGCTTTCAGTCGAGCAGCATTTTGCCGTTTCAGGGAAATTCGAAGTAACCCTTGTTCACTGTGGAAGCCGTTGTTGGTTTCTATAGCATCATGCTACTTATGTTATCCTGATGTGGTGGAAGAAATTTTGGAGAAGGGCGAATGTGATGGCTTCACAATTTGGGCTTCTGCCCTGGGTTTTCTCCTCACTAGCTCCGATGAATCTGGTCTGTCAGAAAAATCCGAGATAAAGTTGATTGGTTGGTTTCCTACTTCTTAAACTCTCAGGAAATGATATTTTTTTACTTGCATATAATTTTAGTAGACCTTTTTCTTCTATATTTGTGCCCCATCTCTTCTCCGCCTACCCTCAATAGTGATGGACTTTTCAAACGAACATAAAGCCAAACTCAAAGTAACAGATTCCTTCTTATATTTATTGATGCTTCTGATTTAGGATTTAATTATGTTTGTCTTTCATTGTTATCTTGGTGCTAGGGTTATAATTGAGCCAAGCTTTGGCTTGCCGAGCTCGAGCCCGACTTAAAGTACTCGAGTTCAAACTCGAGTTCAAACTTGAGTTTTTATTTATTTTTTGTTCGAACTCGACTCAATAAACTAAACTTCGAGCTTGAGCTCGTCCCACAAACGAACTCGAGTCAAACCGAGTTCAAGCTCGATTTTTTTTTTAATTTTTTGAATAAAATTGAAAAATAAATAATTAAATAACTAATAAAAAATTAATATTTAATAGCTAACTAGTTGATATATACTCATCATAATAATATGTTATATGTTTTTTTTTTTTTTATAAGCAATAGGAAATTTTATTGAATTGAATATAAGTAGGTATAGCCCAAGTACACGGGGAGTATACAAACGCAAATGTCTAAATACATTCTTAGGGCTCTACATCAACAAAAAGAAATCATGCACAATGCTTCCATTAGGGACAATGGCTGAAAACCAAAGAAGTAAAGTATGCAGGAAATAATTCTCAAGCTTCGCCATTGTTCGTTCTTTATCTTCAAAGCATCGCACATTACTTTCTGACCAAATAAACCACATCAGGCACAATGGGATCATCTTACATGCTGCTACTACTTGTGAGCATCCTTGAATACCCCTCCAACACGCTAACACATCTACAACCTTAGGTGGCATAACCCACGCAACATCCACTCTATTAAATATTCCATTCCACAACATTCTTGCCACCTCATAGTGTTGTAATAGATGGTCCACTGATTCACTGTGCTTTTTACATAGAAAGCATCAATCCATCACTATGATTCCCCTCTTGTGTAAGTTATCCGTGGTTAGAATTTTCTTGAGAGCTGCAGTCCACACAAAGAAAGCCACTTTGAGAGGGCCACAGGTCCTCCATATACTCTTCCACAGAAATGCATTACCTTGGGAAGTCAACATTTTATAGTAAGACTTAACAGTGAATTTCTTATTGCCTGCAGAGCGCCACTGTATCCTGTCTCCCTGTGCGGTTATGCTTCCCATAGTGTAATAGATCAAAAAAATCTGAAACAGTAGACAATTTCTAGTTATGGTTAGCTCTGGTGAATAGGATATTCTACTGGGGTATGCCATGAGCCATATCAAGCAAGTCTGCCACCGACACTTCCTTGTTAACAGCAATGCTATAAAGAGTTGGAAAGATTCTTTCTAACGGACGCTCTCCACACCACACATCCTGCCAAAATCTAATTCTGGAGCCATCACCCATCACAAAACGGATATTATTTTCAAAACACTGCCATCCCTCCCTAATATACTTCCACAGACCCACCCCATGCCCCCCTTCACTGCCTTAGTACACCAACCCCCCCATGCCTAACTGTATCTAGCAACAATAACTTCCTTCCACAACGAATTTCCCTCCAAATTGTATCTTTAAAGCCATTTCCCCATTAATGCTTTTTTAATATTTTCAAATTTTGCACTCCTAAACCTCCACTAGATATTGGGGAACAAACTTTATTCCACTTAACGAGATGAATTTTAGTTTCCTCCCCCAAGCCTTCCTATAAAAAAGTCCGAAATAACTTCTCAATCCTATACCCCACCCCTACAGGCAACAGAAATAGGGATAGAAAGTACGTCGGAAGGTGAGATAAAGTACTTTTAATCAAAGTGAGTTGCTCCTCCTTTGAAAGATATAACCGTTTCCATTCAGCCAACCTTTTCTCCACTTTCTCAATGATCTCATCCCAAATAACTCTAGCTTTGAAAGTTGCCTCCAGCGGGAGACCCAAGTATTTCATAGGCAAAGAGGACACTTTGCAACCCATAAGATCTGCTAGGCTATTGATACTAGGCACCTGACCCACTCCAACCATCTTAGATTTACCAAGATTTATCTTTAGCCCGATATAGTTTTGAAACATAACAAGAGTGCTTGTAAGATTTGAATATGGCTTTGATCTGCATCACAAAAGAGAATGGTGTCGTTTGCAAATAAAAGATGTGAAATCATAATTGAGCCATTAGTATCATTACTCATTGAAAATCGAGCTAGGATACCTCCATCAAGAGTTGCCTTCACCATCTGACCAAGAGCTTCCATAACAATGACGAATAGAAAAGGAGATAAAGGGTCCCCTTGACGTAGTCCACAAGAAGTGTTGAAAAAACCCGCAGATGTTCCATTAACTAACACTGAAAAAGGGACAATGGTGATGCAATGTCGAATCCATGAGATCCACTTATCGCCAATGACGAATATGTTATATGTTTATATATATTATTAATAAATACACATAAGATGATAGCATATACGTATTTCATATGCTTCCCACGTATTAATATATGAAATTATTAAATTTTATAGACTAATTATTGTAAAAATTATAAAACATAACTATGAAGTATATTCATCATATAGATATAAGTAATAAGATTATATATTACATATTTAATTAGAAAAATGCTATACTTATATTATTAGCAATACATATATATAACATATATGTGTATATATTTATCAATATATAAATGAATTTTAATCGAGTCGAGCTAACGAGTCGACTCGAGCATAAACGAGCGAGCCTTAACGAACCTTAGTTGAGTCGAGTCGAGTTTTGTCGAGTAAGTGTCATTTACTAATCGAGCGGGTATCTGCTTTCAAGAGTGAATTTTTAATTTTTTTTTCACAAGTGAGTTTTTTTTTTTCACGAGTCGAGTTCGATTCGAATTTAACCGAGCGAGTACCGAGCAGGCTGTCGAGTAGTCTAGTTCATTTACAACCTTGTTGCCCCTTGGTGATGTATTTTTAGTACACTCTGCGGACTTGGCTTGCACCTATGAATTTTGCTTTTAATTCTATAATTAGATCAAAAGAACTGATAAAAAAAAAGATCTAAAGAAGTCTTGTACATCGAATGTTTCAGTCCATTTGACCTTCTGAGAAGTGTTGGTGTATATTTTTTATACTAGATCATCTCACAGAACAAGGAAGTGAGTTCATGTTACCTCACAGTTTGACATTGTCAGGCTCTAAGGCTGACCATTGTTCGTCTGCCTTAGCTGGCCTCGTTTTTTTTTTTTTCCCACTCTCTTCCATTACTCCCTGATGTTCCATACATTTTTGTAGGTTGAAAAATTAAGGATGCTAATGGTTATTTAATGACCTGCAGTGATTGCACTTGCCCATGTGGTTGAGCAGCTGGGACTAAGGAAGCCAAGCAGTGGTGTGTTGCGTGACTGCTTTACTTCACTGTTGGAGGCATCCACACGGCTGAAAGAAGTTCAGGAAGAGAAGGAAGAAGCTGAGCAAGATGATGAGGAGGAGGACGACGATGACGACGACGATGACAATGACGACGATGACGACGAAACCTCTGACTATGATGAGGTTTGACTTCCAAATTATTATGCATAGATTTAATTTGTGAGGAATGTTGTTGATGGCGTATATACCCTTTGGACTAGCTGCCTACAAATGACATCCTAATGAATGTAAAATGCCACTATGAGAAGTGGACTTTTTTCCTTGACTTCTTACTCATCTGGCTGGATTGTATCCGTGACCTCAAGCCACCACCCAATACCCACGGGATGTGGAAGTTCCATTAGGCCCAAAGGCCATTTGCTTGGCAACTGGATCCCTTATTCAACAGATCCCACCTTTAAGGTCTTGCCCCAACTTTTCTTAGGTGATTTGTGCATGTCGTCTGCTTGTAACTGATCTGTAATCACACACTATAATTGATTATCAGAAAACGAAACGACAGAGAATTCGAAAGTTGGTTCTTTGGTTATTTTATTTTCTGTCTATCAGTACGTTAATGTCACGTACGTGTGAACTTATTATATTTTACTCTCAGGAGTCTGAGCCAGAGGAACAAGAAGAAACTGAAGAAGAGTTTTTGGATAGGTATGCTAAAGTAGCTGTTGCATTGGAAAATGGTACAGCTATTGAAGAGGGGGATGTAGAAGATCAAGAACATGAGACTGAGTTGGGTAAGCCTGTTGATCCCTAAATTAGCAACTCCTATAATTCAGTAGTCCATTCTTATGAAAAATATTTGGAAATGACAAATGGCCCAAAAAATGACTGCTCAGGTAAAGCCTTTTTGCTCAAAATTATTACTTTGAGCATTTCCATCCAGTAACTCAAGCAAACTTTCATGACGGGAAATATTGTGCCAGGTCTAGCTTCATATATTAATATATTATCTGTTTTAGCATCTGGCTGTTTGACTTATGGCTTTCCATAACTTCCATCCTGCTTTAAGAGATCAACGGCAATAAAAGTGAAAACAAATTAACCTGTCTGTGGCTAATCCACTATTGGGTTTCTCCAAACAACCCCATAAGAATTTGATTGCTGGGTGAGATTTTCTTCTGTTCGCTTCCGTCAAAATGAATGCGATAGTTGAATGTTTTATTGCAAAAAAACCAATCAAATATGAGGATTGAAGGTAAAAGCTTTCTGGTTGCCATGTGACTTGTCTGTGGTGGGTGTTGGATGATTAGCTTTCCCATGGAATTCATTCCTACTAGATGTAACTGTATGGACTACCTCATTCACCTGTTGTTGTATTTCTTGTTGGGAGTGTAGGTAGTTTGGAAGAGGTTGATGAGCGAAAAGTTGTGCTGTCATTGATTGAGAAATACCATCACGCTCTCATACAAGGACAGGCATTACCATTGGAGCTCATTTCAAGGTTCCTGAACGCCTACCCTGAATGTAGATTATACTTCCAGTAATCCTGGTGAGTGGAATTTATTTTTTATTTTTTTAGTTTCATGCCAAGGTGTGTAGGGTTTAAAAGGGAAGCTTGTCGGTAAGTTTTTGGGTTTGTATTGTAATCAGGGCTGTGATATGGTATAGGAAAACTTCTAATCTATTTTTTCTTTGTTATTGTTTTGTTTGTGATTCTATTGAAGCATTTGATTAAGGCCTTGTTTGTATTTATAAATATTTTCATCCCATCTAATTACAATTTTTCTAAATTTTCATACAAAATAAAATAAATAATTTAACGTTTTCAAATTCCAAAATAAATATAATATTAAAAAATGTTTTTATAATATTTTATTCAAATTTTAACTTTTATTACAACTTATCTCATCTCATCTACGAAAACAAACGAGGCCTAAGAGTAATGTTAGCTTGGTACAAGTTTTAAATAGACAATTTTCGTGCAAAATTTTTATAAAAAAGTGGGTTTCAGTAATAAAAAATATATATTTTAAAAAAAATTACAAGATGGAGTCCTTTTTTTGTTTTTTGTTTTTTGTAAAGGCTTATAGGCGGAACTTGTTTATTTGGAAGTTATACAAATCATTTCTCTTTGATTAATTTGTATTAAAGGTGTCTATGGACGTGTCTCTGAGCGAGAAAAAACAATAGAAATGCATTCAAGAAAGATATATTTCCATTTTGATAGGAGTTTTCTTATTCAATATCGTTCTTTAGAGCATTCCCAATAGAAAAATCTAAAATAACTAATCAAAGTCATTTTATCTATTTTAGCTAAGAGAAATGATAAATCTACAATATTTTTTACAAAATTTTACATAATATAAGCTATAAAGTAAGGGTATTTATGTAAAGTGATATTAATTTTATAACAATTTAGAAAAATACTCATACTTTATAATATATATTATGTAAGTGTTGTGAAATATATTGTGTATATTGCTTCTCTTTATCAATATTTAGAAATAAGAAAAAGAAAAAAAAATCATTTCTTCTGAATGTTTTATAAAGTTTTATAATTAGTACTTTTAGCCTTTATGAAAAAAAAAACATGATTGTGAGAACTAAAAAGAACGAGAGAAAAGATAAACAACAAGATTTAGTTCATGTTTGAAATTTTGATGGAAAAATAACTTATAGTTTTAGAATTTATAGCTTATAACTTAAATAATAAGTTCTATTATTAAAAGGTTATTTACAATTTGGTAACTATATTTTTAAAGCACTTTTAACTATGTTACATTTGTTTGAAAACAAATTAAAAATATTTTTTGAGGTAGAAATGACAGATTATTTGAATTTTAAAGATTTTGATCATATTTCTTAAAGTTTGAAAGTTATAATTTTCCGAAAGTTATATGGATATTTTGTCTATTGACAATCATTTTAAAATTTGAATTATGTTTTGTATTATCCAGAAAATTAACACTTTTAAGGAAATGATACTTTTCTTCAAATATATTTTTTAGTTTATTTGAGATTGAAAGTGCTTTGATGGATGACAACCAAAAACCTACTTTTTTTTTTTTAATTAAAGAACTTTTAAATCTATATTAAACATTTTTTAAAACTCTTACTGCAATTCCCTTCGTTTTCTTAGAATATATGATTTTTGAGATTTATATAACCCAAGAGGCTTTTCTTATTTTTAAAATGTTAATGTATTTCTTCATCGTAAGGTAGGAGAATTAATATAATTAGGGCTTTCTCTTCATTTAAAAAAAAATATTCATAGAGGGGGTTGGAGTGCTGTAACGCAGCATATGAGAGGCTCTTTGTTAGGGACTCACGAAGCAAATCTCCCTGTGGTCAAGCTATATAAATAACCTTAGCAAAGTGTTCACTTCTTTTTCGCCAGGTTTCATTCGATTTGTTGTGGATTGGATGATGGAAAAACCAGCAAGCCCCTTTACTTTTGATTATATTAGTCAAGGGCGCAATGAACTGTAATTGTGAAAAGGTTGGAAGATCTGGCCAAAGAAGGTGATAGCCCTGTAGATTCGTTCCCCTGGTTCGATCCTTCCTAGTAAAACGCGACGTGTTCGAATTCTGATCGCTTTTACGCGAGAAAGGGAGACCACCCTCTAAGCCTAAGTATTTAGTCACTCAATTGAGTAAGTCAGATAATTTCAGAAAGAGACTTTTTTTTTTACTATTTGTCTTTTTCTAATTGACTTTCTGTACTATAAGTAAGTGAGTTGGAGCGCTGTAACGCTACTTATGAGCTGTTATCCTTAGATTTTGAGTAATTTTAGAGGGAGTCGATTTTCGAGAATCAAGAGGGAGTTGACTTTAGTTTAAAAAATTCTTTCCTCATTTTCAACTTTGTTTTCATGGATCTAACAAATTCTATTGGTTTGTTTTTTGTATAGGAATTGAAAATAATGTTGAAAATGAGGAAAAGTTTTTTATTTATTTTCAATCTTGTTTTTAATATTTTTTCTTTATTTTCATTTTCAACCTTGTTTTTAGTTTAATTTTTTTTTTCTTATTTTTAACCTTGTTTTCATGGATCTAATGAATTATATTGGTTTGTTTTTTTAGTTTAATATTTCTTGGACCTCCAATAAAAGATGAATGTGATGATACACTTTTCAATTTTTGAGGTGTTAGTTTATCTAATTAAAATACTATCCACAATAGCTTGATATACATCTTATCGTATTTCTTGCTATTTTGAACGAAAAAAATCTAATCTTGATGTCTCAATTTTAATGTATATATCGGCAACAAACTGTTGTAATAAACGACCGGATGATAACATAATGAATTTGTATGTATCTCTAATTTGTAGTTTGAAATAATAATATTCACAACACGAGATTGTTGGCTCTTTCTTCTTTTTCTTCAACACTAAAAATATTATAACAAAAAATTTAGAAATCAAAAGACATAAAAGTTTAAGACAAAGAAGTTAGCATATTAAAAGTTATTATTATCTTGTTCTTTGCTTTGAAGTAGTTCTTCTGCATTATTTAATTGTTGGAGATCTATGATTTCTAATGTTGGAGCATTTGTTGATGTTGATGCCTTTTTTATATGTTCAATTCCTTTATGTCAACCCGAATTGTCGAAAGAAAATAATTAGTGAATATTGCAGTGGATCATAACAACCAAAATAATATTGAACAATATGAATTCCAACAGTTTGACTAAAAACCGTAGTGTTTATGCCTTTCTATTATATACACTTATCAGTTTCTGTCCAAATAGTGGCTACTTGTGATTTCGATGGAGCGTTATAAACACACTGATCTAAATCAATATCTGATGTTTTGTGAATTATTTGGTTTTTAAGATTTGGTATGTTGCTGAACGTTTGGAAAAAACGATAATATGGATTGACATCGAGTATACCCATTAGTTGGCCAATAATAATAGGATCTAATATTTCTGCATCATTAATACAATTTTGTAATTCACGATTAGTATTGTAAAAATAACTCCAAATATGAAGGACATCTATATTCGAGAATTAAATCGTGAATATAATGATAGAATTGTCCTTAAATTCTAAATGTGTAAATTCATTTACCTCTCTTACAGAGATTTCTATCGAAGTTTACTCCAAACTACGTAAAAGCAAACTTATTATTATATGTACACATATATACAATTAATTTTAGATTCTACTAAATCAGATGTGAACAAGTTGTTCATAAATACCATTAGGAGTCGATGGGATTGTTCCAAAAGCGGGTGGGTTCATTATATATATGTATATATTTCTCCACAATAGTGACATGGCAGCAATAATGGTAAGCAATCTGGTCCAACAAGTAGTCTTCGTATTTGTTTGAAACGATGATTTGGACGACGTTGATACAGTTGTTGTCGGTATATTTGTATTATTTATAGACGCTATTTTCAGAAAGGTTGATATTGTAAGAAATTCAATTTCTCTTATACATATAATTTCATCGTCATTCGAAGCATAAGAGGATAACGACACTAATCAATCTAGGTTTTCTTCTTTCTCTCTCTCTTTTTTTTTAAACAAAAAATACCTTGCTTGGGCAGTTGACGGTGCCAACACTGACCAAACGTAGAGCTTTGATATGGCATTATTTATAAATTATTGATTCGATTTTTAGACTTTCGTATTTGATAGACAATCACGAATAGAGATGTCTTCTTTTTTAAAAAATAAAAAATAATTGTTTTTTATTCAAACAAGAAGAGAGATGTCACCATCTAAACAGAATTTGAATATTTGATTAGTTACTATGCATCGTGAAAAGCAAAAGCCAAAAGATTAATTTTAACTTGTACAGTACATATTACAGGATAACAAAATAATTAAACCAGCAAGCGAACCCTGTTTCTTGCCACAACAATTTCGACAAAAGTAGGAAAAGATAGAAGAGTAAAGACCAGCCTGCTGTCCTCTAAGCCTGAATCAGAAAAGGTTGAATTAGAATAACAAAACAATATTTTGAAAAATTAAGTCAGTGGTTTTGGAAGGTATGATGACAGATTTGGGGGTGGAAACGACAGCGTTACCTTGTTGGCAATGTTGTTTGAGAGCCAATCCAGTCCCTCGTACAATCCTTCGCCGGAAGTGGCACATGTGCTCTGGATATACCTGCAAAACATCAAGGACAAGCACATGTTTGTCTCTTTGAGTGCGTTTCTGTGTATGTGCTTGAATGAAGTGGAGAGAAGCGGTGGTTAACAACTTACCAATGGCGTTGCCGGAGAGAATGCAGACCGAGTTTGTCAGTGATCTCAGCAGCATTCATTGCATTAGGAAGATCTTGCTTGTTTGCAAACACGAGCAACACAGCATCCCTTAATTCATCCTGCCCATACAAAACAGATTTTGCGATTGTTTAAAAAAAAAAAAAAAATCCAGATTGGAAAATTGCGTAGATTGAGATGCAGCTCTATGATCTCCACTTGGGAAAGAACAGTTTTCACATGTACGTGACCACTAATTTGATGGATAGTGTGGCTAATCAAAGGAAAGCGTGACAAATCAATACAAGGGCAACTTTCTTGTTACTATTACCTCATTCAACATTCTGTGTAGCTCATCTCTAGCCTCAACAACACGGTCTCGGTCATTGCTATCAACCACAAAGATAAGTCCCTGTGTGTTTTGGAAGTAATGTCTCCATAAAGGTCGAATCTGAAACCAACAAATACAAGTAAGCAAAAAGAGATTTTCAAATAAGTAAAGGGTGCAAGCATCTTAAGATAACATGACCGAGACAGAATCTAAGAACAAGATGTTGCTCACCTTATCCTGACCACCAACATCCCAAACGGTGAAGCTTATATTTTTATATTCCACGGTTTCAACATTAAATCCTGCCAAATAAAAAACAAAGGAAAAACAGTATTTTATTACAGAAAATAGTGACATTAGAGGAAAAGTTGTGATTCAATGGATATTATAGATTTATAATCCAAAAGTCTGAGCTGTTCAAAGGGTACCAAAATTATAACAATCCAGATCAATAGAATTCCAAGAAAAAGCAAAACCTTCACTTTTCACCTTGTTGCGATAAATACTTGGATTATTTTTCTCGAAGAACTGGATCATAATCAAGGCTAGCAAAGATATATATATATATATAGAGAGAGAGAGAGAGAGAGAGAGAGAGAGAGAGAGAGAGAGAGATTCTTTTATTGATTTCAGATGTGATATGAACGTAGACATACCAATGGTAGGGATGGTGGTAACGATTTCCCCAAGCTTGAGCTTATACAGAATTGTGGTTTTACCAGCAGCATCCAGACCAACCATAAGAATACGCATCTCTTTCTTGGCAAATAGCCGGCTGAAAAGCTTGGTGAAAGTAAGCCCCATTTTTGGATCTGATGTATCCAATAACCCAAGGCTTAATCAGAAATCCATCAAACGATAACTGACAGCAATCAGGAAAGAGCAGAACCGATAGGAAAATCGAGCACAAACTAAAGTCGTGCACACGATTGGTTCGTGAGATATCAAGCAGGCCCATGGGAAAATCAAGCAATTAAACTGCACACGATTGTATCAATATTAAAACCTTAAGTCCAGACCACGAGACTCAGAGTTTCCATTCCAATCTAACTAAACGATCATTATATTCTATAGGGAAAACTTAATGCAAAACTCGTCGCTATAACTCTAAGCCGCCGCGATGTTAGGCAACCCCTTTTGAACTACGGAATTTTTTTTTTTCCAAAAGGTTGAAATCTCAAGTGGTCCTAAAACAATCGATACCAGGACATTGATCATCCAAATAGACAATGCAATACATTGCAAAACTATCCTCATTAGCTCGTCTACGTTACCATGCATCATTATCAAATCCAAGAAAACCATTTCCACAAGGAAAACGTAATAGAATCGTTTGATGAGCAACACAAACAAAAAAAATAGGGCCTATATTTGGTTCAAATTCCGAAGAAGAAATTCACAAATAAATCGAAAAAGCACAGAGTCAAATCACATTGAATTCATACAAATTTTCGGAATCGGATCAGATCCGAGCCAAAAAAATAAAAATAAAAAAGATCAATACAGAGACTAGGTGGAGAGAGAAAAGGAGCTTACCTTTTGCGAAAATGAGGAGAGAGAAGGGAAGGGGGGAAGAGTTGGATCCTACAGAGGAGCTGGCGTTACACGCTAAATTCAGATTCAGATTCAGAAATCAAATTTCAATCCCTTCTCTCCCTCTCTGTGCCAGTGTGCGTGGGTATATATAGGGGGGAGAGAGAGAGAGAGAGAGAGGAGAGGCCGAGTTAACAACGGACGGTGATTTTTTTGAATTTTGAAGACACGGAATTTTGAAATTTTGCTTTTAGCATCGGAATTAAATTCCTAATTACGTTGGACCGCCGGCCATGTATACAATAAAACCCATCACAATATTTCCATTTGTTCTACTACTTATGATTTATCCATTCATCCTTCGATAAAACCCATCACGGAATTCTATATGATTTTTTTGACGATGAGTTTTTTTTTTTTAAGAGATCATGAGATTTACACGCTCGAGCACTCCCGTCCGACATTTTATTTTTCTTTCAAAATACATTAGCAAAAACTAAATTTTTTATTTTATCTCTTCATTTTTACATTTTATCATTTATCAATTAATTTATTTTTTCTTTGTATTTTTTTAAATATTCTTAAAATTTTATTCTAATTATATTTATCTTAAAAAAATTATTCTAATGAACATTTGGAAGATATCGCGAACGACGTAACAGATTATTATAAGATTTGGAGTTTCGGCCAAGAGGGGAGGAAGGATGTTGGGTTTGGTGGTTGGGGATGCTCGTAGGTGTAGGAGTGGTTCATGGTGTAGTGGCGTAGCCAATGATGACTAGGTTGAGAGGAGAAGCTAAAACAACCTATTTTAAATTTATAGCTCTCGTGAAAAAGGGAGGATGAGTTCTCGAAATTGGGATCTTCAGATGTTGGTTCCCAACATAAGGGGACACTGGTGAGAGAGTGGTGTAGCTAGTAGTGGCAGGCGAGTACCGTTTGGGAGAAGGGGGCACAATGATGAGAAGGAAAAAAAGACGAAAAAATAAAAAATTGGATTTCACATAAAAAAAAAATCTATATATATAATATTTTTATATTCATGAACATTATCCCGCTACCTGTAGCGGATTTACGGTTCATGAATTCATTTAACAGCACTTTACCTATTCCGATAGAGACCTATTTTGAGAGATTTAATCATGCAAAATACATAAATATGTATTTTGAAATTTCTGATAGGAGTGCTCTAAATTTGTATCTAGTAGAGAAATCTTAAATATATTCATAGATTTTACATGAGTAATTTTACACACTACTGTGTTTTCATGTAATAACATAGATTTATGGTATAAAAAAAATTAAATTAAATTAATTTAAATTTATAATAAAAAGAGCTTTACAAAATAATATATCATATTAAACCATGCCAATATGTAAAGTTTATTATATATGATTTCTGTATAAATCAAATATGAATATATATCTAATCTCACTTTTTTAAAAATTATCTAGCAAAAAAAAAAAAAACCACTCTACTACCCATGATGGTGGCTCGATATTCATTAGTTTTTTTTTTCTCCGAAGATGAATATTTATTAGTTTACTCGTGTTTTGCCAAGTTCTAAACTTCGCTAGTAGACTTAGAGTCAAAGCTATTACCCGAACCCGACATCAGGGAACACCTAGATCAGGAAGCCAGCTGGTCGCCCTCTCCTACCATTACCCTCTCCTACCATTAGAAAAATGCTATTTGTGTTTACGGATTCACTTGAAATTTTGATTTGCATTTTATTTTATTTTTTTAGTTTTTTACATAAATTTTAAATAATATTGAAATTTTTTTTTGTATTTTTAAAAATATTAAAAAAATTATGATATGAAAAAAAAAAGCTAAAAAAACTAAAGTCGAAATCAGGATCCCAATTCGGATGTGTAGCACGCCGCCCGCTACCATTATTGCCTATAAAAAAAAGGGGGGAAAACACTCGCCCGCTCCCTTATTTACACAACATTCGATTGAATGCATTATATATAAAAGGGATATTATATATTCACTTAAATATCACTACTCGTTATATGGTCTCTTCCCAATCATGGTTTGTCTTCGCATACTTTGTACACAAAATTCGATTGAATGCGTAATTTATGCACTTGCATACAAAACAACCAAAATGAAAACATTACACCATCAAACTACTAATAACTGATGATTACAAAAACCTCAATCTAATTATGAATAATTATAATCATTAAGATGGATGAAAATAAATAACAGAATACAATCTAAACAATAAAATCTTTTAAAAATAAAATAAAATTATGACACAATCTTGATGTTGTGAAGGGTGAAAGGATAATTTTGCTATGAAAATTACCTCCTCTTATAAGAATGATTACTTGCCCCATTCACCAGCAACCAACCTTCTGCGTGGCTGAATTACAATTCTGTTTGTAACCAGTCTTACAATTCTGTTTGAGGGCGTAACCAGTCTTACAAAATCGTTTCAAATCCCATGATATGTTTGGTGGAAATCAATGAATTACAGTCCAATGTCCTCATAACAGTGAAGAATGAGCAATGAGCAATGCTCAATGGTTTGTAACATTTACAAGAAAACACCGAAACCACGTTGGAGGAAGTGAAGAATTGAAGTATTGAACTACCTGTTTCTGAGAACAACTAGAGAGAATCTAACCATTCTTGTGCCGTGGAATGCAAGAAGAGAATGCCACTCCCCATCTCTGTGTCTGAGAAATTGGAAAACTTGCATTTGAAACTCGAGCCAGAATCAGTTTCCTTGCACTTCAAACAACTTCAGCGTTTCTGAAGCCAAGTTTGACTTGAACCTCCTCCAGTGGGAGATCTCGTTACTGCCTCACGGATAATCTCTCTGACAAAAAGAGTGCATAAAGGTTAGCTGCTAACCAGATGGAAGGCCTAGTCATTATAAGGGGCTGACAGAGAGTGTAAGTTGCGCCGCAAAAACCTATCCAGAACCAGTTTAAGATACAATGGAACACGTGCAAAATTACAATCACTGGTTTCTCATCCATAAAATTAAGAAGTAAAAAACTGAACCAAGTAGTAACACTTCAGCTGTTAATTGTTTTGGAGTCAAAACACACGTCAATTTCTGTCCTAGTCAATACCAAAAGAATGTGGGGAACAATAGGTTTATTTGAAACACCAGCTTCTGTTCACGATAAAATATGGTAATGTTTTCAGGATTTCAAAACCAAACTTGAAATTCGCTTGTTGAACATTAACCAAGGGATATAGTGGTTAGATACTTGTTGCAAGTCAAAGCATTAATACCACATCCCAACACAAAGAAACTGATTAAAATGAAAGACTTTGCATTTAACCATTTAAAAAAAAAAGAGAGAGCGGGGATTCAGGCATACTTATCAGTTCATAGGTAACAATCATTGTTGTTCCATAGAGAGACATATTTAAGAATCGAGGTCCAAACCCTCTATAGAAGCCCCACCATCCATCTTCCTTAAGGAGTGTCCTTGCAGTCTTGAGTACTGATGGTCTTCCACCCTCAAAATTATCCATGACCTTCAACATAAGTGACATTCAGGTTTAAATAAAATTCAAGCAATTAAAAATAGACTAAAAAAATTTAAATTTTGACTCATTCAGGGGGTGACATATCCAGCAGGTTGCCATACCAAACATGAGATATGAAGAGTAATTTCTTTATCTTTCAGAGCAGCAAATATGCTATGCAGATAGAGGATAATACACATTGTTTTACCTGAAGTCTAGTCTTTACAGTGTCAATGGGAGTTGTGATAACCGATGAACAAGCACCAGCTACCATTCCTGCTGTTGCCTGAACTGTTACCATCTCCATATGAGACGGTTTTTTGTCCATATCATCTCTGTAGCTCAAGCTCCTACAGTATTGAGAAAACCATAAACAGAGAACACTTAGTCTACATTTTGACGTAACAAGAGATAGTTGACCACCGGAACATTTGGATGAACCTCCAAATCATGTGTTGGGCAGCTCCGTAGGCACCCCACCAAAGTGCAGATGCTGGGGATTGTGTCACAGCTGTCAATCCAAAGCCTCTATACAATCCGCGGAACCCTTCAGCCTCTATCACCTTACGTACAACATCAAATGGTCCATTGCAGACTATAGTCCCAGGAATCCCTTGTACCATCAGTCTCTGGCAGACCTGAGAATACATCACTTGTAGATGGTTATATATCAGTCATCATCATAGGTTCATTAGGCACATAACTCTACAAAACAATACTTTAATTTGTATAGGTGGATGGTAATAAATTAATACTGTGAAAACCATGCATAATGCAAGATGTTCACTAAAAATGTCCATTCCAAACGCTGGCCCCTAACTACCAAGCTCACAAGTATCTGCATTCATTCCACGAACAAAACAATTTATGAACTGTCACATTGCAATTGTAAAACTTCTGTAGATTTTGTACCACTTAATACAAGTGTACCCAACCTTTTTTTTTCCCTTTCATTTTTTCTTTCCTTCCAAATATATTTACCTTATTTCTAGACTAAGAAAAATAGGAGAAACTGTATAAACGTTGGAAAAAATGAGTTTACCCACCACCTCCAAAGGAACATAGTATACGCAAGAAACTAAATTTGACAACATCCCTGCCACTCCATTTGCAATGCCAATACGTGTTGCTTCGGGCATATCTAGACCTTCAGTATATTTTAACATCATATCTTTTGACACTTCAAGCGATGTTAAAGCCAAGACTCTACCAGGCAATGATCCAACAGCTGAAGTGCCAAAACCCCTAAATAGGCCACGGATACCGTCAGTCTTCAATATCTGTTCAAATACCGAAATACTGCGCATGTTAGAGAGACCAGAACCAGCTACTTGCATTCTAGTCTTTATAACTGCCGTAGGATGTAACAAGGCTGACTGAGCAGTAAAGAGGACAGCCCCAATAATGTGAAACCTTGTCTTGTCCAACCTAAATTGAGGCACATACGAATGTAAAAAAATGTTAGTTCTACACCTACTTTAGCATGTAAAAAATGAAACTTCCCACAGAGAAGGCCAGTGATGTAAAATCAATTAGGAAATAAACTAACTGAACTGAAAAGAAGTGGACGCGGGTGACTGAGTTGTGGTTGGATTTTCTTTTCAGGGCAGATTAAGCCCAATATAAGTCATAGAGTCAGCCCTCCCTAAACTTAAGAGTGTCCAAGAGGAGGTAAATGTACTTATAAAACAGAAAATAAAGGTTTTCATCATTCTAAACTGCATTATTGATCAAATCAGATATAAAACATTAAATTACAAAATTCCCACCTATTAGAATATCAGCTTTAGTAGGGTGGTACAAGATTGGGAAATAAGTATCTTTGCTGAGTTTTATAGCCTTTTTGTATTCCATACATCTGAGCAATCAACAAGATGGGTTGTGGTGGATACGTGCAAGGAAAGGTATTGTCTCGGTTAGCTCTTTTTATAAGGCTCTCACTCAAGAGCCTACCATTCAGTTTCTTTGGAGAAGGATTTGGAGACATAACGCGTCCCCCAAATATGCTTTCTTTGTGTGGACAGTTTCATTGGGCAAGACCCTCACAACCGACAACTTGAGGAAACAGAGAGTTATCATATCATATTGGCGTTGTATGTGTAAGGGAGGGGGTGAGTCGATGGAACATCTTTTATTACACTGTGACACAGCAAGAGTATTATGGAATGAGATGTTTAAGAGATTAGAGATAGCTTGAGTTATGCTGGAGACTATGGTTGCAGTGCTGGCCAGCTGGTCAAATATCAAAGGTTTGCAATAGATTAAAGCGATGTGAAAGATGATCTCTATTTACGTCATGTGGTGTTTGTGACGGGAGCACAATAATCAGATGTTTGAAGACAAGGAGAAATTGTTGGAGGAACTTATAAAGCCTTTTTTTTTTAAGTTTTGTACTGTGGCTAGGTTTGGGTACCAAGAATACCTCAAGTATTCTCAGAATACTTTATTACTATTTATTATTTTTTACTTTTCCAAATAATATGGCTGGTATGTTTGGATAGAGAGAAGTGTTGAAAAGAGTTGTGAATAGTACTGAAAAGTAATGAAAAAGTAATAACAGACTGGTGCAGGGACAGTGCCTTGAAAATCCTGTTCACTTCAGAATTATACTATTCGATCCTTGCCACAACACTATTCTGCTTAGAATGAGCAGGACCAGCACACCTATCTAGTCTTCAATTTCATGGCGGCAACAAGACCATTTCGCACGGTTCATGGAAATTACCCCCGACCATAAATTGTTCATAAAAACCCGTACACATGTTTTTCTTTCCTTCCAGTTGCTCCAGAAAATGCTTACATATTTTTCTCTTCATCTATAACTTCATAGGGATAACGCAGAGCTCTTTTTTTCTGACTGAAAATAATTTTCCGTTGCAACAAAAAGATGCAGCAGCAGGAAATATGACGTAAGAATTTTGCAAATAAGAGAAAATACGAAAACATTAATGTCTGAAAATACGAAAACATAAGAACATAAATAAGAGAAAATACGAACAAAACAACACAAATAAGAGAAAATAAAAACAAAACAACATAAACAATCACAAATTACAATCCAAGCACTGAAACTTTCCGACCGTCCATACAATGACATTCTCGACACAAGCAAATAATGCCAGAACCAACCAATATCACATGCAAACCATGAGAACAAGATGAAGTAAATAGTCCCGGAAAAACAATTATAGCATATAAAATGAATGGAAGAACCTGCCTGTCCCAGTTGATGTCGGTGTCAGCAAGTGCCAACTCTGGATCATTTGCAGCCTCGGCTTCCACAGGCATCAGACTGTTTGAGCAAAAGAAAAGAATGCATGCAAACTGTTTGAAAGAATTCGTGACTCATCATAGACAATCAACACTTAATGAAATTCTTCCATTTCTCATTATATTCTGTGCGTATACAAAATGTCTACTTATAGAGAATATTACATAACAAACTCTGCAGTGTGTGCCACTTATGTGATGACAGGTGGCTATGGAGAAGAATAATCCAGAACGTGGTATGGCCCTCTGTTGGTGCGCGGCTGCTTGGGACAGACTTGTGAAACGGATTATTCGGAGGGTGGTGCAGCAATGCCTGAGGTTGCTGCAGAGCGATGAGATGCCTTAATACAGACTTACGTCCCGAGGTCTCTACTTTGTCAGCAATGGCTTTCGAGTTTCGAGTAGCTGTTATTCGGCTGGCAGTTCTACCACCGTCTCATTCGATTGGAGAGAACGTTTGGGAAAGTTCCAGTGGTTTTTGGGAATGAGGAGGAAAGCCTTCATTTTAGAAACTAGGGTACGGCTTGCTGGACCGAGATTAAGGTCGCTTTCCGATCAACAAATTTTCCAACTGTCACGTCTCATTTTATCCCAGTATTATAATTATTTAAATTTTTATATAAATATATCAATAATTTTATTTTATTTTTAATTTAAAATTATAATAATATTAAAGAATAATACTCTATTAAATTTTTTACTTTTAATTAAAATTATCTCATTATCAAACTGCACCTAAAAAAATACTTAGAAATAAGATAAAATAAAAATTTTAGAAATTTTAATAAAATAATTTATAAATAATAATAAAATAAATAAATTAATATTTATTAAATAAAAAAAATACTAGAACCAGCAACATTTTTTTTTTTTAAACTGTTGTTCTTCATTGAGAAACTGTGCTAAAGCTAAGATTGATTACAACTTGGAGGCTCCTCCAATTTAACTATACAATCATTAACCTCTAAAGCTTATTTTCTTAGCATGTGTGCAATTGTGTTACTCTCTCTAAATACAAGCCTAAAATAACAAGACTAAAAGAGATTCATCAACCTTTTAATATAAAAAATGATCATTCCAAAATAGTTGTTTTGTTGATGATGTTGTTGAATTGCCTTGAACGCAGCTAATGCGTCACATTCCATTATCATTGTAGACATACCAAGCTCTATGCCAAACGTGATTGCCTTCAAAGCAGCTATGGCTTCTGCTATTTGAGGATCTGCAATGGAGTTCTGTTTCTTTTCATTGTGGCTAATTAATTTTCTGGATCATCTCTCATTGCCACTCTAATTCCTATTTTGTATTATTTTTTGTATCCCAGTTTATCTTGCATGTACCTTTAAGAGGACATTCCCAATTTGAAGCTCTTATAGTTGCAGGTATGTTGGGATCTTTATCTTTGGAGTTTATAGCATTTAGTTCCATCTTCATGTATTTAACTCTGCTCAGCTGCTGTTTGGGATCCGGAAATATGTTCTTGAAGATCAATTCATTTCTTCTCCACCAAAGATTTCAAAATATCAGTGAGATCTCTACCATTTCTTCTTGATTCAGTTTGTGTAGCATCTCTTGTAAGATATTTTTAAAGATTTTATGAACTACGGAACTTTTCTGAATTTTCCTAGAGGTGTTGTTCTACACATTAGATGCAAAGATACAACTCCACAAAATATGTTCAATTGTCTCTGGTTCTTCTAAACACATTGGGCATGTTGAGTCCTTCAAAACTTTCTTTATACACAGCCTGTCCTTGGTAGGCAAAATATTTGTACCAGCTTTCCACAAAAAGTTCTTTGTTGCTGGTTGTATTGGAAGTCTCCACAACTTGGTCCAGTCTTCATTTAGAAAAAAAAAAATTGTTGATGTTTTAGGCTATTTCCTTTCTTTTAGCTTTCCTTGAAGATGGTAAGTACTTCTAACAATGAATTCTCCATATCTAGTGCCCCTCCACATTAAATGGTCAAGGTGGTTACAATGGCTAATAGGAATTTGGTGATTAGCTCAACCTCATTGCTGTTGAAAAGATCTTTGATTAGGTGAAGCATTTCATTCTCTGTTGTCTTCTAAATTCAAAGTGTTCACTATAGTTTCTTTGTCTAGTATAATACTGCCACTTTGAGGCTTATAAAGATTAGGTTGAGGAATCCAGGAGTCTGATAAGATTCTAACTGATTTGTCATTGCCTATTCTCCAAATTAAGCCTTATTGTAGCAGTTCTCTCGATTGTAGGATGCTTCTCCACACAAATGAAGGCCTGCTTCCCATTTTAGCATTGAGGAAATTTGAATAATTGGAATATATAGACTTTAACACTTTAGAGGCTAGAGTGTTTGGAAATTTTAGGATTCTCCAACCTTGTTTATCAAGTAAATGCAAGGTTAAAGTTTTCAAATTCCCTAAACCCAAGCCCCCCATCTTTCTTTACCTTTCCCAATTTTGACCAACTCATCCATGAGCTTTCCTTTTTTGATTGATTTGCCCCACCAATAACTAGTCATTATTTGATTAAAACTTTGGTTTCTTGATCTTCCTATTAGATTTGGAAGACCAAGGTATTTCTCACAAGAGTATGAGATTCAAAGATCTGGTACCCAAGTGATATTGTCTGTTGCTGCCTTAGGAGTATTGCTGCTAAAAAAAAAGAGAAGACTTGTCTTTGTTTAATTTTTGGCTAGATGCAATTGCATAGGTCTTTAAAAGGTGTTGTAAGTTACTCCGTTCCATAGTTGATGCTTTACAGAAAAGTAAGCGCTTATCTGCATAAATCAAATGGTTTAAATGCATTTGACCCTTATCTAGTGGAAGAGCAATGAGCAATATGTCTTCAACAGCTTTGTTTAGCAGTTGACTTAAAGCCTCTGCACAAATTATGAATAAATAGGGTGGCAAGGGTCCCCTTGTCTGATTCCACGAGTTGGAATGATTTTTGGTTGTAAATTACCATTGAGTAACATTGAATAAGACATTGAGGTATTACACTTCAAAATTCTTTCAATCTAATTGCCGCGAAATCCCATTTTAACCAACACATTTTCAATGAAACTCCACTCTAGCCTATCATAGGCTTTATTCATGTCTAGTTTGAGTATCATGTAGTTTTCCTTGCATTTTATATTGTGTTACATTGAATGAAGAGCTTCAAAGGCCACAATTAAGTTGTCTACTATCGATCTGTCTTGAACAAAACTTGATTGAGTAGGTGATATAATGTGGGGTAGAGCTGATTTAACCTGTTAGCCATCACCTTTGTCATAATTTTGTAAAACACATTACATAAGCTAAGAGCATTCACAATAGCCTAACTATTGTTTAGCCAAATTTTGACCAGAAATTCTACTTTTACAAATTTTGGCTAGTCACTTTTTATTATACTAAATAAAAAACTCAACAAATCAATACCTATTTTATTAAAATATTAATTTTTAACATTTCATTTATTTTAATTATAATTATAATTATAATTGGATATTGATTTGGTATTATAAGATACAAATTAGTTTTCTAGTGTTCAAATTATTCCTAACGGTTAAGATTTTTTAACAATCATATTTTTTGTGAAACGATATTGAACTTGAATGATAATTTGTGAAAATCCAGCCGAACACGAAAACAAAAATGAAAATGAAAAGTAAAAGTCTAGTGTAGGAGAGTAAACAAGCGGGAATGATGAATATTTTAGTCCCAAAAAATAATTGGGCTAGCACTCACCTATTAGCTATACTTGTTGACCCAAGAAAGAGAGTTATTTTGGTTAGCCACTTGTTGAGGCTATTGCAACACTATTTTAATACCTCTTAGCTATTATTTGACTAAACAATAGATTTGCTGAATCCATTGTGAATGGTCTAATAGGTCGATATTGGGTCACAGCCTTAGGATCTTTCACTTTTGGAATTAGGACTAAATATGTCTCATTAATGCCACTGTCCCAGTTATTTGTATTTAAGGCTTTTGTGGTTGTTTCACAAATATTCACTCCAATTGAGTTCCAATTTTGTTGATAGAATCCAACTGAATATCCGTCAGGATCAAGGGAACTCACAAGATTCATATTTAAAATGGCTTCTTGCACCTCTGAATTTTGGTATTCTCTAGTGAGCATTGTATTAATATCCTCAGTGATCAATGTTGGAATGGATGCCACACTTTCATGCTGATGTAAGGGGTTAGAAGTGCTATATAAATGAGTAATAGTTCTAAAAAGCCATACTGATAGTCACCTGGAGAGATATGAGTGATGCCAGATTCATCAGTGATCTTCCCGATTGCATTATTTTTCTTCTTTAAGACATTTTTGTTTGCTCTTTACTTCCATTTGAGTTCCTCTTCTATCATTCTCTGATTTGTCAGGTCTTACAATCTAGTTTATGTCAACCTGCTCTAAGCTAGTATTCCTCTGTTTCATTAACTTTATTTGATTGAGCTAAATGTTTATGTCTTGAGTTCTTTCCTTCTATTGAGACTTGTTCCAAACAGTTAATAAGTCTTTACATACCTTTAGTTTGTGAACTAAGTTTGTTATAGACTTCTCACTTGCAGGGTTCTGTTTCCATGCATTATGAATCAAATGCTTGCAAGTATTGGTGAAGCCCCACCAATGTTCATATCTGAACATTGTCTGTGTTCTCTGAGAATTCTGATCTTGTTTACTCAGTTGAATTAGCAGTGAACTATGATCTGAGGTACAGTTTGCTAGATTAGAAACATAGGTATCTTGAAACCTCCTTATACATTAAGTGTTTGCAAAAAATCTATCTAGTCTTTTTTTTGTAAAATCTAGTCCCTCTTCTGTTATTAGTCCAAGTATACTTTGTGTCATTGAAGCCTAAGCCAATTAGCTCACTTTCTTGGATTGCTTTTCTGAAAGCCTCCATTTGTGCTAGAGGTCTTTGAAGTCCCCATAGTTCTCATGATGGAAGAGAAGTTCATTAAAGTCTCTCATGCATAACCAAGGTTATTTATCTTCAGGTTTCAGCTTCCTCAACACTTCCAACTCCCCTCTTTATTTGCCATGACTTGATCTCCCCTTGAGAGTCAAAGGTTTTTGAACGAGAGGATCACTCACTTTGACAAAAATATGGGAGCTTGTGTAGAACTAGCAACATTGGATACTGAAATGTATCCCGATTGAGACAATTGGCTTTTAAAAAAAAAAATGAGACAAAATTATAAGAATGATGAAAATAATCCGATGGAAAAAAATACTACTTATTATTTTTACACTATACATCAATACGTGATTTATTATTTTTATTATTCTATTTAAACATCATATTTACTCATCAATATGTACATATCCAAATAAGATGATAAAAATAACAAATCATATTTGATATGTGGTATAGGAGATGATAAGTAAATTTTTTTCGATAAAAAGGAGAAATGATAAGTAGATTCTTTGCACCACTTACTATGCCTCCTTGATCCGGCACCATAATGTGGTGACAGTGGTGCTACGTGGCTTAGTGAAAAACATTAAAATACAAGCATAAAATATTAGAAAAAAAATCTAACGTTCTAGTCTTATGCTTTTTATATTTTTGGGAGCTTTTTTATTTTTATATTTTTAAGAGTTTTTAATCCTTTTTTAAGTCATGTGGCATCACATTGCCACGTCAAGTGGCAAAGTGAATGATATAAATTAAAGGGCATAACAACCTTACTCTTAAAAACTAGATTTTTTTATATATAAATATTATAATTTTTTATTCACCTTTTTAAAAAAGAATGCATCAAACTTGTATAAATCATTACCGTGAGATTAAAATTTTTTTAAAATATATCTTTTTCTAAAACTAACTTTTTTAAAATTTAAGATATTAAAATATAAAAGAAAATTAAGGATTGCCCTGGATCCTTAAAAAATATTACTACAAAAATGAAAGATAGTTGGTTTGGAGAGTGATTTGAGAGGTAATTTATAATAATAATAATAAGATAATTTGTGAATAGTATATATGTGTTTTGAGTTAAGTGTTTTTTAGATTTTGAAAAAAGATAGAGAATAAGTTGAATAATAAATATGATAAAATTAAAGAAAAACCCTTCTAAAGGGTGACATTGGTAACAAGTCAAAAACGGAGACCAATCTTTAGCTGCCATGTAGGAGATGCAATATTAGATTAGTTTAGGCGTGTCACATGGAATCAAAGTCCCCCCCCCCCTCACCCTTCTATCGAGTCCTCTCTCTCTCAATTATTTACAAACTCAAGCACGACTTCTTAAGAAAAGAAGTCCGTCTTTCACCCCCATGTTACTCTCATGCTTGCGGAAATTCAAGAACAGAAATTTCAATTCCTTTAGCTCCTAGATTGGGTTTCATAGAGGGTTCATGGGGGGTGTAGTCAGTGGATTTGTAATAGTAGATTTAGGGTTGTGGGAGAGGAAGAAGCTGAGCGATTAGATTTTTTTGCTGTTCTGTGAGGCACAAACGTGATTTTCCTCTGTTTTTTCAGCAACCAAACAGGCTAGGTTTGCCAACTCTAGATTCGGTTCGAGGTAGTTGGAGAGAGGGATCTCCTCTTCATGATTTGGCACTGAAGTTAGATTGAGATTGTTAGGAATCTAATATAAATGGGCTGAGTTTAATGATGGTATACATTTAGTCTTTTGGTTTTAATTGTGTTGTTTAAATGTTAGTTGCTGTTGGGCTTAGTAAGCTTAGTAGAGTGGCCCATGGCCTTAGGCTAAGTTTGGAAACAAGAAATTTTCAAACATTTTTTACTACTATTCACTACTTTATTATTATTTTTCACCTACTTTTATTACTATTTATTATTTTTTCATTACTATTTAATATTTTATTATTCTTTTTTACCTACTTTTTACTATTATTCATAAACACTTTCAAACACTCTCAACATCCTAACATAACCTTAGTTGGCCCACGCCCTGAGTGAATTAGGATAAGTAGAAGGGATTGGAGTAGTGTTTGGCTATCTAGAAAATCATTGTTGAAACTGCTTGTTATTTTCATTGGAGGAATTGGAGACCTCAAATACTCCAAGGCGTGATTATCCATTTTATCTGTTCCATTTCCATTTATTTCCTACATTATTTCATCTCAGCTTCCATTATTGCTTCATCCATCAATATCTTTACATTTCATTACTAGGTATCCTTCATCCATAGGATTTTTGCCTTCATCCCGATGGTTGGATTAGTGCAAAGCCTGACCGAGAGAAGACATAATTTCTTAGAGTTAAGGAGGGACACGTGAGTTGAAGACGGAGATCTGGAACTAGAAACCAAGCGTCATCATCCAGAATTCCAATTTCTTGCGTCAAGATTTTTTGTTCTCCATGTGTTTCATTTTCTTCTTGCAGTACCGATTTCGGTAGTACTTCCACTTCTCTTTTTTCCTCTTTATATCCTGTTTTAGTTTCATCGTCTTCCTGGTCTTGCGATTCCATGGGAGATTGTCTAAAAACCTTGAAGTTTTCATGGTATTGATTGACTGATAATTGAAGCTCCTGCACTTTTTCGAGCAATGTCTTCAGCAAATTGACTTCTTGTTGGCTTAATTGTATCAGGTCCATGAAGAGAATCGATAGCTCTGGATACCAATTGTAAGAATACCATAGTAATGAAATGTAAAGATATTGATGGATGAAGCAATAATGGAAGCTGAGATGAAATAATACAGGAAATAAATGGAAATGGAACAGATAAAATGAATAATCACGCCTTGGAGTATTTGAGGTCTCCAATTCCTCCAATGAAAATAACAAGCAGTTTCAACAATGATTTTCCAAATAACCAAACACTACCACCCTCCCTTCTACTTATCCTAATTCACTCAGGCCGTGGGCCAACTAAGACCATGGGTCACTCTACTAAGCTTACTAAGCCCAACAACAACTAACGTTTAACAAAAACACAATTAAAACCAAAAGACTAAATGTATACCTTCATTAATGGGAATTGAGTTTGGTTGGGATCCCAATGAGTGGGAAGCTAAGTTAACGAAGAAGAGGAAGATGATAGGTGATTTCCAAGTTTGAGTTCTGAGAAGATGAGCGAAGGGGGAAGAGAGAGAGCCTGATGAGTGCACGAAATTGCACTCTAAATATCCTAATATTTTATTAAATTGCAAAGAATGAAAATAGAAATGATTGGATTTCACTTATTTTATTTAATTAGATTTGTATTTACATTGAGATGTTTTTAAGCATTATTTGTATTTTTTATTTTCTTTATTTTTATTTGTATTTATATTTTATTTTATTTATATATTTATATTTCTTTCTTGATAGGTAAGTGAAAGATCATATGGGCTTACTAATTAATTGAGTGCTTTATGTTGACATACATGGCACCTTTGGACTTCACATGAACAAGGCCCATTAACTCACATAACACACGACAACTCATAGTTGAAAATTAATTGAAGCACAACACTTGAATTAAAAAGGAGTTGAGTTAAAGTAGTAGGCTGGCCACACATCCAAGTCACAAGCCATGAGTTTTAATTGAATTAAGAACCAAATGTTGAGTGGGATACGGCAAGACATTTACTTGGAGATAAAAATGAGGCGCATATATATATATATATATATATATATATATAGAGCAGACGAACGTGAGAGGGGTTGGAAAGTTTTTTGGAGCGAACGTACACGAGGAAGAGAACTAGAACATGAACACAGAATGGCCGTCGTTTTCATAATTTTTCTTGAAGAATTTATGTTGTCCATTATATTTATGGGTAACTAAATTCTCGAGTAGTATTAGGGATGAACTTGCACACTAAATGATATTTTTAATTTATTTTTAATTCATGTATTTGATTTTAATTTATTAAGACTATTTTGTTTAATCATTCTCAATATATTATTGGTATGTTCTTTTCCAAACAATTATAGAATTTATTCCGTTTATAGATTCAATCATGCTTTTTCTATTGAATGGTTAGATCTGTGATTGTGTTTGAATCCATTGATTATTTATATTGATTTAATTCTCTACTGCAATATCGCTCATTGGGTATATTATCATCGTTGGATTTTCTCAATGTGGATAATAATTTGTGTGATTTAAAAGTGATGAATAATTTTTTCAAAGAGTTACATTTGATTTAATTTTTGATTTATATTTCTATATCTTCTGGTTGAGAATTACGGAATTGAATTCTCAATTGAGTTATCAATGAAAAAACAATAATAAAAATACCGGATATGTGCAAAGGATCCTCGAAACTATACTGTTCATCAACTTTGATTACTTTTTTCGTTAATTCTTTAATTTAATTTTAATTTGTATTCAAAATCAATTTTTATTTTCCTATTAATCATTTAATATTTTTTTTAGTTTTCTTGCTATTTTACTATTCTTTTAATTTGTCTCCCTGTGGAATCGACACTCCAAAGCTGCATTACAATTACCGCATTATTTTTTAGGCGTCATCAAATTTTATCACACGACCCAACTTACTCATTGCTAGTCCCTAGTAATTTCCATGCAAAAATGATGAAAGAGACCAAAGAAGACCACACACCGAAGTCGCCAAGTCACACTTTCCAGAATCACATATCAAAACAATTTTAGGAATCCAATAACCCTATCACAATCAATCCACCCGTAGCAATTCACAGAGTGTGTGTGTGTTCCAAACTACATCTATCTGATCTCAAACTATGACACATGCAACATCAAAAACATCTCAAGTTAAAGGTTCAACTCCATAACTCACTGGTAAATAGTATTTTGTGTATGGGTTCTTTCTATGGAGTTGACAAGGGGTGTACACGCTCAATAGGAAATTAGGCAATTATGTATTAAGCAACAAGCAAATATTGATCTTATGATAGAAATACTAATAAATGAGAACTCCACCACTCCTTCTACAGGCTTACTTAGGATCGGAATGATCAATACAAAAAGATTGTAACGTGGTTTGGGTTAGGGGCTAAATGAAAAAAAGGATAAAAAAGATTCAAAAATTTCCAAGTACACACCAAGAAAATTTTATTAAAGATCATAGCAAATCACACTTCTCACTTAATGTACTCTTAACTTTTTAAATCCTCATATAATACTTTTCCTTCTTCTTCAACATTTTTTTTTAAGCTCACTCAATTGAATACTTTGTACTTGCACTTTTCCCCCATTTTTTTTAAGCAAAAGAAAATATGCAAATTCTACGCCTAGTACACACTTGGAAGCAATAAGGGTAGAAAAAATTAGTGTATAAACTATACTCCAATGTGAAGAGGTATGGATGATGTGGGTATATGCAAAGAAAAATGCTATATGTGTTTGTTGGCTCAAAACTGGTTACTAAGAGTCTATGATGAGAAATGTTAGCTTGAAAGGCTCAAACGTTAATCCTAAATTGACCTTCGTCATATCCCAAATATATCCATCATCTTACCACAAACCATGTAATGATATTCTCAAAAGAAATACCCAATTCAACAGATCAATGAACGCTTATCACAATTTACTGCATTTGTAAGCTCTCAATTCTCTCTAAAACTCACATGAATACTTAAGCGAAAGAGTTATCTAGCTACATGTGTCAAACCACCATCTTACTACAAAATTTGGATAAGTGCATTAAAAATTCTGTAAATGCTTCAACAAAATGATTAAGATGAGTTTGTTGAATTCATCAAAATGGCTATGAATGAGAATAAATACTCATGTGAAAATGATGCACGTGTGATGCAAATTTTTTTAAAAAAATTGACATATGAAATTATGCCACAGAGTTCCAACATGCATTTTAAATGCTAAATTTGCATTCCCACCCCCAACTTAAATGAAACATTGTTCTCAATGTTTAACAATTAAAACTAAATGGAGGGTACTCAAAATGATAGAATACACCTGATGAGTGACGTTGATAGCTCGCTAAACACTAGAGATGTCAAACTGAAATGACAAATTGACACTAACCTGCAAACAAAAACAAAGAAAGCAACATCAAATAAAAAAAAAATGACCAAAAATAATTAAAATATAAAATATAAAAAATAAGCGAAAAAAAAAATGACTGTATGGTGAGATCAATGTAGATAGACTGGGTTCGCAGGTGGAATGTCTTCTACTTCTGGAGCTGCATCTCTTCGGTCAAAATTGAAATACTTGTTGGCTTAATAAGCTCGATACTCGAGGTCCACAGGTAGGTGGTAAGGTTTCAAGTCAACTCTTGGCGCTTCTCCACTTGAAAGAATTTGTTCTTCACTTTTCTTAGCAACTCTCCAAACTTTGGTTGCTAAGCCTGTATGTCATGATCTTGAGCTATATAAAAAATTACACAAATATTAGCCACATCAGATGAATCACTCATAAGATTGAACTTAGAATTAACAATGAAATACTCAATAGGATCATAATCAAAAGTTGTAAAAAATTCCCTGTCTATGAGTAAGTCAATCATATATGTCTGGTGACACTTGTTATTCTCTTCTGGTTGTTTTGTAATATGGAAGATGTTCACCTCGAGAGTCATGTTTCCAAAAGACATATTCATGAGCTCATTCCTACAATTGATAAGAGCATTAGCAGTGGCAAGGAAAGACCTACCTAAAATTAAAGGGATTTTAGATGTAGTATCAACAACAGACCTAGTGTCCAGAATTAAGAAATCAACAGGATAATAAAATTTATCAATTTGAATTAAAATATCCTTTACCACGAGGTACTTTGACTGAATGATCAGCCAATTATAATACCACAGAAGTTTGTTTGATTTCCCCTAACCCTAATTGCAAATAAATAGAATAAAGCATTAAATTCATACTAGCTTCTAAATCTAATAAAGCTTGCCCAAACTTTTGATTTCCAATGTTGCATGTGATGGTTGGGCACCCAGAATCCTTGTACTTGGGAGGAATCCGCTGCTCAATTAAAACACTAATTTGCTCTATCAGGAACATTATTTTTTTCACGTGATGCTTCCTCTTAACTATACACATATCTTGAGAACTTTGCATAAGTAGCAACTTGTTTAATCACATGCAAAAGAGGAAGATTAACTTTCACCTGCCTGAAATTCTCGAGGATTTCATTGTTAGGATCCAACGTTAGCTTGCTTGATTTTAGAGCTTGAGAGAATGGTACCTTAATAGGGCTCTTTGTCACCACTGATTCATTGGGTATCTCGACATCACTACTATCTTGATCCTTATCCACATTTTCTGATTTGTCCATTGTTAGGATGTGTGATGACTTACCACTACAGGTGACAATGGCATTCACATCTTTCAAGTTCTCTTGCGCCATGTGTTGACCATAGGGTGTGGACTGAGCTTGAGAAGGGAACTTACCTCACTCAATCACACTCAAGGAGTTCATCAATTTGGACATTTGACTCTTTATCTCCTTATTTTTTTCAACAACCTGCATAATCAAATATTCAAACTTTTGGTTAGTCTTATCCTGTGCCTCAATAAAAGTATTCAAAGTGTCTTCTAAAGGACTCCTAGAAGATGAATGTACATTATATGGTGCAGGGTATGATCTAGTGGGCTGTGCAAGTGGTTGGTTTTTAGACTTCCAGTTAAAATTGTGGTGATTACGTCACCCCGGATTGTATGTCTTTGAGAAAGATGCAAAAGGCTTTTGGTACATACCTAAGGTATTATATTGTTCCTTATGCAACCCTCACATCTCAGCAAATGTGGGACACTCTTGAGCAAGGTGATTTATCCCGTCACATACAAAATATGGTCTAGAAGACTCTACATGATTAGCCAAGTGTGTTGGCTTTAAGTTCTTGGTTTTTAACAACTCTAACTCCCTAGTAAGCACTTCAACCTTAGCCTTCAAGTTGTCTTCCTCCCTGAGATGGTACATTTTACCACCATTTTGGTTTCCTGTAGGTCGTGACCTATTTGTACACTCAGAAGCACTAGGTCCAGTCCAAGTGTGAGTTTTTTCAGCAAGCTCATTGAGGTACTCTATGGCCTCATCAGGACTTTTCTGTAAGAACTCACAATTACACATCATCTCTACAAATTAGCGCTCTGTAGGTGTAAGTCCCTCATAGAAGTAACTCACTAGACACCAACTTTCATACCCATGGTGAGGGCATAGACTCAATAACTCATTAAATCTCTCCCAAGACATTTACAAAGCCTCACTGTCCTTTTGTGCAAAGGTAGAGATTTGTCTTTTTAAAGCATTGGTCTTATGTTGTAGAAAGTATTTATTAAAAAAAGTTTGAGTCATCTCATTCCATGATCCAATAGATTGTTGTCTCAGCTAGTATAGCCAACTCTTAGCTGTATCATTCAAAGAGAAAGAAAAGAACTTAAGTCTCATAATGTTATCAGTTGCATTTTGACTATGAAAAGTCGCTACTACTTCCTCAAACTCCCTAATGTGCACATATGAATTTTCATTCTCCAATCCATGAAAAGTGGGGAGTAACTGTATCACCCTCATTTTAACATCTAGTTGACGACTATTGGGTGAGAACATGATGCATGATGGTATGGCTCTGTGTGTAGGGTGGAGGTAATCTTGAAGAGTTCCAGTGGGTTGATCCTCGTGTTCACTCATATTTTCAGAGACAGAAGGACTATCAAACAGAAGGATTATCAAACAAATTAATAGAAAAATTAGACTCTGAGTCTGACTCTAATATAGACCTACAAGCAAATCGACCTAACGCATCCCTATACCTATTATGCATGCAAGATAATAATAAAAGATAAAAATAAAAAAATGCAACACTAAAATAAATAAAATAAAGGTGCAAAAAGCTAAAAGAGGGAACGAAGTTACCGCCTTCACAAACTGCTGAAAAGAAAAACTATTTAATAATTCTTCTACCGTTTTCCCAGCAACAGCGCCAAAATTTGATTGTGCCCAAAAAATAATGCGGTAATTGTAGTGCAGCTTTGAGATGTCGATTCCACAGGGAGACAAATTAAAAAAATAGTAAAATAGTAAGGAAACTAAAAAAAATATTAAATGATTAATAGTAAAATAAAAATTATTTTGAATGCAAATTAAAATTAAACTAAAGAATTAATAGAAAAATTAATCAAAGTTGACGAACAGTGGAGTTTTGATAATCTCTTGCACATATCCAGTATTTTAATTATTCTTAATTAATTGATAACTCAATTGAGAATTCAATTTCGTAATTCTCAATCGAAAGATATAGAATTATAAAAAAAAAAAAAAATCAAATGTAGCCATTTGAAAAAACCATTCATCACTTTTAAATCACACAAATTGTTATTCATATTGAGAAAACCCAACGACGACAATATACCCAAGGAGCGATATTGTAACAGAGAATTAAATCAATATAAATAATCAATGGATTCAAATACAATCATAGATCTAACCATTCAATAGAAAAAGTATGACTGAATTTATAAACGGAATAAATTCTATGATTGTTTTGGAAAAGAACACACAAATAATATATTGAGAATGATTAAACAAAAGAGTTTTAATAAATTAAAATCAAATACATGAATTAAAAGTAAATTAAATATATCATCTAGTGTGCAAGTTCATCCCTAACTCTACTCGAGAATTTAGTTACCCATAAATATAATGGATAACATAAATTTTTCAAAAGAAATCATGAAAACAGCAGCTATCTTGTGTTCACGTTCTAGTTCTCTTCCTCGTGTACGTTCGCTCCAAAAAACTTTTCAGTGCCCTTTCACGTTCGTCTACTCTCTATATATATGTGCCTTATTTTTATCTTCAAGTAAATGTTTAGCCGTATCCCACTCAACATTTTGTTTTTAATTCAATTAAAACTTATGGCTTCTGACTTGGGCGTGACTTGGATGTGTGGCCAGCCTTCCACTTTAACCTAACTCCTTTTTAATTCAAGTGTCGTGCTTCAATTTAATTTCCAGCCATGAGTTGCCGTGCGTTATGTGAGTTAATGAGCCTTGTTCATGTGAAGTCCAAATGTGCCATGTATGTCAACATAAAGCACTTAATTAATTAGTAAGCCCATGTGATCTTTTACTCACCTATCAAAAAAGAAATAAAAAGAAATAAACAAATAAATATATAAATAAAATAAAGAAAATAAAGAACACAAATATTTTTTAAAACATCTTAATGTAAATAGAAATCTAATTAAATAAAATAAGTGAAATCCAATCTTTTCTATTTTAATTTTTTACAATTTAACCAAATATTAGGATATTTAGAGTGCATTTTCATGCACTCATCAGAGCACAATGCACAAGAAACTCCAAAAATTTGCTTCGATTCTCTACCATGCGCTGCATCTCAATATTTGATAATTTGAGTACATGACATCATTTAATTGATCTCCGATAATCACTCTTTATAGGTAACACCGACCCAAAAATGCTCTGAAAGTTAAAACATTGCGAGAATATAAAATTAAAATATTATTTTTATTTTAAAATTTGAAAAAAAATTAATTTTTTTTTACTTTTTTATTTAAAATTTTGAAAAAATTGTAATAATTAGTTTAAAATTTTTATATTTAAATTATTTTTAGAAATAAAGATAAAATGAAATGAAATAAGATCAGATGAAAAATTTATATTTCATCTTAGGTCCTAAAATTGCCCAATTATATATTTAATTTAAAAACAAATATAACATATCAACATCAACCACACAATGTCTAATTGAAATTTTTTATTTATCATTCATAATTTCATACACCATGCACAACACACCAAGGTATGATTTATCATTTTTATTATTTTATTGAAATAAATATTAATATATAAATAGATTTGTTTCTATAAAAAATAAAAGTAATAAGTTATATATATTAATATGTAATGTAGAGATATTAAGTAATATTTCAATATTCAATATTAGGGTATATATTATAAAAATAAAGAAAGAGAAAACTATTCATCATCTGTAATAAATTCATTGGGAGGACGGCTGTTGCCCTCTTGTCCCACCACCAAATTATGTGAATGACCCAACCATTATTATTTTAAATCTTGCATAATGACTTGCATAGTAACTTGCATAGTAATTTTAAAGTATATAAATATGAGTTTCAGTTGTTATAAATTTCATAAAAAAATATATAGAAAGAACAAAGTTTTAAAGAATTTCAAACGAGTTTCTTTTCTTTTACAATAGTAGTTGCTTTTTAGTTTTATAACACGTTATCAGCATGACAGTTCTACCAATTCTGAATCTAGTGGTCTTATTCCTCAGTAAGTTTTTCAATATATTATTTGCAGTCTTTGATATATTTTATTGATGATTATTATTTAAAATCTGTATGACTTTATAAATATATTTTTAAGATATACATATTTATTATTTATATGTGTAGAAAATGGTAAACCTTATAAAATTGGAAGTTGTTGCTCTTGATATTTCTGGAAAAAATTATTTAGCATGGATTCTTGATGCTGAAATCAATCTTGATGTGATAAACCTGGGTGAAACAATTAAAGAAGGAAATCAAACGTCCCTGCAGGACCGTGCTAAAGTAATGATTTTCCTTCGCTACCATCTTTACGAAAAATTAAAAACTGAATATCTTACAATAAAATATCCCTATATTTTGTGGAACAGTTTAAGGGAGATGTATGAACACCAGAAGACTGTCATCCTCCCAAGAGCTCGTTATGAATGGTTACACCTGAGGTTGCAAGATTATAAAGTGTTAGTGAGTATAATTCTGCACTTTTTAAAATAAGCTCAATACTAAAATTATGCGGTGAGAAAATCACTGAAGATGATATGTTAGAGAAGACTTATTCTACTTTTCATGTCTCGAATGTGCTCCTGCAGCAGCAGTATCAAAAGAAAATTTTCAAGAAAAATTTTGAACTTATATCATGTCTTCTAGTAGGTGAGTAGAACAATGAGTTTTTATTAAAAAACCATCAGTTACGCCCTACTGGCTCAATATCATTTCCTCAAATGAATGGTAATAGGTTTGTATCATTTTCAAAAGTGAATGGTGCATCCTTTAGAAGAAATCGATGGCGTGGACATAGTAGGAGAAATTATATAAATATTGGTCCCAGAAGTGACCACAGTAAAAGAGATAATAATAATATATAGTATCACCAGAAGTGATATAATTCAAAAAGGAGTAAGAATCCCCAGAATAATTCTTGAATGAGAAGTGAAGATGTGTGCCATAGATGTGGAATGACAGGACATTGGTCACGTACCTATCGTACGGTCAGACACTTAGCTGATTTATGGCAAGTATCTATTAAAGAAAAGAATAAAAGAATTGAAACAAATTTAGTAAAACCATAAGATGATTTATTAGATTCAGTAGATGTAGATGTTACTCATCGTGATGTCTCTGATTTTTTTAATCATCCTGAAGGTAGAATTGACCACTTAATTGGAGATGGAAGTGTTCTAATCAATTAATGTATTTTCTTTCTATTATTTGTAATAAAAGTTTTGTATATTTTGTAGAATCATGGATCACATTGATGAGTTTTTTATCTTTGAGTTAAATGATAAAGATATATGTCTGGCTGACAGTATTACAACTCACACAATTATCAAATATAAGAAATATTTTCAAAATCTAACACTAAGTAAAACCTATGTCCATACCATATCAGGTTCATCAGATTTAATTGAGGGCTCCGGAAGAGCTTATATTGTGTTGCCTAATGGCACCAAATTTTGTATTGATGATGCTCTATTCTCTTTATAATCCAGAAGAAATTTATTGATTTTCAAAAATATACGTCGTAATGATTACTATAGTGAAACAACTAATGAAGGCAGTAAATAGCATCTTATCATTAAAACAATATCAGGTCAAAAACTCGTATTAAAAAAACTGTCCGCTCTATATTCTGGATTGTATTATACAAAGATGAGAACAATTGAATCATATGTGGTAGTGCATCAGAAGTATATTGACCCCAAAATATTTATGACTTGGTATCGCCTTGGACATCTGGAATCTATAATGATGAAACGAATTATTGAAAATTCGCATGGACATCCCTTAAAGAATCAAAAGATATTTCTACTAAATGAATCTCCGTGCTCTGCATGCTCTCAATGTAAGTTGATTATCAGACCATCTCCCTCAAAAGTTATTATTGAATCTCCATCATTTTTATAAAGAATTCACGGAGATATATGTGGGCCTATTCATCCATCAAGTGGACCATTTAGATACTTTATGATTTTGATTGATGTATCTAGTCGATGGTCATATATTTGTCTGCTTTCCACTAGAAATGTTGTATTTGCTAAACTTCTTGCTCAGATAATCAAACTACGAGCATAATTTCTTGAGTATCTAATTAAGACCATTCGATTGGATAATGCATGTGAATTTTTATCTCAAGTTTTTGATGATTATTGCATGTCAATAGGAATAGATGTTGAACATCCTGTTGCCCATACACATACTCAAAACGGTTTACCTGAATATTTGATTAAAAGGTTTCAGCTAATCGCTAGACCTTTACTTATTAAATCAAGACTTCTTGTTTCGGCTTGGGGACATGCTATACTTCATGCAGCATCATTAATTTGCATTAGACCATCTGCATATCATAAATATTCTCATTATATCTTGTATTCGGTCAACAACCAAATATTTCTTATCTTCGTACTTTTGGATGTGCTATATATGTTTCAATTGCACCTCCACAGCGTACAAAAATGAATCATTAACGTAGATTTGGGATATATGTTGGTTTTGATTCTCCATCTATTATCAGATATCTTGAGCCCCTTACAGGAGATATGTTTAAAGCACGTTTTGAAGATTGGTACTTTGACGAATCCACTTTTCCATTAATGGGTAACGAAAAGTCAGTACCTGAAGCACGACAAATAATTATTTGGGATAATAAAATTCTGTCACAATTTGATCCTCCTACAAATGAATGTAAACTGGAAATTTAGAGGATTATTCATTTATAAAATGTTGCAAATCAATTATTGGATGTATTTACTGACACTAAAGGTGTAGTAAAATCTTATATTTTTGCTGTTAATGCTCCAGCAAGGATTGAAGTTCCTAAATGATAAATTGTCAAAACAGTAATAGGTGAATTTAAGACATGCCTGAAGCGTGGAAGACCTATTGGTGCAAAAGATAAAATTTTCCAAAAGAAAAAGATACAAAATGAATTTTGTATTCTTGAAGAACCAATACCTATAATACAGGCTAAGAATATAATTGATGCTCCAGAAGAGATTAAATCTCCTATCCCAAAATCTCCTAAAAATGGACATCCTGAAGATGTGTTTATGAAATGTTTTTCCCTGAAGAGGAACATGTACCTGAAAATAATGAGATCTCAATACATTTCATGAATACTGGAGAAATTCTGGATAAAAATAAAATTATTGTCGACAACATATTTTCATATAAAATGACTATTGACATTACCAGAAGTAATGAAAAAAGTGAGCCAAGAATCGTCGAAGAATGTCAACGAAGAAATGATTGGCCAAAATGGAAAGCAGCCATTGAAGTTGAATTAAATTCACTAGCAAAGCGAGAAGTATTTAGACCTATTGTCCAAATACCAAAAGGTGTAATGCCTGTTGGATATAAGTGGGTATTTGTAAGAAAACGTAATGAGAAAAATGAAATTGTGCGGTACAAAGTACGATTTGTCACATAAGGTTTCCTGCAGAAATCCGAGATTAATTATGAAGAAATATATTCTCCCGTTATGGATGCAATCACATTTAGATTTTTGATTAGTCTGGTTGTTACAAAAAGATTAGAAATGCGGTTGATGGATGTGGTTACTGCAAATTTATATGGATCTTTAGACCATGACATATATATGAAAATCCTTGAAGGATATAAAATGCCTGAAGCATCTACAAATATATTTAGAAATATGTACTCTATTAGACTACAAAGATCTTTATATGGGTTGAAACAATCCGGACGCATGTGGTATAATCGCCTAAGCGAATATCTATTGAAAGAAAAATTTGAGAATAATCATATATGCCCATATGTTTTTATTAAGAAATCAGAATCTGAATTTGTCATTATTGCGGTTTATGTTGATGATTTAAATATTGTGGGAACTCTTGAAGAGATCTCAAGAACCGCTACATATTTAAAGAATAAATTTGAAATAAAAGATTTTGGCAAGACAAAACTTTGTCTTGGCCTGCAGCTCGAGCATTTACCAAATGAAATCTTTATTATCAGTCCATGTATATAGAGAAAGTCCTAAAACATTTTTATATGGACAAAACTCATCCCTTGAATACTTCAATGATTGTTCGAACACTTGATATGAAGAATGATTCATTCCGTCCTTGTGATGACAATGAAGAAATTTTTGGTCTTGAAGTACCATATCTTAGTGCAATTGGAGATTTGATGCATCTTGCAAATTGCACTCGACCAGATATTACATTCTCAGTTAATCTACTTGCAAGATATAGTTCTGCACCAACTCAAAAGTATTGGAATGACATTAAACATATCCTTCATTATCTTCATGATACAGTTGATATGAGATTATTTTATCAATGTGGATCAAGTTTACAATTGATTGGGTATGCAAATGCAGGTTATCTTTCAGACCCACATAGTGGTAGATCTCAAACTATATATTTATTTACTTATGGAGATACTGTCATATCATGAAAATCTGTTAAGCAAACACTATCTGCTACTTCTTCAAATCATTTAGAGATCATTGCAATTCATGAAACAAGTCGAGAGTGTATTTGGCTAAGATTAGTGATCAAACATATCCAAGAAAAGTGTGGTCTTCCAATAATTAATAATAGCCCAACAATTTTATATGAAGATAATACTGCTTATATCACTTAAATCAGAAGAGAATATATTAAAGGTGACAGAACCAAACATATTTCACCTAAATTCTTTTATACTTTTGAACTTCAAGATAAATGTGAAATTGATATCAAGCAGATACGATTTAGTGATAATCTGGCATATTTAGTCACAAAGGCATTACCAACTACGACATTAAAGAAGATTGTGCATAACATTGAAATGCGAAGACTTAAAGGTCTATCGTCATGCACTTTTTAGGGGAGTAAATGTCTTGAAGACTTGTACTGATTGTACTCTTTTTCCTTCGCTAAACTTTTGTCCCACTGGGTTTTCTTTTGTAAAGTTTTAATGAGACAATCTTAAAACACTTGTGGATACATAAGAATATATTCTTTTTTCTTCGCCATTGGTTTTTTCTCACTAGGTTTTTCCTTGATAAGATTTTAACAAGACAGATTTTTTATGAGTGGTCATTCAAGGGGGAGTGTAATGAGTTCATTGGGAGGACGGCTGCCGCCTCCTGTCCCACTACCAAATTATGTGAATGATCCCACCACTATTATTTTAAATTTTATATAGTAACTTGTATAGTAACTTACATAGTAATTTTAAGACCTATAAATATGAGTTTAAGTTGTTATAAATTTCATAAGAAAATATATAAAAAGAAGAAAGTTTCAGAAAGTTTCAAAAGAGTTTCTTTTCTCTTGCAATAGTAGTTCCTTTTTAGTTTTATAACATCATCTATTTTTTTTTCTCATTATTTCAAGATAACATTAAAGAGATGTGCTACATTAAATAATAGAGTTAGTCTTGGGAGTTGCCACTGTAGTAACTGCATACCAGCACACGCACGTGTTAATTTTTTTTGTCTTAATCGAACATTCGTTTTGTGATTTGAACTTTGAAAGAGTTGGTTCTCAACTCAATTCGAATCCTCGCGCGAAACCCCCTCTCGCCCACGTCATCTTTATTTGCCAATCGCCACCGGCAACGCCGTCTCTGCTTACTGCCATCGCCAGACGTCGTCACTCTGTTCATCGCTACCTTGAGAAGCTCATCTGTTTGCCTAGCGCATTTAGCTCCCCACGAGGTCATTTAACACAAACCCAAGATAATTGCTTTGTCGCCGCCGTTAAGGTGATACTCTATGTTTATTTTCTTTCCATATGGTTACGTTTTCCTTTTGTGCTGAGATAGATGAGTTTGGGTTTTGTGAAATGGATATTGAATGTTAGGGCATAGATAAAAAACAAAAATTTCTGCTTTCAAACTGTAGTTTCGACCTCTGTTTCATTAAGTGAAATCCTTTCGCTTGTCTCTTCTCTCTCATTTTGGTGTTGGTGTTACTTTACACCATTGATGGAAATGCATGGTTTGAGGTTCTGTTTGTTTGTTTCTTTTCTACTGGAGAAAGGGAGGAGGGTGAGGGTATGGTTGTGCGTTGTTGGCACTTCAAGGCATGGGTTGGATTGGGGAGTATTAATTGATGTAATGGCATTTGTTTGTTACAGATTAATTATTTCAGATTAATGGAAAAAAATTCTTTTTTTCTAGTCTTTGGTGCTTTGATGATTTGATCCAGAAATGATAATATCAACAGGACTTTCCTTAGTTGCTCCATTAATTTTATTGCATAGCTTATAGAAAAAGTTTGTTGCACCTTTCCTTTATCAACATAGAGAAAACAAGCTATATATGATCTTTAAATGTGCCATTGGCTAAATTTGAATATTTGAATAGGCATAATTGTCATGCTCTCAGCATAACTTTGAGGATATTCCTATTTAATATCTCCATGGGCAGGATTGACAGAAGCTGCTTGCATGGTGGCTCAATGAATTGAAACACATACGACGTATGACTGAACCCAACAAAGTTAGGTTCCTTGTTGAATTCATGGAAACCATTCATTCATTTTTAGTCCTTTTGATCTCTTTGGCCAACCACTGAAAGCTTACATCATAGCTGCAAATTGTGCCCATTCCAAAACAGTAAGGAATAAAAAAGGAAAAGGTGACTCAAGCCGAAACCCTTCATGTGCTTGTTGTGCTTGCACTCTCATAGATGGAATTATGTCTGCTGTTTGAAGCCCTTCATGACCCATTAGTTTGATCATCTCTCTGCTGGCATCTTAAATAACTCTAATGAAGGCTCTAATATGTTGTTGATGATTCTATAATAAGTTGTGAATGATCTTGCATGTTCTTCTCGATGTGTGCTTGGTTTTATCTCTTAAAAAAGTGTAACAGTGAAGCAATGAGGGATGAAGTTAGAGAGAATGAATCCCATTTATATCTAAGGTAGTTATCACTTCCTCTGTGCGTTTGTGCTTACATGAGCTTTTATTTTCAGTTATTTTATTTGAGTTTTTTATTTAGGCTAATGTTAAGTTGTCCAACCAGCTGGACAAATAAACTCAAGGGTACTTTATGTTACTGCATTATGATGACGATCTCATTGGAGGCTGCTTAATTGTATGGGTTTGTTTATTATCTATTTAGCTATATTTTCCGGCTAGGCAGTAATCTCTAATATATATATATATATATATGTGAAAAATTTGTTCCGTGGCTTTGAATTCTTTCCAAAATGTCAGATTTGAGATGCGGGGTTTCCCTCGTATCTGTTTAACCTGGCTTGTTATCGAGGATGCTTACAGTTTTCTCTTTATATAGAAGGTGTGGAGTTAGTTTAAGTTTGTTAACAGCGTGGGAGGCAGGTGAATTATCTTTTCACAACCGGGAACCCATGTTTCACTTGTTTTAGACATAAATTGCTTGTTAGGGGCATATGATAAGCTGTCAATCCCAGAAACAACGATGTTGATACAATCTGGTTACAGAACCTAGTACTAATGTTCAGTTATAAGTTTTTATCTTTTTGATGCGGTAATACATTTTCTATTCTAGGGAAATAATCTGTTTTACTTTTGATGGGTAAAGTTGCTTTAAGTCATATTTCAAAGATTTAATCTGAGGCTAATTCTTATTTAATATGAATCAGCCATTGATGAGTTCCTAACATTGTTGATGGTCCTCTCACTGGGAGACCTAATAGCATCATTTTACTTTGATTTTCTTGGGCTCAGGTTTTGTTTAGGTTTTACTTTGGTTCATTCTCAGAGCTTGATGATGAAAGCAGTAAAGAAATTATGCAATTTCTCGAGTTGATCCTGCCTGATGACCTGCTGGAGCGGATCCTAGCCTCTCCCAATTGCTAGCATTTTCAGAGCAGGTTGTGTGTAAAAGATGGGGAGAAATTGTTAGTGGTTATCACAGTCCCTTGAGGAAATTATACATTACGACATGTGGGCAAGAAAATATGCTCCAAAATGTGCTTGAGTCTTCCAGGAAATCATACATCACGACTTGTTAGCGGTATCACAGTCTTATTCATGATATGTATTTAGATAGGCACAATATTTATATAAATGGAACTTTTTAAAGTCTTGTTCATCTGTTGTTGTACTTTATGGAATGGTGCAAGACTCACCAGTTTCATACAATGCTTAATTTCAACTTCTGCAGGGCTTTCAGTAGCAAAGTAAAGTTCCATTCAAGTACGCCACTTAGTTGTCGCAAAGTGAATTTTCTACTTTAACACGCGGCCACAAGAACAAAACTCCCACACTTCCCACAAGTGAATTCGAATGCCAAATCCAGAAATCACAGTGCTAAATCTGATCATTAAGCTCTTTTTATGAGCATTTTGAGAAAATTAACTGTCTTGATTTGTGATAAATTGAATAGGTAATAAATGGATAAGTAAACCCAAATCTCATGTAAAGGTTTGGATATTGAAGTGCATCAAACAGAAAATGGCTGCAATAATTGAGTGCATTAAGTTATAAACCAGAAAAGTCTACAAACACCAAACCCAAAAACTGGCTCAAATTATATTCATTACATAGGGTGATTTAACACCATACAATTTACATACGTGGTTATCATCAAACCATTTGCACAACCTAAGAACCACTCAAAACCCATCTATCCATACGCTGGACTTGAACATGGAATTTATCCAAACCAAGCTAACACTATTACAAATGTGAGAAACCAGTACAAACACAATAATTTTCGCTTTTCCTTTTTCAGCTTCTTCGCTATCTCTCACTTTATCTTCCCTTTTCTGAATGTTATACAGCGCTGTAATACACCATATTGTCTTGTCTTCTAATCTGAGCAACTAAGATTCAAGAAGACTTTACTTATAAAAAAAAAGACTTGAGAAGATTTTAATACCAGAAACTCATATCATGCCAAATTAGTACAAATCTTTTCAAAATCCAGTGAAACAGGCACATCTAACCATTTCCGGCAGCTCATATCATGCCAATTTCACTTCAAACCTTTTCCCGTCTAAACGGTATAACATAATCTAAATGGAATCCTATGGTTTAGTATATCAATTACTTCTAATTTTGAACCCTACCCATCCTCAAACAGACGTATGATTATTGAAGCCAGATAATATTAATAACAATGCAATTTACTTGTGATCAACTCATCTTTTTTATGATCCAAGATATTCCCTTCGAGGCTATTGATTTACTCCCAACTATAGGCCATATTGCTTTGAAACAAACAAAGAAAAGAAAATCAACCCAGCCAAATGCGAGAAAATCCACTCCCAACTATAGGCTAGATTGCTTTGAAACAAACAAAGAAAAGAAAATCAACCCAGCCAAACATGAGAAAATCCAACCGTAAGCTATCATATAATCAAACCCTAGAATTTCATATAACATAACCGTAGAATTTCATTCAAAGCATTTTATAAGAATAAATACCTTAGATCTCTTCAGTAGAATAATCCGGAATGGAGGGAGTGCTGGATAGAGGGAGGGTTAGGGGGGGAAGGAGAGGACGCGTGCGAGGGTGAGGGTGGGGGTGGGGGAGAGGATGCGAGGTGTGGACCTGTGCAGGTTGACTTCCAAAGTCTAAACAGGGTCAAGAATAGGCGAGACCCCAAGACGACGGGTTTTGTAGGGGTGGGGGGAGACGCCGGACGGAATGAGTTTTGGGTTTTGTGGGGGTGGGGGTAGAGTGCGGACGGAACACGTTTGATTTTTTTAGAGTGGGGGTAGAGAGTAGATGGGTTGGGATGGGGGAGAGGAGGGTTTGGGAGGGAGGGAGGCTCTGCGTTTTCGAAAATGGAATGAGGATGCAAATGGGAGAGGAGCTGAGAGGGGGAAGGATGTTAGGAATATTTTCGTAATTTTACACTTAGCCACGTCAGGTGCGTTCCGGCTTTCCCAAACAAAGGCTGCAGCGAATAATTAATAAATTATTCTCCAAAAAAATATTGGGATACATGGACGGGGTATCGGCCCATGGGTCCGGTCCACATCAACAGCCTGACCCAAGATATTCGGTGAACCTCTCCGTTTTCTCATTTTCGTCGTAATCGACGTGGGCGATTAAACCATCCAGGACAATCAGGGCCGTTCATCGTAAAGGCTTAACTATAGTGTCGGTCCAGGGGATACTTCCTCCTTAACCCTAACATCGGAATGCCTCCAAGCTTTTTTCTTTTTTCTTTTTTTCTCCTGAAAGATTTTTCTTTCCCATTCTCCGAACTTGGCTTCTAGTCCGAGCCCGCACGGGACTAGAAGAAAGTTTTCGATCCTGGGGTTCTTATTCTGCTGTAGTTTGTTGTTAACAGAGAGAAAGAAGGTACTCCGATTGGAAGCTCTGCTATTTATTCTACTAACCACTAGGTACGCAATTTCGACGAACTTTACCTTAAATTTTCTTATTTATTATAATTATTTTACTATTCATTTTTAATTGATTTTGATGTTTCTGGGGCTTGTGAGAATTGGTTTTGGCGTTCTTGCGATGAACTTTCGATTTTATCTATGCCTTGTGGACTTCATGTGTTCTGGGGTTTATGATCGAAAGGTTGCTATCTTCTATTTTATTTTCATTTTTTTAAAATTCTACTTGATTTTGTTTTGTCTCGATTTTATTGGGTCAGTCACGCGTTCTGGTCAATCGCTTAAAGGAATGTGTAGTGGCATATTTCTTTTAGGGTTTATTGCTTTTATTTTCTTATTTATTTTTAAGAATAACTTGAATGTTGGAATCCATCTTTTGGGGCATTGAAACGGACAATGCTTGCCTGTAGTTGCATTGGCCGGGCTGGTTTTGGTATTGCTATAGAAAATTGTACGAGGTTGTACTCAAATTATAAGTGGGAGATGAAAAATAATTGAGCAAGGACTCGTGGAATAATATGTTGGGTTTTGCATGAAGCGATACAAGGACGATGTTTAGTTGTTTTATCATTAATTTGAATGAAGGGTATGTATCTTTCAATTTTGATGTTTAAGGTGAGGATTTTTTATTTGGCTGTAGATAAATATTCTGCATGGCTACAGCGGAGTCTGCTCAAGCTTCCCTTGGTCCACGGTATGCACCTGATGATCCCACCCTTCCGAAACCTTGGAAGGGTTTGATTGATGGAAGCACGGGTGTGTTATATTACTGGAATCCTGAAACCAATGTCACCCAATATGAAAAGCCATCCTCTTTGCCTCCACCATTGCCAGCTGGCCAGCCTCCTGTTGCTTCTACTCCTAAGTTGGCCTCAATACCGGTAGCCCAATCAATGCCCTCAAATGGTGTGGTCACTCAGGTTGGGCAGCAGATAACTCAAGCCCCACAACAGCAGGGGCAACAAGTACAAGCGAGCCAGTTATCTCAACAGCACAGACAAATGGTGGCACAACAGCAGAGTTCAATGGCAGTGCAGGCTTCTCCCCAGCAGGGATCTCAAATCGCACAAGGTGGACCACAACAAAGTTCGCAACTGGGACAACCCATGCATCAGCAAGGGCAGCCATCACTGCCACAGCCGCAGCAATTAATGCAACACATGATGATCTACCCAGGTCAACAAATCCAACAGCCACAGAGTCAGTACATGCCTCAGCAGCCAGCCCAGCAGTTACAACAAGTTGTTCAACAACTTCCCCAGCAACTGGGGCAACAACCACAGCATCAAGGCTCGTACTTGACCCAACCACAAACACATCAATTTACACACCAGCAACTGCAATATATGGCATATCAGCAAAGCATGGCTCCCCAAGGGCAGCACAATTCACAGCAGCATGCCCAGCATAGCGCACAAGGGCAACCATTTGCAAATCAACAGGATTATCAGGCAGCAGTCCCGAAAAGAGAGGAAGTTGAGTTCCAGAATGGAAACCAAATTGGATTTTCTCCATCCCGGGTCCAGCAGCCTGGTACCTCATCTGTTCAGAAACTTCCTTCTGGAAGCAACTCGGTTCAGATGCCACAGATTTCTGTTCATCCAGGTCAAGCCCAACAGTATGGTGGTTCTTTGGGGAACATGCAGCAGCCTCCTATGGGTCAATTGCAGCAAACTAGGATTGATTTGGCTCACCAGCAACATGGTCCTGGGTTTCAGAATCAGATGGGCCCACCAATGATGCATGCTCAGAAGTCTAACTTGCCTGTGGTTGGATCAAAGATACATGAGGATAATTTGCATGGTAGAACTGCAAATGAATATTACTTTAATGCTAACAAGGAAGGGCCTGTCGGTTCTAAGGATCCCAAGCTTGCAGGGATACCTATGGCAAGAAATCCACAGGTATTATTCAACCATCAGTTTTGATCTTTGGTAGCATCCCAATGAAATAATGGATCTATTTTTTCTTAGATAATAATAAAATATTGTTGTTGTCCTCTGCATATCCATGCTTCTATGTACATGTTTTGACCAAGCATGTTTTGACCACCAAGGTAATTGAGGAAAATTGTTTGATACCCCATATTGAGTAAGTACAGGTTGTGAATGGGGGATCCGAATTTGCTCAGGAAGGAGAAGTTGTTTTTTATAATGATTCTTTTGGGCTTCAGATTTATCGTTAATTAGTCCTTTTTAGTATGGCCCAAATGTGGCTTGGACCTTTTCTTGATACATTACACTAATATATTAAAGTTTCTTTTTCTTGGTCAACTTGAACAAATAGGGATTAGGACAATAGTAGATAAGAAGCTTGTTTCATTTCCTTTCGCCATTCTCTTTTTATCTTTTGATTCTACTGATTTTTTAAATTTGTTTTGGGAATACAAACTACTTTTTATGATCCAGATATATGGGACCACTCATGACTTCTTTTTTTTTAGCAGGATAAGTGGATCAGTGGTGTCCCACCTCATAACATGATGCCTGGTCATACCAGTGGGCTGAATGCCATCACAGGGCATGCCATTCATAACTCATTTGCTCCTTCAACTGGTGGTCCGCCATTCTCAAATAATGCTTTGATGAGGCCTCCTTTTTTAGGAACTACAGATGTTTCTAGTCTCACACCTGTTGAAGCTTACCGCCAACAGCATGAAGTCACAGCATCGGTCAGTACTTTAGGTGGCTTGATTATTGCTAGTTTGATTAAGTGAACGTGAGAATGCCTATTTAAATGCTTCTTTTTTTCCTTCTTTTCTAAGAGATTTGAGTATGTGTTAAAATAGATAAGTGGGTTCTTCAAAGAATTATACTAGTGTCTGATGCCTTGTTATTTGTTATTTTGTATTAGAAATGAAAAGTAGATCATGCCAAATGCTTACATAAATAAGGAGTTTCAATGATGTTCATATTGTTGGAGTTTTTAGATTTTCTTATTGAATTGTTTTGAGTTTGATATATTTCTTAAAATGAATAGGGGGACAATATTCCAGCACCATTCATGACATTTGAAGCCACTGGTTTCCCTCCAGAGTTGTTGAGAGAGGTTAGCTTTAATTGTGCTGTGATTTAGTGTTCTGTTGCTTGCAATTATATAACAAAATATAGGATCCATTGCATTCTTTTTTTTTATTATTAATTTTGTATTACTTTTAAACTCATAAATTCTCACTTGTCGCAGGTGCGATATCTGCTCCGGTGGAGGAGCATATGTCGTACGCTGCACTGCTATTGGCACACTTACACATGCAACAACTATCCTGATTTTTCGAGGCTGCAAAATGTACAGTTGGAGCCTTTCTTGAGCATCTTCTAGAAGGGTGGTTGGCCCTTCATCCAACTCACACCTAATGTGACTGGCATTTCTTGCTTATTGGCTCCGCCTCTTATGTCTTTATTGACCTCTTTTGTTGCTTCGAGTTGCTTCTGTAAGCAACCGTATACCCATGATTTTTCCCCTTTTTATAAGTTATATTCACACTCTTGTCATACACTATCAAACACAACCTTTTCTCTGGAAAATGACTCTAGCATGTGTAATTTTCTTGGGGCTGATACCTGCATGTTCTTGTTTCAGATATATTCTGCTGGTTTCACATCTCCCACGCCGATTCAGGCACAGACGTGGCCAATTGCACTGCAAAGTAGGGACATAGTGGCAATTGCAAAAACGGGTTCTGGAAAAACATTGGGATATTTGGTCCCTGCCTTCATCCTCCTTAGACATTGCCGTAATAATCCTCAGAATGGCCCTACAGTTTTAGTTGTGGCTCCAACCCGTGAACTTGCTACACAAATTCAAGATGAAGTCTTGAAATTCGGCCGTTCGTCTGGAGTCTCTTGCACGGTGGGTTCTAAGTGTTCGCCTATCATCTTTATTATACAAACAAATTTCATTGTAGCTTTGTTTTCTTTAAGAGTTTTGGTTCATCATGGGACTGAAGCTCAATTCCTTGTTTCAGTGCCTGTATGGTGGTGCTCCAAAGGGCCCACAGCTAAAAGAATTAGATCGAGGAGCAGATATTGTTGTGGCAACTCCTGGTCGTCTCAATGACATCCTCGAGATGAAGAAGGTTGACTTTAGACAAGTTTCCCTTCTTGTGCTTGATGAGGCAGATCGAATGCTTGACATGGGGTTTGAACCTCAAATTCGTAAGATTGTGAATGAGATACCCCCACGCAGACAAACTCTTATGTACACAGCAACTTGGCCAAAAGAAGTAAGAAAGATAGCAAGTGATCTTCTTGTTAATCCTGTTCAGGTTAACATTGGCAGTGTTGACGAGCTAGCTGCAAACAAGGCCATCACTCAGGTACCTTTGGACTAACACAACATTGCTTCTATCCTACAAATTTGATGCAGAAAATGATAGTTCTTTGTCTCAATGTGGTAATGTGTCATAGTTACGATTGCTCTTATAGCATACCCTTTCTCTATAGTTTTTTTAATCAGTAAATAAGAATTTTATTAAAAAAGGCAAAGCCAAGTATATGGGACATATACAAGAGCAGCACCTATTTATGAGTGTCTAAAGATACCAGGAAATCATGAATGTCCATGCCATTAAAGTTTATTTCAATTGACCACTGGAATAAAGTATGAAGGAAAAATGTTCTAATCTCGTCCATTGTCCATTCATGATCCTCAAAACTTTCTTTATGGTTAAATGTTGATCTGTTCCGGTACCCATGTTTATGGATTCTCATCTGTATGGTGAATGGAAAAGAATTAAAAATAGAGGTAGTTATGATACTAGATTTAAATTTTTATTATTTGGCTAACACCACCATATTCTGGGAACTATAAAAGTTATGAACAATAGTTGTTAGTTATAAACATCACGTTTATGCTAGATATGCTTGATCTGCTTGAGGGTATTGTGAGATGCCGTCCACTGGTATCTGGCTGTCTGTTAGTTATGACACTGCACCATCAGTTGCCTTGACAATAAAGTGTAGTCTGGTAATCTTTTACTTAAATGTTAGGTTCTGCAACCACAAATAAAAGCTAAATATGTCATACAGATTTTCTGTAATTCATCCATATCTTAGAATCAATGATATTTTTTTATTTGGCAGTATGTTGAAGTAGTCCCACAAATGGAGAAGCAGAGGCGCTTGGAACAGATCCTTAGAGCCCAAGAACGGGGTTCGAAGGTTATTATTTTCTGCTCCACAAAGAGGTTGTGTGATCAGCTTGCACGTAGTATTGGGCGTATCTTTGGGGCTGCTGCAATTCATGGGGACAAGTCTCAGGGTGAGAGAGACTGGGTTTTAAATCAGTTCCGTAGTGGAAAGTCCCCTATTTTGGTTGCCACCGATGTTGCTGCCCGTGGGCTTGACATCAAAGATATAAGGTTAGCTATCGTCTTTGCATGATCATAAATCATATATTGCCAGGTTAGAAATGAGTTTAACATTTACTGTCCTGGTGTTTAGCATCAATTATATCATGCTTATATTATTTTGAGTTTCATGTTACAGGGTGGTGATTAACTATGATTTCCCTACTGGGGTTGAGGACTATGTCCACCGAATTGGAAGGACTGGGAGGGCTGGTGCCACTGGAGTGGCATACACCTTCTTCTCTGAGCAGGACTGGAAATACGCTGCCGATCTGATCAAAGTTCTGGAGGGAGCTAACCAGCATGTGCCTCCAGAGGTGAGAGAGATGGCTTTACGTGGTGCACCAAGCTTTGGCAAGGATCGGGGTGGCATGAACCCTTTTGATTCTGGTAGTAGTGTGGCTGGTTATGGTCGTTATGATTCTGTTGGCCGTGGTGGCATGAGGGATGGTGGCTTTGGCGGTCGCAGTGGCATGAGGGATGGCAACTTGGGTGGACGCGGAGGCATGAGGGGTGTTGGTTTTGGTGGACGTGGAGGTGGAGGTGTAAGAGATGGTAGTTTTGGTGGGCATGGTGGTAGAAGTGATTTCTTTTCTGGTCGTGGCAACAGGGGACGGGGATTTGGCGGTCCTGGTGGTATGCATGTTGGTCGGGGCAGGAATGATCGTGGCCCATATGATCGGTACAACAATATGGATGGGCGTGGACGTGGCCGGGGACGGGGAAGATTTGACAACAGAAGAGACATTGCTGATAGGAATAGAGGCAGAAGTTATAGCCGTAGCCCTGAAAGAGTTCGAACATGGGGTCATAATCGTAGTCGCAGCAACAGCCGTAGCCTTAGCCGTAGCCGTAGCCGAAGTCGAAGCAGGAGTAGGAGCTGGAGCAGGGGTCGTAGTCATAGCCGAAGCTGGTCTCGTGGCCGTAATCGTAGCTACAGCCGCAGCCCTAGCCGCAGCCGCAGCCGCAGCCACGGTCGCAGTCGCAGCCGCAGCTATGACAGATACGAGAGGTCACATGAAAAAACTCCAGATAAAAAAGATCTTACAATACCTGAATTCGAGGCTGCTCCTGAATCAGGGATGTCTCCTATGTCTCCAGGTACACAAGGTAATGTATCTCCTGGGGCCAATCTCATCGCACAGCCACCTGTGGTTGCAATTACCGACGCACTACATCCAGAGGATGGGTTAGACTCTGGCCATCAATCAGCAGCAGATCCTTAATTGTGATGCATTTATTGGTTTTGGTGTTAGTGACAGTGATTTCTGGTCTGTATTTGTAAGTGGCTCCGTCGATCTTTCACTTTTGTTAAAGACTGGCTTCCTTTGATAAATTTGTTGACAGCAAGTTAGGAATTGGTAATATGTGATCGTTGTGATAAGCTGGTCCACTGCTGCTTCCTTGGGTGATGGTTGTTTTAGGATAGTCGAGGCTCCTTTCTGGATATTGAATCGTGTTGTGGCCTGTCAAACTCATTTTTCACCGATAGGATGACTTGAGATTCTAATCTAGTGATGCTTAAAATTATGTATTGGAAAGGATTTTACTGTGATTAGGTTAAGGTGTTCAGCGTGGGATTTCTTTTTTCTGACGTTATAGTTCCTGCCCTGTAATCTTTTCACTGTGCACACATTTACAGCGCATTGTCATGGTTATATTTGGAATATATTCTGAGTCAAACAACTTTAGTTGCTGGTCCCAATGTTGTTTGTGCTGTTGGCTGCCTTAATATTCTTCATTTAAAACTTTGAAAAAGTTGTATGTATATTATTGCTTTTAGGTTTAATCTAAAAGTACTAGTAATAAGAGAATCTCTTATAAAAGTAAATTTGTAAATTGACATGGCTTTGTGATATGTTAAATTATAAAAGTAGTTTTATAATCTAACACTTTCAATCAAGTGGCTACAGTTTGTGAATCTACCATGTGAGTTTTTTGTGGTTAAAATATTTTCCCACTTATCTTAATCTAGGTTATTGAGAAATAAAATTGTGTGGAATGGCTCCCACGCTCTTTTAATAATAATATGGAATTAAACACTATAAGAAAAGTAATATATAACCTATTAGTGAGATTAAATTATTAGTTAATGATTATTAGTGAGATTGACTTAGTACAGTATAATTAGTGATAGTAACATATTATACTTGATTTCTAATTTATTTCTATACTATACTCATACTTATATATTAGTATAATTAGACACTAATGAGTTCGTAACTGTTAACAATAAATATTAAGTTCTTTTATTTTTCTTTAAAGAAAAAGGCAAGCTTCAAACAAGAATTAGGAATGAAAACATTCACATGATGCAGCAACAATTACATATGCTGGACCATCACCCACCCAAATTCGTTCACTCTCAACTCTGTCCCAAACCTGTAGCAACATGAGCTACACTATTACAGCCTCTTGGGACAAAAACAAGCTTCCATTCAGGTTTACATTGAAAACCATATTGCATATCAGCCACCAATCGACCCAGCCAGGAGTAGTCTTTAGCCATGGAAAGCACTGTATTGATCACAGATTTAGCATCCCCCTCAAAAATAATATTTGTGACATGTAGGTCATTGCACAGATCAATAGCCCGAGTGCCAACAATTCAGCATGAGCAGGTGAAGACATTTGTTTTTGCAGCAATCAATGAAAACTTAATAGCCCCTGCACCATCCCGAATGACAACTCCAATTCCCATTGAACCACTGCTTGAGTCAAAAGAGGCATCAAAATTGCACTTTATGTAAGGCCGTGGTGGCAAATTCCATCTATTAATAACATCAGTAGGCTTAGGTGCGATTCTAGTAGTACTAGAACTTTTAAGTGTTGCTGTTGTTGAAAATAGTGACAGTCCTGAAATAGCCAATTCGACAACAAGAAAAGGACTTTTGAACTTCTTGTTGAATATAGCAGAGTTTCTCCTTATCCACAGCTCATACATAATACACACCACCACTTCCAATTTATCTCCAGCCAATCATGCTTCCATGTCAGACCTTAATAGTAGGACTCAGTCATATGAAGTGTTCCATTTACAAACAGGACTTTTAGTCTCCCCCAAACATCCACCACGGATGGACAGGTCCAGAAAGCATGAAGAGGGGACTCTTCCTCTCTGCCACAGATGGGACAAAGACTATAATCCACAACTTTCTTCTTAAACAAGGCCGTTGTAGTTGGCAAAATATTGTGTAATTCTTTCCAAACAACTTGCTTGAACTTTCCAGGAATGTTTAATTTATAGAGCCCCTTCTACTGGCTATTGTTACTTGGAAAGCTAGATGAAACTATTCCTTGAGAGGATTCAAGTGCATAAGCTTTATAATATGCACTCTTAACAGTGAAGATATCCCGAGAATTTTCACCCACTTTAAGAATTGCCTCTTCTACTGATAGGAATAGAAAGAATAAGATCAGCATCATGAGTAAGAAAAATTGACATGACCAGATTCAAATTCCAGCTCTTTGTTACATCATCAATTAACATATCAACAGTTGCACTTGAGTCTAGAAATGACACTAGAGATTGAACCTGATAAGAAGAGGGCTTTGGCAACCACTTATCATGCCATACCTCAATGCTTCTCCCATTGCCAACTTGCGAAACTACACTGCCTTTTAATAACTCCAAACTCGAGACCAGGCTTCTCCAAATAAAAGAACTTGATTGGCTAGCCTTTACTTGAAATAAATCTAAGTTGTATGCTTCTATCCCCTTTCTTGAATACTTGTGCCACCAAAGAAGGGGAATTTATGAGAAATCATCACAAATTCTTGGCCAGCAAGACAGTGTTAAAACAAGCAAGAGAGATCCCTGAATCCCAAACTCCCACACTCTTTGCTAGGTCTAGTTTATTCCAACTTTTCCAATGTATGCTTCTATCCCCTTTCTTGTGACTCCACCAAAAGTTGGTCAAAATTCTCTCTATTTCCTTAATCAGCATAGAAGGGAGTTTGAAAACACTCATAGTGTAAGTATGATTGGCTTGAAGAACACTTTTAATTAGGACATCCTTTCCGGCAGCAAAGAGATAAACATTTTTCCAGCTTTGTATTCTCTTCCAAATCCTCTCTTTTAAATCCTTGAAAGTGGTATTCTTGGACTTGCCTACTACTATTGGTAAGCCGAGATACTTGTTATAATTATTACAAACAAAACCACTAGATTGTTGTTAGATAAAATCTTTAGTTTTCTGACCTGGTATTACTAATGAAAAAGATATTGCATTTTTGTCTATTGATTGTTTGACCAGATGCCAACTCGTACTGCTGTAGAATACTTGCAAGTGCATACCGTTCATGGATTGTAGCACGACAAAATAGCACACAATCATTAGCAAAGAGGAGGTGGTTCACTTTAATACCACCTCTTGAGGCATAAACTCCCTTAAGTACTCCTCTTGTCTCAACTTGGTGGAGTAAGGATGTAAGACCCTCAGCATAAATTAAAAATAAATATGGAGACAAAGGGTCCATTGCCTCAAACCTCTAGAGGGAATAAAACACCGGGTATCCTATTTACAAGAGTAAAATAAAAGACAGTTTTTACACAAGTCATAAGCAAAATTTTCCAATTTAGTCCAAACCCCAACTTCAAGAGCATAGCCTCCAAAAAATTCCATTTCATTCTAGCGTATGCTTTGGACATATTCAATTTCACGACCATACTTCCCACTTGATCTTTTTGCCTCAATTGCATAGTATGTAACAATTCATATGCAACCATAGTATTGTCTGTAATTAATCTATTAGACAAAAGGACACTTTGGTTCCATGATTTGACATTGGTAAGCACAGGTTTTATTCTATTTGCCAAGACTTTGGAAATTATTTTGTAGAGAACATTACACAAACTAATAGGATGAAAATCATGTACTTTGATAGTCTCATGTACCTTGGGAATTAGGGCAATGTGAGTGTGATTGAGACCACTTGGCATCTATCTTGAGTTTAAAAACTGTAAGGCAGCCTCGGTAACATCTTTGCCTACAATATTCCAATGATCTAGATAGAAACCAACACTGAATTCATCAAGATTAGGTGATTTGTAGAGGGACATCTGTTTAAGGGCTGTAACTATTTCTTCCTCTATGAAAACACAATCCAACTTGCTTCTGATTTCCTCAAAAACTTTTGGTTGAAACCTTGTAGACAAGTGTCAATGCTTAAAGGAGATAGTATAGATGATATCAAAACATCCTAAAAATGGTCTTTGAATCCACTAGCTATAGCAGGAAAATCTGTTAAAACTAAAGTTTTGAATTTTGTTTTGGTGATTGTTCCGGTCGAGTTACTGGAACGGAATATTTCGATACTGGTACGTTCCGGTGTGCCGTTTCGAAATTAATTATATATTATATATAAATATTTATATGTATATATAAATTAACAACTAATAGAATAAATACATATATATGTAAGTGTGTATCATGTATATGTGTACGTATTGGAAGAATTGAAAATTTATAAAATGAATATAGGTTGAAAAAATACAAATTTAAGTTGAGACACAAAAACAAATAAAATAAAATAATAGATAAAATATTAAAAAATAATATATTTTAAAAAAAGAGGGGACATTTTTAAAATTACAAAGTATATAAATATATTTTATATTCTAGAATTAATTAAATACCATCTAAATTTAAAATTTTAAAAAAAAATCTCATTCAAACATCAAAAAATTACAAAAATAATCCAAAATATAATAGGGATCAAAATAACGGAAATTTGGTCTAAAACAATTGGAATTCGATCAGAACAGGCCGAAATTTAGACCGGAACGGAACAATTGGGTATAGTGCACCGGATACTATACTGGAACGGAAAATCTCAGCCGTTCCGACCAAAACAGAACGAAATTCAGAAATTTGGTTAAAACCCTTCCAAATGCATCAGTCACATTTTTTATAGTATTCCTTTTCCTTCTTTGATTCACACAAGCATGAGAAATTTTGGTATTTTTATCCACCACTTTTAACTAGTGTCTTTTGGCCTGCTGTTTCCATTTTGTATTTTCCTAGTCCAATAGAAATCCAAGCTCCTATTGAAGAAGTTTTAGTGCAAGAACACAATCTGGTCTCTCATGCTTCTGAAGTTCATTTAATTGGACAGTTTTCTCTCTAATTGCTTGACTTCTCTTTTCTTCTAGATTCCTGCTCCATGCTTGAAGACCCTTTTGATAGTTCTCAAATTTACACTGGGCATTTTCAAGTCAAGTACCAACATAATTACTTTGGTTTCATGCAGAAGCTACAACCTTAGAACAACCTTCCTGTTTTCTCTAGTTAAATTCATACTTGAAAGAAGATGGAAACCGAAAGTATTGGTGTGATCTAGATGAACATTTGAGTAAGGGGGGTAGATGATCAGAGCATAAAGGTGACAAAGTTACAACAAAGTGATCTCGGTACCTGGATTTCCAGTGGGCATTGGCTAGCCCCCTATCCAAGCGCTCCGTCGTAAAGGAATCATCTCATGGTTATTGCACCATGTAAACTTTTCTCCTTGCCAACCTAGATCAAATAGGTGACCATCTTCTTACACTTACCTGAATAAAGACATTTGTCTATCACTCCTTTGATTTCCCCCTAACTTCTCAACTTGAGTCAATATTTCATTGAAGTCATCGATTAGTTAGACAACAACCCCCCTATGCAGGTTTGAAAGAAGAAAGAAGGTTCCACGATGCGCTCCTCAAACCAGTTTTAAGGTTGCCATAAAAGCAAGTGAGAAGCCATTGCTAATTCATTCAAACATCATGCACTAAGACATTGAAGTTCCTTTTTGAGTAATTGACAAGTTTCACTAGGTCAGCATGCTTCCAAAGAAGCAATAGTCCACCACTTCTACCAATAGCAGCAACCTCCAAACAACAATCAAAATTTTCTTGCAACAGACTTTGCTTGATTACTAGATAACTTAGCCTCTATGATGAAGACTATGTTGGGATCTTGATCCTTTACTAGATAGCAAAGGGCTTGAACTGTTTGGGGGTTCCCAAGCCCCCAATAGTTCCAACTTAAGACTCTCATAGTGAATGGCAGGGTTGGCTTGCAGCCTCCGCTAAACTTGAAGAAGACACTCCCTCATCCACCATGACAGCCACATAGCTTTTTTCACATTTCTCAAAGAATAACTATCTCCTGCCTGAGACTCAGAATTGTGTTTAGACCCCAAGGGACTGACAGTAGCAGGAGTATCACGCTGGCCATGTGCATTTTTCTTCCACTTCCTACCCGAATGAGAAGTAGAAGTAGGGTACTCAATGGCCTCAACATAACCTTCAAGTGTTGTTTTAATAGCCTCAGAGACAATCTGCCTATCAACTTGATCACAATCCACGAATTTTTCTAGCCCAACTTCAACATCCGGCCCATTAGCAGTAGAAAGCCCAATGCAATCCATCAATTGTAAATCTGAATCACGAAGAGGCACTTGTTTCATTCCAACTGTCGGATCAGAGAGAATAATTGCCTTTGCCTCTTGAGTAACTGCTCCAACTGAATTTTGAAAATTGTCATCTGAAAGACTAATTTGCCTCTTCTCGGACAACTGAGTCTCCCTCCCTTAACCTGTAAAGGCACCCAAGTCGCCTAAGTCCTTAATTCTAGTCCCATTACATTTTTCCCAGTCTCTATATCAGTGAAACCAGATGAAGGAATGCCTGGACCACAAAAATCATTGTTGTCCACATGCAACTGAGATCCAAATTGGGCATAACGACTGCTGCCACCACTCAAACTTTCAAAAGCCAAAAAACAACCATCCTTCCCATGTAACAGACAACCACAAGATAAACAGAACTGCAAAAGCTTTTCATAATTTAATGGAGTCCAAGTTTTTTCACCATGCATATTGACAAACTGACTCCTTGAGAATGGTTTATTTACTCCTAGTTCCACTTTTATTCGAAGAAAATGCCCCAACCAATACCATCATCATCCACTTCCACATCCAGAATCTTGCCAACTGAATTCCCAATTTTCTCACCCCAATCCTTTGTCATATAATCTAACGACAAATTATGGATCTGAAGCCAAAAAGTCTCTTGATCAAAAGGAGTTTTACCAAGTTGTGTCGTCCCATCATACGAAACCAGTAGCAACAATATGGTATCAAAAAGTTATGACTTTCCATCAAGAATTCATTGTCTATCAACGTGTGTGGCAAAAGTAAGAACGAAAAGGTTGCGATCAACCTCTCAAAAAGTGGAACACTTACTTATCCTCCAGATCTGAGACATAGCATTAGCTAAAACATCCTTGCTGACAGCACGATCAGAACAAATTTTTCCAAGCAAACTCAACTATCATTTCTTACGCACTCCATCACCAGAAGGAGAATCTCTATCTACAACCATTTCCTCATCCTCTGTCAGACAGATGATTTTCTACGTTTCCTCTAAACCATCTATCAGAATTCTCTACTTGGTAATCTGATAAGAGAAAGCAAACAAATAATAGAATTTAACAAACCAGACACCACCTCTGGAAGCTAAAGTTTAGATACGTCAAAATCACCATTTTTTGCCTTTTGTCGCTAGAGATGCGACTCACAGCCCTCACCGTCAGCCATTGCCCCTCACTGTCACTCCCTAAAAAAACTACACTCCACAATTTCGAATTTCAGAGCACTCTATGTCGATCGCACCTACATCTGCCCAGCCTCGCTCCTACCTCATTTTCTCGCCTCCCCACCAAAGACACTCTTTAAACCCAAAGTTACACTTTCCCTCATTTTTGCCTTTGTTTTTTTCTCTTTTCCTAATGATAATGGAAAATTGAAAGAAAATATTTATGTTGAATTATGAAATTTGAGGTACTATTTGCATTTTTTTTTGTTTAAATTATGAAGTTCTCTTCAATTTTCCTCATTTTCTGTTGATAATTGGAATACAATATCTGTTGGGTTTTAAAATTTAAGGTACTGATTGCTTTTTTTTTTTTAAATTATAAATTTCCACAACTTTTTCTCTTTCCCTGTTGATGATCTAAAAACAACATTAGTATTGGGTTCTTTAAATATCCTTAGGGTTTTGTTTTTTATGGGGAGCAGATGGCTTATCCACCAGACTAAGGACTCTCTACTTGTGTCTTGAGGTTGGTTTTGGTGGTGATGAGTTTGGTTGGCTTCACATTTGGACTATCCATGTTATGCCACTTGTAGGGAATAACTACTACAAGTTTCATATCCTTCATGTGTTTGTAATTGTTCTTTAGAGAAAAAATGATAATGGGAGTGAGCTGGGAGAAAAATAACTAAATAAGTTTTTGGGTCTATGTTACCCGTGGTGGAGGAACTGAGGATGATGGATGGTGGAGAAGCTGACCACAATGCCAGAGGAGATGATCACGATACTTCAAACGGCACAGAAAGAAATGAGAATGTGAGATCTGGGCAACGGCAAAATTGAATTTTTGTATTCAATTTTTGGGCAAATTGGGTGTAGGATATTTAGGTCATTTTTTGTAACGCCCCCAATTTACGTTCGTAATCAACGTAAATTGGGGCCGTCACATTTTACCTACATTGACGTGGACAAAAGACAAAAGAGTGGAGTACGCGGGGGTTGAGGTACAAGGACTACACCTAGCACCTCTCTTTTAGGATTTAAGATAACCTAGTCATGTAGAAATTTATTACGCCTGTTCCACAAGCTCTATACGCAACAAAGAATACATACACCTTTTCAGAAGCAGCCTTTTGGCAAAGGAATAAAGTTACATTATAAAACTTCATATTAACATCAATGTTTAGTTCGGGTAATACCTCTTGCCATATATTCAGAATAGCATTACATTTCAACAAAGTATGAGTGAGATCTTCCCCGAGAGAGCAACAGAACTCACACTAAGTTTCAGATAATGCTTGTCTAATAAATTATCCTTTGATGGAAGTCCGTCTTTATAAGCCTTCCAAGCAAGGACCTTTATTTTACTAGGTATAAGCATTTTCCAGATTTTCTTTCAAACAACCTTTGAAGAATTATTTGTCAATGTCTTTGCTCCATATGATATTAGCCTTGTTTTGAGAAACCTGTAGCAACTTTTGACACTAAACACTCAATTTCTCTCATGAGACTAGATTTGTATATCATGATTAGCCCTTGGATTAAGAACAATTTTGAGAATGTTAGCCACCACATTTGGATTGAAGTGAGCTCTTAGTCTGTGCATATCCCAACTTGTCGTACCAGCTTCAAAAAGAAAACTGGCCACTGCTTCATTTCCAGTTATAGTTGAACCTAGCCCCTTTAAAATTAATGTTCCATGCCTTGGTATCCATTGATCAGACCATATTTTGTGTGTCCATCTCCAGCCCTCCATTTATAGCTGGCAAGCATCCATTTTTTTACTTCCCAAATTTCTCTCCAAGTGTAAGACAATTTTGCCAAGGTCCTTTAGACCAGATGACATAAAGACTAGTCTCCAAATGGGAGAACCAAGTTTCGAATCCCCCCACCCCTATATATATATAAAGTGTATGATGGATTTCTTCCTAAACCAACTTGCTCAAAATTAGAAGTTGGAAAATATTTCGCTTTAAGATATCTGAAAATGAGAGAGCTATCGTTATTCATCAAACGTCACCCTTGCTTAGCCAAGAGAGCTAAGTTAAAAAGCCTAAGCTCTTTAAATCCCATTCCTCCACAAGATTTTTTCTCACACATCTGTGTCCGACTCACCCAATGAATTTTTCTTTTATCCTCTTTTTGACCCCCACCAAAATTTAGCCATTTAACCCTCCAACTCAGAACAAAAGGAAGAAAGAAATAAAAAATAGCTCATGGAATAAGTAGGAATAGAGAGAGCCACTGCTTTAATGAGAACTTCTTTTCTCCCTTGAGATAATAACTTTTCTTTCCAACATTGAAGCTTTTTCCAAACTTTTTGTTTTATTAGATGAAAAGCTTTCATTTAGATCGACCCACAATAGGAGGAAGCCCAAGATAATGTTCATACTACTGAATCTCACTATTTCTGCAAAGTTGTTTTAACTCATTTCTAGTTTTCCTGGAAACATTGCTACTGAATATCATTGTTGTCTTCTCATTGTTAATGCGCTGGCCTGATACAACTTCATATCTATCAAGAATAGCTTGCACCTTTCTATTCTCCCCCACTTTCGCCTTACAAAAGATAACTCTATCATCTGCGAAGAGAAGATGATTGATATTTGGCGCACCTCTACAAATCTTTAAGCTAGAAACTTCACCTTTTAACCTTGCCTCCTTTAACAAAGAAGTCAATCATTCTGTACAAAGCAAGAATAGATAGGAAGATAATGGATCCTCTTATCGTAGACCTCTAGTTGGGATCACAAGTTTTAAGCATCCCAAATAGCTGAAGATACTGGCTCACCCAACACATGCCAATATTTCTGATAAAAGATTGGACACATACCATCTGAGCCTGGAGCTGTTGAGGGGTCCATCTGATCAAGAGCTCTTTTGATCTCGTCCGCTATAAAAATATTTGTCAACTCAACATTTATTTCATTAGTAACTCTCCCTAATAAGGACTCCAAAAAGTCCAAGGACCCACTCGTATTAGAGCAAGTGAATAGATTTTGAAAATAGTCCAGAATTAGTGTGTCTCAGCCTTGTGAATCATGTCAAACCTTGAGTCATCTTGAATTTAGTCACCACGTTCTTTCTCCTTCTCTGTGATGCTTCCATGTAAAAATATTTTGAATTATGATCGTCTTCTTTGAGCCATAGTGCTTTAGACCTTTGTCACGACATAATTTCATCCCGATCCAGCCATTTTTGCACCTTGTCTCTGGCTAAATCATATGCCTCATTTCCTACAACCCATCGGCCCCTATCGTGGAGAAGAGCAAAATTCTATCTTGCTTTTTGGAGTTTTCACTATACATGGCCAAAAAAGTTCATGTTCCAATAATGCAATAGATTTCCATAGTGTTTAATGACATTTATTACCTTACCCATATTAGACTAAGAAGAACACTGTTTCCAATTATCGGTTATGATCTTCTCACAATCATGCTCACCCACCCACATGACCTCAAACTAAATCGGTTTTTATTACTAGGAACCTCAATTACTCCTTCCAAATAAACCCAAATCGGAACATGATCCGAATATGCTGCCAATCCATGAGTAACTATAACACTTGAAAACAAATTACACCATGGAAAATTAGCAAGACATCGATCTAACCGTTCACTGACACAATGACCCCCTTCTGTACAATTAGACCAGGTAGGGCTACCCCTATATCCCAGGTCTCTTAGTTGACAGTTATCAACAACTGCCCTAAAGGACTCAATTTGACTCTCAAATCTAGGACGCCCACTCTTCTTTCTAGAATGAACTAGAACCTCATAAAAAGTCCCTTAGGACTAGCCAGGGGTCATCATTCGCAACAGCGAAGGACTTCAACAAATCCCAAGTGCAATATCTTTTACTTACTTCAGGGTTCCCATAAATACCAGATAAAAACCAAAAATTTGAATCACATTGAATAACAACATGAATATGGGAAGTAGAATAATTGAGAATAGATAAATTCACATGTTTTCCCCATAACAAAGCTAAACACCCTTTCTCCCACATAAACTAACCGGTAAACAACAAGAAAAGCCAAATCTAAAATTACAATGCTCAAATTCACGAACTGAGAGTCGCTTTTTTTTAAGAACAGCACATTAGGATCTTCCCTCCAGATCAAATTGTAAATGGTGTGAATGCCCCGTGGGTTTCCAAGCCTATGTGCATTCCAAGGCATGACTCTTATGGCTCCCGGTGGCACTGGGTCCCAATCGCTGCCGATCTGATTGTTGAACCATGGAATCTCGCCCTCAGCTAACGAAACCAAGCTTTGCCGTTTACATGCTCTGTCATCGAAACTCCCGATATTTTCTTCATCTGCTACAACTTGCCTCTTTTGCACACCCAAAGACGAACTTTTGTTTTTCTAGGTTGTAGACATTAACTGAAGCGAAGAAAACTGCTTCCACTTTTTGCTTGAAATTCTATCAGGCCGATTGAATACTTGGGCTTCACTTGACTTTACTTGAGTAACATCATCCTTGCTAAGCCCGCTTACATTCATTGGCCCATGTAGCACTGGCATATGATCCAAATCCGTTAATGTTATGAGCCTACCAGATAGCCCAACAGAAGGCAATACCTGCGTTGATCACATATTATGCGAAACGAGAGAGACATCATTTGACTGAGAAGTTATCATTTGACCCTGTGCAGTTGTTTTCCCCGATTCCTTTGCTTGAAGACCCGTTAACTGCTTTCCATTTCACTGAGTGGGTAGATTCTCTAGAGTTCTACAACTTAGTAACTGCCTTCTCCCTTCCAAAAATCATGCCATCAGTTTTCCCCACTGAAGAACCACCAGGAGTCACCAACAGGGCCAGTCCTCCCATGGATTCCAGCGAGGCTTCCATTGCTTGGCCTCCTTGTTTGTTTGTAGTTTCAGAGGAATCTCATGAATTAGCAGCTTTACAATGATCGCTAGCCACCGTAGCCCACAACAAAGCACCGTAAGGGAGATTCACAGTGTCGGTAAGTGGAGAGAGTCCCAAGTGTAAGTAGTCCTTCTCCGTATGCCCAAGACGACCATATTTGTAACTAAAATTAGGCAACTTCTCATAGGAGAAATGGACCCAAAAGGGTTTCTCAAAACCAATATTTATCTTTGATCCTTGCATTAAAGGTTTATGAATGTTAATGGTAACCCGTACCCTCATGTATTCACCCCCATGCTATTTTGCCGTCAACCAAGCCCACCTTCTTTCCTTTGCCCACTTTTTTACTAAATAAATCACCCACATACTCGTTTCTAGCCCTAAAGAGAAGATCATGGATTCTAATTCAGAAAGAAGCCTCAGATAATGTTATCTGATGAACATGTTGGTTACCATCCACTTTTTCCATCAGAATGAGATGTTTGTCAAACAACCAAGACCCTTCTCTAAGATTATTTTTTTATCCCAAATGTCATCAAATTCTACCCGGAACAACTTTGAGTTGAGATCTCTTAATCGAACCCATTGATAAGTCCACCACGCTTTTCTCATCATTGCCTTAAACACCTGTTTGGTATAATGTTTATCAGTGAAGACCTTGACAATCAAGCACTTACCAACGGTCCATTGCAGAGCAACAAAAATTTCAACTTTCTTGGGTCCAACACCACCTTCATATTTTTCTCTTCCTTCAGCGACAATTTTTGATGTAACTCATTCAAATTATCATCCATGGTGTTGGAAACATATTGACGGAACTGCACGCCAACAGTATAATTGCCACTACTAAGGGGCCTAGGAAACAAAAGAAAAGCCACATACAAATGAAAATAACTTTCAATCTCACTAATAATCATTAACTAATAAGTTAATCTCACTAATATGTTTTATATTATATTAGTATAATTAGATATTAATGAGTTAGTAATTTTGAATAATAAATACTAAATTCTAACTGTTGGAATATGTGGCTCATATTTAATAAGGATACAGTGGTAAGTAACAGATGGTAGAGTGAGTGAGCGACAATATATGCCTTGTGTGTTTTACTTTAGTGGGGACGTTGATTACTTGGTGGTGCGGGGGCAATGGCCCCACGGTACGGTACGGGAGTATTTTTGTAATTTTTCTTAAGTACGTCTGTACATGTAGGGTTAGTATAAACACATATGTTGTAACCCTAATTTTGAAATTTGTCGCTCGCTTCTGTGGATATAGATACATTACCGAACAACGTAAATTTCTGTATTATTTCTCTCTTATTTTTTTTTATTGATTATTCTATATTATTCATTATAATTATCGCACTATCACAGTACTAACAATGAAATTAACGTAGAAAAAATTTTAAAAACCATAAAATAAACTTGTGGATAAAACAAAAATTAAAATTAAATTTATGGGTTGTTTGGAATGAGAGCCTCTCAACTCAAAGTCCAGCCCTCGCCGTCGGCCATAGCCCCTCGCCGTCACTCCCTCAAAAACGCACGTTTTGAAACCTACAATTCACAGTTTCGAATTTCAGAGCACCCCGCGTCGCCGTCGCCCCTCCCTCTGCCCAGCCTCGCTCCTCAGTCCTCCCTCATTTTCTCGCCTCCCCACCAAAGACACTCTTCAAAACCCAAAGCTAAACTTTCTCTCAATTCTCGCCTCCCAAACACTTTCCCTTACTACAATTTCACACAGACCACAGGTACAAAGTTTTCCCACCATCCAAACCTTGGGGGAATCCTCTTCTCGTCCATGGCGCCTCACAAGAAATCTAAGAAAAGCAAAAGGGAACTAAAAAAATTGAAGAAACGCAAAAACGTAAATGGTGTGGTTCCCGTAGAACCCAAAACCATTGAATCCGACTGGTGGGACACTTTCTGGCACAAGAACTCTTCAACCCAAGGTTTGATCTTGCTCTCACTCACTCTCTCCTTTCTTTCTGATCTCTGCGTTTTAGAGGAAATTGGCCTCATGGGCATTCATAGTTTGTGGTAAACTTACGTTTTTTTTTTATCGTGATTTTGTTCATATATGATGGTTTTTACGGTTTTATATTTGGTAACTGGTGTGACAAACACAGATATGCGGGTTTTTGGTCGGTCTGAGAGTTTTCCAAAAATTGCAGCCTTTTTTTAACAAAAAAAAAAATCACTCCTATTAGATGCAGAAACCACATTTCAGAATGCCATAAGTGAACCACGCTCAAATACAAGTAAAAAAATAGCACTCCTACCATAAACACAGCCTCAAAACAGACATAAAAGATTAGCCCGTATATCCAAACGAAGCTAGCTTGCTGATCTAAGCAGACTTCTACATTGAAATAGGAAAGTCTACACTAACAAATACTGAAATCAGAAATGAAAAGACTTGCTAACCAAACACATTAACTTATTGTTAAGATCTTTTTTTTTTTTTCTGAATTAGTCACAAAAGAGCCTATTTTTGGAGGTTCTTTTTTAGCTGATGAGGGGACTTGTGAGTGTGGTTGACGACTCCACCTCCATCAATAGTTTCTCTGATCAGCGTGTCAAGCTCCTCCTCTCCTCTGATTGCCAGCTTCAAATGCCTGGGTGTCATTCTCTTCACCTTCAAATCTTTGCTTGCATTTCCAGCCAGCTCAAGCAAGAATTGAAGCCAAGTAAACAGCAGCAGTTGCCCCAACACTGCCATTCGCAGAGATCCTCGTTTTCAGGTGCTGATAAATCCAACGTACAGGAAGCTGACTTCTGGACGGAAAGACTTGGAAACAGGTCCTTTCTTGTCCTTGTTAGCTGCGGTGGTCTGACTGCCATTTGGCCCTTCCCTCCTTTCCCTGCCATTGCTTACCTGAGAGAGTGTTGGAGATGGAAGAGGTGAAAAATGCAGCATTAAATGGTGGCATTTGAATGTGAGTTTGGGTTCCTAAGTACCAATATAATTTGCAACCTAGGCAGTATTAGGTTTGGTTCCGAAATATTGTATTGAATTTTATATTTGTGAATCAAAATCTATCATAATTGCTGGTGTGCTGTCATTGTTTTTTCTTTTCTGTTCATGTATGTGTGTTGCTTTCTGAATTCTTGGCTGATTGATTGTAATCAGAGCTGAGATTTTGTAATGAGTCTCTATTAAATAACTCATTCCTGCAGGTTGTTTGGTGCCCAATGATGAAACTGACGGTTTCAAGTATTTTTTTAGAGTTTCAAAGAAGACTTTTGGATACATCTGTTCTCTTGTAAGAGAAGATCTTATATCGAGGCCACCATCGGGGCTCATCAACATTGAGGGAAGGCTTCTTAGCGTTGAAAAACAGGTTGCGATTGCCTTGAGAAGGTTGGCATCTGGTGAGTCCCAAGTTTCAGTTGGGGCTGCATTTGGGGTTGGCCAGTCCACGGTTTCTCAGGTGACATGGAGATTTATTGAAGCACTGGAAGAGCGTGGCAAGCATCATCTAAAGTGGCCTGATTCCAATAGAATGGAGGAAATCAAGTCCAAATTTGAAGCATCCTTTGGGCTGCTGAATTGTTGTGGAGCCATTGATGCAACACACATCATCATGACCCTTCCAGCTGTACAAACCTCAGATGATTGGTGTGACCCAGAGAATAATTACAGCATGCTCTTGCAGGGAATTGTGGATCATGAAATGAGATTTCTTGATATTGTTACAGGTTGGCCAGGGGGGATGACGGTTTCTCGGCTATTGAAGTGTACTGGATTCTTCAAACTCTGTGAGGGCGGAGAGCGTTTGAATGGAAATGTAAGAACTTTATCTGGAGGAGAGGAAATTAGAGAATTTATAGTTGGCGGGGGTGGATATCCTCTTCTTCCTTGGCTCTTAACTCCTTACGAAACTGACGGTCTCTCAGCATCCATGTCCACTTTCAATGCCATGCACGAGGCTGCAAGGTTGCTCGCAGTGAGAGCATTCTCACAGGTAAAGGGTAGTTGGAGAATTCTTAATAAGGTAATGTGGAGACCTGATAAGCGAAAATTGCCAAGCATTATCTTGGTATGTTGCTTACTGCACAATATTATAATCGACTGTGGAGATAATTTACTTCAAGATGTGGCTTTGTCTGGTCATCATGACTCGGGATATGGGGAACAGTTCTGTAAGCAAGCTGATCCATTGGGAAGGACACTGAGGGAAAAGCTGGCCAAATACTTTCCACCATGGCAAAGAGAACGCTCCATGAAAGTAATCTGTTTCCATCCTTTGCACAGTACTAGTTCAGCCTCCAGAATCTAGTTTCTTGCAAAGCTTCATTTTGCTATGGGAGCAAAGACTAAGATGTAAACCATTTTGTTCTTAAAGTGACATTTGGTTTTCTGAACATAAATTATATTGATATTTTCGTATCTGTTTTCCAGTAATATCATACACTACACCACCATCTCGCTTTCATCCCATTAGATAAGATGTATTATATTTATCACCATTAAATAATAAAGAATCATCCTATAAATGTTCATCTAAGGATGATAAATATGCCATATCTGAGATGGTGGTATGGTATATAGAGATTTCGTCAGGATCACATATTCTTTGCATAGAGAGGATCAGTTTCGTATTGCGTGGAATTAATTCGGATTGGGTGGCTATCCTTGTAGCGATGCTGCATGGAGTTGCACCTACTCCTGTACATTTTTTAGCCCTTTATTACCTTTTTTTTCTTATAATATTGGCAAATTAGTATGTATTAAATAAGAACAACTTACTGAGAATAGTTCTTATTCAGAACTAACGACCTTAAAACATCTAATGTGCCCAAATTAACGAATGAAAAGGTTTTTAACATGAATCCAAGTCAGGCAAACAATTATCACATGAAAAAGGTTTTTAACAGCCCTAGTTGAGCTCAATTTTAGGGTTGCAAACGAACAGAGCTGCTCGTGAACAATTTGAGCTCGACTCGTATAAACTCGATTCGAACTCGATTCGAACTCGATTCGTTTAATAAATGAGTTGTTCGTAAACACGAATATTGGTTCGAATATTAAACGAGCTAAACTTGTATAATCTCGACTCAACTCGTATAAACTCGGTTTGTGTTCGTGAACAAGATTCGTATAAACTCGATTCGATTCGTTTTGAGTTCGTAACAATATTCGTAATATTTCTCTATATATATATATATAATCTTGCATATATTCTTACATATATTCTTTTATTATATATATTTTCTGTGTTATATATATTATTTTTGATATTTTGTATAAGTAATATATTTTTTTACTTTATGTAGAAGTAGCATTTTATTTCTTTACAATAATAATGTATTAAGTTCATAAAAAAATTATTGAGTCAAATATTTATAAAAAGTAAGAAACTCGAATAATTACTCGACTAAGTTCAGCTCGTTCGTTAGAGAGTAAAAACAAAGATTGATAAATAACTCGATTCGACTCGAGCTCGTCTTTGATCGGCTTGAATTCGACTCGACTCGGCAAACTCTCAGCTCGACTCGAACTCAAACTCGAGTTATTTGAGTCCAGCTCGATTCGACTCGACTTGAACTCGTCTTTGATCGGATCGTTTGCAGCCCTAGTTGTAATAATTGTGAAGATATCCAATGTCCGAGACTCGAAAATAGGATTGTAATCGAGTTGGTATTTGATTTGCCAAGCTCAGCTCAATTCAAAATACTTAAGCTCAAATTCAAGTTCAAGATTTTTATTTATTCTTTATTCGAACTTGACTCGGTAAGTTAGACATTCAACTCAAGCCTGAGCTCGAGTTCGTTCCACAAACGAATTCGAATCGAGCCGAGCTCAAGTTAGAATTATTAATATTTTTTTTGAATAAAATTTAAAATTAAATAAATAAAAAATAAAAAATAAAAATATAATAAATAAAAAATATTTAATATTTAATTAGTTGATATTTATTCATAATAATAATATATTATATGCTTACATATATTATTAATAAATACATATAATATGATAGTATATATCTATTTAATATATGATTTCCACTAATAATATATGAAATTATCAAATTTTATAGACTAATTATTGTACAAGTTATAAACATAGTTATGAAGCATATTCAATATATAGACATAATTAATTAAATTACATATTACATATTTAATTATAAAAGTGATATTTTTATATTATTAGCAATACACACACACATATCTATATATATATACACATGTACATATATTTATCAATAGATCAACGAACTTTAATCGAACCGAATTAACGAGTCAATTCGAGTATAAACGAGCAGATCTTAACGAGTCTTAATCGAATCGAGTCGAATTTTGTTAAGTATGTGTCATTTCTTAATCAAGCAAGTATATACTTTCAAGAGTGAGGTTTTTTTTTCCCCTTACGAATCGAGTTTGATTTGAGTTTAACCAGACGAATATCAAGCGAGCTATTGAACATACTGGTTCATTTAAAACTCTACTGGTATATTCAAGAAATATCGTGGCCCGTGGTGGGAAGACGACTTGAAAGGCATTAGATTGTGCACATAACTGACGGCATAGAATACCAGCCACGCCCCAATTAGGAGTCTAGGACACGGTCACGTATTAAAGCAGCAGCTAAAGCTAATAGCTGGCCCCAGTGAAACTTGCCACAGAATCAAGGCAGCCGACAAAAGTTGGGAAAAGAAAAAAACAAAAGAAAACAAGGCCCAGACCAAATGCGTGCGTGCGTGTGACAATTCATACCACTCGACAGTCAATGTGAGTACATTGAAGAGAATACACGGAAGAAACCAATCTATCCATCCCAAATTCAACACTGAACAACTCTGCTTAGTTACCACAGCAAACACCCTTTCCGATGCTTAGTCACCACAGCAACTCTGCAAATTAGAATGGCAAATTCCAATGGTAAAATGTTTGGATTTGTACACAAGAAGTTGGGAACCGGTAATACATGTGACAAGCTGGCCTGCTGTGGTTTCAGGGGATGATAGCTGTTGCAGGATAATTGGGAATGGTTTCTGGATATTGAAATGTGGAACAACTTTGGTTCAATAATCGATTGCTGGCACAAGTCTACGCCATCTTCAATCACTGGCAGCATCGCAACAAGATCAATTTGCAAGATGCATTCCCTCATGTGCCACAAGAACGAACTTTAATGTCCTGCATGTCATTTTCTCTTTTCTGCAGCCTGCTCATCACAGAAACAAACGTAGTAAGAGGAGGAAAACGAAGGATATAATGGACTGGTTTAGAAATATACAAACTTTTCACAGTATCTTCTTACACCACTTTTAAAACATTAAAAGAAATTTAAACGTGTCCTACAAAGTAATATATCCAGCTGATTAAACTTCAGCCAACCTGTACGGCTGTACTGTTATAATTACAATCCACAGAGATGAATGCAAACATGTAATTTACATCATGAGTTTATTAGATTATTGCTGTTAATCTTGATAGTTTTAAGGAAGACAATAACAGCAGGTTACTTGTGTCCTATTGTAAGTCAAAGTTGAAAAATATATACGATCTTCAGTTAAAAAAGAACCATGCTGTACAAAGAAGTCGTCACTGAAGTTGGACTATCATAGTTTTTTTTTTTGGTAAGAATTTTATTCAACAAATGTAATAGATGAAGCCCATGTACACATGAAGTATACAAAAGAAAACACCTAATTACATTCTAAAAAGAGGAGAAAGAAAACAGAAAATCATGAGCTGAAGCTCCATTAAGCACTATTGCAGAAAACCATTGAAAGAAAGAAAATACAAAATTCCAGATTTCCTCCATAGTGCACTCCTTATTATTAAAGTATCGGTCACTCCATTCCCACCAAATACACCACATGAGACTCAAATGAACCATCTTCCACACAGCAGCCACTTGAAGAGAACTTTGAGACCCCATCCAGCATGCAAGTAAATCCATTACTTCCAAGTTGGTATTGCAAATAATCTTATCTATGTGAAGTTCATCAAGCTAATACCAAGTTTTGATAGCACTTCAAATAAAAATACAGTCTTCAATCATTGAAAAAAAAAACATAGATCTAACCTTTTGGAGTTTCATTAAAACGGCATCTTCAAATGCTATATAACCAGCCCCAACCAAATTACTCAGCCTATCAGGTTCTGCAGATCTTGATGCACTTGGAGCCTCTGTCACCATTGGTGGTTGAAGAGGTAAAACCAGCAATGGATTAGAAAGATGACCAGACACACTTCCCGTAGCAGCAACCTAGCAAAAAGGAAACCAAACGTTAGTGGCTTCAAGACCAAAAACCAATACTACACCTCAGAGGATGAATTATCAAACTCACTGCCGCATCTTTATTCTCCATTACAACAAGTGCTGAACCTTTTTTCTTAGCACTCTTAATGACAACATCTTCCACCTCACCAAACTAAGAAAACAACTCTCTCAACCCCTCTGCGGTGTACTCTTCACCTATCTTCTCCCATGAAACTTTAAGAACCTTCTCCTTATCCACCCCAGGCCTAGCAGTATCTGTACTCCTCTTCCTCATGCCTGGGAACTCTCTACTTGTAGCCGATGTCATATTTTTCCCTTTACTTGCATGCATTGCTCGTATTCTTGCAATCTCTTCTCTCAACTTCTTAGCAATTCTCTCCTCTTCTTGCATGCATTGCCCGCTCCCTTTCCTCAAGGTCAGAAAACATCTTCTGTCTCTTTGCATCACGCTTGGATTCCTGCTCTGACCGTCGATGTTGTTGCTCACGCTTAACCCGAAGAAGATCATCAAACAGCTTCCTGGCCTTTTCATCCTTGAGAATCTCGTAGGATGACTGGAGCCTTTGAAAATTTGCAAGGGCTTGCTTGTCGCCTGGCCTCTTATCCGGGTGCAATTCCAAAGCCTTTGATCTGTATGCCTTCTTAATTTCATCCACGCTAAGCTTGGCACCTTCCTCACCTGAGAGCAGCCCAAGAACAGCATAATGATCCACATCAATATCCATATCTAACAACACAGCACTACACAGTTCTGCAAGCAAAAAAGGTCATAGGTCTTTATTCAGATCATTATCAAACACTTTTATGATGAAATTGAAATGATTCCCCAAAAACCATTTACAAACTTGCCGGAAAAATTCCTTTACAAAATTTAAAATATATATTATATATATAATGATCTGATCAACAAAACCTAAACCAGATTTTATTTCTTCACTTGTCCAATTGGGCATTAAAAATGTTTTAAATATAGAGAACTAGATGTCAAGTGTGGGATTAGAAAAGTTATCATCATCAAGCATGGTAAACACAACTTAAAAACATCTTCAGCCAAATTACAGGCCACAAGCAATTTAAAGAATAGAACTCATATTTTTTTTAATCAACAAGTTGACCACTAGGCTGCATCCTAATGGAGGGAAATAGGAGTTATCATATCCAAAGAAGTTGCACAAAACTGAGTTGGTGATTACACCTTAGTGCAACAGAGAATTCTGAATGCTCTTTGCTTTCACTATTCATGCAAACCACTGGGAGAAGTGTTGATAGAATTACTGTAAGGTCCTGCAAGCCATCACAAAAGTAAACCAGCACCAAATGAATTATATTTGTCTAATAGTTTCAATATAGGATATCAAAAATTGTGGAGTAAACTGCAATGCTTCAATAGAATTGGTTTAGTTACTTATCAAAAAACAAAAAAAAAATTGGTCTAGTTTACGCAGAAAATCGCAATAAACAAGAAACATCCATAGTAGTTGGTCTAAAGCACAAAGAACAGAGAAGTTTGATAAATAACCATCAGCAGAATAAGCAACCAAGCAAGAAACTCACTACCTACTAAGAGCACTAGTAATGGACTTGCCATAATTTTCCTTCAAATTATACACTTTTGCACATTTTTCAAAAAAAAATCATCAAATATGATCAATAGTAGGGAGAAAAAGTTAGAGAGAGGGGAATATTTTTCCACTTGTGAATAGTAATTTGGAGAGTTTTGGAAGATTATTATTCACTAGTAAAAAAATATTCCCCTCTCTCTACCTTTTTCTCCCCACTATTGATCAAATTTGACGAAATTTTTTTGGAAAGTGCGCAAAAGTGTACAATTTGAAGGGAAATTATAGCAAGTCCATTGCTAGTGCTTTAAGCCAAGCAAATGTGAGCCTAATGAAACAAGTAGGCTTGTTGCAGGTCATTGCCAATCAGCATTTAGCTCCTATACCAAAGAGAACCATAAAAGTAGTACCAAGGAAAAGTCAATTGAGTTAAAAGGCCACTTGTAATTGCAAGTAGCAACAGAATCACCAATTTAATTTTTTTTTTTGTAAGTTGATAACAATATAAATAATAACTAGAAAGATGAACTTTTCATGAGAAAAAACAGAATAATAATATAAAGCAAAGATCATAAAGCAGAGAATAGAAACAATTTCAGAGCCTAACAACAGATTGCTTCCGATATCCAAACAGAAACAAAACTCAAAATCCAAGCTCAATGCAATCCTAATTCACAAACGATGCCATCCTTGAAATGCTCCAAACAAAGTGCAAGAAAAGGATTGAAGAATCAGTGAGAAGAACTGAGATGTACTTGTTCTACACTAGTTGAATTAAAAAGGCAAAAAATCACTTTAAATCAAGAAAAACATAGAGGGAAAATAGTATGGTGAGTTTTAAAACATAGAGGGAAAACATAGGTTTGATGAAAAATAATCACAGTATGCTATGTCTATTTTGTTGGATAGATAGAAGTAAAGAAAAAAGATTATGCATGTAGTGTAATTATTAAGCTGGTTACAAAGAGAACAGGACATGTAGCTGTCATGGTATGCTTTTGACATAGTCTTAAGCAGCTGGTGTGCTTATTTTATCAGTCAAATGATATGATTTCTCAGGGAAAATATCTCAGAAATGAAAAGAAGATAATACCAGAGAGAGAGAGAAAGAGGCTTCCCACATAGGGTTTCACATTAGATAATCACGCCCCAACACTTATTATCACCAATCCATGTTAAGAGGAATCATGAAAGCTGAAAAACATTATACAACTATGCAAACCCGTCTTCAATCCCTGTGAACAAATAAAATAAGACGACATTGCACTCTCTGCAACAACTAAAGGCTCACCCCACACACACTTTTCATCTATCATCTCGTGCTTCTAGACTTCATTATTTGTGTGTTTCTTCTACATACATGTGGCTGGTTTATTATTGATGGCTTTTATGATACACACGTACAGGTGCAAAGCATGAGAATCACAAAACTTTGAAACACCAGGGACATCGTCACAGTGAACGGAATATTTCATAGGATCAATAATATATGCCCAAGAAGATGATAGAATTATTCTCAAAATTACCAACAAGACACCATACAACACAACAATCCACTGGTAGAAACCCTAATACTTTCCTCAATTTCAGAAAATGACCAACTTTTAAAGACAGTACACCCCATGTATTGTCGCAATGTTGGCAGTACTAACACCATCATGCAGGTGCACATAACACGAATAACATTCCAAACTAAAAACAAATTTTTATATAACATATTATACAGGAAAGCATCCAAACTCTCCTTTCCATTTTACTTTTTTTTTTTTTTTTTTTTAACCTCCTTTCCATTTTAATTAAGAACTCATATTTTTTTTTAACTCTGTTTTCATGAAAACCTAACAGAAAAAATCTCCCAAACATGCTAAAATCGATATCAGTCATGGTATAAGCATTTCGATTGTATAAAATCAGCCTGATAAACAATGGAATTCATGAAGAACAAACTTAAAATAACAAGTATTAGCAAGAGGAAAAGTCTAAATTTATAGAAAGAGAGTACCAAAAGCGGGACAAGGAAGCCGAGAGATGGAATCGAGAGCGGAATTACCGTAAGCAGCTACTGTAAGTAACCGAGAGAGAAGAAAATACCAAGAACCTGTTGGGAACCTTGAATCTCTCAAATTCCTCCGTTAGGATATACTTTTGACAGAATATTAAAAAAAATAGAAAAATAAACACAATACAAAAATTTACGTAAAAAATTCTCAATATAAGAGAAAAATCACCAGATCCAGAGAAGAAAATATACTATGTAAAAAATTGTTACAATCACATAATTTTTCTCCTCACTCCAACGATACACACAAAAACTTCTCTCACTAGTAAAACTCTAACTTTCACCTCTTTTCTTTTTACATATAAAAAGGATAACAGAGGAATGTTACTAAAGTCAAAAGTTATTAGATAAGTTTCTGACTGGTATAATTAACTAAGGAGGTTAGGCCTCTGTTTATAACTACATGGGCTTGCCCCATTTTATAAACCCATCAATGTGGGATTAACAAAATGAGCAAAAAAGTCAACAATCTCCACATTGCGACTTTGACTGATCTCACAGCCACGCTCCACTGCAATGAGGATCTTCATAGCTTCCGCTATCATGATCCACTATAAAAGTATAATCACTCAGAATAAACTAATTCCAAGCATTTCACTTCGGCCCATGTCGAAAATAACATTACTGAAAAATTATGGTGCAACTTCTACATTTGGCTTTCCTGGAAGTTCATCAGCCATCGACATGAATTTCCACCACACACCCTACATCAATACCAAACCAATGCCCATATGCAAACTTGTGGAACAACTAACATTAACACATTATCTATCATGACAACTTTGGGATTAGCGACATGCCATGAGGATGTACATGTCTCTTTTTAACAGACACCGTCTTCTGTAAAGAGAGATACAATGTTAGTTTCATTGTCAGTATCTCCATTTACTGACTTGGAGCCTCTTGTCGAACCTGCTCCACCTCTTGAACAATTTCTTCTGACGTGCCCAGGTTGTCCACACACCCAGCAGACTACTTTCTTCTTCATAGAGTTCTTCCTCTTCCAATCACCAACTGTCACCATTACTAAGTTCTCAGATGAACCATTACTTCCACCACTTAGCCTTCTTTATTCAGAAAAAAGTTTACTGGTAACTTCTGAAAAAATTATTTTTTCATTCCATGTATCAAAATAGGCTTCATATGCTCATAGGAAGATGAAAGAGACCAGATCAACCTCAAGACTTGATCCACATCATCAATTTTAACTCTAATAGATTTCAACTCAAAGACAATGCCATTAAGAACACTTAAATGATCTGAAATAGTCGTACCTCCACTCATCCGCAGTATATGAAACTGCTCCTTCAGGTACACTTGATTCGATACACCCTTTGTCTGATACAACTCTTCGAGCTTTTCCTAGAGTCTCTTTGCCGTGAATATTCCATACACATTTGCAAGAACATTCTTGGTCAGGCACAGACGAATTACACTTGCCGCTCTCAAATCCAATTCCTCCCAATCTTCATCGCTCATTCCAGATCTGTTCTTTGTTTCACCAGTAGTGCTTGGACCGCTACTGACTTTAAAGATTGGTCTACCTTTCAACGCCTTGTGTAATCCTGATTGAATCAAGATATCCTTGACTTGCACTTGCCATAAGCCAAAATTGATTCTCCCATCAAATTTCTCCACCTCAAATCTGATAGGATTTGAAACTCTACTTCCTGACATAGCTTCGATGAATTTTGCCGTAGAAATGAATAGTACCTACTAAGTAAGTTCCCAGGAAAGACCGATCTTTCCTAGACAGAACTTCAAGGTTCCCAGGAAAGATTGGAGGGCCACAAAGGACACACTTAAAATTTTTAATCTCCTAAACATAACCTATTTAGATCGTACGTATCCACATTACCACACCAAAGCTCCACCCTGTAAAAAGAACCTAGTGGCTCTGATACCACTTGTTGGGAATCTTGGATCTCCCAAATTCTCCCTACCAGGATCTACTTTTGACAGAATATTAAGAAAAATAGAAAAATAAACACAACACAAGAATTTACGTGGAAAACTCCCAATATAGGGGAAAAACCACCAGACCCAGAGAAGAAAATACACTATGTAAAAAATTGTTACAATCACATAATTTTTCTCCTCACCCCAACGACACCCACAAAAACTTCTTCCACTAGTAAAACCTCTAACTTTCACCTCTCTTCCTTTTACATATAAAAAGGACAATAGAGGAATTTTACTAAAGTCAAAAATTACTAGATAAGTTTCTGACTGGTGTAATTAACTAAGGAGGCTAGGCTTCCTTTTATAACTACATGGGCTTGCTCCATTTTATAAACCCACCGATGTGGGATTAACAAAATGAGCCAAAAAGTCAACGGAACCACATGATGGCCATATCGAGAGTTTGATTCAGCACGGCAAAATGATCAGGAACTACCAAAGAACACTAGCTCGGCCTTCGAGTGTGTGTGTGAAAAAGACAGACACAATGAGAGAAAGAAGACAAGTACCCGCAGAAGTGCTGTTTGGAATTTTGGATGTCAAATGAAATTTGAAAATAAAATAAAATATTATTATTATATTTTTGATATTATTAATAAAGTTCTGTTACAATGCTGCCATTGGTGTTGACTGTTCCAGTTAAATTTCTTTTATATTTTTTTATCATTTTTAAATATTTTTAAAAAATATAAAAAAAAATCAATATACTAATAATTATTTTTTTAATTATTAAATAAAAAAATTTTAAAAATCAAAATATATGAAATACCAAAAAAATGTGTCAAATAAAATGGACATACTAACATTATTCTTATTAATATTATATGAATTAAAAAAATTAAAATATTTATTCTAATTTTATATAAAAATTTGAGAAAATTCTACCAACAATTGGCCTAATAGAACCCCTACGGCATCGCATCTTATGTGACATACGCACATGATTACAAACGAAGTCCTTTGTAATTTAATAGGTTATCACTCTATTTTTAAGCACTCAATTCTTCGTCAGTTCTTTGTCGATTCATGAGTTATTATTATATTTTTAAGCATTCTAGAGTGGACAGAGAAGTTTCACTAAGACAAACCCCCGCCTAACACTTGGGATCGTAATAAAAACATTTTGAACTTTTTTATTTGAAAGCATTTTTGAAAATATTTTCCTTTCAAAAACACCCTATCCAAATGCATGTGACATGAGACTTAAGATTTGTACATCCTTCCACTTAACATATAACATATGAAATGTCATACATGAAATAATCAAACATTTTATGTCTAATCAAATAAATCACATGAGATGTCAAAACAAAAGAGGGATCTATAAGAACATGCCTTGGCCGAAACATATATACACAAAATCTTGTAATGTCATCACATAATCATGCTCCAATCTTCACAAATATTTCATAAGAACCGAAATAAGAAACAACAAAATATGAAATCACACCATTCAAACAAGATTCGAACCCAACTCTTGATAAAGCCAAATACATGTATTAAACAAATGAATCATTTTATTTTCAATATGGCCAAAACATTCCAAGGGTATTTCTTGTTATTTTTGTGTAATCCAATCAAAAGTATTTATTCTATTTTTGATATCCAAGATCATAGAACAAATATTTACAAGTAAACAATCAAGAAACAGCATTCAAGACAAAAGAAAACGAATAAAGGATATAACCAAACATATAAATGTATTAACCTAGAGTAAGTTGAGTATATACTTATAAAAAATTCACGAAACAATTGAAAAGCAAACTGTAATTTAAAATATAACTTATTAGAACTAAAATCTAAAAACCTTAATATAAGATCTTGAATGCGTGAGGGTTTTCTGTGGTTTAAACTTTGGACCTCTAGGTTTTTCACCAAGAAACCCTTTGTTTCACTTCTATACTCACATCAAACTTTAAAGAAATCACATAAACAAGATGAGGGTCAAAAATAGATAGTGTTCCCTCCACAAACTCTCGACTTTGAGAGTTTTCAAGAAACCCTAATTCGTTTCAAAAGGTATAAAAGCGTGTGTCTATTGTCGTTTCAAGAACTTCTATGATATTTGAATCTTGTAGTTGAGTGGAATGACGAGTGGTAAACTTGAAAACCAAAAAAATCCGAGCCTTACATTGATCTCCAACTCTTGAGGGTAGAAACTTTAATCTCCACATGTTTGGTTGGCAAGAAAATGCGAGAGTCTTCAAGAAAACGAGTGAGCAGTGCTTGGAGAGAGTGAGGATACTTGCAAAATCTGAAAAATGAGCAAGAGATAACCATTTGGCGTGTTCCTCATCCATTTTATGTGAAGTCCTTTCATCTCCTCTAATTTTCCTCCAATCTTTATGCATGGGTGATACTTGGCTTGATCCTTGCACCTCATTTTCTCACATTGGCCAAAAATTCTCTAAAATCTCATCATTGGATTGTCTTGAGAAGGCACGCATGGGGTGGCGTGTGTTAGGTTTTCCCATAGCCGAACCTCCCTTGTATTTTCCTCTTTGTCATTCCTTCATGCAAACAAGCTAGTTCCTCTTTAAGGGTATATGAGTGATTCGATTTATTTTCATCTTAAAGACTCAATACATGAGTGACAAGTGACAATTCCCTAGTCATTGCCACCCATTCCATCTCTTTTCTTCTTCCATAGTATCTCTTCACTTTCCAAAGAATCTTTTCAAATCTTATTGACCAAATTAGGAAACAAGTGACACATGACAAGTCATGAATGTGTGTAAGTAAGTGTTGGCCGAAACTTTAGGGGTAAATCTATCAAAATCTTTGTTTCATCTTTCCAACATTAGGCATGCATGACATGTGGCAAGATTTAAGGGATTCTTGAGTGTAAATCTTAAAAATTCCGAAATTTGGGATATCCCTTGAATTTCTCCATGCAAATCTTCCTATAAATCTCTTTTCTTTCCTCCTAGGCACTACTTTCCATAATCATTGCATGAGAATTCAATTTTTTCCCAAAAAAGAGCCATAGGCATGTACAAAAGGTTTTGGCCAAAATTTATGCAGTTCCCTAGGTCATCTTGTCATCTTTCCTTTTATACGGGGTCTTACATGCATGATAAATGTCAAAATTTTCATATTAGGCGTGTAGCACCTTCTTGGGCTTCCTTATGCTTTTCTCTCTCTGCCTTAGTCCAACATTCAAACTAGGTACATAGTGTCTTGCATGTATAACACATGATACTTGAGACTAGGGTTTAGTCATAGGTTTTGGGCCATTGGGCTTGGATAAACAAGCAAGGGCCAAATTCCACTAATCACTCTAGGCTAATTCTATCACTTGGACTCAAATTCACTTTAACTCTAAGGCCTCTTCTTATCTTAAGAAAAATACCTAGGCTTTCTCTCACTTAAAACATTAAGTCTCTAAAAGACTAAGGTTTTTAAAGCAAGCTATAGGTCATACTAAGTCTAGGTCATTATGGGAGTTGTGCAGGTTATGTTCACACCATTTCTCATAAGTATTGAGAGACTTAACCCCGTTTGGTTTCCAAAGTCTTCTTAGTACACTTCATTTTAAACTCATTTCATTATCCAAACTCATAAAATAAACTCAGTTTAAAAGAGTTCGATAAGATTTGGTACTATAACAATACATTACTATTACTATAGCTGATCGGACTACTGAGTTTTGGCCACCTGCACTTTTGAAAATTGGATTTTGGTCTTTGTAGCTAGTTGACAATTTGTTATTTCTTTTTTTTTTTTTTCTTTTGCTTTGCTTTTGGTGCCACACCTCTCTCTCTCTCTCTCTTCCTGCGCCCAGCTGCACAAATAAGTTTCTTGGGACTCACTTGCAAAGTGCATGGGGGACAAAAGGTTACAATCACTGTCATGAACAGTATATGGGTCCCACAATTTCATATCTTCCTATAAATTTATCTAAACTCATCAAAGCATTCAAACACACTTTAAACTCATATAAGTGGGTCCCATAAAATTCACTCAACTATCTCAACTAGCTACTATTTAAAAAGAACTCAGCTCAACTCAGCACACTTCAACATCCAAATGCAGTCTTAGCCCATAGAGCAAAGAAATATATCTTTATAAGATATTCAGTGAGCTCAAATGGTTATATATATTTGGTGAGCATCCTAGCAGAGGGATGATAAAGATAGAGTCACGTAATGTCACATTTATCGAGAGTGATTTTTCTATTATTGGTGAAGCAAAAAATGAATTTGAACTTTTTGAATTGCAAGAAATCGAGAGAGTTACATGATCTTTTGGTGAGGGTGGAGAACTATCATATCCTAGAATCGTAAAAGTTAATGAGAGTGACTTGCCTCTTAGTTCGAGTATACCACTAGAAAGTAACTCACAAAAGTCTTAGTTATGTAAAAGTGAATGTGGAACCATTCATCATCGTCGTTTTGAGATTGAATGAGAATCTTTCATGTGTGTTTTGTGTGATTTTGATGAACCTTCTTTTTATGAGAAAGCACACTAAGTTCGCCTACTTTAAATAAATGGCTGATTGCTATGAAAGATAAGATAACAGAGGCGAGACTAGGATTTGTGTTTGAGAGGCGATTGACAAAGTGTGTGATATGTATGTGTATAAGTAATATGTGTTTTCTACACGTGATTATATACAAAAATAATAATCAAACTTCATAAAATTGTATACAAAAAATACATGTTTATAATCATCTTATAAGATAAATTTTTTAGGATTTTTGTAATTTACTAGAGACTATACAAAAATAAAAGAAAATAAAATATGAACTTAAGATTTTTCCTTTAAATTAAGCTCGACGATGATCTTTCATGAAATAAAATTCATCTATTATCATCTTTGAAGTAAAATTCTTGATAATTTTTTCTCAATATAAACTAGCAAATGATCTGCACGAAACTAATCTTCCATTCGAGTGCGCAATCTAGTTTTTATAAGTTTTATAGCAGCAAATGCTTACTCAGTAATAACAATAGAAATAGAAAGAGTTAATACTAGACGAATTGACATGTCAATTAAATAATAAATCTTTGACTTTTCTGAAATTGTTAGTCCTTTACATATATAAGTTAGATAATGTATAAATATTTGAAAAATATAGATGCATCAACACATCAAATTGAGTGTCAGTCATCAGGTGAAGTGAAAAGTTAGAGTGAAACTAAGTGAGTATTAAGATTTGAGAGGAAAATTTAGTACAAGGTTTAGAGGCCTGAGTATCAAGAGCATTTTTGTTTTTAAATTGGAGTGGTAATTTTAATTATATAAAAAAATTATATATATAGTATATTAAAATTTTGAAAACACTACCATTAACTTAGAGGTAGTTTCACCCTGGGTATGAGTTCTATGACAAAGAACCAAGTTTGAGAGCTAGTTGATCTTCCACCTAGATGCAAATCTATTAGAAACAAATGGATTTTAAAAATTAAGCGCTAGACAGATGGATAAATTGACAAATATAAGACCCGACTTATAGCGAATGGCTATACCCAAAATAGGGTATAGATTATAAAGAAATATTCTCTCATATAGCGAGATTTTCTTCCATTCACCTTATTCTAGCTATAGTTGCACATCTAAACTTGAAATTTTTTCAAATGAATGTGAAAATTGCATTTTTTAATGGAGAACTAAACGAGTAGATCTATATGGGTCAACTTGTTAGTTTTGAGGTTGATGGACAAGAGCACAAAGTATGCTAGCTGAAACGTTCCATTTATGACCTTAAACAATCATCTAGACAATTGCACTTCAAATTTCGTGAGGTCATTACTTTAATTGGCTTTAAGATGCTAGAAGAAAACCTGTGTATATGTCAAACGTATAAGCAAGAGTTTTCTAATTTTATCTTTGTACGTGGATGACATCTTATTAGTCAGAAATGATATGGAGATAATTGTCAAAAGAGTGATGGTCATCTACTTTTGAGATGGAGGATATGGGTGAAGCAAATTAGGTGTTGGTAGTTAAAATTTCAAGGGATCGATCTAGAAAGCTTCTTGGTTTGTCTCAAGAGACTTAAATTAAGAAAATTTTAGAACGATTTTGTTTGCACAACTCCAAACCTATAGACACTCCAATGAAGAAGGTTTATACTTTGAGCCTAGAACACTACCCTAATAATGATGAGGACAAGAAAGAAATGACTAGAATTCCTTATGCAAGTACAATTAGAAGTCTGCTGTATGTACACGACTTGACAATTGTTTTTCAATTGGATTGGTTAGTCATTATCAGAGTAATCCAAGACCTCTTCATTGGCAAGTAGTTAAGAAAATTTTTTGATACCTTCGTGAGACAGTAGACCTCATTCTTAACTATCAGGTTGGAGACATGAGACTGAAGAATTATATCGACACTGATTGGACTAGTGACAGAGATGAACAAAAATACACAATGGATTGCACTTTTATGCTTAATGGAGGGGCTATTTCTTAGTATGACAATAAATAATCATGTATTACATTGTTAACAATAAAGTTAGAGTACGTTGCTTATTTAGCAATTGTACAAGAGGTTGTTTGGTTGAGAAGATTTTTTCAGCTCCTAGAGGTTACGACTGTTGCAGATGAAGCCGTTAAGATATACAAAGATATCATGAAAGCTTTAGTATACACCAAATATCTTAAATACCATGGCAGAACCAAATATATAGATATTCGTTTTCTCTATATTTGAGATATTGTTGCATGAGGTGAGATGATCCTACAACATATCTCTATTAGCACGATGGTAGCTAATCCTCTTACTAAGGCTACTTGTAGAAGTATTTTTAAACTCATGTTAAGAGTTTGTAATTTCATCGGATTTGATATATATTGTATGAGAATATCTTAAACTTTATTGTAGATTTAACACTGTTAGACCCCTTTTGTATTCAGAACTCATTTCATCTCAAACTCAACATTACACTTCTTAATTTTTCACACAAAATATAATAAATAATTCAACTTTTTAAAATTTCAATTTAATTTTTTCAAATTTTAAAATAATAATAATATTTAAAAATAATATTTAGATGATATTTTATTTAACTTTCAGAACTCATCTCAACTCATATATTAATCCAAATGGGACCTTAGTATTTACTGCAATGAGATTATTATGTTTATCTCATATTACTAATTAATTGATACTAAGTGAAAAGCACACATTATAAACATGTCATTAGGTAAAATTAGTCCACTCACATGGATGATCACCTTGGCACTTGAATAACGAGCAAGATGAGACAAATCGATTACTTTGGTGTTTGAAAAGCGAGCTAGTAAAATCTTAATACTTTGGAGCATTTATGATAAATTTAAATAATGTCGCACTAGCTTGGCTAAGATGATACTTACAAGAGTCGTATATGAAGTATTTGCACAACTTCATAAAGTCTGGTTAAAGCGGAATGTGGGATCTTAGGCAGAAGCTGGATAAGTGATTGTGTGAAAAAATTCAAGTTAGAGCGCTTTTGTGGCAACTAGACTAAGATTTCTACGACATTCTGAATGTGACAAACCCAATTAAATGTGAGTTTTGCTGTAACATACTATGTGAGCCCTAATAGATCAATAAATGATATATTTATATGCCCTTAAACTTGAAACTATATTATAAAATGAAAACTTGATGTTACCATTTTAGCATATTTTCTTTTGGCCATAAATAATACGATCTCGCATAGCATATTTAGGAAAATAGTCACGTCTAATTAAATTGACACGAGCATCTAGGAAAAAATGTTTGGATTCTTACTTATTATTTTATGTCTCGTAGCCCATGCGATTATGTTGTTTTGACTTGATATAATAATACGCGTAGTGTATATATGAGATCAATAATTTTTTTGAGTTATAAACTCGCAAGGGATTAAGGCCACTTGATCTATTGAGATCAAATCATCTAAGGCATAGACAAGATATAATGAGTGATGTACTATGTTAGTATGATGGTAGCTTAATATGGTATTCCCTACCCTTTGCCTTCTTGTTAGATCTCACGCTTCATTATCTGTATGAGGGATAATTGATTAAGAGAACATGAAGAGATTGTTAATGGACATTGCATTCATAGTGGACAAGTGAGAGATGTTGGTAATTGAAAAAACCCATGACCAAGTAGTGTCCACATAGATGGGGAAGTTATCTATTAACTTCCCACCACTATCACAACTCTAGGGAAATTATTTAACTTCCACGTATTTAGGAAAGTTAATTAACTTTCAAATGTAGAAAGATCTTTAAATAAGAATACATACAATTAATTATGAGGGGTAAAAAAATGTCTAGTAAAAAGATAGAACTCTCATCTTTCTCTCTCTTTATTTTTTCTAAAGCAACCATCTAGATCTCTTTATCTTGAAGTGTATAGTTTTTTAGGAGACTCTTATAATCTCCTAAGTGATGTAAAAGTGAAAAACAACAGAATGACATGGGTCATAAGACGAGCAAAAATCCAACCTTTTGGGAATTCTGCTCCTTGAGGTAATTCGATTTAACATTATTTAACTGTAAGCATATCATCATCCAATGAGAATAATGGCTAATATATATCTTTTTTTCTCAATTCTCACTACCATAGAAATTGATGTAATGATATTCTATGCAAATTCTTCGATTGATTTTGGTGTATTTAGATTTTATACCAAATACAAAGTTGGTTGCGGCCCATCGTACCACAAAATGGACAAATCAATTTTAAGATCAATCTATTTTTTTAAAACTCCAGTCTTTTTGAGATTTCAAGAAGTTTGCAATGTCGCCTATAATAGGGATAATTTGCATATCCAAATTTTCTCCAGTAATGGAAGAAATTACTAATTGAGAGTCCCCCTCTAACATTTTTCACTATCAAGAAACCTCTAAAGGGGCCCCAAACCACTAGAAAATGAGGGCTCACTACCTTCACTCAGGATGCATTGCACTCGCTTCGAGAAAGAATCAGTTTGGATAGATCTCCGTACCTATAATGCATTCTTATGCAAGCAGCACTAAACTATCAATTAGGTCGACTATGGAGCAGAATGACAACTAAGAAAGTCAAGACACTAATAAGGCTAAAGTCCGCCCTTTGAATATGAGCTCTCCTGTGAGATGATCTGAAATCATTCTTCAACTAGCGGTCAGGCCTAATATCAAAGGCATCAATCACAACAAAAGCTAGACTCTATCATTCATTCGAGGGTGTTTAGACTTTTTAATACTACCCTCTCTTTCCCATTGACTTTTTTGTGTAGGATTGGAATCAAGAAAATTGATTTTGGTGATGAATCAATCTCGTATCGATTCTTAAATTTTAAAAATTGGTGTATAAGAATTTGATTATAAAACATATTCAAAATTAGACCAAATCAAACTAATTACACCCTTAGTTCAATGTCATTATTTACAATATGGGGGACAACTATTAAATGAGACAAAGCACAATATGTTATTGACCAAGTTTTTCAGAAATATATATTCCTAATGAAATGGTAATAAATGAGATAGGTCCTTTTTTAAAGCAAACATCAAGTTTGGAGTACACGTAATAATTCTAAGGGGGTGGGGGAGCATGAGATGAGATGCGAATTCTGTGAATAGTAATAAAATAATTTGTAAATAGTAGTGTGATAGTTTAAGTTAAGTATCTTTTTAGATTTTGAAAATTGAGTGAGAAAAAATTGATAAAAAAATATCATAAAATTAAAAAATTGTTATGATATAATTTTTTTCATATAAATCTTATTTTAGAATTTGAAAGGGATGAATTATTTTTAATTTAAAAGTTTAAAAATTTGAAGAAATTGTAATAATTAGTTTGGAAGTATATGTACTATTTGAGTGATGTTTGAGAGGAAAATGAGATGTGATGATAATTATTGCCAAGCATCCAATGTATTATATCAAATTAATATTTAAAAAAAATCATAAATAGTATATTGAAATTTATTAAAATCATTATAAATTATATGAACTATGCTCACATATAAGGTGGAATAATGGTTTAATTTAAAAAGTGAGATATATATTTTAAGATGTCAACCCCAAAAGTAATAGTATTTTTCTGCCTTCCTTTTTTACATTTTTAGTTGTTTTTCCATTTAGTTGTTTTATCGCCTTAGTCACTTTTTAGAAGTTCAAAAATTTCCCCCATGAATTTCTCCAAATCACTTTCTAAAAGTTGAAAGACTTTAAACTCACAATATAAACACTAATCAGACCAAATGATTTACGAAATTAAAAAGTTAAGAGATGTGCTAAATAGGACAAGGGATATCTGAGGTATTTTATATACTAGTTAGAGATTTTTTATCTTCAATTTCTATAAGTTCAACAAAAAAAGATACCCATATAAACCAAAGCAAACTAGATTCAAACACAAGTTGAAATGCATGAATAGATGAAAAAAATTAAGACTATTCAAGAAATAGACATTGGGTATGAAAATAAAATCCCCCACAAAAAATTTAAATTTTACCCATATACACGAAAAGAAATCAAATTCAGAGATAATTTATAATGTGTATGTGAGGGGGAAATCTGTCAGTGGCCCCTAGGCCAACCATTTGTTGCACTAGGTGATAAGAAGGGAGAAGGTTGGCAGGTGCAGGAGCAGGTTCTTGGGGTAGTATGTATGAAATTGAGGGTGTAAATGAGAAGTGAACGGTAGAAGACAGAAACTATCTGACACACACAATAAAAGGTCTATAAAAAGTCAATGATCAAATAATAAAAGGCTCTCTGAACATTTTGCTGTCTCTTATCCAGGATCGTCTCTTTCAGCCTTCTCAAAAGAACTCAAGAGCTCCAACCAGTAGATTTATATATAGTTTTTTGTATAATGTGAGTCATGAGAAACTGTAAAAATACTTATTATAGTGGATTTCTTTTCCCCAATTCCCATGGACATAGGCTTTATGCCGAATCATGTAAATATCACGTCTATCTCTATTTATTTATCTGCTATCCAGTACGTATAGCCGCACTAGAGTCTCACTGGGGACTCCAAACGACACCAAACGAAATCCAACTCGCACCTATGGGCCGAGAATGATTCTTTCTTATGCCCTGGCCTATTGGCCGATTTTCATGGCATCAATAGTGTAAATGTAAATAACAAACAAAAAATCCTCAAATTATTAAAAAAACAAATACTAAGCAGATCTCAGATGTCCTTGGCCTAAACTTTGATGACAGTCATTTTTGTGGTCTTTGTTAAAATTTTTGGACCATTGCGATTGCTTGTGGTGGAAAGTTGATGGGAGAGAGAAAGAGTTACAATTGGTTCATGCAATGCCATTGAAATCAGTAGAGGTTGAGTTAAACATAAAGAGAAGCATGTTTGTGGCTGTTGTTAGTGGAACATGATGAAAACAAAAAGGAGATCGACCATTTGTGATGGCGAACAACATCAGACAAGAGAGAGTGCAACGCCATCTAAACGAACGCCATAAATAAATCAGACACCGTATTTTGCTATCGAGCTTTGTCTTTTCGTCAATCTTTCATTTATTCTACGGTTGTGTGTGATGTGAGGGAAAGAAAGGATCTGATGTGGTGTGAGACATGAGAGAGAGAGAGAGATAAGTGACAGGAAACAAAAAAAGATGAAGAAAATAAAATAGGGTTTTAACCCTAAGAAAAAATAACGCCGTCTAATCATGGGGTTGAGCTTTGTTTATTTGGACTTGGCTTCCCGACGAGTTGTGAATAGGTTTTTAATTTTCAGGTTTTAGATATGAGATATAAATCTTTTAAAAAATTAATTTATTTTAATATTTTATCACAAATGACCTATAACTTTTATGAAGAGAAATTAACTTCCGATATGTTAGATTATAGTTTACATTATATATTTCATAAATTATAACATCTTCATATTAATATATATATATATATATATTATATCACTAATATAAACAAAAAGATCACATATTAGAATAGATGCATTAGTTTGATACAATATTGCTTTTACCTAACATTTTCTAAATTTTTAAATTTATTTCCTACAAATATATATTTTTTAATTTTGTAAGCTTTTACTGGCTTAGTGGTATTGTGACTTTAGATTTACTTATATAAAATAAATTCTTTTATGTAGGAACATTTATCATATCTAGAAACTATTTCGACACATGTTTTAGAAAAAAATTATTTATACACGATGGTGCTGAAATAGATAAACTCCAAAAAAGGCAACATAAAGATTTAATATATTTTCTATACATCTAGAATATATATATATATATATCCCACAAACTAGAAATGTCGTTTTGTTAACTTCAAGAAATTTTGTATTGTACATATTATTTTTCAAAATCTACTTTTCAAGAGCCCTTGTGATACTTTTTCGATGTGTATTAGACATGCGATGTATATAATGCCCTTTAAAATGTATCTTTGAAGAGCTTTTATGATAATTTATATATATATATATTTTCTTATGAGATGATGATGTTGTTAGGTCATTAATTTACCTTCACAATTTCCTCTCAAATGCCAGCAATGTATCTTTTAAAGACCAAAACAAAATTATAGATGATTGGTTCAAATTTTACTTTTTTTCCCAAATTTTCATCTACAAAATACACAATTAGGTAAATGTGCTTTATACGTAGTATAAAAAACTGATATAGTTATATTTAATAAATTTTACTTTTTTCCCAAGTTTTCATATACAAAATACACAATTGGCAAATGTGCCTTGCATGTTGTTCCTTTAACTAGTATCATATAAATATTACAATATTTTATACTTTTGTGTATAGTTTTAAGAGAAATGTTAGATTTAAAAATATATCATACAATAAATATAAAAAACTGATATAGTTAGATTTAATAAACTACATTTATTCTCTAATAAAAATGTGTTTTGCAATAACAGGTATGGACAGACTTTATCAATTTTTTTTTTTTTATAATTTTTTTATTTATTTTTATTTTAAGGAAAACATCATTTCATTCAGGAAAGAGTTACAGATTGCATATTGTCTGATATAACAACCAGATCAACTACCTTCTTAGTTAGTGTTAGAGCAGCTTTTGCAAAGTTATCAACTAACTCATTACTTTTTTTTACAAATGACACATTCCAGCTATGTAATAAAGACAACCACTTCTTTGTGTCACCAAGGGGCAAGGATCATCCCAACTCTATCCCATCGATCCAATGGCTGGTCTAGTTTTTTGACAATTTGACTTGAATCACCTTTCAGAGTAACTGAATTACATCCCAATTCAATAACTAGATCTACTACAAAATAGGCAACACGGGCTTCAGCAAGAAGGGGATCACATAGTAAACTTGGTTTTGCAATTTTCTTAGTGGTAACCACTCAGACCATAAAAATTACGGGCTACTAAACCAAACTTTGCTATTTAGGCCTGTTAATCCAAGTTGAGTTTTGCTCAGTCCAGTCCGGCCCGACCTTGAGATTATTTTTTTTTTTTAATAATTTCTGATACTTTTATTTTATAAATATAAGAAAATTATTTATTATTCGAATTTGGATTTTTAGATTTAAAACTCTGATGAACAAGCCTACTGTTATTCCCCTTTTTTCTATTTTATCTTGCATCCCAATTGATCATGATAATACCTTTTCGGAATTCCAATGTTCAATCAGCTCTGTTGTCCCTCGAGGAGCCGGGACTCGGGAGGAGCCTTGGCAGTTTGTTGATAATTGTTTTTGGTTTCTCTAATTTCAAACATTTTAAAGACCGTGGCAATCTAGATACTTCTGACGCCTCGTAGGGGTATTATCGTCACAAGAAAGTTACAGTAAAACGCTTCGTATCGATTGGGAATCTCTTTCCCCTCCCTGGTTGCAACCGCCTTCTTTTCAAGTTTTCTTTTCTTTCCTTTCCCCTAGGGTTTTTTAGGTGCGTTTCCTTCGCACAAAATATGCTGCAGAAAACCATTTCCTCTCTCTCTAATTAATCCAATTACCCTCTCAAACCATGTCCTGATTCAGCTCTCCTTTTTTTTTTTTGGTAATAATCCTTGCTACTCGACTTTCATCTTTATTTTTCATTTCTAGCCTTGTAGCTGTAGTGGTTGGGTTCAGGTACTCTATGGCGCGTAAGCTTTCAAGTTCAATTACAGATTCTTTTTCTTTTGAGTTTTATTATGGTTTTGTTTATGAATTCGTGTATCAGCTGTTCAATCTTAGAGTGGACGCTCTTGCTATAGATTTGGGAGGGCGGTTTTGTTATTTGTTCGAATCTCTATTTGAACTATTGGATTGTCATGCTTATTTGGATTTGAAAGTCGAATTTGTGTATGTGATTGAGAGGTTTCTGTTTGCTGTTTGTGACTCGTCTAGTTTAGTTTAAACAGCATATGCATACATAAATACTCGCAAACATATGTATTTGGGAGTTGGAAGCTGCGGTACATGATATAAGAGTTGTGGTTTATTGTTTTGGTGGGTCTGTGTGTGTGGTGGGTGGGGGAGTCAAAGTGTTACTTGCTAAAAAAGTCTCTGATGGTTTATTCATCCGTCCTTAGTTATATAATGATGCCGTTTTTGGTACAATAGTTGTGACCGATGGAGGGGATTGGGATGTTTAGATTTCCCAAGATACCTCATGATGGAGCTCTTCAGGTGCTAATCATTATCTCTGATTAAATGGTTTGGTCTTCTCTATCTCATAATAAAATTAATGATATACTATGAACTATGAAGCAAGGAAAATTAAGGATATTATATATTGTAAATGAAAAGATGAAAAAATTTGCCTGGAATGGGTGACTATTCCCACTTTTTCTTAGTGTTTTGAGGAATAGCTATTCCCTATGGGTATCCATTCCCAAAATGCGGAATATCTATTCCTCTAAATGTGGGGAATATCTGTTGCTTGGCGTGGAATGCTTTTTTTAAAAACAAATTTACAAACTCTCAAACTAAAAAAAAATATCTTTGACATTTGGGGGTTGGCCGGCCACCCCCACAAGGTGGTGGGGGGTGGTCAGTCCACCCTTGGAATTGGGATTTGGTGTCGGTTAGACCACTCATGTGCTGCCATTGGGGGTGGCTTCTTTTTGGGGCTTGGATACTTTAGGAGTTTCCATTAGTTCCTATGTGAAACTTATCTATTACCATCAGTCAAAAGATAGGAATCTCCATTTCCATTCCTAAAAGGAATGGGACTAGGCATTGCTCAAGAATAGGAATACACATTCTGCATGCTAAACTTGCCATAAATAAAAAATAATGGTTAGGATTTGAAGACCATCATCCTATTGGATGTATTAAGTGTTTTTGTAATTAGAAGTTGATGCCTCAAGGCTGAATAGGTTTTCATGCCAGAGGGATAAAAAAAATTTGATTGATTCAATAGGATATAATTAACAGCTTTTTTTGGTCTGGAATTGGTCTTTGGGTATGCTATCCTTGCCACCCCACTTTCTTTTCACCAATCAACATGCTGATTGCCTTCTCATGGAGCTATCTGATATGGATAAAAGTCTTGAGCTCCTTTTGGCGACTTGTTACTTGGGAGTTCTTTACTCTTTGTTAATTAGAAGTTAAAAGTGCTGTTAGTGTTTCCAATATAATGGCCTGCATTTCCCTGTTATGAAGCTGGTCAGCATAGTTCTGTTAATGCCCCTTTTTTTTTAGTAGGGCATGTTGAAATGTGGTTTATGCTTACTTTTTATTTCTCATGTATAATAGGGGTGGCAGTCCTGGAATGGAAATGTATAATGTTTCTGAACATGGAAACACGGAGACTTACCTGGTACTTCCTCAATAATTACAGAATTTCTTTCTTTATTGCCGTCCTTAGTCAGTTCTTTGTTCAATGGTCTTGTAAATTCTTTGTTCAATGGTCTTGTAACGTCAGTTTTTGTATCATTTTTAGTTAGGTAGGCGTTCAATAACATCTCCATGCGTTGAGTTTTAGATTCAAGGTGCTGAATCAAACCCACACCTGACAAGTCCAATACTTGAACAAATTGGAGCCATGTACAATGAAGGAGCCCCCGAATTTGTTGTTGATCAGGGCTTGTATTATCCTGCTGCCACCAACTATGGATATTATTGTACAGGTAAACTTCAATGCCCTATTTTCATTAGACTAGGACTGTTCCTGGTAGTTTCTCACTTTTTATATCTTGTTCATTGAATGTTGATAGGATTTGAATCACCTGGTGAATGGGAGGACCACCAAAGGATTTTTGGTGTAGATGGTCCAGATATTCAGTACGCGGTTAGTGAAAACTACCCCCCCCTTCCCCCGGCCCAACACCCACACCCACACCCACACTCACACTCACACTCACACTCACACTCACACTCAAAACCCACGACTTGTTAATTGATAACATGCAAAATGTTACCGTTCTGAACTTCAAATGATTCTGCTTCAGGGTGCACAAAATGAAAGCTCGCCTTATGTATATTATACGCCTGGCTATGGATATGCACAGTCGCCATACAACCCATACAATCCTTACATACCTGGTGCTATGATAGGTGTTGAAAGTCAATTTGCAGGGGCACAGCAGTATTACACTATCCCCCCTTATCAGAACCCCGTCTCTCCTCCTGCTTATGTTCCCTTCTTCTTTCAACAAGATATTGTCCCTAGCGCTTCAGCCGAACCCTTGTATGATACCGGTGCATCAATGAATAGGCCTGAAGGAAGAGGTTTGAAACCCAACTTCAGTTCAGCTACCAGTGCCTTGCCTAGGAACTCCCTAAAATCTGTTCCGAATCAGACCAATTCCCTGGCCAGGGTATCAGAAGGCCCAAGAGCCCATGTCGGACCTAGCAAACAATCTACAATACATGGAAGTGCTACTGGTAGTTTCCCCTCTCCGGTTTCAACAAATGTTCTTCAGGTATGATGTTTTTGCTTCTGTCAAAGGTCTTAATAATTCCCCAGCCCTAACTTCCATCTTCCCATGCCACCCCACCCCCCCAAGAAAAAAGAAGAAGAAGAAGAAGCAAACATAAGAAGAAAAGGGTGGCTCAATGTCCTATACAGTCCCTCCAGGGACTAGTTAGAGCAAGAATAAACATTAAATTAGGTGACGTTATCTAGTAATTTTCATGTGTCGAACTATTTATAAAAAAAATTCATGTGTCAAACTGTTGGAATTCATATGGTGGTTCTCTTTCATACTTCTGATTCTTTATTTCTATTTCAGAGTCGAAATGCCTCTGGCTCAGTTCCACTGGATTCCAATGGAAAGGTTCTATCTCATCAAAGCCAATTGAAAGTAGCTCTACCCATTGGTAATGGTTTATCTGGCTTTGGGTCAAGTGCTTACGGACAGGCTGGAGGGGCCAAGATCCGGCCCAAGATCCATGTTGGTAGAGCAATGAATGAGGCAATTGGAAGCCCAGATGCATTGGGTGAGCAGAATCGGGGCCCTAGGATTAACAGATCAAAAAATCAACTGGCTGTCAAAGCCTACGCAAACAGGACAGGAAAGGATGTGCAGGGAAATATTATTATCTCTACTGATCAGTATAACAAGGATGAATTTCCCATTGATTACGTGGATGCAAAGTTTTTTGTAATAAAATCATACAGTGAGGATGATGTACACAAGAGCATTAAGTATAATGTTTGGTCATCTACACCCCATGGAAACAAGAAGTTGGATGCTGCTTATGAAGATGCACAGAGAATAGGTGCAGGAAAGGCTAGAAGCTGTCCTATCTTCCTCTTCTTCTCTGTGAGTTTTCTTATTGTATAGTATGGCTATTTATTCACATTGTTACTTCACAGATTTCTCTATTCTCTGCCAACTTTCTGAAGCAGAAAGTGTCTTCTTGTTTTATGAGCCATACTCATTTTAGGTTGTTTTGAACAGGTTAATGCAAGTGGTCAATTCTGTGGTGTTGCAGAGATGGTTGGCCCAGTTGACTTTAATAAGGATATGGATTTTTGGCAGCAAGATAAATGGAGTGGGAGCTTCCCTGTGACGTGGCACATCATTAAAGATGTCCCGAACACCAATTTTAGACACATAATTTTAGAAAATAACGAGAACAAACCAGTGACTAATAGCAGAGACACACAAGAGGTATGTCTACCTGTTGAGTTTACTGCATTGGGTTTCTTTGGGGAATATTTTGAATGTGGCAGCATACTGTGGTTAGAACTTCATTCGGTTTTTAGTTAGACATCATACAGTTTATGGCTTCACTCGTTCAAGTGGTTTGTTTTGTTTTGCATTGTTGGCTCAATTTTAATGGGTTTGTGCTGACCAAGATGTGATGAACCCACTGACAGAAAAGGTGTGATGAACCCATTATAGACCAACATGGTTTATGAGCCATTTGGTCAAGACATGAATATGCCATTATTGCTTTGAATGTTGTTGAACTTTTTTTCTGGTAAGTGAAATATTTTATTCATCATGGAAAATCAGGCATAGCCCAAGTACACAAGAAGTACATAAGATAAAACACCTAATTAAGAGGAAGAAATAGATACAAGTAGATCATAAAAATCAAGCCTTTGAAGTCGTAACTTTATTACCCATAGGAATAATGTCCTAAAAAAGAAATCTAATCTCCTGTGAGCGTTACCTATCTTCAAAATTCCGATCATTTTGCTCCTTCCATATGCACCATAGAACTCAAATAGGAATCGTCTTCCCACAGCTGCAATTCGTGAACACCACGAATGCTTCTCCAGCTTGCCAGAAGCTTGGCCACTCCTGCAGGCATAACCCAAGCTAGTCCCATTTTTCCAAAGAAATCATCTCATAAAGCCCAGGCAACCTCACAATGGAGTGACAGGTGATTGAACAATATTTTTTTCCTGTGAACAATATTTTAAACATTGACTCCTAAATACTCAATTTTGGGGTTGGCTATTCCTTTTCACCATTCAAACGTCTATGGGACACTTTTTTTTTCAAGTATCTGGGACAATATATCTAAATAAATAAGGTGAATTTGTGATTTTTAAGAGCATTTGCCAATTCTCTTTCATGCCTTCTATTTTGTTCTGTTTCCAATATTTTGTCAGGATGTGGCATTTTTATTGTAACTAATTCAATTAAAATCCTGTAAAAGCATATTTTACCATGTTTTACCCAAGGCCTTCCTTTGCCTTTGCTCTACTCTGGATAATCTCTATTTTAAGCCAGCCTTTAATTGGATCATGCTCATCATCATCAAATAGCTCCTTCAAGTCAAACCGTATTTGTTGGTGCATTAATTTTTAGATCTTGCAAATTACGGATTCCTAAACAAATCATAAATGATGGTTTGGTAAAGTGAGTGGAGGGCATCATAATTAGAGACGGTTGAGTTTATGAGACAAATTGGAGCACTTCACGTAGATGTAATGGAGAGTAGACAATCCTAAATATGGCTGACTGGAAAAATGTGATATGTGCAGCCAACCCCTGGTAGAGAGGACATGGCTTCATTGAGTGACAATTAGTAATATGCAACTTTTATTTATTGGAATTACCCTGATTTTGGAGCTTGGATCTGTCATTTGAAATGGGATATTTTCTGTTGCTTTCAAATTGACCCTTTAAAGAAATATTGTTGCCATGCAGATAACGCAAAAGAAAGGTCAGGAGATGATGAAGATCTTCAAAAGTTTCACATTAAAGACGTCCTTACTTGATGACTTCATGTACTATGAAACTCGTCAGAAAATCATGCAGGAAGAGAAAGCCAGGTTACTTGTTAAAAGCTTTGATGGTCCTTATTTTATACCTTCATTGGATCCCCCTCGGAAGCTAAATAGTGTTCTTGAGCTACCTCCAAGTGAAGCTGAAAATACTACCAAGGTCAATGATGGTCCAAACAGCTCAATAAAGATTGGTGTCTTTGCCCCCAAGCTGGTTTCTTATAAATCTGATGTTACCAACACAAGTATTGAACATGGAAATACCGAGCAAATTGCAGCCGAGGCAAAAAATGATGTTGTATCTACTTTAAAGATTGGTTCGGTTACCATAAGCCCCAAGCAAGCTGAGCCTAAGCCCTTGCCGGCTGCCGGGATCGCTAATACTGAATCTGTTGATGTTGTAACTGTAGGCTCGGTGCCCATAAAAGTTAATGGATTTGCTGAATCTGGTTTTCTAACAGTTGGGACCATTCCGCTTGATCCTAGGGCACTGCAGCTTGACAAGGGGAGTGGTTCTGTCAACAATGGATCCCAACGTTAATGATGCAGAGATTTTTCATGCCATTCGTTGTCTTGGGAACTATTTTGTTGGAGGATGTTCTTTCTAGCTTTTGTGCAGGCAGATTAATGTCAACATCGAGGACATCGTACTGAATCTTGCAGGGTTTTATTCGTTGATAAATTGAAATGCTTGTTTCGAATCATCTTGATTGGTTTTCACTCCCTCCACGTTTGCTGCGGTTGTTTTGATCCACGCTTATACTCATGTCTTGGTTTTCTTCTGGGCTTCTTTGTCGTTGCTCTGCGCGAATCACAAGTCAAATACATTGTAAGCTTTTCTCTTGCATTTTTTCTCTTCCATCAATATATTCAAGATCAAAAAAAAAAAAAAAAGAGCAGAGAATTTTCTATAAATTTCTATTTATGCATGCTGAAAGTTCATGATTAACTCGTTTAGGCTTATGCACCTCTTCTAAAAGAATTGCTGTTTGGAACATCTGTTGTGTTGGGTAACATTCCCCATGTGTTTCGCTTTTGTTTATTCTTTGTTGACTGAATAAGACATTCACTTAAATTAAATGTACAATAAGAGGGGATGAAAAATCCCAAAATTATCGCCCCCCCCCCGGGGAAAAAAAAAAAAAAAGCAAAACAAAACAAAACAACATGAACTTTGAAAGTTTTGGTTTCCTGCTTGCTTGAAACATGATCGAGGAAGAGACTGTCTTGATGGCAGTTGCATACGCCGAAGGAGAACTCAACAATACTATGAAGAACATTGTAACTATATATTACGAGGTGGTTGAAGATCTTCTTTTCCACCCAACAAAAATGGTATCTACACTTACTCAGAAGGATTGAACAAGTGTAATCTGGAGCCATGGAGGCGTGAACAACCTAATACAGGTAACGGCGCGTGTGCCTCGCTTCTGGGTTTGTGACCTTAGTTGTGTGAAAAGATGGAATTAAGGGTTGTGAATCTAGTAGGGCTACTCATGTCAGGTGGTTGTGGACAAAAGACGATAGATCTTATCCTCCTACAACAAAGAACCAAAAAGAAAGAGAATACAAAAAGAAAAAGAAAAAAAAAAAGAGAGGAGAGAATAGAACCTAGAGAAGACTAGTCCCAAAGAAGAGCAACTCCTTAAATTTGATCTAAAGAGCCTCGTATTTGTTGGCGGTGTGGCGGCCATGCGAGCTGTTTGAGGCACATGAAGGCCAAGCGACCATGGCTTTCACACAAAATTTCAAGAGAACAAATGAAACAGAACATGCTCTTTTCATTTTGGCATTTGACGTTTGATCGTTGGCAACTAAATTTGATAGTTAACAGTTAACAACTTAACACTCCATTTGACAACTAAATTTGACAATCATGCATAAAGGTCCATTTTTAAAAAATTAATTATTTTAAGTTCCTGGATTATGTTTAAATGAAAGGACAATTAAAAAATCATTTTTATTTAAGAAAAATCAAGAAATAAAAAGTTGAAAAAAATGTTTTTATTGATGAGTGGAGGGCTAGATGGACCCTAATAGAAAGTGCGACAAGCCTACAACCACAGAGCCCGTGGCCTAGGGACCAAAAACCCACCAAAAAGGAATTTCTATAACCATCGCGCGCCAATGCAGAATTTAACGTATCATCAATCACTAATCAATGACATAAGGGGAAAGATTACCTCTCACATGATTCGCATCCATAATACTTGTTGGGGTATTAGTTTCCTCCAAAGTAATGCCCGATTGAGAGCCCTAAAGATATATGATCTAACAAGGATTAGAGGAAATTGCTCCTTGACCATCGTGTAGCAAACCCACGTAAATAGAGATTAAAAAACACGTTCGAGGTAATTTCTAAACTCCATACACTCGAAATACTCTCTAGAATACATACTGATTTAGGCATTAAAGGTGTCCTTAGACACTCTCAGGCACTCAATCCCTTCTACTTTTTAATTGCAGATTACTGAAAGCCTTTAATACATCTACGAAACACATCCGCAACATTTGGTGCTATTTGTGAGATTTACTTTTCCAACATCTTAAGGTGCCTTTCATATGCTTGCTACAACACGCTCTCAAGTGATTCACAATTAAGAAACACCAATAACAAGTAATCAGGCAAATAGCAAGATGACTTGCAGAGATGGAAGAAAAGTTGAAGAGAATGCCTTAGAGATAACAAAATCTCCAACAAGAAAATGATGTTCTAAGGCAAAGAAGTACAAAAAATATTGCATCGAGCCACACTGGGAGAAACAAGGCAGAATTACAAAATATGGGCAGAAGAAAATCCAACAAATAAGATAAGAGAAAGATGCAAAAAGACCTGCGTCACCTCATAGATCAATATGAGAAGATGACCAAGAAGATAGACTTGTCCTCCTCTGTCGACGCTCTATTTAACGTTATTGATTTTCCTTACAAGTTACAACATTGAGATAATGATGGTGCCACTCTTACCAAAGTTCAAAGCTCCACATATGGGACTATATAACGGATCTAAAGATTCCGTTGAACATTTAGAAATTTTCAAGACTCACACAATTCTCCATGAGTTTCCTGGAGAGATTGCCTATCAGGCTTTTCCCTTATAGTTTTGAAGAATTCACCATATATTTTTGCGTCAAAAAAGGGGAGCCTTATAGTTTTGAAGAATTCACCATACATTTTTTGACGCAATTCATGGCAAGCAGAAGAAGAAGGCTACATGCAGCTCACCTCTTAATCATTAAGCAACAAGAGGATGAGAGCTTAAAAAAATACCTAGTCCGATTTAATAAAAAGCACATGACCATCTATAATTAAGACGAGGAGATCAAGCTTATTGAACTCTGGAAGACATATGACTCATAAACCCATTCATGAAGAAGTTGGTAAGAATAACTCTAACAACGCTGCGGGAGTTCATGGATAAAGCTGATAATTTCGTCAAAACTGAAGACAAAAAGCCAATTAGTTGAAGTGCAGTATCCCAAATTGACTCTTCTACACGACTCTGGGCTTACATGGTAGGCTCTAAGGAATGAGCTCTAGAAGGGCCAGGAAGTCATGAGAAATTAAGCCCTCGTTTATTTTCACAAATGAGATTAAATGAATTAGGATAAAAGTTGAATCAAATATTATTATCAAAAAAGTATTATTAAAATATAAAATCTTATATTATTATTTTGGTTTTAGAATGACTAATCCAATATAGACTAGTTTCTTTAATAGCTTTGGTTTTAATCAAAACCTTAATTTTTAGCCAAATTTTAGACTTGGCTTTGGCTAGACCAATGACAATGTTGCGAGAGCACTGGTATTCGCCTAGCATACAAGTGCTAAATCAAATTTTGACTAAATAATTTTCCTTGTATACAAAATTACTGATTTTCCTTATAATAATGAATCATGTCATAATAATTGGTTGATTTTTCTTTTAATAAATAGATCACTATATTTTAGAACGGTCTTTTGCGAAAATTTGTTAGTTATCTCGAAAAGAAGATTGGGCCTTTTATCAAAAGGGTGGTACTAGCATGATTGTTGCAGCGTATCACATGACTATTTTTTTTTCTATTTTTTTATCATTTAAAAATATTTTTAAAATATATAGAAAAATATCAATATACTAATAATCATTTTATTAACTATTAAGTTTAAAAAAAAAAACTAAAATACATAAGGTGTCAAAATGGGTGGGCAAACTAATATTTTTCTTTTCCAGAATGGGATCTATTCATTAGCTTTTTTCAAAAATTAAAAAAAAAAGTTAAAAAAAGAAAAAGAAATAAATGAACTCTTGGAGCTTTCAAGTGGATCATTCAATATCAAATATTTCCTCCATATTACATTCTTGATCAATTCATCCAATAATAATAATTAGGAGATAACAGTATAGTTGTTGAAAAAAAAGAAGGCTGAAAAAAATATATTCATTAGAAAAATATGAGTCTATAACTATTGAAAAACTATATCGATTGGAAGAATATGATTAATGTAAAAAATGGGTAAAATTATATCCGTTGGAATAATTATATAATATGATCATTAAAAAATTAATATATACTATTTTAATAATGAATAAATATTTAAATTATAATTATAATTAAAATAAATAAAAAGGTCAAAATTAATATTTTAATATAATAAGGATAGATTTAGAGAGTTTATTAATTAAGCCCTATTTAGATTGAGAGATAATCTCAATTCATCTTATCATTATAATTTTTTCAAATTTATATATAAATATAATAAATAATTCAATTTTTTTAAATTTTCAAAACAAAATATTAAAAAATATATTTTTTATTTTTTATTTTAACTCATCTCATCTCAATCCATTATACAAATTACACTTTAGTATTATTGAAAAGTAGATAGTTAAATTTATAAAAATGAATTATGTAGTCAAATTTTAGACAAAAAGAAATATTAAATCATCCTATAAAATCTCTCGACTGAGTTTTAATATAATTTTTAATTTTTTTTTACTTAATAATTAATTTTTTTTAATAATATTATAAAATTTTAAAAAATATTTAAAAAAAAAAAAAGTAAATAAAAAATAATATGTAAATATTATAAAATTAAAAAAGAAACTACTATTATTGCAAGATAAATATAAAAGAAATTTTTAAGAACTGAAACTTTTTTTGTTCTATAAATTTTTCTTCTGAATTTCAGAACGATTGAAACTCATATTTATAGGTGTTGAAATCACTATGTAAGTTACTATGCAAGACTTAAAATAATGGTGGTGGGGTCATTCACAAAATTATTGGGGGGCGGGAGCCGCCCCTAATAATTCATAACACTCCCCCTTGAATGACTACTCATAAAAAATTTATCTCATTAAAACCTTGTCAAGGAAAAATCCAGTGGGAAGAAAAACTAATAGCGAAGGAAAAAGAGTACAGTATTCTTATGTACCGTCAAATACTTTAAAATTGCCTCATTAAAACATTGCAAAGGAAAACTCAATGGGACAAAATCTCAGCAAAGGAAAAAGAGTATAATCAGCACAAGTCTTTAGAACATTTACTCCCCTTGAAAAGTATATGGCGATAGATCTTTAAGTCTTCGCATTCCAATGTTCTGCACAATCTTCTTAAATGTCACAGTTGGTAATGTCTTTATGAATAAATCTATCAGATTATCACTTGATCGTATCTTTGATATATCCTCCTTTGATATAAGCAGTATTATCTTCATATAAAATTGTTGGGTTATCATTGATGACGGGAAGACCACACTTTTCTTGGAAATGTTGAATTACTGATCTTAGCTAAATACACTTTCGACTTGTTTCACGAATTGCAAATCATTTATAAGTGATTTAAAGATGTGGAAGACAATGTCTGGTTGAAAGACTTAGTAGAAATCTGAGACCTGTAGTATACTTAAACTCTCCCTGATAATATGCATTAGTGTTTCAAGTAATAAGCAAACATGATTTCAGCATATATAACAGGATTAAGAATTCAGACATAATTTTCATCTAAATAATCTATAAGAGAACATGATAATATTCTCATTTAAAATTTTCTCCCCCTCATTCGGCGTTATTAGAGAGAATTTGTTTATGTATGGCGGAAATGACATTAGAAATCATCCATATATCGATTCGGCGAAAAATCAAATCCGTTTGCCATTGTTGACAAACGAAATCTTAAAGAGATTTGAAAGTTTCGGATTGTTGTTTAAATATAACCAATTTTACCATTGGTTTACTCTAGGAAAAAGATCTCATATTTTCATAGATTCGGTTGTTGTTCATCCAAAACGATATTATGTCTGATAAAAATTCTTTTGTTAATGTCTCAGATTTGAACCATGAACCTTTTATACCTCAACCACTCATATTTTCTTCTGAGTCTGTAAAAACCATTATAGGAGCAGAGATATATCTTTCTAGTAAAACTGATCCTGAAATTGTTGCAGCATCAAGAACTCTTAGTGTTCAATATGCTGTCTCTCTTACAACAATGTCTCAGAGGCTATTGGCGAGAACAAGTGAGGTTAATCATCTTAAAAATCAAATATCTGAGTTGCATCAAACGCTTGCAACTAAAGATAGAAAAAATAAAAATTTAAGACAAGAAAATAAGGAGCTGAAGAAATTTGTAGATCGGTATTTTCGTAACCTGAAAACACGAATAAAAGAGCTGGAACAAGAGAGAGTTCAAATACAAAATCAATAACAGCAACTAATGGCAGATGTTCAGCATTTACAAGAAAATCGGGATAGCTGCAATTAATCTCACTAACTTTTGAAATTATGCATCCAGCATATCTTGTAATCTTGACTAAGTGAAATTTGAAGAGATGATGATTTATTTTATTCTTATTTCCATCTCTATAAGAACTATCTTTAGTTTCATTTAGTTCGCATCAAATATTCTTCTCATATTTATAATTCATCTGCATTTACATTCTTATTTTACAAATTTTCAATGGCTCATCAGTTTCCTTTCAATATTTCTCACGATCAACATATGAAGTATCCTTCACTTTAGTTACAAGTTGTTTCTGCACCTTCCGTGGGTATCATGTTGTAGCAAGCGAATGATTTGGCTAATAAGTCAGATCATGAAGCCGTTTATGAGCTGGTAACTCTCGGCACTCGATATTCCCCCTTTATTGTTGGATTTTCCAACCAATTACAATCTAAAAATCGTGAGATTGAGGAGCCTAATGAAAATGTTTTTGTACTTCAACGACTCGTTCAAGAGTTTGACAGAAAAATTGCAGACTTAAAGCAAGATAATAAGGATTTAAAATCTTTGTTTGCCTCTTCATTTTGACTGCCTAATCTTTTAGATAAGGATGACATGTCGTTTTATGAAGAACAAATGCATTTGAGAGATGAGGCTAGAAATCTCAAATTTTTGTAATTCATCTAACATTTGAATAATAAGATCTTTTTTTTTTCAAATGCATTTCTTGAATTTATAACAGTCTTTATGATCTCTTCAGTAGTTTTAATAAAGTAAATTATCAACGTAAACTGCAATAATGGTAATCTGGGTTCTAATATAAATACATGGGCATATAAGATTATTTGCAAATTCTTCTTTAAAAAGATACTCACTGATTCAATTATACCACATGGTCCGGATTGTTTTAACCCATATAAAGATCTTTGAAATTTTATAAAATACATACTCCTAAATGTACTTAGATTAGATGCTTCAAGTATTGTATGTCATGCTCTAATGATCCTTATAAATATGCAGTGATCACATCCATCAACTGCATATCTAATACTTTTGTAATAACCAAACCGATTAAAAATATGAATGTGATTGCATTTATAATAAGGAAATATGGTTCCTCATAACTAATCCCGAGTTTCTACAGGAAACCTTGTGCGACAAATTGTACAGTACAATTTCATTTTTCATTACGCTTTCGTATAAATACTCACTTATATTTCATAGGCATTACACCCTTTGCTTTTGGACAACATGTCCAAATATCTCTCGCTTTACTAGCAAGTTTAATTCAGTTTCAATAGCTGTTTTTCATTTTGGCCAATCATTTCTACGTCGACATTCTTCAACGATTCTTTACTCACTTTCTTCATTATTTCTGGTAATGTCAATGGTCATTTTATATAAAAATATGTTGTTGATAACAGTTTAATTTCTATCTATAATTTTTCCAATACTCATGAAATATATTGAGATCTTATTTTTCATCTCTAGGGAAAAACATTTTATGAAACACTTTTTCAGGAGGTTTGTACTTTTTAGGAAGTTTGTACTTTTCAAGAGTTTCCTCTTTAGGAGTTTCCTCTTCAGGAGGTTTGTACTCTTCAGGAATTACCTCTTCAAGAGGTTTTCTCTTCAGGATTTTCTTTTTCTGTACAGAAAGTTTAGATAAATCTTATTTCTTGTTTTGTGAGTACGGTTTCTTCAAGGGCACCGATTTCTTTTCTTTTGCACCAATAAGTTTTCAACACTTCAAGTGTGTCTCAGACTCATCTATTGCTATTTTAACAACTTGTTCTTCAAGGATTTCAATTCTTGCTTAAATATTAACAACAGTAATATATGATTTTACAACACCTTTGTGTCAGTAAATACATCAAGTAATTAATTTGCAACACTTTGCAAATAGGTAATCCTCTGAACTTCTGGTTCACATTGATTTGTAAAAGGATCGAATTTAGACAGGGTTTTATTATCTCAAGTAATTTCTTATTATACTTTAGGCACCGATATTTCATTATTTTAAAACATGATAAAATATTAATAAGCTTATATATAAAAACTTAGTTTAAGTGAATCAAGTGTTTGGCTATACAACAGGTACGTGACCAATGTTCAGTCATACCATATCTAGGGGTGTAACCGGTCCGATTCGATCCAGTTTTGAACAAAATTAATAACCGAACCGATACCACTGGTTTTGCATTTTTTAAAACCGATTACGCCCCGATTATCCCCCAAAATTGGTTGTACCGGTTTTACCGATTCCGGTCTGATTTTTTGATTTTAATAAAATGTAAATTTATAAAAAACCAATTTATTTAAAAAAAAAACTGGTTTGAAAATTCTGTTTTAGTCAAAAAATTGTAATCCATTACAAAAATCTATTTTAGTAAAAAAAAACTGTTATATAAAAAACTGCATTAAAAAAAACTGCTATAAAATAAAATTATTCTATAAAAAATTATTCTATAAAAAAAATATGCTTTAGCAAAATTTGCTATAAAAAAAACTGCATTAGAAAATCTATTATAAAATAAAAAACTGTTATATAAAAAATCTACATTATTTCATATCTAATTATAATTTATATTATTATATATAGCATTGGATATACTATATAATAATACTAAAAAAAATGAACAGGTTTGGTCTTAAAATGGACGGAACTGGAACCAAATCGATATTACCCGATTTTTTAATTTATGAAATCAGTACCGAACTGGATTAATCCAGAACTGAAATTTTTGATCCAGTTCGGTTCGGTTTGGGCTAGTTCTTCGGTTTTCCAGTTTAAATTTACACCCCTAACCATATCTATGACAAACATTTTCATCTTTTAATGAAGAATTATTCTGATAGTTTTTACCCTTTTTCGAGTTGAATCACTTCTAGTGATATGGTATATTATTATCATCTTTAGTGTTGTCGCTTTTGGGACTAACACTTCTATAATTTTTCTACTACGTTTACGCCATTGATTTTTTTGAAATGATGCATCGTTCACTCTGGGAATGGTGTAAATTCAATATCATTAATATGATGTAACTAGTGATTTATTAACAAAAATTCATTATTTAGCTCAATCACTAGAAGACAAAATAAGAGTTCAGAATATTTGTTGAACTTTCGCTCTCGATATTGCTGTTGCAGGAGCACATTCGAGACATAAAAAATAATATATGTCTTCTTTGAAAAATATTATCATTAGTGACTTTCTCACTGCATAATTTTAATATTGAGCTGATTTTAAAGAGTGCAGAATTATATTCATTACTACTCATAAAATCTTGTAACTTCAAGTACAATAAGTCATAAAAAGATTTTTCACCATGAGATACACAGTACGGTCCTGCATGGACACGTGATTTTCTTCTTTAATTATATTTCCTAAATTCATTATATCTAAATAGATCTTATCAAGAATTTTAGATAAATAATTTTTTCTAGAAATGTCAATAATAATAAATCTCAATTTTATAAGATTTGACATTTTCTATATATATGAATCACAAAAATAAATCTGTAGATCTAGAAATATATTCACATAATTATTAGAATAAAAATATAATTTTATCAAATAATATTCAGTAATATTACTTTTAATATTCATCTTAAGGAGTGTAAATAATATACTAAAAAACTGACTATTAGCTTTAGTATCGTTAGAATTTCGTGTTGATAACGTGTTATAAAATTAAAAAATAAATTATTACAAGAGAAATATAAAATAAATTTTTAAAAATTGATTTTTTTTTTTATAAATTTTTCTTATGAATTTTAAAATGATTGACATTCATATTTATAGATATTAAAATTATTATATAAATTATAAAATAATAATAATAAAGTCATTCTTGTTATGAATTATAAATGAACGAACGAAACGGCGCCGCCCTCTGTCCCACCACTAAATTATGTGAATGACCCCACCACTATTATTTTAAAATCTGCATAGTGACTTGCATAGTGACTTGCATAGTAACTTCAACGCCTATAAATATGGGCTTCAGTTGTAATGAAATTCATAAGAAAATATAAATAGAGAAAGAAAGTTTCAGTTCTTAAGAGTTTCTTTTATATTTCTCTTGCAATAGTAGTAATTTTCTTTTTAGTTTTATAACACGTTATCAGTACGAGGTTCTACCGATACTGAAGCTAATGGTCTTCTACTTCAAGTAAGTTTTTCAATATATTATTTGCAGTCCTTGAGATAAATATTGAAGGTAATATTTCTGAATATTACTTGATAAAATTTTATTTTTATTCTCATGATAATGTGAATATATTTCTTAAATTTACAGATTTATTTTTGTAATATAATGTCAAATATTGAGATTTATTACTATTGACATTTCTGAAAAATATTATTTATCCAGGATCCTTGATGAGATCTATTTGGATATAATGTTGAACTTGAAAGATACAATCATAGAAGAAAACCATGTGTCCCTGAAGGACCGTGCTGTGTATCTCATGATGAAAAATCATCTTACTATGTGAAATAAATTGAGAGAGTGATATAAACACCAGAAGATGTAATCCTCTCAAAAGATCATTATGATTTATTGCACCTGAAGTTGCAAGATTTTAAGAGTGGTATTGAATATTCTGCACTCTTTAAAATCAGCTCAATATTAAAATTATACAGTGAAAATGTCACTGATGATGATATATAAAAGAAGACATTATTTTTCATACCTCGAATGTGCTCCTGCAGTAGCAATATCGAGAGTGAAAGTTCAACAAATATTCTGAACTTTTGTTTTGTCTTCCAGTGATTGAGCTAAATAATGAGTTTTTGTTACACCAGTTACGTCCTATTAATGATATTGAATTTACACAATTCCCAGAAGTGAATGGAAACTAAGGGCGTAGACGTGGTAGAAAAATTATATAAGTGTTAGTCCTAAAAGCGACAACACTAAAGATGATAAAAATATATCGTATCACCAGAAGTGATCAAACTCAGAGAAGGGTAAAAGCCCTCAGAATAATTCTTCATAAAAAGATGAAGATGTTTGTCATAGATGTAATATGACCAAACAGTAGTCACGTACCTGTTGTACGGTCAATCACTTGATTTATTTATACTAAGTTTTTATATATAAGCTTATTAATATTTCATCATATTTTGAAATAATGAAATATCGGTGCCTGAAGCACGACAAGAAATTACTTGGGATAATAAAGTCCTGTTTAAATTTGATCCTCTTACAAATAAATGTGAACCAGAAGTTCAGAGGATTATTTATCTGCAAAGTGTTGCAAATAAATTACATGATGTATTTACTGACACTAAAGGTGTTGTAAAATCATATATTACTGCTGTTAATGCTTAAGCAAGAATTGAAGTCCCTGAAGGACGAGTTGTTAAAACAGCAATAAATGAGTCTAAGATACACCTGAAGCTTTGAAGACCTATTGGTGCACAAGAAAAATAAAAATCGGTGCTCATGAAGAGACCGTATTTTCTGTATAAAATATAATCCTCCTGAAGAGTAAACCTCCTGAAAAGGTAACTCTTGAAGAGTGTAACTCCTGAAGAGAAAACTCCTGAAGAGTATAACTCCTGAAGAGAAAACTCCTGAAGAGTATAAACCTCCTGAAGAGGAACCTCCTGTAGAGGTGTTTCATGAAATGTTTTCCCCTGGAGAGGAACAATGAGATCTCAATACATTTCATGAGTACTGGAAAATTTATGGATAGAAATAAAACTGTTGTCGACAACATATATGATAACACTTGATATTACCAGAAGTAATGAAAAAAGTGAGCCAAAAATCGTCGAAGAATGTCGACGTAGAAATGATTGGCCAAAATGGAAAGCAGTTATTAAAACTGAATTAAACTTGCTAGTGAAGCGATATGCATTTGGACCTGTTGTCCAAACACCAAAGGGTGTAATATTTGTCAGATATAAGTGAGTATTTATACCAAAGCGTAATGCGAAATGAAATTATGCGGTATAATTTGTCGCACAAGGTTTCCAGTAGAAACCCGAGCAATTATGAGGAAACATATTTCCTTGGTATGAATGCAATCACATTCATATTTTTAATCGATTTGGTTATTACAAAAGGATTAGATATGCAGTTAATGAATGTGATCACTGCATATTTATAAGCATCATTAGATTATTACGATACTTGAAGCATCTAATCCAAGTACATTTAGGAGTATGTACTTTATAAAGTTTCAAAGATCTTTATATGGGTTAAAGCAATCCGGACACATGTTGTATAATTGAATCAACTAGTATCTATTGAAAGAAGGATTTAAGAATAATCCTATATGTTCATGTGTTTTATCAGAATCCGGATTCGTCATTATTGCAGTTTACGTTGATGATTTACCTTGTTAGAACTCTTGAAAAGATTACAAGGGTTGCTATAAATTCAAGGAATGCATTTGAAAAGGAAAGATCTTATTATTCAATTCATAGATGAGTTACAAGAATTTGAGACTTCTAGCCTCATCTCTCAAATGCATTTGCTCTTCATAAAGCAACATACCATCCTTATCTAAAGGATTAGGCAGTCGAAATGAAGAGGCAAGTAAGGATTTTAAATCCTTATTCTCCTGCTTTAAGTCTGCAATTTTTTTGTCAGACTCTTGAACGAGTCGTTGAAGTACAGAAACCTTCTCGTTAAGCTCCTCAATCTCACGATTTTTTGATTGTAATCGGTTGGAAAATCCAACAATAGAGGAGGAGTATCGGGTGCCGAGAGTCACCAGCTCATAAACAGCTTCACGATCTGACTTATTAGCCAGATCATTTGCTTGCTGCAACATGGCACCTGCGGAAGATGCAGGAATAACTTGTAATTGAGGTGAAGGATACCTCATATGTTGATCGTGAGAAATAGTAAAAGGAAATTGATGAGCCATTGGAAATTTGTAAAATAAGAATACAAATACAGATGAATTATAGATATGAGAAGAAGATTTGATGCGTACTAAATGAAGCTAAAGACGGTTCTTATAGAAATGGAAATAAGAACAAGACAAACCATCATCTCTTCAAATCTCACTTTACAAGATATGCTGGATGCATAATTTCAAAAGCCAGCGAGATTAATTACAGCTATCCCTATTTTCTTGTAAACGCTGAACCTCTGCCGTTAGCTGCTGTTGTTGACTTTGTATCTGAGCTCTCTCTCGTTCCAGCTCTTCTATTCGTGTTTTCAGGTCACGAGAATACCAGTCTACAAGTTTCTTCAGCTCCTTGTTTTCTTGTCTTAAATCTTTATTTTTACTATCTTTAGTTGCAAGCGTTTGATGCAACGCAGATATTTGAGTTTTAAGATGATCAACCTCACTCGTTCTCGCCAGTAGCCTCTGAGACATGGTTGTAAGAGATGCAGCATATTGAGCACTGAGGGTTCTTGATGCTGCAACAATTTCAGGATCAGATTTACTAGATAGATATATCTCTGCTCCTATCATGGTGTTTACAGCCTCAGAAGAAAATATAAGTGGTTGAGGTATAAAAGGTTCATGGTTTAAATCTGGGACATTAGAATTTCTATCAGACATAATATCGTTCTGGATGAACAACAACTGAATCTATGAGGAATGTGAAATCTTTTTGCTGGAGTAAACCAATGGTAAAATTGGTTATATTTAAACAACAACCCGAAACCTTCAAATCTCTTCAAGATCTCGTTTGTCCACAATGTCAAGCGGATTTGATTTTCCGCCGAACCGATAATATTAAATCTCAAAGCTTTTACAGCTTTTAGCATACATAGATAGTTTCCAATGTTATTTCCGCCGTATATAAACAAGTTCTTCCTAATAACGCCGAATGAGGGGGAGAAAATTTTAGATGAAAATATTATCACACTCTCTCTAATGCATTATTTAGTTGGAGATCGTGTTTGAATTCTTAACTTGTTATATATATACTGAAATCATATTTGCTTATTACTTGAAACACTAACGCATATTATCAGGGGGAGTTTAAGTATTACTGCAGGTATCGGATTTCTATTAAGTTTGTCAACCAGATATTATTTTTCATCTTCAAATCACTCAGAGATTATTGCAATTCATGAAACAAGTCAAGAGTATATTTGGCTGAGATCAATGACTCAACAATTTTATACGAAGAAAATGCTACTTGTATCACTCAAATCAAAGGAGGATATATCAAATATACGATCAAGTGATAACCTGGCAGATTTATTCACGAAGACATCACCAACTGCGACATTCAAGAAAATTGTGCAGAATATTAAAATGTGAAGACTCAAAAACTATTGTCATGCACTTTCCAGGGGGAGTAAAAGTCCTGAAGACTTGTGCTGATTGTACTCTTTTTCCTTCGCTAAGGTTTTATCCCATTGGGTTTTCCTTTGCAAGGTTTTAATGAGGCAATCTTAAAGCACTTGTGGATACATAAAAAGACTGTACTCTTTTTCCTTCGCCATTGGTTTTTCTTCCCACTGGGTTTTTCCTTGGCAAGGTTTTAACGAGGCAGATTCTTTATGGGTGGTCATTCAAGGGGGAGTGTTATGAATTATAAATGAACGAACGAAACGGCGCCGCCCCCTGTCCCACCACTAAATTATGTGAATGATCCCACCACTATTATTTTAAAATCTGCATAGTGACTTGTATAGTGACTTGCATAGTAACTTGCATAGTAACTTCAACGCCTATAAATATGGGCTTCAGTTGTAATGAAATTCATAAGAAAATATAGAGAGAGAAAGAAAGTTTCAGTTCTTAAGAGTTTCTTTTATATTTCTCTTGCAATAATAGTAATTTTCTTTTTAGTTTTATAACAATTCTTTAAATTATTGAGGGACGAAGATTGTTTTTAATAATTTATGACAATAAAATAATTTTTATATTTTTGAGATAAACTTATACTACATCTCGTATTTTTTGGTTAGACCACTGCTAATGCTCTAAGCCCTAGCGCCGGTCAAGCCGTGACGCTTTGCCCAATACTTGTTTGTTCAGCTTTCGACGAGTCTTGGCAGTGGCAGCGGGTGTGTCCCACGCGCCGCTGCTCCGCTCCCTCTGCAATTTCCCTCTTCTCTCGTTCTCGGCCTTTATCTCCGGTTCGGAATCCCCGATCAGGTACGCTGCTGGCTATCCCATGCACATCCACTAGCGGCCCCCCACTTCCCCCTCCCACATTTGGTCAAATTTTCGCAAACTTTGAAGTCGACGTGTCGATTTTTTTTCGTTCGGTTTTTCGTTCCCGCATGGCATCAATTTTGAAACCTATTGGGTCACTTACCGTTAAACTCGTATTTTCCTTCCGTTTTCAATTGTTTGGTTGTTAAGAAAACGAAGGAGGTGTGAAGGAAATCTTTTGGAGCTTTGAGTATGGCTAGCTCTCATCTTGTAAAAACTATTTGATGGAGGCTCAGAAATTCTTATTTTATTTTTCTTACTTGTCCGTTGCTTAAAGGAGCATTTACTCTAACGCCGGTAAATTTTTGTTGAAATGCTGGTGGATACTCACTTTCTGACAAACACTCGTTTTAGCTATGCATTTTAGCATATTGTGGGAGAAGTATATAGCTTGAACCAGTGGTGGAATTAGGATTTGGTGCTTGGAGAGCGATTGACAAAGTGTATGATATATATGAATACACGTAATATGCGTATTTTGCATATCACTATATAAAAAATATTAATCATACGTCATGAAATTGAATTAAAAAAATAGATGTTTATAAATAATCTTATAAGATAATTTCAGAGATTTAGGTGTTAGTGAACTGAAAAGTTAGAATAGAATTATGTGAATATTGGAATCTGGGAGAATAATTTCAGTAAAACTTTTGAAGGTGTGAGTATTGGGGGGCTAATTTCAGTAAAAAGCTTGAAAACAAGAAAAAAATTGTACTTATCTATCTATGTACCATATTAATTTTATTTTTTAAATATTGGGGGGGGGGAATAGGCCCCCCCCCCAAACATGCATGTGGTTTCGCCCCTGGCTTAAACTTAGCGCAAAACCAAGATTAGTGTAATTACTTCATTGTGTTATTTCATAGCTAAGTTTTCGCATTCGAAGTGAGTATTTTTCGGTAACTTATCAAAAACATATTATATTTTTCTAAGAACTAAAACTTCATTACATTATGCAAAGACGCTCAGCCAGGTACATACGTGTATCCAAGAGAGTTACCTATTTAAAAGTTAGGAAAAGATACAAGAAATTCATTAAAAGTTAATAGAAGCTGTTCAAAGATATTAGTAAAAACTAAAGTTTTGAAGTCCTCCAGCGTTAGTTCAAGATCCTCAAAATTTTTGTTATTCATTTTTATACAAATACATCACACCAAACAAGTAGGAACCATCTTTCACACCACTGCAATTCTTGAACTTCTTCCTAATTCTCTCCAAGTATAGAAAAGATTGCCCTTCTGGGCAAGATCCAAGCCAAACTAATCCGTTTCAAGAAGTCACTTTACCAAGCTTTTTCCATCCGCTATAAAGTAGAAGACGATCAAAGAATTTGCACTTCTCTTGCCATGCAACTATAATCAGCGAGTATTGTATTGCACATAGACATGTATTTCAAAATTGAAATTACATGTGCTTTTGATTTGTTTGCAGGCCAATTTTGGTTATTAATTATTTACCAGACATTTAACTAAAGGCTGAGTTGATGCAGTTGTGGTGGAGTGCTAATTACTGTTTTGCAGCACTGCAGCTTTGTTTTATTTTTACATGGTATGCAAATAATTATTATTTCTGTCCAAAGAGATGATTGAATGTATCTGCATACAAACATGCACACACACACACACACGCATGTATTTATATATATTCATATTCACATTTCAATTATATAGGGTATCTCAGATGCAAATGGTGAGAAAGCAGTAGTGCCAAAGGAGGAGATCTTGGACTTTGAGTTATCACCCAATACCTTGTACTCAAGGCATGTTGGGGTAATGCCTTTTCTTTCAAGTTTTTTGTATGGTTCATAATGTTTGCTAATTTCCAGCACTTATTACTTTATCTAATGAGATTATGGGAGCATAACCAAAAGACATAACCAAGAGACAGTTGTATGTACATATATATATTTTGGTAAGTAATAAGAAACTTTATTCCCAAGAATAGGCAAAGCCCAAGTACATGGGGCATAACCAAAGGACAAACCTACATTTTTCTAATAAGAAAAGAAAATGTAAAACAAGTTCTGGATGTACATATGTATATATATATATATTTCGATAAATGCTAATATATATATGTTTTTGTACGTGTGTGTGTTCATATTCATATTTCAATTCTATAGGGTGCCTCAGATTCAAATGGTGGGAAAGCAGTGCTGCCAAATTCAAAGGAAGAAACCTTGGACTTCGAGTTTCCACCCAATACCTTGTACTCAAGGCATGTTGGGGTACGGCCTTTTCTTTCAATTTGGTGGTGCTTTTATGGTTCATAATGTTTGCTAATTTTCCGAAACCAAATGCTAGAAAAATTGTTCGGATTTGTGGTGTATGCTGTTCTTTCTTAACAGCTCTATTTTGGTAACTTCTCTTTATTATTATTTTTATTTTGCAAAGTTTTCTGCTATCTGAAGGGTATTATTTCTTACGCTTTTGCAATATTTTTATTTTTTGAACTTCAGAAATATCCACTACATTTGGGAGTTTCTGCTGAATGAGTAATTTTACTCCTTTAAGTTCCTTCTCTTGTTCTGTTCTTCCTTTATAATTACAGGACAATGTTGCAAGTTCATCTGGAAGCAACATAAGATCATTCTTTATAGGCATGGGATTCTTACCATCTCTTGTTGACAAAGCGGTTGAAGAAAATGGTATGGTATAAGTGTAGACTTTTTCTGGTTTGTCATGTTGAAAATAAGGAGGCAATTTAACCCCTAGGAGTTGGCTTAATTGCTAAGAGCCTTGCTCTTGGTGGTATACTCCTTCCATGTCTAAGGTTCAAACCCGTTTGTAAATGATTTCTAGGAGCTATCGGACTGAGTAAGTTTTTCCTTAAATTATCCAAGTTGCACTTGTGGCAAACTCCTTATCAAGGGCTTGTTCCCCTCAGGTTAGTCGGGGCTTTGTTCTCGAACACCCGGTATTATTAAAAAAATAGGGAGGCAATGATGATGTGAACAATGGCATCTACTTGACTAAAAATTAGGGATTAAAGCCATGTTAATGCCATAAATCCTTTGCTCCTTGGCTTCACCTTCACCCCCAAGATACCTGTTACATATAATTTCTCCCTTCTATTTTAACTTTACATAATTGTAATCATGTCAATAACTTCACCATGATTTTTATTGACTAACATCTTCTCTTCTCTTATATCTAGGTGAAGACAATGTTGACTTGTTATTGGAAACCCTCTTTGCATATTCTGTAAGTAAACAAATAATTTCCTTATCTTATCTTTGTCATTTCAGCCTGAAGAAAATTTTATAAAATTGTTTGACTTGCTTTTGGTTCTTATGTTGGCATGCTTAATAGAACCTTGGAATTTGTCTTAGTGGCTATATTGCATTCCATAGGTCCACAAAACCTCTTATCCCTTTGTTGGTAGAATGATAGTTTTGTTTTTTTAGTACATCGTGACATTATCTATGTCAATTTTACAAAGTAATGAATTAAGCTGAACTTTTTGCCAAGGCGATGATAAAATCTTTTGTGAATTGCATCAATCGTGTCTAATTGACCAAAGTATGTGTTCTGGAACGCGATGCGATGCAAGTCTCTTCTTGTTGCAGATGTGACAAATAAAAGTTGAACAATTTGAATCTTTCTATTCACTGTGACAAATAAAAGTTGAACAATTTGAATCTTTCGGTCCCGCAAGGGTTAAAGAGTTACTTCCTATCACTTAAACTTACATTTCAGCAGTATAATTATAGATTCCAAATTCCCAAAATCATAAAGAAATCTTGATTCAAACTAATTTCCTCAATATAACAATTCCCAAAATGCTAAGTCATCACAATACAATAAAATTGCTTAATAAGCTCCGCCAATACTTATAAAGAAATTCTCTATGCTTAATCTATCATTCTTAAGTCATCTCACCCAATGCTTTATAATCTTATCATTGGCTGAAATATCCAAACTCATCTGAAAAATATTGAAAGATAAGGGGTGAGCTATCAACTTAGTAAGCAATGAGTATATATGCTAGTATGTAAACACGAGCATTTATAACTACACCATACAAAACAAAACATTTACTTCCAGAGTAAGGAAACCAAACTTTTACTTTCAAAATGTAGAAAACAAACTTTTACAAAACATCAGAGCGAAGCTTTCAGAAATCATTTTTATTAAAAAAAAAAAAATCATGTGGCATATAGAGTCTAAAATATCTCATTAAAACAAGATATTATGTTTAACCCTCGTGGTAGGGTTGTGCGACATTTATAACCCGTGATCAGGCCATATATCCACTATTTTTTTTTATAAGTAAAATATTATAGATATCAAAAGGAGTATCCAAGTACACTAGATGTATACAAGAAAACACCTATCCCATACTAGATAACTCATAATAATCCCAAAAAACTTGTAAAAACTAGCCAAAATACGTCAAACCCAAGTAAGAATGAAACACCCTGTTGAGAAAAGCTGGGGGAGATGTTTATCTTATGAAGCCTAGGATCCTATCATTGAATGTGAGGGAGATCAATGATGTTAATAAGCGATTTCGCATCCAATCCCTTCTTCGTAGTTGGAAGGTCGATATTGTGTGCCTCCAAGAGACCAAATTGCATATTGTGGAAAGAAGCACCATACGCAGCCTATGGGAAAGTGTGTTTGTGGGGTGGAGATATTTAGCATCGTCGGGGGCTTCAGGTGGTGTGTTGTTGATGTGGGACAATAAAGTGGTTGATGTAGTAAATGTGTGCACTAGGCTTTTCTCCATTGCCATATATTTCAGGAATATAGAGGATGGGTGGGAATGGGCTCTTGCAGGAGTGTACGAGCCTAATGGTGATAGAGATCGAAGGTCCTTTGTGGGAGGAAATGGCGGGTCCGTATTCCTTATGGGAAATCCCTTGGGTCATGTGTGGGGATTTTAATGTGATACGTTTCCCGAGTGAGAGGGAAGGAGCTTCTTCGCTAACAAAGGGCAATGGAGGAATTCTTGGAACTGATCTTTGAGCTTAATCTAATTGATCCTCCTCGATTAGGGGGCGCTATACATGGTCTAATAGGCAAGGGGGGTCATGACTGGACAAATTCCTAATCTCCTCCTTGTGGGAGACACAGTTCCCAGAATTATGTTAGAAAAAATTACTGTGGGTTTGCTCAAATCACTTCCCTATTTTGCTAGATTGTGGAGGTATCCAAGGGGAGAATGGTTATTTCAAATTCGAGAACATGTGGCTTCCAGCGGCTGATTTTGAGGAAAGGGTGCGGAATTGGTGGACATCCTATTCCTTTCAAGGATCCTCTAGTTTCATTATGGCCCAAAAATTTAAAGCCCTAAAGCTAGACCCAAAGAGGTGGAATAAGGAGGTGTTCCAGCATACGGATGAGCAAAAGCGACTTCTTTGGGAGGAGCTGAATTCGCTAGAGGATGGAGAGGCTAATGTAGCTACACCGTTGAGAAAAGCCGAGGTGGTGGCGGAATTAGAGCGGGTCTTGCTTTTGGAAGAAATATCTTGGAAAAAAAATCTAGGGTGATGTGGTTAAATGAGGGCGATAAATGTACCAAGTTCTTTTATAAAATGGCCAATTCACACAGGCGAAACAACGCCATTGAGGTTCTCCAATTGGGCCAACAGCGTATAATACCCAAGAAGAGATCTAGGATTATATTGTGAGCTATTATGTTGAGCTCCTCAAGGAGACGGCGGAGTGGCGGTCGGAGTTGGATGGTTTGGCTTTTGATCAGTTGAACGACAACGACTATCACAAGATGGTTGGAGAGACTGTTTGAGGAAGTTGAAGTGCATCAAGTGGTGCGGACAATGGGTAAAGATAATGCCCCGGGCCCCGACGGTTTTACTATGGCTTTCTTCCAAGAGAGTTGGGATGTGGTGAAGGATGTAGTGATGGAGGTCTTTCATGAGTTTTATCTTAGTCACAGGTTTGAAAAATCCCTTAATGCCACCTTTATTGCCCTAATCCCTAAGGTGGCGGGCGCTGGAGTTGAAGGATTTCCGTCCATTAAGTTTAGTTGGAAGCATGTATAAAATCATTTCGAAGGTTCTTGCTAGTAGGATGAAGGTGGTGATGGAAAAAATCATTTCCAAACCACAAAATGCCTTTATGCGAGGCCGCCTAATATTGGATGTAGTGCTGATAGCAAATGAGTGTTTGGACAACCGACAAAGAGATGGTATTCCGGGAGTACTATATAAGTTGGATATGGAGAAGGCTTATGACCACGTGAATTGGGAGTTCTTGCTATATATGTTGAAACGTTGTGGCTTTAGTGATAAATGGTGCAAATGGATCTTCCATTGTGTGTCGACTGCTCGTTTCTCTGTGCTGGTGAATGGCAAACCGTGTGATTTTTTCCCAAGTACGAGGGGGCTGAGACAAAGGGATCTTTTATCCCATTTTCTATTTGTCATAGTAATGGAGGCCTTGAGTAGAATGATGGATGCCGCTGTTCGGGGAGGATTTCTTGCTGGTTTTACTGTGGATAATAATAACAGTGCTATATCCATCTCCCATTTATTGTATGCGGATGATACCTTATTATTCTGTGATGCGGACATCAATCATATACAAGCGCTACGGGCTGTTCTTTTGTGTTTTGAGGCAATTTCGAGCCTCAAGGTAAATTTGGGAAAGTCGAAATTGGTTCCAGTAAAGAAGGTGGCGAATATCACACATTTAGCTGAGATATTGGGGTGTAAAGCGGCTGCCTTACCAATGAGATACCTTGGACTCCCTCTTGGCGCATCTTTTAAAGCAACTTCTATTTGGGATGGTGTAATAGAGAAAGTGGAAAAACATATGTCGGGATGGAAGCAGCTTTACCTCTCCAAGGGAGGGAGATTAACTCTCATCAAAAGTACCCTTTCCAATCTACCCACATACTACCTCTCTCTTTTCCCTTTATCGGTGGGGGTAGCCAAACGAATAGAAATATTTTTTAAAGAGTTCCTGTGGGGGGCTTAGGGGAGGAGCAAAAATTTGATCTAGTGGGATGGCCAAAAGAGTATAATCTAAAGGAGATGGGCGGTTTGAGGATACGTAGATTGATCACTTTTAATAAAACACTTTTAGGAAATTGGTTGTGGAGATTTAATACGAAAGAGGACTCGTTGTGGAGAATGGTTGTGGTGGGGAAGTATGGATGTGAATGGGGATGTTGGAGCTCTAAGGAAGGCTGAGGGCCGTATGGTGTGAGTCTTTGAAAGTTTATCTAGAAGTAGTAGAAGGTGTTTGCAAAACACACCACCTTTGAGGTTGGTGATGGTTCAAGAATTAAATTCTGGTTTGATAAGGGGTGTGGAGAAAGAACACTAGCTGCAACATTTCCTAGAGTTTTCAGCCTAGTGGAAAATCAACAAGTGGTGATTTCTGATGTGTTGTGTCGCAACAATGGCACAATGTGTTGGAATCTAACATTTTCCAGAAATAGTCAGGATTGGGAAGTGGTTGAGATAGCAAATTTTTACTGCTTTATTTACTCCAGGTAGGTTGGAGGTAATGGAAGAGATAGGTTCAATGTTTTGAATACCGTACCGGTACTGGTACCGGTCAAGTCACTGAAACGAAATATTTCTGTACCGTTACCGTTTCGTGGTCTGTTTCGAAATAATTTATACATAAATAAATTATATATATAAATACAATTATAAATTATATTTCAAAATAATAGTTAATATAAAAATAAATTATATAGATAAATATATATATGTAATTAATTTAGTCTAAATTGAGGTTAAAACATAGTAAAAAATTTAAAAAAAAAAAAAAAAAACTGGGAAGGCCGAAATCCGGTACAGCCAAAACGAAATATGATTTTTTTTGTACCGGCCAACTGGCCGGTATGGAAAATTCTGGCCGTACCGGCCGGTACGGCACGATATTTAAAACACTGGATAGGTTGCTGTGGATCCACTCCAAAAACAAGAAATTTTCAGTAAAGTCCTTCTACAAGACATTGCATGAACAGCAGCCGGTTGTGTTTCCGTGGAAGACAATTTGGAGAGTCTCGGTGCCACCAGTTACTGTTTTTACATGGACAGCAGCATTAGGTGCAATCTTGACGGCTGACAACCTAAGAAAAAGAGGGGTGATTGTTGTGGAATAGTGTTACCTGTGTAAGAGAAGTGGGGAAACAGCTGATCATATTTTCCTGCATTGTGATGTGGTAAGGGAGTTATGGAATGGTCTTCAACAGAGGGTTGGATTGTCTTGGGTTATGCCCAAGAGTGTTGAGGCGCTCTTAGCTTGCTGGAAAAGGTATCATCAATGCGCTAAGATGGCTGTGACGTGGCGAATAATCCCACCATGTTTATTATGGTGCCTATGGATGGAAAGAAATGAGAGATGCTTCAACAACCAAGAGAGGAACATGGGGGAAATCTGGGATTTTTTTGTATCCTCTTGGTACAACAGTTTTCTGCTATTGTAATGAAGGGAGGGAATGTTCAAGAGTTTTTGAGTTCTTTTCAGCTTGCTAAAATGTAACTAGTAGTCTTTTTGTATACCCCCAGTGTACATGGGCACTGCTTAGTTGTATTCAATCAATAAAGTTTATCATTACTAATAAAAAAAAAAGAATGAAACACCCCTCCCCAACCCCAACCCAAAAAACCCTCTAAGCAAACATCATACCCTCCCTTTAGACTAATACTCCACCCGAAACACCCTCTATGAGAACATCATGCCCTCCCTTTAGTCTTCCAACTTGAGCTACTGCCAAGAGCATCACAATTGATTCCCCAAGAAAGACACTGTAACTCCCTGTTTTTCTTAAAACCTAATTTGGAGTCACGCGAGTGACTCGCTTCAATCATAGTGAGATGGCTTTAAATTGATCTTCACATCCTCCATGTGAGATTCCCATGACATGCTGAATCTTGTAAACCTTTTGCAAAACCAAATTCAATGATGATCCAAGGGGAGAAAGAGATACCAAGGGCACAACATCTTCTCCCGAAACACCATGTCCAAAGCCTTCATCCTCGCAAGGCACCAATGGCAAACCCTTATTCAAATCCCGTACGTCCTCAACAACTCCAATGGTACTATCCATTTGAGATTCTAGGTTGGCAACAAGTCCCTTCAACTCTGACAACCCTGTATGAGCCACTTTGACGGACATTACATCTCTTTTAGAGCTCAATATTACACTATTATCTTTTAACTCTGACGTGTGAGCCATTGTTTTTTCGAAATTGACCAAGGGTATAACACCGATTATCAATCTTTTTTGTATTATTTGTGGCGAAGGGCATTCTCTTTTGACCAATACCTGATGTACACTCAACTTCAAATAACCTTCCTTTTCTTTTGACCTGCCAGACTCTCTTGGATCTAGTTATAGGGATAGGACCAAATCCAATTTTCTGTTTTCTTTTATCTGAGCTTAGAGGATTCGAGCCTATCCTATGCTTGTTTCTTGCGATCTTGTTGCCTCCAACTAAAGGTAAATCTATTTTCGAAGATAGGAAAGCAATCGCTGCCTTTAACTCAACAAGCTGGGTTTCCATCCCTTTTAGTGTTTTGTGCATCACATAAAGTTGATTTTGGGCTTGCATGATTTGCAAACCACTTACATAGTTCCCTTCACTCTGAGACCCCGAAGCTTGACCCGTCGTCAAAACTGCTGCATATGATTGACTTTGAGACCCCAATTTCTTGCAATCTTTTTTATTCACCTCCAGGTTGATATTCTCATGATTGGATGTCCTCTTCTGGCTTACCTTCTTCGACCCATCTGCATGAAAGGAAAAAAAAAAAAATCCGCAGCTTTGCGTAGTTCAACAGCAAACTTCTTCCAACCCTTCAAGAATGACTACAACACTCTGTTGGCCTCCACCATGTTCAATGATAGTTAGATATCTGTCATGTACATTAGAGTATCATTGAACCATATATGCTCAATTTCTTTCACGTAAATGTTTTGAGAATTCTAGATCTCTTCCCTCCTATAATGCTACTTCCATCGTGGCCACGAGCCATCTTATACCACTATGACCCATAACTAGAGACCTCCAAACCCTTCTGCTCCTCTCCATAATGTTCAAAGAGAACCTCCATGCTTTTGGTAAAATTTCAAAAGCCTTTGATTCCACCCAAAATTGGACCAGCTGCCCCATGTTAATATCAAAATTTTGATAGCAAATGCAGGGGCTTCCCAAGCTTTATTTCTGATTTCGTGCAGTGATACACTCAGAATGCAAGACAAATCTGGTGCACCGAAGAATGGTGTGATACCAGATCTACACCGAAATTGAAGCAGCCAAAAAATATGGTCGTCAGAGATAGAATGATGTCGGAGTAGTCCTAGTAGCCTAGTTGGGGCGAGCAACTCTCTTTGCGTCGACTAAAGGACAAAAAGTAGTTGAAAACTCAAAAGTTCAGCTCGCTAGAGGAAGGACTGACGTCGGACTGCCCTCGGCAAAGTCGCTGGGACCCATCGACCTTGTTTGCAATGGCGATGAGTGGTCACTCGTTGGCTGGGATAGGCACGTCGTCCTCTTTCCGTAGAAATGAAAAAAATTTGGATGGTAGGAAAAGGGTCGCCAGAGAAGGGATCGATGCTGGACGGCCTTCGTCGAAGTCACCGGAGTCCATCGACCTTGTCTGTGCCGGCGGTGAGGAGTCACACGCCGGCTAGGGGTGACAACTAAGGATGGTGTCGCTAGGGTTTTCTCTCTCTGGGTTTTCCTAACCTACATAATATTTTCCTTTGCATCCTCTTACCCACTTAACTGCTATTAGTATGCATGTCCAAGGTTTAGAAACCGAGTGAGGACTCTAATAGATATATCCAATATTCTTACCTGTGGTTGGGCCGTATTCGTTAGTCTTACTCGTGGTAGGGCTGTACCCACTATTCTTACCTGTGGTAGGGCCGTTTCCACTATTCTTACCCGTGGTAGGATCATACCCACTATTCTTACTTGTGGTAGGGCCGTATCAAAAATAAAACAAAACATCAAAATCACATTTTCTTCAGAATACATATTCAAAGTCTTATGCTAAAGTTTTCAGATGTCACATATTAGCAAAACAAAATATTGAACAACTTCATATTATTTCACATGTTCGAAATTAAAATCAAAACCTTTTCATTTATTCACAGCAAAACTTTTAGATGTCATAAATTAGAACATTTTTATTTCACCAAAATAACACTTTTTCAACTGACTCATTTACTCTTTTTCAGTCCATAAACAATGCACAAAATTAAGCTTATCTCTACACCAGTCATGTCAGAAATATACTCTCTTTTACAGCTTTTTATGCGTGTGCAGAACAAACATCTGAGGTCGTTTTAACTTTCTTGTCAAAAATAAGATGCAGATTTATAGAGTCAACCTCATTTTATTTCTTTTTATGCAAAGCTAGCATATGAACACCGCTTACCTGGATTTCTTAGCTTTACAAAAACTTTCCTTAACGATGCCAAACCAAAGCTTTATGTAAAAAATGCAAAGCATGTTTTAGTTTGCAAAAAGTGAGCCCACTAACAAGGGAGATACCTAGACCAAGAGATGGAGAACTCACCGAGAGGGAGAGGAAGCGAGCGGAGGAACCGGGGTCAAGGTTGTGGTCTTGGGTGGTCGGCGACGTACAAAAACACTGAGAGAGAGAGAGATATACCAACTAATGAGAGAGATAGAGAGAGGGACGGAGATGAAATTGTGGGGAGGGTCAGAGTTGCTTACCAAGAGATCAAACAAACGATAGGTGGGAGGTTCTCGGCCACTGTTTGTGTAGGTGGCGACAAAAGAGAGGGGGGGGGGATGGTGTTGTGGGGTGTCTTGGCTGGTGTCTCATGGTTGAGGAAGAATATTCCCTTGTTTCGGGTGTGAGAAAACAGAGCACCTACTTCTTGAGCTTTTCGATGGCTAGGCACGGTGGTGCATGGCAGTTTTGGGTGATTTTCCGTTGACGCTGCTGTGCTACGAGAGGGGGTGGCGTTGCCACCAGAAGAGGCCTCACGTACAGTGGGTTTGGTGGTGCAGTGTTGTGTTGCGGAGGAGCTAATGAAGCTCGTGTGGTGGTTTGCAGTGGGGCTAAGGTAGCGATCAAGTGGCTGGTTCATGTTTTCCTGCAGGGGTGCACATCGCTGGACAGATTTGTGTGGAGCATGGTGGGGCTTTGGCTTCGGTGATGGCAGTTTAGGGTGGACAGAGTGCTGGGTAAGTGGTTTTCATGAGGTCATGTAGATGGTGGCACACGGCTGGGATTGTGGTTAAAGTGATGTACGTGATGCCAAGTTGCGTCTCGCTCTGGGCTTGTTTTTGGCAATGGAGCAGTGGTGCAGCGCTGGGACATGCCGTGGCTTTGCTTCTCTCGGTTAGGTGCAGCGGCAGAAAAAAAGAAGAAGCTTTGGGTGGTTCTATGTGCTGTGGTGAGGCTCTCTATATATAGATAGTCGATCGGAAACCCTAGAGAAAATAAGAGGGAGCATCTGAGTGTTTGAATCTATTGAGAGGAAGAATTCTATGTGAGAATCCGAAGGGAAATTGCAAAAATCATGGGAAGTTAAAATTCAAAAGGAGAGGAAAATCGGGATAAGATGTATACATGGTTGTTTGAGCAACGTGGTGATAGATATAGCCGTTGTTGAGAAACCTTAGTGCGGGAAAAATAATGAAGTTATACATCAAACAAAAACAAACGTGCATTTTATAAATTTTAATGAAAAAGGGACTCTAGAGTCCGTTTGAATAGATAACAACCATTTGAGATAAATAGAATTGCATCCTTAAAAAAAAAAAAATTTGCCTATAATCAAAATACTCGAAAATCTCCAAAGGACTTTTTGCACATTTAAAACCAAAAATTTTAGAAGAAAGTTTGGCGTTGAAGCGGGGTGTTACATGTTTGGTAGATGTAGAGCCTTTCTGTTCATTAAAATGTATCATGCGGTAAAGGCCTTGGTCTTGGTGGTATGCTCTTGGGTGCAAACAAATTTTAGGAGCTATCAGATTGAGAGAATTTCACCTTGAATTACCTGAGGTGAACTTGTGGGAAACTTTTTGTCGGGGTTTTATGTACTACCGAGATTAGTCGGGACTTCATTCTCGGACACCCAATGCCAATAAAAAAATCATGTAAACTGGAGTCAGATTTTTTTATCTTACAGGTCTATGAGGCAGTTTCATCACTCTTTACTCTTTACTTTCATCCCTCAGCTGGGGGGAAAAAAATACTTTCAGTACTCTTGTCAGTTATGGGTTGAGCTATTTATCAGATATCTTCCATGGAAGTTGTAATAGGCAATGTTTGGCCTGCTTTGCCATGGAAGTTTTAATGGGTAATATTATGTCCTGCTTTGAAATGAATAGGCTCTTCAAAAGTCAAATTCTGAATCATCAGATTCTCTAGATAGCTTGTTTGATGACAAGGAAGATAGCAGTCCTCCAGAAATCCCAACAGTCATTCAACCAAAAGAGGTAACCTGCTTACTGCTATGATCTTGTTTGTGTGAAATTTAGCTTCCTTAGTTGCCTAGGTAATCATGAAGAACCCAAATTTGGGTGGGAGAGGGAGGGAGGGGGAGGGGTGCTGAGCATGTTGGCAAAAATAGTTTGATTGCTTATTCCAATGTGCCCATGATTTGGCTCGTGAAATTCTTTTGTTTAATTAAACTGAGTTTGGCATAATCTTTAATCTCTGGCAGGAGCCTGATGCAGATAATGGAGTTGGAGATGACAAAAGAGCATCCTTACTGATGATGAAGTTCTCTGTAAATGAGGTTGATTTTGCAATTGATAAGCTGGGTAGGTAGAATGAATTTTTTTTTAATGTTGAGCATATCGGTCCTCTTTTTTTTCTAGGTTTGGTACCTTGTTCAATTTGCATTGTATATTTGTTGTTTGGCCTTTAAATAAAATATTCCAAATAGGTTTGGAATATTTTTGGAAAGCATTTGAAATTGTGAATAACTTTGGAAGCACATTTGCGTCCTTGGCACACAGAATCAAACTTTTTTATGCATACATAAGCTTAATGTTGTACTTGTTGTGGCAGTTACAATGTATACTGTATACCGAGATATTATTTGTAATGTGCTATTGTGAAACACGGACGCTGCAAAAGTGGAAGGTATGCTAAATTACCTGTGGTTTATTCAGGTCTGGGGCTATAAATACTCACGCAATCAGGGCGTCAGGGATATGTTCATGCTGAGGGGAAGCTCTTAGAAATATGAAATTTCATGTGCCTGTGGCTCCATGAAGAAAACTATTAAACTGCTAGGAGTATATGGTGATTTTTATTTTATTTTTTTCAAAAACTAGGCATATCTGTGCATGTCAACTCCGTGTCTTGACATTGTCAATTGAATTTACTGAACTATAATAGTTTTGTCTTTTTTATTCGGCAACTCTGATACGTATCACATCAGATTTTTATGGTTTTCAACGTTTATCAAGGGCAACTCTGTTACATGTCATAGCAGATTTGTGTTTTTTTTTTTTCATATTTATTGGATATGGATATGTACTCAGTTTCTTTTAATTCATATGGATGGGCTTAGACTCTGGTACTCGATCTTTGGTTTTATATAGCTCTTGTTCTAGTGTAGAAAATTTGTGTTCTTAGGTGTCAAATAACCAATCAGATTGTTGGTCTCATCATACTGTTCAGGTGAAGATGCTCCAATAAATGAATTAGTGGACTTCATTACTGCTGCCCAAATTGCTCAAGAATTTGAGAAGGACACAGATCATTCAATTCATGATGATGAAGTTAGAAATGAGGTTGTGAATGATTCTTTATTAAAATGGGTATTCATTAGATGATAATTGTGGATGTTAAGGACATAATCTGAGCCTTGTTATTGCACTAGGCATGTATTGACTTATTGAAGCTTTTATCGCTTTTGATTGGGATACTCCAATTGCTGTCCCTAATGGAGTATTCGGTGGTTCCTTAGCCCCTTAGGATTAAGTGATCTTCAAAGGGTTAGTATGGAATATTCATATAGAGCATTCCCTATTGTGTACCACTGGTTTACTCACAAGGACCACAACCATTTTATCGTGGTCGAAACACAACTTAATGCAGAAAGTATTTCCACAAACTGGAGAAGGAAGGTTCATTTGCTAATGCTTGTCGCATCCCTAAAAAGACTGATTACATACGCATTTATTGCTTTTTTTAAGAAATGAAGTTATGATCGGAAATGATGAGAATGATGCAGATCTTGATCTTCTACCACTTAAGCAGATAAGGCTTGATAGGGTTGTTTGGTGTAGATGAATGGTCTTTCTATGTTCCTTCTTTTAGGCGTCAAGTTTCGCATGGTTCAATCTTTTGGCTTATGAAATTACTCGTTTGTCTTCTTTTTTTCTTTTTCTTCAAGATTTATTATCCATTGTCTATGTTAAATATGACTTAAGCAATTTCTAACCTTCTGGCCTTTTCATTCTCAGAATACTAATAATGAAACCTTGTTTGGGACTATGGAGAAAACACTACGATTGCTTGAGATGGGTTTCTCTGAGAATGAAGTTTCATTAGCAATTGAGAAGTATGGTGAGTAATTTATAGTAAATTCATAAACACCACTGGACCTGACATGAGAGTGAGATGAAGAAAGAGAGTATGGATTTCTTAGCAGATCAGGGGGAGGGGTCCAGAAGGGGGTTGGGTTGCTATTTTATAAAAGGGCCTTTGATCTTACCTTCATTCTAATTCCTTGTCTTTATTTGAATCACAAATATATCTCACTCAACCTATCCAATTACCTTCTGAGGAAATTATGCTGGTCACTCATAATGCTCTTTGCCCTTACACAAATCTTGTACATACCTTCTTTATGTATAATTATAATTAATCTTGGCTTTAAAATTTTTTTTTCAACTTTCGCTGGCAATTATGTGTCCGGAAAATCCACTCGATATCCAGACTTTTTATTTTGTACAAGATTGGCTGATGCCAATTTGATAAATACATAAAAATCTCATATTCACTAAATTTCATCTTTTGTCCCCAATGCTACGGACTACATATTTGTTTAGCTTGTTCCAAACTCTGATAAATTGATAATTGGTTATTTGTTGTCTTCAGGTATAGAAGTTCCACTTTCGGAGCTTGCTGATTCCATATTTGCTGATCATGTTGGTAGTAGCTGTGTTGGCGAAAATAAGGTTTTAGTACCTTCTCGTTATGAAGTTTCCAATTTGTTTGCTTAATTAATCATTTCAGTTTTAAAAGCATTATAATTTTAGCTTCTTGTATCCTTTTTCTATTATCGGTAGCACTCTTTTGTTTCACAATGGCCTGCAGCAATTCCCATTCATGTGGTTTTACAATGACTTGCGCGTATGTGCATATCAAGATAATCTTGTTACAACAGAATATAGTAAATGTGTAGATAAAGTATGAATACGATCTATACGGTCTTTTTTATTTTATTTTTTTATAAGTATGATCTTTACGATCTTGAGAGTAATAATAAAGAAAAAGCTTAAGATCTTAGAGATGTTAGAAAGTTGCATTGGTACCACGCATTCAAATTTCCAACAGTGTTTGCCACCTTGATGTTAATGTCATAGACTGCGAATCCTGGCTGTGCAAGTTCTATGCCATTCACCTTACAAATTAGGGATTTTCTGTTCAATGGTCACATACATTATCTTCTGTGTTTTAGGCTCTCAGTTCAGTTAGTCTAACAAGTTTAGTGCTCAAATTTTCAGTCACACCTGCAAATTTCTGTATTATAAGTTTGATTCTTTCTGTGCGTGCTATGATATTAAGGTCATGTATGGTCTCCTTGTGATCCATTTTTGGGTTACTAATGACAAACCTCGTATTGTTTTGGTGCAGCATTCCTCAAATCCTTTTGGTACAGTAAAAGTGAAGATGGAGGATTTTGGTTTAGATACTGTTTCTCGTTCGGGAAATATCACCATAGGACAAACCTCGGCATTAAAAAGGCCAAAACAAGAGTATTTTGACGACTGTCCTGGTGCTGCTTCTCTGTCTAGGCATGTTGATTTTGGGGAAAATAGTAAGAGGAAAAGACCAAAACAGGAGTACGATGATGACTTGAGCTCTTTTGCTGACACCACAGGGGTGGAAGAAAAGTTTGACCCAAAAATCAGTTTTGGAAGGCCAAATATTTTTAAAGCAAATCCGAGTAAGGGTCTTGATCGAATGGTAGCTAAACCTCCATATTTCTTTTATGGAAACATTGTGAACGTATCTCATGACTCTTGGATAAAAATTTCACAGTTCTTGTATTCAATTGAGCCAGAATTTGCTAATGCTCAGTTGTTCTCAGCCTTGATTAGGAAGGAAGGCTACATTCACAATCTTCCAACTGAGAATCGGTTTCACATCCTTCCAAAGTCTCCCATGACCATCGAAGATGCTGTACCACATGCAAAGAAGTGGTGGCCGTCATGGGATACAAGGAAGCAGTTGAACTGCATCAGCTCTGAAACTAATGGAATATCTCAGCTTTGTGCTAGGCTTGGGAGGATGGTAGCCGATGCTCGAGGACTGCCATCATCTGAACAGCAGAGAGATATCCTTTATCACTGCAGGACATCGAATCTTGTATGGCTTGGTCAGTATAAACTGGCTCCTATAGAGCCTGAACATATAGAGCGAATGTTGGGCTACCCGTTAAATCACACTCAAGCTGCTGAGAGTAGTTTAATAGAAAGACTTACATCACTCAAATACAGCTTCCAGACAGACACGTTGGGCTATCATCTTTCAGCATTGAAGTCAATCTACCCAGAAGGATTGACAATGTTATCTTTCTATAGCGGAATCGGTGGGGCAGAAGTTGCTTTAAACCGGCTTGGGATCCGCTTGAAAGGTGTTGTTTCTGTAGAGACTTCTGAAACAAATAGGAAGATTCTGAGAAGGTGGTGGCAAAGTAGCGGACAAACCGGGGAGTTGGTGCAGATCGAAGACATCCAGAAACTTACAAGTACCAGGATAGGAAGTCTCTTCGAGAATTTTGGCGGTTTTGACTTGGTCATTTGTCAGAACCCATGCGCTCACTTTTCAGGTTCTAAAATGGCTGCGGAAGATGACTCTCTCCCAGTTTTTGACTTCTCGTTGTTTTTTGAGTTTGTCCGTGTTTTGCAACGTGTAAGAAGTATGATGGAAAAAAAGAGGTGAGGAGGTCGCAATTTTATTTTATTTTATTTTATTTGGTACTGTACTATTGTCTGGTACGTCTATTTCATCAATGACCAATAGTACAGTTCTTTACTTTGAGCTTGAGAAACTTGCCCATTACTCTTCTTTAGATGAACGATATTGCACATATTCTATCCCGCAACCGACAGGAATAGAAGTCAAATGAGCTGTTTAATTCTTAAAGCAAAAAATAAATGCATCTTAATTACTTTGGACGGTTGTTGGATATTGACGTAAAACAGTTCAATTTTTCAATGTTTGGTAGATGCAGCTGACACTTTGCTGTGTTAAGATATCATGGAAACTGGAGTTAGATGTTGTGGGAGGATTTTTATGGATTGTTTAAAGTTATTTTTTAAAAGGAATAAATTTATATATTTATTAAAAAATTTTGATTTATTCAAAATAAGGAGATAAAAATGAAAATAGTAAAGTTAAAATTTTGTCCAATAAAAGTCAATTGGACAAAATTTTAACTTTACTATTTATAGAAAATACTTTTATTCTCTCTTTCCACTTTTATCTCTCAATTTTTGATCAAATATGATCAGAATTTTTGTCCAATAAAAGCCAATTGGACAAAGTTTTAGTTTTACTATTTATAAAAAGTACTTTTATTTCATTTTTCATTTTTATCTTCTTGTTTTTGATCAAATATGATCAAATTTTTTTAATAAATGTGTAAATTTATACTTTTTGAAAGATAGTTTTAGACAATCTAATGAGAATGCTCTGATATTCTCGTACTATGTAGATGGTGTATAAGATTTTATATTACTTGGGAGATAGAAGATCTTTGTTTTTATAAAGATTTTAATGAGACTCTAATTATATGATTGATTAGTGTTTTAGAGTATTGCTAATATGGGCCTTCTCTTGTGATGTAACAAATGTTATTAGAGTCTATCTCCCTCTAAAGTGTGAGATTTGAGCCCTGCCACCTATAATAAAATATTCTAACACCTATTATGAAATGTCCTGACAAGGAGGTTCGAAATTTAGAAAGGAGATATTGTGATACTTCATAGTAAGTGATGTGGTGGTATGATTTCATATTACTTGATGGGGAGAAATTATTGCTCTTTGTAATATTGAAATATTTCATGAGGTTGTTAATTGTCCTATTGACTAGTTTTAAAGTAGAGCTAAATGTGGTTTGTCATTGGTATTGACTCCATCAATTTTTTTTTTTAAATTTGATGGTAAGTATAAGTTTGATAGAATCCCAGCACCTCCATATTCATAATCTAATATTGGATTCATCAAAATAATAATATAATATATAACTTATGAAACCAATAAATATATCTATAATTTATTTATCCAATAAACATATTAAAAGATAATAAAAAATTATTTTGATAGATGAATAGTAAACCTTTATATTTGAAGAATGAAATGAAGTTATCATAACTTAAAGTTTCCCATGATTTTATTTGATGGATCAAATACAAAAATATTTTAAATAAATATATCAAATTTGCATTTATATTAATTTTTGACGAAGACCATGCCAATGTTCTGATGTTTTGTTTGAGTCCAAATCAATAAGCCAACAGCCGTTGATGCACTTCAAAAAACTAATCACAATGTTTTCTCTCTTCCTCTTGGAAAATCATTTGTTTCTCGTACTATTCTTTCCTCACTTTCGTATACATGAAATCGCGATGGTAATGGAAAAACTTTTTGTTCCAAAAAGTGTAGCAATCGCATTATACGTGCATTCTAAAATATTGTTATTATAGATGTTTTTAATATTATTTTTATTTTAGAGTTTGAAAAAGTTGAATTATTTATTTTATTTTATGTGAAGATTTGAAAAAATTGTAATGATTAAATGAGATGAAATGAGTTGAATAGAATTGTAAAAATAAACGTGGCAATAGAAGGGCTTTCCCTTGAGTAGGAGCTTTGATGTAAACAAAACGAAACATTTACCTCAGACTACATATAGCTGTTTGTTTCCCTTCAAATCGCTGCAAAGGTGTGTGAATTTGTTGCGTCCGAGACAAAATCATTAAAATTGCACCAGAAAAATAAGGAATTTGTGGCGTTTTGAACTTTTTGTGCGTCTCACGACTTTCTTATAGAGGATGGTTTCCAGTAGAGCGGGAAGGCTAGGTTAAAAGGAGCTGCCTCCATTTAACACCAGTCGGTTCCAAAAAGTCTTCCTGTATTGCATCTACTCTTCAAACTTCTGGAATGAAAAATGCTATGCCTATTTCTCCTTTATAAAATCTTTCGAAGATTTTTTTCGATATAATTAATTTTTATTTATTTATTTAGTGATTAAAGAAATATTTTTTAATAGCATTGTGATTTTCTTTTGAAAAAAAAAATAGCAAAAAAAGGAATCAAAAAATCAAAAAAACAAAATTGCCTTCTCGGGAGATGCTCACGCTACATCCCTCGGGAGATGTAGCACCGCTCTTCTCAAATATATGATCTTGTGCACATTTCAGTTAATCAAGATTTTTATTAGCACTGCTTCCATAAATCGAATTGGCTACCCATTCAAATGTTCATGGTACCTCGGCTCCTTGGTCCAGCAATCTTCCTTTGGCGTACTTTTATGTAAAGATAGGGCTTTCTAGAGGAGCAACTTGTGTGCTGCTTCTATAGCTGCTCTCATTAGGCAATCTTGATCATTGGTGGGAAGTCCTTAAATATTAATTACCTGAGTCAATTTGGGAGGGAACTCTATCAGTTAAAGGGGAGGAATGCCCGAAACTGAATATGCGTTTAAATCATATCATGGATCATGGTGTTAAATATTGACTCTAAATAATGACCAATAGAACTGAAATCGGTTAGAAACACTAACAAGTACAAAAAATAAAAAGATGAAAGTCCAGGCTTCACCAATTTTACATATAAAACTAGAGAGTAGTTAGCATATGTAAATTGATTTGGTATAACGAATCATAGCTATCTTAAATTGAAAATGAACAACGTAGAGAGGACAGTCTACAAATTCTAATAATACAGATTTCAATCAACATGATGGTTCAACACCCGCAAGATGAAAGTCAAACAAAAGTCAGTACCACTCAAGTCTCCATCATTATTTCTTATTCTTACAAAAAATGATCCAATACATCAATGAGAACCCAAAAAGGGAACTTCTGAACAACATCAAGAGCTCTTGCTGAATTTACGACCAGACATCTTCTCAGACTCATATAGTATGTGATTTATAAGTCCCCTCGCAGCACTGGCAAAACAAAGGAAACAAAGATTAAAAATTTGCTGACACTTCAACAATCAAAAGAAGCAGAATAAGAAATGCGTCTATGCAACTATTTGAAATATACGAGGCCAAATCCAGCTTTTCTGATTAAACCCACAAAATAGAGCAGAGAAAACAAGCAATGAAGAAGTATGTATTGGGGGATCAAGAAAGACCGGTAAAATGCATCGTAGATATATAAGATAGCCATAGACATCATTGGCACCATATTCCACAGATAACTTTAAAAAAAGCACAAATCCATTCAAGAAACTCACTCATCTTTCAACTTTTGAATCCTTTCTGGATCTGTCTCTTGCATGTGTCTCTTGAACTGCTGCCTCACCATATCAACAAGGAGCTCTGTATTATGTTGCTGCATGGTAGAAGAGACAAATTACAATGGCCCAATGTAAGTTTTCTGTATGCTCTCCATACTATTGGAAAAAGTTCATCGATCAAAAAGAAAAATTAACATAGTGAACACTCATTCCCCAATAACCTATTAGGTTAGATGTGCCGGAAGCATATATATTGCACTTAAAATTCCAACCGACTCAGTGGTTGTACTGATAAAAGAACCAGGTTCAGTGGTTGCAAAATTTCTAGCATCACACCACATAGCTGATAGAGAACTGAATCGGCCGATATACATAATTTGTAATCTGAAATGAAACATATCTAATATTTGGGGGGCACCTTTTTTGAGAGGTATGGACTGCATCAAGGAGAAGACCAAGAATAAAATATCTTATAACATGTAGGGCATCTGATTAACCCAGAACTATCCTTATGAATCAATGTGGGGCTTAACCACTCGCACATGCATAATCAGACAATGAGAGAAGAACTTTGCATACCCGATGACCAATATATTTAGCTCTTCGAAGGCATTCACGGTAAAGCTACAACAAGAAGCATCAATTAGAAAACGAGTGCAACAGATCCTATAATAGTATAATGTGTACATGGCAATTGTTAGACAGGTGCAACCGATTCAAATCAAAATTCTAGTATACAAAGATAAATGGCAGAAAAAATAGATATAAAGAAGAACTTAGAAGAACTTGATACTGACTCTGATCACATTGTTGGCAAGTTCAGGAGGTAGCGCGGTTTGCAAGGATGGCATGTTTCCCCAATTTATTTTGAATTTCTATAACTGAGACAAAGGCAATCACAACCGTCACCATTGACTTGAAACCACATAAAACTAGGAATGATGTTTCCAAAAGTCTTTTACGATATGCTTTCTATTTTATCGTTATCAATCAATAAGATATATCAAATGAAGGAAAAACGAATGGATAAATCATAAGTATGGTTACAATGCATCCCGATTTCACAGAGACTAATTATCGAACAGTTTGCAGGCGAATACATAAATTCCGATTGGAACCAGTTTATTAGCTACTTAGAATGAAAGGGGACGAACTTGCCGAGTATAAGCAGAAGACAAACAGAGTGTGGTGAATTGATCAGACACACAGAGACGACTGCTGGAGATGTATGGAGTCGCAGCTCAAGTGTCGGCGATAGCGGCAATGACAACACGGGGGATACAGATATGAAGATTCACCACTCCCGTCACCCAGAGAAAAACCTTAAACTTGGGCTCGGAAGACGCATCTTTTATGTTTTTGTTATGGACATAACCCACGTCAGATGAATCCAACTCCAACAAAGAAAACTTGGCCCACATTGGATTTCTGCAACCTAAATTGGCAAATAATTTTGCTGTACATAAGCGGATTTGTTAGCACACCGGACCGTTATAACTAATAAGTTTTTAAAAAAATCAAAATACTAAAATTTTTTAAGATAGCTTATATGGAAAACTTCTATATTAATGGTGTGCGGTGTGTAAAAAATAAGACTTATAAATAAATTTTTTTGATCGTATTTTTTTATATAAATGTGAGAAAGAAAGATTTCGAATTCCAGACTTCCATTTTAAATGATGATATTATGTGAATCAGATTACAAGTTTTTATTAATAAAATTCTTAACTTGCTTTTATAAATGATTATGTAATTATTATATTATTTAATCAGTATGATTTTATGATTTTTCTTTTCTTATTTATCTACCACAATTTAGTTCTTACAATTAGGCTACATCTAATATACTCGAGAACTTTAGATAAATCATATAACAATAAACACTCCAAATAAAATTCTTGGGAATGTTTGGAAAATAAAATGTACGACAATAAAAACTTATTATATGCAATCTTTGGATTTTGACTATTTTAGAAAAATGCTCATAAAAAATTCTAATGTACTCTGGGTTTACAGCACAAGGAGATTAATATTATCACAATTACTTCAAAAGTCGAGCGAAATAAGATTTTAAACATATTCTTTTTATTTGCGCCACATAAAACCAACCTTGTTTTATTGACTTCGGTTAGATTTAGCATAGTGTCTCACAATTATAATGTCCAAAAGCAAAATGGCAGAGAGCCAGATATTTGTTTGAGGGGATCAAATAAAATTAAAATAAATTATATAAAATATTTTTTATTTTATTTATATATAATTTTTTTTATAATATAGAACAATCTGATAATAAAATTTATAATAAAAATAAAATATGTTTAATATGACTTATGTATTAAAAAATATATAATATGTGAAGAACATATCATCATAATAAAAATATATTAAAAATATATTAGAAATCATCTAATTTTTTTTTTCTTCTATAGTAAAAACATGTCATCATATTATTATATCATTTTATTTTATATGAGATGTATTTTATTTTTAAATTAGATTAATTTTGTAGAGGGGTAAGATAATTTTTAAAGAGAGGACTAACACATAATAAAATTAATATTATTTTATAAAATCTAAATTTTCTTTATTTTTTTTCATTTTTTTTAGGGGATGGGTGGGGCCCGTACTCTGTGGGGGGGGGGGGAGACTCGAGAGGGGGGAGGGGGAGGGGGAGGGGGAGGAGATGAGTAAAAATTACCATTTAAAAATTATCGTTAAAACAAATTACTGCAAATAAAGAGGCATCTACATAAAATAATAACTGACCGTTACAAATGTTAAATAAGGAAATAACAAAAAACGATTAAAAAAGACATAATTTTAATTGTTTAGTAAACTTCTACATAATATATTGTGTGATGTATAGGAAATATATTACATAAACTAGCCATTAATGGAGCATTTCCAGCAAATTTTTAACAACAAATTTACAGAATCTAATACCAATATTCTGATAACACTTTCAATGGAGTAGTTAACGTATCTCTTTAATATATATATATATATATATATATATATATATATAATTAAAAGAATCTAAAAATCCACTCTATTGGACTCTTCAAAATAAAATAATTTTGAAGACATGAATAGTAATTTCATTACATATAGTGAAATATTGTTCACTTTTAAATCTTATTTTATTATTTTTTTTTATCTTTCACGTTTCACGTTCAATAATAATTTCAGCAATGGGTTTCACATTCGGAATCAGCAAGGCCTCGCAGGTTTCGCCGCCGGCCACCACTAGCCATACTACCCCTTCACCAGCATCCCCTCTTACCGACGATCAACTCCTGACAATCCCTGCTTCAACAAGTCATCCGTCATCTCCCATGCGCAGCTCCAAATTCGACAATAGGTTTCGTCAATAATGAGTTTCGTTCGATTCACCGCCGGCTACTACTAACCACACCGTCCCTTTATCAGCATCCCCTCATGTCGACAATCAACCCCCGACGATTCCAACTCGGGCAATGGCTCTGTTATCTCCTACACACAACTCCAATTTCAGCCTCTAATGGGTTTCAACGATATTAATGATATGCCTGTTACGTTCGTTAATTTAATTTGAAAATTGAATATTTACAATAAAAAATAAATAGAATAAAATATGAACATTTTAAGGATATAAAGAAGAAATAAAGAGTTTGATGGATGATAAAATGAAAAATAAATAGGTAAAATAAAAAAAAAGTGAGTTTTCGATAGTTTACTTTGAATTAAAAATTACTACTCCATTAAGAGTGCTCTTATTTTCACTCTTGTTTAGACACACTTCTTAAAGTTTTGCTACTTCATATAATTTCATTCACAAACATTACTCAAACATAAAATATTTTTCAATTTCAAATTTTCAACATTTTCATCTAATCATTATTCAAACACAAAGACCAATACAACTTTTACAAACTTTGAAACAAAACATAAAAATTAATATAACTTTTACAAATTTTAAAATAAAAATTATATTAAAAAATTATATCCAAACCATTTTTTAACTTTGTAATTTTTATTTAATTTTTTCTCTTTTATTTTTCAAAATTCAATAAAATATCTTCACTCACACCATTTTACAATTATTCACCAAATTCTAAAATACTGCAAGGGTCTAAACATACTTCGGTTTGTTTGGATGTTGGAATCATTTGAGATGATTTCATTTGTAAAGTGTGCTCAACATCTAAATACTCGGTTTATGGAATTTGAGTGAAGTCTAAAATTGAACTCATCCTAGGAGTCACAATTGATAAATATAAATGAATTCTATTAGGTACGTATTTTTTATGTATTTTATTTATGTAATTAGCCAAATTATTTATTTTATATTAAAAAAAATGAAAATCACATTTATATCATACATAAAAATATCTGCACATAAAACTTTTCCCATCCTACTTTTCCATCTCTCGGTTTAATTTCCTCTCAATTGTTAACAATTTTTTCATCTCTCTTGTGAGGTCCACATTGTTAACAATTAACCCGTAACTTGGCCCCGATAGCTGCAAGTGTAGCTTGTACAATTTTTTTCTTTTTTTTCTTTTGCATGTTTGGCGCCGGAAGTGAAAAGACAATGTCAGGTAAACAATGAAATTTAATGATAGAATCTATTTATTTTATAATTTTTTATAAATATATCTAAATCAATTTTAATATTTAAATACACTTACATGTATTTTAAGTAGACCCTGTAAAACTCACTCAACATCTCAATTCACTAGTATTTATAAAAGAGCAATACTAAACTACAGTCCTATGTGTTGCAGCCTACCAACACACACTCACAAGTTTTTCTTTTTTAAAAAAACTATAAGGCTGCAACCCTTGTGTGTCGCTAGGCTGCAGAACATAGGAACTGAAGCCAATATTTTTTATTTATAAAAATTTTAATTCAGCTCAACTCAACTCAACTCAAATCAATATTAAATTACAATCTTATTCTTTGCCAAATAACCACGTTAACATTACTTCAATGTATACATCTCATTTATTACAGTATAGGCCCAAAAAGGTAGACCCATTCCATATCTCATCACACAATAAAAGGGTGAAACCCAAATAGGGATGTAGCCTAGGTAAATAATAAAGACCCATAACAAATGAGGGCTTCCTTGGGCTCAGTACATTATTCTGTATAGCCAATGGATCTCTGGAGATGAAATTCACATATTGATATGACTATATATGATATGATAAATTCTTTTTTAGTATATATAAAAAAAAAAAAAATTTTATAACTAAATTATAATTAGCAAGAAAAACCAAAAAACACCTATCTTAGCAACTATATGTGGATTGCTCAGAGACGATCTCAGGCTCCCCTTCTTGCAAGCAATTAATGGGAGGTATAGTCAAGGTTTCTTGATTTCCGTAAGCATTCCAGCAGAATGGATCATCCACAAGCTCCCCTTCTTCTGGGAGCAGCTCCACCTCTGAGAGTGTTATATTTGTGCAAGCAACAGTCTCACTGCAGGCAAAATGAATAGGAGGCATGCGAACATCGTAGGTGCCTTTGATGTTCCTGAAGGAAATGTCACCGACATGTACAGCTGATGTCTGGTTTAAGCAAGCCTTTGAGGAGCAGTAATACTGGTCTATGATGATGCAGTTTAGAACATTTTCCATTTGAATGTTGTCAAATAATACGCCTGTTACAGAACCCGTCCCACCTTGCCATGTCTTGATTCTTAGCCCATTATCTGATTCCTTGATGACTACGTTTCGAACTGTTACGTTTGAAACGCATGCCTTTGAATTCTGCACTCCAAGGCTTCCAATGCTGCAGATAACACATATGGGAGATTTATGGATTGTTTGGATTGATAAATACTCTCTATTTATCTCATCTTATAATTGTAATTTTGATTAATTTTCATATAAATATATTAAAAAAAATTAACTTTTTCAAATCTGAAAATAATAATAATACAAAAAAATAATATTTTATTTAATTTTTAACTTTTATCTTAAATCATCTCATCCTATCTCTTAATCTCTCTATCCAAACAACCTTCTCAGGCAGTACGCTAGAAAGCTATGTATTTCTCATCATGAAATTTACATAAAAAAATTATTTTTTTTAATAATGATTTTGTTTTCTTTTCAAATGAAATATGCGAGACTTTCACACTTTTTAAGATTATACCTAATATTATTTTTATTATTTATTTTGTATATTTCCTTCCACTCTTTTTTTCACGGATTTTGGCGTGAACCCCCATCAAGTTGGTAAACAAGACTTGGTCGCTTTTTCCCCCCTTCAATTTGGGTTAGTTGGCAAGGGTGATACAATCAGAAGATAATACTTCCAAGAGGCTACTCTGGAAGATCTAGTGGTCACAAATTATCATCCCTTATACGTGCATACTTTCTAGTTTCTATAAACTGAACTATGTAATAGTACTATTAGTACTCACATCCGATCTCTTAAAATACTATTCTAATTAAAATTTGAAAATTAAAACAAATTTTAACCTATTTTAATCTCTATATCCGGTCTTTTATAATAAGACTCAATTTGATATTATGAATAGTGTTCTAAAATAAATGGGATAGTACTATTCATCCCAATTCCAAATTTTATTACTTGTTTATTGAGAATAGTATTGTGATGTGAAATAAAATAATAGAAAAGTAATAAACAAATAAACAAATAATATTATTTGAATAGATGACAAAAAATATAGGAAATGAGATATAAATTTTTTTTTAAAAATTATTAAAATTTAAGAAAAAATTATAGAGAGTGATTTTTTTTTATTAAAATTTGAGAAAAATTATAAAAAATCGAATGTGAATGCTTATAACTAAATTTTATCATCATATATTGTAAAGTACTGAATAGTAACTAATGCAAAAGATAGCTCAATTCGAGTCGGTAGTTGAAAACCAAAGCTTTCTTCTTCCCACATTTAAGAAAAATAATAATTAATAAGAACCTTATCCCGTGACTAGGCCCGCAAGTGACACCCTCTACATCAACATCTGAACACCCGGTTCCAATGGAAATGCAATCATCACCTGTTTAAATCGATCTCCATTGTCACGTCTCCGCATCATTCCAAAAGGTTTATGTATAAAAGTAAATTATTTAATGGGTCGTTTGTTTTTGAGGTTGGATGAGATGAGATAAAAAATAAAAAATAAATAAAATATTTTTTAAATATTATTTTTTATTTTAATATTTTATAATTTTAAATTATTTATTTTATTTTATATAAATCTTTTTAAAAAATATAATAATTAAATAAAATGAAATAAGTTGAAAAATTTTACGAAAATTTAGGCCATGCCTAATTAGTCTTGAAATTTAGACATGTGACATTATCATTCTATAGATGTCATTAAAGAATGAAGGGTAAGTGATCTGTAAAAGAATTTTTAATGGCCAGATTGAGTGAGACGTTATTTTCTTACCATTGGCTATCAAGGAGTTGTATATCCCCACACCCTTAGCATTCTCAATGTGGATCCCATCAGTATTGGGGCTAAGTTTTGGGGAAGAAATGGACAACTTTTCTACCAATATTCCTTCACAGTCATTGAAGATAATATGGAACTTAGGACTATTTTGTATCTGCAAACCGCTGACCACCAGATTGGAGCTCATGGAGAACCTGATTAACTGTAAAAAAAAAAAAAAATTGGATTGATGCAATTTTAAGTTGGTAAAAAAAGCTTCTTGATTGTCGGAAATCTTTTGATTTGGGATTCTGATAATTCTACTCACAGCAGGGGATTCACATTGTCCTGACACTGTTGATCCATTAGGACCCTGAAATGGCATATCACCAAGCATTTAGTAATGTAATATTTCATTTTTATGGAATGGAATGGGTAAAATATATAGACAATATTGAATGGAATTAAAAGAAATAATAATTACAGTCATGAATATGTATATGAATTTTTTAATATGAATCTCACTTTTTTTTTAAGTAATTGTATGATGCTGGTGCATTCTACATTTTTTTTTTTTTTTTTAAAACCCTAGTATTACTCTATAATTTATACCCGGTGAGGCTTGCAAGGGAGATCCCACCAATTCTGGCCGTTCCCTTCAATGGTTCCTTTTCCCGTGAAACTCATCTGGTCAAGTTGGTAAAACAGAAGCCAATATTGTTTGCGTTTATCTGCTTGTGGCCACGAATCTGGTCCATCCGGTGCTGTTAGGACCCCATCCACCTTTTCACAAATGAATTAAAGCTTAAAATGAACTGAGATATATATAACCAAATTACCTCCATCTATCTCTAATCAATGAGATGAGCGAAAAGAAGAAGGAAATCTCTACTTGAAATACAAGTCCCGGTTTGCATGGCCCTGTGAAGATTGTTGGAGTAATCTTGAAACAATAATCTGCTGGAGCTAAGACCACTCCTGATTCTACTGCGCACGCTGCTTTCCATGCTGCACTGAATGCAGCAGTGTCATCGGCACAACCATCTCCGACAGCCCCAAAAGATGTTACATCAAAAACATATGACGAGTTTGTACTAGAATTCCCAGGGTCGTTTGGGTTCGGAATATCTGGGGATGAAGGCCCTTGAGCGTCAGGAGGAGAAGCGATAGAGCTTAGAATCGTCTGCTGCTTGTCGTAATTATATCTTCCTTCCACATTGCTTGAATTCTGGAAGAGAAGACTCGCCGTCATCCAAACGACTAGTAGCTTGCGAGCGAGGCCCATGAGAAGAAAACGACTAGTAGCCACTCTTCAACACTCTTGAGTCTCTGAAGAATTCTTATTGCAGAGAACTAGTGGAGAACAGAGAGCGAAGGTCAAGAAGGAAGGAATGAATCAACTTTTTGAAGGCCTCAAATAAAGAATCCTGGCAGGCAAGTAATATTTGAAGGCTCACATTTATATTCAAACTAGACGTTTTGTCAGAAGAATTGGCCTCATGCCAAAGATTGACACGTGGCAAGTTCCAGTTCATGATGAAATGCCTGCCCCTAGTTAAGCAAACGGTTGGAGGCTTTTGGAGGTTGGTCTTGTGTGGCAACCTTAAGCAAAGTGGTAATTGTTCTTAATTAGTTTCAGTACTGGATTTATTTTGTTGTCGTCTCCAACCTGCTTTTCTTTATTTCAGCTTCGATGTCATGTCGTCCGAAGATGATCTCGTGTATTCCTTCTCTTTTGTTTTTTAGTGGAGGGGAAGCTGTGAGGAACTGCAGGTCACTCGTTTTGAGCTTCTTATCTGATTTTTGAGGCTCTTAATATTTCCTAAAAGGAGTGCCAAAACTAAACATGTTCTTCTGGGCTCAATATATATTTAAGTTTAAGGCAAAATTTAAATGCGTCTTTCATAATCATATATAATATAATAAAATTTATTTAAATAAATTATTTTTAAATTTATATTTAATATAATAATTTATATAAAATAAAGTCTTAATACAAATTCTGTATCTTAATTTAATATGATCTTAAAAAACTTATTTAAAAATATAAATAATTTATTATATTATATATTAAATTTAATATTATGAGACTTTGCACACATTAAAAAATATAAAAAATATTTAAATTTTATTTAATAAAATGGAAAGAGAAATAAATATTTAAATAGCTTTACCATTTAGCCGGCCATGATGTTGATCTTTCGTATCTTGAGCTGAGCTGTCGTACAAGAAGGAATATTGATATAACGTAAATGCAATCTTGTTGAAATAAATTGAATGCAGTCACGATGGAAGGAGAAGTCTTTTGAGTCCAAATTCCCAACCTCTTTAAGGCTCTCATTACTGAAATACGTTGGAATGTGCCACTTTTAGAACAGAACCCTGCATTTATAGTACATACGTATGCACTAGGAGAATTAATAAAAGATCATTTCTTCGTACAATGAAGAGGAATGATATTAGTGGCACAATTATTTAAAAAAAATAAATAAATACGAGATTATTAAGAAAAAATTAAATTTTTAATAATAATTAAAAAAAAAAAAAAAAAGGAGAGAAAAGAGTACTATTCGCCTGATCGTTGCATGCATGGCAACTGAATTTTGTCAGCATTTGGCTTCTCGAGCACGGAGCACCCAATTAACTCTCGACTAAAAATCTTAAACGTTACGTGGGTATGAGTCTTCAAAAATTTTCCAAAGACTTTTGTCCAATTGAAGAGACATAATCAGCGGCCGAATAAGAGCAGAATCAATAATTTAGTACGACAATTCCTCGTTTGTATTATTGAACTCTTCCACGGTTTCACCACCCACCCTTTTATCTCTCCAGAAATAAATGAAGCATCAGATGTTATATTCCCTAGCTAAGTACATTGCCATTTACTCTAAGGCACAGACGTATGTCAATATCACGTACCAAATTTCATTTGATATCGATATTTGCATTGTTCCTTCATGAACTCTTTTATATAGCTGAGAGAGACATCTACATGAATCTAGTGGTTTTGATGCATGCAAAGGCAGCAGGACTCGTGACTCTTTGTTGTTGTTTAGCTCCTTGTGGCCATAAAAGCAGCTACAAAGTGTATATATAATAATATATACATAATATTTATATAATATAATATATATATTTATATATATATATAAATAGTAGCAAGGTGCGAATGAGACAACAGGATTAAACCAGAATCCACGGGGTGGGTCCAAATTCCATATTTGGGTCCATAACTCAAAAGGCCGGAAAAGAAGCCCTTCCAAACCTACTTTTAAATCTCACACACTTCACTTCAAACCAAGTACAAATGCATTAGAGATTGATATCAACATAGACCCATCCATTGAGAGATTGATTTCATTTCTATATATTGTGTCCTAGCCGAGATGTTAAGGAGAGACTACCACGGTAAACCTCTTGCTTGCCATAATGGCAAGCCTTTATCTTTGGAGTGGCTAAAATGCCCCTTCAACGCATAGTTTTAACTTTAAATTAAGCAGTTATTGTAGGCCAATCTGTAAATTAATTTGCATATCAATATCTCTATTTTCATATTCAAAATTTAAACTTGCATCATTTTCATTAAAATTTGAATTTTTGACCAATCACATTAGATGAGTGCACGTATTGGTACACAAAATCACTTATAACTAGATTTTCTCTTGAAAAAAATTAGCTGTTTAAATCTATTTACGTGGGAAAATAAATATATCTTTATTTATTAAGTTAATCTTGTAGAATATCTGATGGATTGACGGTGTAATCAATACTCATACAAATTTAAATTGATAAAAAAAATATAAATTTTATTATTTAATTTATATTTTAACTAATAATGTGTGATATGTCAATAATTGTCACACCCTTGACCCTACGCGAGAGAGAGAGAGAGAGAGAGAGAGAGAGATCTAAAGCCAAAAAATAATTCAAATCCTGCTATAAGTTAATTTGGCTGATACTCGAGATGAGTAACATTGGATCGTAAAGAAAGGGACAATAACTAACACTAGATCCTTCGCTTTAACTAACACTAGATCCTTCGCTTTATTCACGGGTTGGATTTTTATTGTATCACGGGTGAGAGAAGAATTAAACATGACATTACTTATCACAGAAAAGAAGGAATATTTTTCATTGATTACTACATTATTAATCCTTGGTTTTAGATACCCTATAACTTAACAAGACAACAACATATATACACACTAACGATCAGGAGAGAAACATAATAAAAACGATGGCTCGGAAACAATCACCAAGAACGATTTGGTGGTCTAATCTTATCATCAATTCCGTCACCTATTTTATCAAAGCTGCATTTGTTGGATATATTTTAATAAAAATGTTAGTTTGTCTCCTGGGTTTGATTGTTACTGCATTTTATTTATTTTTTAATGTTTAAAATATTATTATTAGTGAATTTCTTTTTTTTTTTTTAATTTCTTTTTTAAATGTTAGATTGTGTTAGCAGGACGCCCACCAATAAAAATTGGACGGCTTAATAAAAAGGTCCATATTGTAACGATTGTTCATTACATTAACAATCAATAAACTCAAAAAAAAAAAACTTAAAAAAAAAACACCAAAAGTAAAAGAAAAAACCAAAAGGAGCCCAAAAGAAGGGCCAATGCTGGTAAAGTTTCACAACTTCCTCGTGTATGTGATATGAGGTTACTACTGGCTGAAAGAAATTTAAATGAAATAGAAAAGAAGAAACAAGAGAGTAGGGGACAAGTTGGGCCTTGAGCCCCACTCCTATGGGCGGCCCTCGATTGGATGTCAGGGGACGGATTGGCCTCCCAGGCCGTTCGCCCACTAATGGACCTCAATGCTAACTTGTTTCTGGGTATTTTTTGCTCCAAATCTGTTTTTAAGCTAATTTTAATTCAAAACCTGTTTTTTTTTTAATTGACACCTCCATTCAACCAAATAAGCATTACAAATAGTCATTTACAAAGACATCCCAAAAATAACAAACAGGTTGACAAATTCTGGAATAGAATGCCACCAAATCTGAGTATTTTTCACGGTCTTAACAAATCTGGCCAAAGTATGTGCAACAGAATTAACTTTACGAAAAATATAGTAGAACTCAACATCTTGAGATCCAGAGCACTAGTGTTTGATATTAAAATATATATATATATATATATATATTGCACATGGGGAGACCAATTTGCATCCTCCGCATTCAACATTGACAAAGTGTTTTGTGAATCAATTCATCAATAATTCTTAGAAAACCCATATGAGATATAAACTATAGACCCCTTAAAATTGCAAGAGCTTCCACTGTTTCAACATCATAAACACCATACACCACATTGCATACAACATATAAATCAGTAGAAAGAGTCTCATCCACATTTAATTGAATTTAAATGTATAAAATATAAAATCAAACGTTATTCCTAAATATAAATAAACTTATGAAGTTGCTAACTACTAGCTGTAACCTATTACAAGTAGTATAAACTATTACATATTAATCTAAAACTATAGGAAGTTAATCTAGAAATATCACAAAATTTTCAAATTGCTTGAACGAATAACAATATCTCAACAATTGAAATACACTTAAAAAAATAAAATAAAGTTAACAACATGTAGCAAGCATTTGCCATCTCCAAGTGACATCATAAAACCTGACAAAAAGCAAACAAATGAGAATATGAATCGTGGTTTGTCAAATTTTCAAAAAGAAAAGAACATCAATTAGAAAAATTGATAACATTGTTAACAAAGTTAAAAGATGAATGATGGTATATCAAGGTCTAGGGGCGGAATTACATACAAGCTAGGGGCTACCACCCCCAATTTTCTTTAAAAATGAATATGATTATAAATATATATGTGTAATATTTTTTATATAATTAAAATTGTCCCCTCCCCAAATTTATCAAAAAAAAAAATGTCCTCCAATATTCAGGTTTCTAAAATTTTGTTGTTGAAATTATCCTCTTAAATCTCAATACTCACCTAACTCCACTCTAACTTTTTACTTCACCTGATGGCCGACGGCCAAATTGTCTCCCCCACTTTAACTTGATATACTAATACATCTAGATTTTCAAAATATGCCTACATTATCTGAACTATGCAGATGATTAGCAATTTCATAAAAGTTAAAGATATATTATTTGATTGACAAGTTAATTCGTTTAGTATTTATTCTTCTTGTTTCTACTGCTATTATTGAGTAAGTATTTTCTTCCATGAAATTTATAAAAACTAGATTGTGTACTCAAATAGAATATGAGTTTCTTGCAGATTATTTGATAGTTTATATTAAGAAATAAATTGTCAAGAATTTTACTTTAAAGATGATAATAGATGAATTTTATTTTATTAGAACTCGTCGTCAAGCTCACTTTGAAGGAAAGTCTTAAGTTGATATTTCATTTTCTTTTTCTTTTTGTAATGATATCTGCCAAACTATGAAAATCTTGAAAAAAATTATCTTATAAGATAATTTATAGTCATGTATTTTTTTTATACAATTTTATGAAATATGCTTATTGTTTTTATATATAGTTATGTGCAAAAAAATATATATTATTTATAGCCACACATACCACACAATTTCTTAATTGCCTTCATAAATACCAAATTCTAATTCTACTCCTGTCAAGATCAAAGTGTGGCCAATGTAAATTGAGATGGAGTTTCTTTTTTCGAAATTATCCCCATAATAATTGAATTTGAAATTAAGTTTGTCAAATAATTTAAAACATTATGGGGTTTCAATTTTGAGACTACAATTAAGTTTTTGGTTTCAACAAGATAAACTAGGTTAGGGGTTTCATAATGAACTCTTATCCTAATTTAGGGTTTCAATTTGAGATCTTAACATAATTAAAATTTTCGATTGAAACCCTAAACTAATTTAATTGTTCAATCTAAAATCCTAATTTGGGTTAGGGGTTTGGATTGAACCCCTAGATTATTTAGGGCCTTTGACTCAACACCCTAAAATCATTTAATGGTTCAATATGAACCCCTAGACTAATTTAGGGCTTCAGATTGAAACCATAAATATTTTCCAAAATTCAAACTCCACAACATTCAAAATGTAACCTCGTTCTCGATAGAACAAATCCAATATCCATTGAGACAAAAAAAAAGTTTCAGAATTTTAAAATACTTAGGGTTCAAAAGTCTGAGATACTTACAACTACAAGGTGAGATGGAGAAAAAAGTGTTGCATAGATAATGAGTGAAAGAGTTGAGAGATAGGCTAAGAAAGGGTTTGAGTGAGATAGGACTGAGAGAGAATGAGTCGAAACAATAAGGAGTTGGATTCTCATTAGCCTTGTAATGAAACAACGACATTTTTTTGAATATCTAAAATGAACCGAACCACAAGAAATTTAGTTGATGAATTTATTTAAGCATTAGAAACGTCGTGAAATCTTTAAAACTTTCACGAACCAAATGACTCATTAGGTTTTAGTTTATCATCATAATCATATTTCAACCTACTATGATAAGAAGTTGTCTTTCGATTTCTTTGAGCCAATACTTAGGAGTATAAGATGGCAAAAAAATTGCACCATTAGTCTCGGATGAATATTTAGGATTTTTAGATACAATCTTACGTTTTCTATTTCTCGGATGAATAATAATCAGGATTGCCTTTTTATTTAATCGAGGCATTTAGGAGTCAAATTTCATGAAACAAATTGTACTCTAGACTTGTATGATTATTTAAGATTTTATTTTACAATATTAATTTTTACAATTTTTCAGGTGAATATTCACCAGGGATATCGCCACGTCGCATCCGATTCAAACGATTGTTAAATCAATGAATACAATGTCCAATATAGCCTTGAAAAGTATGTATTGAACACTTGAAAAGATCCTAACCAATTGGAACAGGGTAGGACACTTGGCACTTGGAAGAACTATGAGATGGAAATGTGAATGAATGGAAAGAAAACCAAATCATATGATCATGTCACCTAACCAAACACAATTTATTGCAACCAAACACTATGTGGCCAGCCAAAAGAGGGCTTCGACTCTAGTTAGAGTAAATGAAACCTAATTGAAATTCCAAAATCAATGGAGGAAATCGAAGCTCTAAATGGTTTCTCCAAATCCTTCATTTTGCTTAAATGATTACTCATTTGATTTAATAACTTTTACATGCTATTATCCACTCAAATACATGCTATTACATCCCCATTCACTATTTTATACCTTTTTAATTTCATTGGGTCAAAAAAAGTTAGATTTTCACTTGATCCAACCAAAACCCTAAATCAAACCCAAAATATACCCTAAGTTAAGGCCCATTTTGGCCCATAAAAATATCACTAATGCAAACCTTCTTGAACAAACTTCCTCCACCACCCAGGTTGCCCTATGATTGATATGTCGGCTTAAATAGTGCTTGGATGGAAGGCCAAAATTCCATCCAAAACTTCCCCATCTTTCTCAAGAGCTATAGCCAATAGCATGGACTGAGTAGCTCATGGTTTTGGTTGTGAAACTCTCCCTCAAGTTGTCAGTCAACCATCTCTTGTCAGCCCTTTATCCCTATGCATCAAGACCCATGCATTTTCTTCACGTTTTGGTTTTTTTATTCACTTATTTGGAGACAACTCGAATGAGAGCAATAGATAAATTTCCTGGTAGTTATAGCATTGCATTCTCTAGCTTTTTGTAAATCAAATCTTATATAACTTCCTTAATTTGTTTCTATTTGAGTCATTTTATATTGGTATATTTTGAGTAATTTTTCATAGAGATTTGATCAATTAAAATACAATTTGAGCATGCAAAAATAGTACTAGGCAACATTTTAATACATATTATGAGTTTATCCAAAGCATATTAGCAATTTTATTAAAAAGTTATACACAAAGTTGAAATTAGAACACACGAAACAATCTTTATTTTGAAGTTGTGATATTTGTTGGTTCTAGAAACCTAGTCCAATAGTTATGGAATAAATATTGGTTGCAGCCCTGTTTGGAAAAGCCAGATACACACTTGAACAAAATGCCCCTAATAAAGAATAAAAAATAAAAACACAAGTGAAATGTGAGTGTGCTTGTGTGCCGTTGCTACATGGGCTTCTTCTTAGACTAACTCATAGTTATGAAATTCACAAGTGTTGTTCTTAGGTTTTTATTTATGTGTTAAGAGTTTGTTTGTGAAAGAGTTGGTTTGAGTCTTTGTTGGAAGCTTGTTTTGCATGCAAATGCCTGATTATAACTAAAACTTAAAGCTTTCAAGTTTAGGATTATTATATTTTGATGAGACTCATGCCATACAACAATAGGTTTGATACTATAAATAAGTTAGAACTTGAATGTGAAGTATATAGTTATATTTATTGAAGTTATATTGCATGCAAAATCAAGGATCAAGTGTTTTTGTGTCAAAATCAAATGCATGCATACTTGGTTTTGATTGTGCTATGTAATGTTTTGTATTTTTGGTTACTAATCAAGCGTGTTATCACTTAAGTTTGAATGATGAACATGTTAGAAAAGTTATCTATGGACTATTGGAGCCCTTGGAATTGTTTTGAAAGGTGCTAGATCTAGAACATCAAGAAATGATTCTTTTTTACTTTATTTTTTGGCATTTGTGTTGCTTTAATGATTTTAGAGTTTTATGGTATGTATCTTGTAACACCCCCTTCCCTAAAGTTAGGGACGTCACGTGCTTACATGAATACTACCAGACAAGATACTTGTATAATTTAATGAAATAATGTTGATTACTTAACAAAGTTTATAAAACAAACTGGCTAAAAATGGAAGACACATAACAAGTCTCTAAGTTCATAGTCTCCTCCTTCTAAGCCTGGCTCGTCTGTTCTGTTCGTACTGATTATCATCCTTACTTGGGGGGTTAAAAACATGAAATAAAACTATAGTGAGTCGAAGACTCAATAGAGATCCATCACAATGTAAGTATAATAAACGTACGAATTTTCATAAAAATATCATGCTGAGAGTTTAATATCATGACTGGTTGTACTAATGCTTATGCGATTCATGACTTGTCTTGATTTATATGATTAATTGATTGACTTTAATTGACTAATCTGATTTATTTGATTGATTTGACTGTCCAACACACTTAACCTTGTGTGTAAGGTTGTGAACCAATTTCTCCACTGCAGCAAAGGAAGCTAACTGTGCAATACTTCGATTTACTACAATGGACCATGCTCGAGTCTGTGATTTGTACATCTACCTTGACTTAAATTTTATTGGTACCATACATCTGAATGGTCATTTGAGTTAATGATTAATTAAACTGATCTTATGTTCCACTTGAATTTAAGATAACTTACGTGTCGTATGCGACATAATATGCATGATATACATATTAATACAAATAATTATAAATTCTTAAATTTGAACATGAAATTGAATGACACGATCGTGTACTGTGCTTGATGATGTTCTTGCATGAATGGTACATAAAAATGGTTGTAAAAGAACTGATTATAATAATAATTTATATAAGCTAAACTGTGATAATACTGATTTGTTATCAATTTACTTAACTCGTTGCACAGTTTCATAAATCGTATTTTATACCTTGTTACCTATATGAAGTATTAAATGTTATTGAACTCAGGAATTTATTCAAATAAAATGTTCAGTTTTATACTAAAACAAATTACTATTAATTTCTTATAATTATTACAATAATAATATCACATCTAGTCTTAATAAGGAATATATTTTATTTATTTGTTTATTTCTAAATCAATAAACTGATGGAAATATGTAGTTCATAAATTAGATTCAATATTATTAAATACTAAAACTCTTGTAAACAATTATTATAGTCTACTTATAATTTAATACTTACTAACATGTACTTTAAATCAATTAATTATTTTTTAAGGCCGATACAGTAAGTGAGTTCAATATATCGCCCAATGCGTAAGAGTCCAAACCCAAATGGTCGTTTGTTTGAGGTTGTGATAAAAAGTTTGAAAAGTAAGATAGGAAACCTTAAATAATTTATATAATAAAATTTACATTTTCGGTGGTTTTACATTAAAGTAGTACTTCTAAGTTAAGAAAAAGCCGAAAAGCACGTTTTAATAAAAACTTTATTTTGATGCTTTTTGTCAAAAATGCTTTAAAAAAAATAATTCCTATTTTAACGTATTATAAAATAGATAAAATAATTCTCATTATTTTAATAGGTTGATAACTTTAACCGTGAATGTTTACATAATTTTTTAATTATATCTAATATTAATTTAAAAATTTTTACTAGACACAACGTATTATTTTTTAATTATATTATTTTATCTTTATTTTCTAGATCCTTTACAACCTAATTCTAGATTTAAAAATTCAAAATGTTCAGATTGATTGATGATTATTTATAAAGATTTGACTAGTAACTTCCTGGATTTTGTGCCAATTGAAAAACTAAAAACAAAAAACTTCTCTTTAATCTTTTTAACAATCTATCTTTTTATTATTTGATTTCCTTCTCAAATACGATCTCTTTATGAATATATACAATTATCCAATTAGTTTTTTTTATTATTTTATCTTACTAAAACTCTACCTCTCATCATACTCTATTTATACAACACCCACTATTGACTTTATTATTATTTGTGAAAACTGAATCTTAATCTTCCATTTGGTGGACTGAAATCTAGGTGTGTTGTGAGTTATTTCATACTTTATCATTTATTTATGATATTTATTTGGTTTATAATTTAATTTTATTAATCAATAGTTGTGTAGTTCAGCCACATTTTTTTTTAGTTACCAACAATCGCATTGTTATAGCACTCTGCACCCATATCACCAATCTTATTAATGGTTCAAAACCAAATCGAGCTCTAAATCTATGTATGGAGACCAAAAAAATCTTATCATTATTATTATTAGTTTCACAAGCAAAAAGTCAATCATATGATGCTAAGGTTTTATTTTATTAATCCATCAATACTTTTTCCGTTAGATTTGAGATTTTTTTTTTTCGTAAATGAACATTGACTAGTATATTTCCCAGCAAGCATAGTACTCTTCAATTAAAGTTACGCAAATAAAGTAAATATATAATTTAATCACTCGCAGCATTTAAATGTCCTGTACAGAAAAACATACAATTTAATTCATCGAAGATTTTGAATTACCTCAATTGGTAGATTGATTGGACCAACTTGTATAAAATATTTCTCTCAATTATTCTTAGAAAGCAAATAGATATAGAATTTATGTTATATATATATATATATATATAGATATATATTATTGGTGATTTGTCACCGACTCATAATCAATCACATAGATCAGTTAGTAAAACTTTGTACGTAGAATTTATGATATGTGTTATAAAACTTAAATAACTACTATTGCAGAAGAAATATAAGATAAAATATTTAGAACTCTTTATTACTTAAGAACTGAATTTTTTTTTCTTTCTTCACTTTCTTTCTTTCTCTTTTTTTTCTTCCTTACTCGTTTTGATACTTGTACATAATAAATCGAAAATGCTCGTATTTATAAGCATAAATTAATGTGCAATTTACTGTGCAAAAATTAAAAAGTCGTTGGTAATGGGGGACAGACATGCGTATGTTGAATGGGGGTCATTCACTTGCCCCCTTCCTCCCGCATTATTGATCCGCATTATTGATCTCCATAATTACAACACTCTCCCTTGAATGACCACCTATAAAGATCTGCCTCGTTAAAATCTTGTCAATCAAAAACCCAGTAGGAAGAAAAATTATGGCGAAGAAAAAAGAGTACAGTATTCTTATGTACCTCCAAGTGTTTTAAGATTGCCTCATTAAAACCTTGTAAAGGAAAACTCAGTGGGATAAAACATTAGTGAAGGAAAAAGAGTACAATCAACATAAGTTTTAAGGGCATTTACTTAAAAAGTGCATGACGATAGATCTTTGAATCTTCGCATTCCAATGTTCTGTACAATTTTCTTGAATGTCGCAGTTGATAATACCTTTGTGAATAAATCTACCACATTATCACTTGATCGTATCTGCTTAACATCAATTTCACATTTCTCTTTAAATTCATGAGTATAAAAGAATTTAGGTGAAATATATTTGATTTTGTCACCTTTGATATATCTTCCTCTGATTTGAGTGATACAAGCAGTATTATTTTCATATAAAATTGTTGGGCTATCATTGATCATGGGAAAGCCACACTTTTATTGGATATGTTGAATTATTGATCTCAATCAAATACACTCTCGACTTGCTTCATGAATAGTAATGATCTTTGAGTAATTCATAGATGTGGCAGATAGTGTCTGCTTTACAGATCTCCATGATATGGCAGTATTTCCATAAGTAAATAAATATTTAGTTTGAGATCTACCTTTGTGTAGATCTGAAAGATAACTTACATCTGCATACCTAATTAATTGTGGACTTGATCCACGTTGATAAAATAATATCATTCATCGTACCTTGAAGGTAACGAAAGTCATGTTTAATATCATTTCAATGCCTTCGAGTTGGTGCAGAACTATATCTTACAAACAGATTAGCTGAAAATGTAATATCAGGCCGAGAGCAATTTGCAAGATACATCAAAATTTCAATTGCACTAAGATATGGTATTTTAGGATCAAGAATTTTTTCATCATCATTACAAGGACGAAATGGATCATTCTTCACATCAAGTGATCGAACAATCATTTGAGTACTCAGGAGATGAGTTTTGTCCATATAAAAGTATTTCAGGATTTTCTCTGTATACATTGACTGATGAATAAAAATTCTATTTGGCAAGTGCTCGAACTGCAGGCCGAGACAAAATTTTGTTTTGTCAAGATCTTTCATTTCAAATTCATTCTTTAAATATGTAGCACTGTTCTTAAGATCTCTTCAGGAATTTCCATAATATTTAAATCATCAATATAAATCGCAATAATAGCAAATCTAAATTCTGATTTCTTAATAAAAACACATAGACATATAGGATTATTCTTAAATCCTTATTTCAATATATATTCGCTTAAGCAATTATGCCACATGTGTCCAGATTGTTTAACCCATGGAAAGATTTTTGAAGTTTGATAGAGTACATACTTCTAGATGTACTTGTTGATGCTTTAGGCATTTTATATGCTTCAAGCATTTTATATTTTTCAGGGATTTTATATGCTTCAGGCATTTCATATCTTTCAAGGATTCTCATATATATGTCATGGTTTAAGGATCTATATAAATATACAATGATCACATCTTTCAACTGCATATCTAATCATTTTGTAACAACCCGAGTAATCAAAAATCTGAATGTAATTGCATCCATAACGGAAGAATATGTTTCTTTATAATCAATTCTGGATTTCTGCAAGAAATCTTGTGCGACAAGTCGTGATTTGTATCGCACAATTTCATTTTTCTCATTACGTTTTCGTATAAATACCCACTTATATCTAACAGGCATTACACCTTTTGGTATTTGAACAACGTGTCCAAATACTTCTTGCTTTGTTAGCAAGTTTAATTCAGTTTCAATAACTGCTTTCTATTTTGGCTAATCATTTCTACGTCGACATTATTCGACGATTTTTTGCTCACTTTCTTCATTAAATCTGAAAATGTCAAGGGCCATCTTATATAAAAATATGTTGTCAACAACAGTTTTATTTCTATCCAAAATTTCTCTAGTACTCATGAAATGTATTGAGATCTCATTATTTTCAGGCACCTATTCCTCTTCAGGAAAAAACAATTCATGAAATACCTTTTCAGGAGGTACTCTTCAGGAGTTTCCTGTTCAGGAGGTTTATACTCTTCAGGAGTTTTTTCTTTAGGAGGTTTATACTCTTCAGAAGTTTCTGAAATAGAAGATTTGATTTCTTCAGAAGCATCAACTATGCTTGTAGCCTGTATTATGAGTATTAGTTCTTTAAGAACATCAAATTTATTTTGTATAATTTTTTTTCGAAAAATTTTGTATTTTGCACCAATAGGTCTTCTACACTTCAGGCGTGTCTTAGACTCACCTATTGTTATTTTGACAATTTTTTCTTCAGGGACTTCAATCTTTACTAGAGCATTAAGAGTAAGAATATATTATTTTACTACACCTTTAATGTCAGTAAATACATCCGGTAATTGATTTGCAACACTTTGCAAATGAATAATTCTCTAAATTTTTAGTTTATATTTATTTGTAGGAAGATCAGATTGAGACATGGCTTTATTATCCCAAGTAATTTCTTGTCGTACTTTAGGCACCGACTTTTCGTTACTCAGTAATGAAAAAGTAGATTCTTCAAAGTGATAATCCTCAAAACATGCTTTAAACATATCACATGTAAGGGGTTCAAGATATCTAATAATAGATGTAGAATTAAAACCAACATATATTCCAAATCTACGTTGAGTGCCCATTTTTGTACGTTGTGGAGGTGCAATTAAAACATATACAGCATATCCAAAAGTACAAAGATGAGAAATATTTGATTGTTGACCATATGCAAGCTATATTGGAGAATATTTATGATATGCAGATGGTCTAATTCGAATTAACTTTAGTGTCAGTAAATACATCCGATAATTGATTTGCAACACTTTGCAAATGAATAATCCTCTAAATTTTTAGTTTATATTTATTTGTAGGAGGATCAGATTGAGACATGATTTTACTATCTTAAGTAATTTCTTGTCGTACTTCAAGTACCGACTTTTCATTGCCCAGTAATGGAAAAGTGGATTCGTCAAAGTGATAATCCTCAAAACGTGCTTTAAACATATCCCATGTAAGAGGTTCAAGGTATCTAATAATAGATGGAGAATTAAAACCAACATATATCCCAAGTCTACGTTGAGGGCCCATTTATGTACGTTGTGGAGGTGCAATTAGAACATATACAGCATATCCAAAAGTACGAAGATAAGAAATATTTGGTTGTTGACCAAATGCAAGCTATAATGGAGAATATTTATGATATGTAGATGGTCTAATTCGAATGAATGATGTTGCATGAAGTATAGTAAATGCAACATTTCTAATGAAAAACAAATAAACATGTGATCATAAACTTGATGCATCGATCAAAACCATAAAATATCTAAATGATCTACTTGGTGGATGAATAGACTCACATATATCTCCATGAATCCTTTGTAAAAAGGATGGAAATTCAACAATGACTTTTGAGGGAGATGGTCTGATAATTAATTTACTTTTAAAACATGCAAAGTACAGATATTCATTGGGTAAAAGAATTTTTTAATTCTTTAAAGGATGCCCATGCAAATTATCAATAATTTCTCTCATCATTATTGATCCCGGATGTCCAAAGCGATCATGCCAAGTCATAAATACTTTGGGGTCAATGCACTTCTAGTGCATTACCACATATAATTCAATTGTTCTCATCTTCATATAATATAATCCAGAAGAGAGAGCAGACAGTTTTTTTAATACAAGTTTTTGGCCCGATATTATTTTAGTAATGAAAATATGCTCTTTACTACCTTCATTGGTCGTTTCAATATGGTAATTATTACGACGTATATCTTTGAAACTCAATAAATTTATTCTAGATTGTGAAGAAAATAGAGCATCATCAATACAAAATCTAATGGCATTAGGCAACACAATATTAGTTCTTCCGAAACTTTTAATTAAATTTGATGAACCTGATATGGTATGGACATAGATTTTACTTAGTGTTAGATTTTGAAAATATTTCTTATCTTTAATAATTGTGTGAGTTGTAGCACTATCAGCTAGATATACATTTTTATCATTCAACTCAGAGATAAAAAGTTCATCAGTGTGATTCACAATTCTATAAAATATACAAAATTTTCATTATAAATGTTAATAACTTCTAAAAATAAAGAGAATATATTAATTGGAAAGAACACTTCCATTTCCAATTAAGTGATCAATTATATTATTAGGATCTTTAAATAAATTAGAAATATTAAGATGAGTAATATCTATATTTAATGAATCATCTGATGGTTCTACTAAATTTGTTTCAATCTTTTTATTCTTTCCTTTTATAAATGCTTGATATAAATCAGTCAAGCGTTTGGCCGTACGACAGGTACGTAACCAGTGTCCAGTCATATCACATCTATGACACACCTCTTCACTTTTCTTTGAAGAATTATTTTAAGGGCATTTACCATTTTCTAAATTGTAACACTTCTGGTGATACGGTATATTATTATTCTTTTTAATGTTGTCACTTCTAGGACAAATATTTCTATAATTTCTCCTACCACATCTACGCCATCGATTTCCTCTAAAGAATGCACCATTCGCTTCTGGAAGTGATGCAAACCTATTACCATTCACTTAAGGGAATGATATTGAACCAGTTGGGCGTGACTGGTGGTTTCTTAATAAAAGTTCATTGTTTGTTCAACTACTAGAAAATATGATATAAGTTCAGAATATTTCTTGAACTTTCGTTTTCAATACTGCTACTGCAGGAGTACATTGGAGGCATGAAAAGTAGTATATGTCTTTTCTAGTATATCATCATCAGTGATTTTCTCACAGCATAATTTTATTATTGAACTAATTTGAAAAAGTACAGAATTATATCCACTAACATTTTTAAAATCTTGCAACTTCAAGTACAACCATTTATAACAAGTTTTTGAGAGGATGACATTTTGCTGGTGTTTATACATCTCCCTTAAATTATTCTACGAAATAAATGGATCTTTTACTGTAAGATACTCAGTTTTTAATTCTTCGTGAAGATGATAGCGAAAGAAAATCATTGCTTTAGCATTGTTCTGCAGGGACGTTTAATTTCTTTTTTTAATTGTTTCTCCAAGGTTCATTGCATCAAGATGTATTTCAGCATCAAAAATCTATGATAAATAATTTTTCCCAAATATATCAAGAACAACTAACTCTAATTTTGTAAGGTTTGACATTTTTTACACATATAAATAATAAAATAAATATGTGTATCTCAGAATTATATTTATAAGGTCACGTAGATTTTAAATAATAATTAGTAATAAAATATTTTATATTCATATCAATGACTGCAAATAATATATTGAAAAACTTACTTGAGGAATAAGACCACTAACTTCAGAATTAGTAGAACCATCGTGCCGATAATGTGTTATAAAACTAAAATAAAACTACTATTGCAAGAGGAAATATAAGAGAAAATATTTAGAACTCTTTATTACTTAAGAACTGAAATTTTCTTTCTTTCTTTCTTTCTTCTCTTTCTTTGTTTCTCTTTCTTTTCTTCCTTACTCATTTCTGATACTTGTACATAACAGATTGAAAATGCTTGTATTTATAAGTATAAATTACTGTGCAATTTACTGTACAAGAATTAAAAAGTCGTTGGTGGTGGGGGACGGACACATGCGTATGTTGGAAGTGGGTCATTCATTTGCCCCTTCCTCCTGTATTATTGATTTGCATTATTGATTTCCATAATTACAACAATATGTTTAATATTTTAGCATTGTTCATTCAATATTAAATTAAGATTATAAGTAATGTGCGAAGTTTGTTAACTAAAACACATAGGATCCTAAATTTGAATAAATAGCTTATCTAAATAATATTAGATTTTCCTTATCAATTATGTTTGGTTTATTTTCTATTAAGATTATGTAAAAATTAAAGCCTGTCTTGCATGAAATTTATAAACTTAATTTTTGTTTTTAAAAAAAATCAACATACATTAAATATGTCTCACAGAAATTAAAAGAATGTTGTTTGCACTACACAAATGCAACATAGTCAAACAATAAGATTAATTTGGATAAATAAAATATTAGAGGATTATATTAACATATGCGTTAGTGAGATTTATGCCAATAACCGTCTAAGAACATTTGGACAGTTAGGGAGATAAAATGTGGTTAAAAAGTTTAGCAAGAGAATTGGAAAAGAATTTTGGTATAAACAACTTAAGAACAAGTGGAATAGTTTAAAAAAAGATTGGAACATTTAGATGAAATTGATTCAAAAGGAAACTAGTCTTAGATGGGATTCGGTGAAGAAGACAATTGATGTTATGGATGAGTGGTGAGCAAAAATACCTATTTATTTGCTTGTATATAATCAATTGATATTTACTATTACTAATTATATTGCATATATAGGAAATTCTATAAATAGCTAAGTTTTGGAATGCAGGTTTGGCTTAATCCAAATTTTATATAATACTTAGGGGTAATGTTAGGATGTCCACCAAGTTTGACACTACTTTCTTACACATCTTGCAATAATTTTTTTTATACTTAATGATTAAGAAAGTGATTATTAGTGTATTGATATATTTTTTTCATTTTTTTTTTAAAATATTAAAAAATATTAAAAAAACATGAAAACAAAAAAAATAATTTTTTTTTCTATCTTCTTATCATCATTTTTTTTATCATATTAAAATATTTTTAAAAAAATATGAAAAAAATATCAATACATTAATAATAATTTCCTTAATCATTAAGTAAAATAAAAAATTAAAAAAAAATAAATACAAGAGGTGTCAAAACGAGGTGTTAGACTTGGTGGACATTCTAGCATTATTCAATACTTTGGGATATAACAATAGTTTTTAATTTCGTACCGTACCAACTGGTACGGTCGAAATATGTCATTCCGGCCAATGATCTAGTATAGAAATACTGTTGTTTTGTTTCGACAAATATTTCGGCCATATCGGTAGGTATTTTGATTATACCGACCAATATTTCGGCCTATGTTTCGGCCGTACAGGATTTTGACATTTATTTATTTATTTTCATTTCATGCTATTTTTTTATCCCGATTCAAACTAAATATTTACATATATAATTTATTCATATATTGACTATTATTTTAAAATATAATTTATATATGTATTTATATATATAAATTATTTATATATAGATTATTCCGAAACAGTACACGAAATGGTACCGGTACCTAAATATTTCATTCCAGTACCTTGATCGGTACGCCCACTGATACGGTATTCAAAATATTGGGTATAACTGTAACTAGCGAGGGAGCTTGAGCACCATCTTTTAAATTGTAATTTAAAGATGTAATAAAATGTGATCAGTATAGCGATGTAATGTTACATGTAGAGAATATTGATGACTAATTTGACAAACATGGTGATATTTAGACTAATTTAAACACTTAGATGAGAAAAAATAAACGAGTTAATTATGCAGTCCAAGATAGGAAAAGGAAAAAATGAAATATTTGATCAACATTTCACATGTTTTTGTGATGTACTTGAAAAATGAATTACAACATCATCTTCCAATAAATTTGGTATTGACGAGGTTATGACTATTGTATGAGAGTTAGGTAAGATAGAAAATGACTATGAGATTCTCAGGGATGCAAGTGCGGTACTCATTTCGAAATCACAGAGAACAATATTTATTGCCTTAAAAGATCCAACATTTCAAATTGATTTTATTAAATGAATGAAAAATAAATTAAGTCAATATTAAATATCATTATGTCAATCATTATATTGTTTTCTCATAATGATTTGTAAAGAACTATTTTAGAGGTTGTTGACACTTAATTTTATTTATTATAATTTTTGGATGAATTTTGACAACATTCTTTTTTAGTGATGCTCGTTCTTAAGCATTGCATTTTTATTATTTATTTTTTCTTCATATTTTTATTTTTTTATAGACATGGAAAATATTAGTCACGACACTGAAAATTACACAAGCGATATTGATATTGGTGAAGAAGAAGAAGAGAATGATATTAATTTTGTGATAGCATTACAATTAATGATGGCTTCTAAATATTACACAACATATATTATAAAGGAACCTTGTATAACCTCTCTACATATATTTCATAAGTTTGTTATGGATATTTTAAATAGTCATAATGATTGATGTCACCAACAATTTAGGATAGAAAAACATATATTTCTTATATCATGCAAAGAATTGAATGGTAGATATAACTACCTAGTACTCAAAACATAACCATCAAATAAATATTTGAACTTTCTTATTTACATTAGGTCATGGGTTTGGAAACAGAATGGCACATGAAATATTTCAACACTCAGGACGGACTATTAGTAGGCAGTAGTAGTGTACTAATGACTGTTTCACATATGCGGTTGACATTATCAGTCCCCATACTAAAGATTATATTAGAGCTATTAATGAAACCCATGTGCCAGTTATTATTTATCCAACAAAACAAATTACATTTATTGGTAGAAAATGCATACCTACTCAAAATATCATGACAATTTGTGATTTTTATATGCACTTTACTTTTGTTTTGATTAGATGCGGGGGCAAGACTACATATAGTTTAGCCCCCCCACCCTAAAAAAAAAAATCTTAAAAAAATGTAATATAGTATATATATATATATATATATATATTATCCTAATTTCTCTCCTATCTACAAGAATATTTCTAAACTTAGCCCCCTCAAAACTGAAACTACTTGCACAAGTTATGGATTTCTTTTACACATTTGACTATTAGTTATTACCCATCCATTCTCTTAGTATTTTGTTAAGTTTTGAGGCTATTATAGTCTATGACTAGTAATCCCTGATTTTTGCAGTCTGTGATTAAGGGTTGATTGCGTTGGTGTCGTGTTGCCATATAGAGCCTTTACAAGTAACAGACAGAACTCGAAATGAAAAAAATACACTACTAAAAATAAAAAGAAGATTTTCACAAATCACAACCTTAAAAACTATTTCACTCTTCAAAACTTGAAATTTGAAAACTACGAAACCGCCTAAAATCTTAGAGAAAATCTAAAGAACATCAAGAAATCTTCTTATTTGGTATTCCTAAAGACTATAGGACTTGCTTGAAATCCCAAAAAGACTTCTGTTATTTTGTCTCGGAGAGCCATCACTCATCGCTCATCGCGATTTCGATTTGCCCATTCGCCCATTGCAAATCACTTGATTCTGATCACTACTTAAGCTTTTAAAGACTTTTATTTTCTCTATAATATTCGAAGCGTGCTTGGGAAGAGATTAAGATTAAAGAGTAGTCTATGCATGCTTTGTGTATTTATTTGATAATGATTTGCTTTTTTTTTTTTTTGAGATAATGATATGTAGCTATGGATTTATTTATATATAAAATATGTATGCGGCTTTTCTTTTTTGAAATGATTCTAGATCCGCGTGTGTATAATTGTATTCAAATTTTAGTTTGTTCAATTCAATTTCAGTTTGATTATATGCATGCTGCTTGAGATAATGATGTGTTGATTTATTTATATATTATTAATCATATACTTTAGTTTTGCTTTGGTTAATAGTCTGATGACTCTAATTTAAAGTATTTGAATATTCTAGTTGATTTAGAATATTTTAAATAAAAGTTTGATTTATATTTTAGATTAGAATATTAGAATTTCAATATAATTTTTATGTGATTTAATCCCCTTTCTTGTTTAAAATTATTGTCAATAACTCAAATTTATATGTTAATTTAGATTTTTATTATATACTATATAAACTTAAATGTATATGCCAATTTAGATTTTTTTAAATTATAGAAAAATATGAGCAAACCAAGAACAATTGATCTTTATTTTAAAAAGAAAGTCGTGGACAAGTCAGAGGGTAATATACATTTAGAGAGTTTGGTAATATCGGAACGTCATACTTTTATCACTGATGAGCATCCCTCTAAAATTTCAAGAATACGACCTGAAGAAATGGATCTACCTCTTTGGAATGTGATCTAGGATTACGTCCACAAATTTGAAAATTTCTTACTAACCTACAAGATGAGATCCGACGTGCATATTTTAAAATCGATTCCAATCAATCTAAACTTTTAGAATATCCATTTTCAATAATAGGCAACAAATGTCACCAATTTCAATTTTCTTGATTTCAAAAATATTCAAATTGGTTGGGGTACTCACATTCGAAAAATGTAGTATTTTGTCTTCTATGCTACGTCTTTGCTAAGAAATCAACGGGCTTTAAATAGGATATGTGGGGAGAGATCCAAATTCACCACATAAAAATGTTGTAAAATGTTTTGAAGATCTAATGAATCATCAAGACATATTGATAAGGTAGTTGAAAAACAAATATCATAAGAGATGGAGAATAGTCGGTTGCGGCTCAAAGTTTCGATATATAGTGTTCGATGGTTGGTATTCCAAGCATGTGCCTTTAGAGGTCATGATAAAAGCTCTAATTCAAAACATCAAGGTAAATTCATTGAACTAATAAAATTTTTAGCAAATTACAATGATCAAATTAATAGAGTTGTCATGAAAAATGCTCCACATAATGTCAAATACACATCACCCAAAATTCAAAAAGAAATTTTGCATATATTTACAAATAAAGTACGAAATGTGATTTGCGAAAAAATTGGGGATGATAAATTTTGTATTTTTGTTGACGAAGCTTGGGATGAGTCTAAAAAATAACAAATGGATGCAAGTTTTGCGTGATGAATATTTGAGGCCAAAGATATGATAGGGGAAGTAATATGCATGGTGAATATAATTGATTGCAAGCTTTATTTCTTAAATATTGTCCCTATGTATATAATGTGCATTGTTGAGCTCATAAATTACAATTAGCTTTGGTTGCAACCTCTGAAGAAGCCAAACATATTCATCAATTATTTATCCATTTGACATCAGTTATCAATATTGTTGTTGGATCTTCTAAACGTAACGATAAATTACAATTTGCTCAAGATGTTGAAATTGAATGCTTGATCGCTTCTAATGAGATTGAGACTGGAAAATGGGCAAATCAAATTGATACGCTATAACGAGTTGGAGATATTATATGGGAATCTCATTTTCAATCTGTTTGTAACTCGATGAGAATGTTCGGTGCTACTTGCTCAGTTATCAATACTATATCAAATGAAGAATCAAATTATTTTCAACGTGATGATGTGAAAGCGACTTACATGATATTAACATCTTTTAAATTTATTTTGATATTACATATGATGAAAGAAATTATGGGAATTACTAATGCACTTTGCTAATCTTCGCAAAAAAAAAAAAAATCTCAAGATATTGTGAATGCCATGAGCCTAACCACAAAAGTACTCATTCAAAAATTGAGAGACGATGGGTAAGAGTCTTTGCTTACTAATGTTAAATCATTTTGTAAAAAAAAAAAATCAATTTGATATTCTTGATATGAGTGGACAATATACTAGAGCTCGAGGCAAATCCCGTCATCAAGTTGAAAGAACAACAATGGAGTATCATTTTAGGATTGATATATTTACTGCTACAATAGACTTCTAGTTGTAAAAGTTGAACAATAGATTTAACAACCAAACAATAAAATTTCTCATTCTTAGTGCTGCTTTAAATCCTAAAGGTGCATACAAATCATTTAAGATTGATGATATATGCAAATTGGTTGAGAAGTTTTGTCCACGGGGCTTTACTGGGCAAGAAAAAATCATTTTGAGAATCCAATTGCCGTATTATGAGGTTGATGTGCTGATACATCTGGATTTTCAAAATATCTCTACATTATTTGAGTTATGCAGATGATTAGCAATTTCAAAAAAGTCAATAATTTATTATTTGATTGACAGGTTAATTTGTCTAGTATTAACTCTTATTATTTCTACTGTAACTATTGAGCGAGCATTTTCTACCATAAAATTTGTAAAAACTAGATTGCATACTTGAATGAAAAATGAGTTTCTTGCAGATCATTTGCTAGTTTATATTGAGAAAAAAATTGTCAAAAATTTTACTTCGGAGATGATAATGGACAACTTTTATTCCATGAAAGATCGTCGTCAATCTTAATTTGAAGGGGAAACTCTAAGTTAATATTTTATTTTCTTTTCTTTTGTAAGGATCTCTAGCAAACTATGAAAATTCTAAAAAAAATTATTTTATAAGATGATTTATGGATATGTGTTTTTTATATACAATTTTATGACGTATAATTATTATTTTTATATATAGTTATGTGTAAAAAACACACATTATTTATAGTCACACGTACAATACATTTTGTCGATTGTCCACCCTCCCAAAAACACTAAATCCTGATTTCGTCCCTGACTATATGAGAATGTACAGCACACGATATATGCATTTTTATAGAAGCTATCCGGAAGGGATAATTATACTTTTCACATCCACCTAGAGGTTTGATAATAAGAATGTCATTAATGAATTAAATAAAATAATAAACAATGTTTTCATTAGTTTTGATTTATTATCATAAATTGGATGCAAGTAAATAATACTTTATAGATATTGGATATCCTCACATGAATAGACACATGTGGTCATATAGAAGGGAACAATATCATCTACCATAAAGGTCATGGTGGTCCTTAACCAATGGATATCACGAATATTTTATCATGCATATTCGACACTCATATGCACTATTGAGAGAACATTGGGAGTTTGAAAAAAGAGATGAAATATATTAGATCATATGCCAAATTTTCTTTATGATAAGCAAGTTAAAATACTTGTGGCTTCTATGAATATTTATAATTTTATTTGAAATCATGCATTAAATGATATTAAGTTCAAATAATATGATAATGACGAGAATTATCTATGTCCTTGAAGCATGGAGGATGAAAAAATAGAAGTAGAAGATTACTTGAGCATACAACAATCAGAGATATCTAGTAAAAATACTATAAATACTGAACGTAATTGTATTGGCTTTTCACCTATGCTTCGTTGAAGAGTTTTTTTCATTATAATTATGAAAAATCATATGAGACTATTTTCTTCATTATTTAATAATAATATTTTGTTTTTATCAAGATATGCCCTTTTATGTCGTTGTTCTCTCAAAAAGTACCTTTTTAATTTTGTTTTCAAACAAAGATAATATGTTGAAAAGTACTTTAGACATATGGATTCCAAACATAAAATAGCTTTTTAATAGTTAAGTTTTTTTTATGTTAAGCTTTAAGTTAAAATTTTTAAGTTAAAAATAATATTTATTACTGCAATCCAAAATATAGTCTTAACAACTAATGACACAAATGTTATAAACGAAAAAGGTTGAACACGCTTTACGAAGAGAGAGGCTACAATAGTAAAATCACTTCAAAAGGTATCTCATACACATGTGTAGCAGCGTTATTGATATTAAACACTTGAAAACAAAGCAAAGCAAATACTAGAGTCTTCGAAAAAAGATTGCGAAGTAGAGGGTTTAAGACCCACCAACTCTAGAGGAGAAATGATTTTGTGCAACAGATCTAAACTGAGGTGAAGATACTGATGAGTACTAAAGTTTTCCAAGAAGGAAGCCGTGTGTGGTGGATTTGGGTGGCCAAAGTCAAGGTCGACCATTTTATGTGTTTCGGCTCCTTTTATTGCCCTTTGTCTATGATTTTCTTGTGTTTGAGTGTAAAAAGAAAGTGAGTAAGGGTTGTTGTGGTATATTTATATATAGTATTTTCTTCTCTTCTAGTTACTGGTAAAAATGATAGGTTTATGTTAGAACATTTGGTTGTGAGACTTAAGTCGGTGCAAGGGGATTAACAATGAAATTTCTCATATAAATTGGTAACTTTGAAATCTTCATAACGAATAAAACAGTTAAAGTTTGAAATAGAAGAAATCGATTGAAGGTCAAAATCTTTTGGACCAAGCATCGTGGAAGCTTTTACCATTAATAAAATCATTCATCATTCATTTTTTAATATAAAATACAAACTTAATAATAATAACTATTTTCTCAATAAAATAATAATAGTAATGGTAATAAATTTTAAAACCCTTAACTAAATTATCAGATGTTACTAATCTTTTAATATAGAATCTAGGATGTGATTTTTGACTATGACAATGGTCAATTTAAACTTGTTAGATTGATGTGTGGTCAAGATGAAACAAAAACCTTGTTTTTGGCCTATATGTGAATCAATCCACACATGATTTGTATAGATGTGTTTTGATTTAATTTTTTTTGAATACATATATGATTTTAGGACAAAATTTACATGAAGAAAGAAAGGCCTAATTTGGTTTCAGAAACCTTTTAACCCATTTGTTCCCATCTAATCTCATCTTATCTCATTTTAACATCTAAACATCATTCAAAGTTCAAACATATATATTTTTCATTCCAAGTTTTTAATTCTTTTATCCAATCATTATAACTTTTACAAACTTTTAGATAAAACACAAAAATAATTCAACTTTATTGAATTTCATAACAAAAATTATATTAAAAAATTATATCATAACACTCTTTTAACTTTACATTTTTTTATTCAATCTTTTCTTTCTCGTTTCTCAAAATTCCTTAATACATTTTAGATCAAACTATTTCACTATTATTCACGAATTATCCCACAACTATTTACAGATTTTTCATCCCATGTTATCTCATCTGAGTAATCAAATAAAGTCTAAATGTGGTAGGATTTAGAGTTAATCTATGAAATTCTTATTTCAGAGGTAAAATTTTAATTTTTCACATATAGTTAGATAACTTTACAATTTAGCCCTAAGTTAATGAGTCTTTTTATTTGTATGACCTTTAGTGAGATATTAGATTTTAGAAAAATATGTCAATTTAGTTCACATCTTGTTATATATGTTGCTCCATAATTACTATAAGTACTAGAAGTTAGCTCCTAACTTACTCGATGCTTCATAAACTGTTTGATCTCAAGTAGAATATCGGGGCATGATACAAAATGACCTCGTTTGATTATAAAGCTTACTTGTGTGTTTATATATATATATATATTTGGGTTGGACGAACGAATGAAAACTTGGGCGTGCTAAGACCCAGGTGGCACCTACCCCTGACATCTTGTTCAAGCAGGCTAATGCTCTCCATGTGTAGGCAAATGGCCCTTCCCATTCCAGGCAGCTAAACATGTGGGTTGGATAAGCTAGATGGGGGGGCCTACCCATAAAGCCTAAGATAGAATGATAGAGAAGAAACTTTAAGAACTAAACATTGTTTAATAAAAACGATACTACCATCAATAGATTTAGTTATGCTTAAGTGTTTTTTAAATAGAAAAATAAAAACACGTGAAAGTATCAAAATAATTCTCTCGACTCTTCATAATCCATTCAATCCTAAGTGGAATATGAAAGCATAATACAAAGTGACCTTGTTTCATTACAAAGTTTACACACGCACACATATTGGGTTGGATAGACAGGTGAAAACTCGGGGGGTGAGATGCAGCTTGGCACCTGCCTCTGGCTTCTTGTTGAAGTAGGCTGATGCTCACTGTGTGCAAGCAGACAATTCCGCCCACTCGAGGCGGCAAGTCGGATGCTAGGGCCCATCCAGCAAGCCTACAAGAGAGAATGAGAGAAAAGAAACTTTGAGAACTAAATCTTATTTAAGAAAATGATATCGCCATGGCACACTTATCTGTGTTTAATTGTTTTTCAAATAAAAAATGAAAAACACGTGAGAGTATCAAAACAGTTCCCTTGGCTATTGTTCACGTTCTTCTCTGCTCTTTAAAATCTCTTTCCTCATTTTTTGTAGAATTCTTGTTGTTGATCCAACTCGTTGTTGTTTCCATTACCAAATTAGGTCATCACATTTTATGGCCATGACAAGGCCAAGCCTCCCCTGAGCCTCCAATGACATTATTAAGGTAGCATTTGTGATATTTTCCAAACTTCTTTCATTTTCCTTTTGCAGTATAGACGGATTTTTGTTCCATCTTATACATTCCTTGACCCTCTTCTTATTATTCTTCTTATTCTTTTTCCTCATCTTGTTTTTCAGATATATGAGTTTATATAATCATTTATTAGTGAGTTCTGTTAAAACTAAAGGCTCAAATCTTAAGTCAAGCTACAAGAATCTAGAGAAAACATGAAGAATGAAGGGAAAGTGAAATGTGGTCATGTGTTTTCTTTTTAAATCTTCTATTTTAAAAAATAGAAACTAGAGGCAGAATTATTGTATGGTCTGACATGCTAATGTCATTGCCTATGTAGCAGGCCCTGCCCTTGAGAGTATTATAATAGTTTGTTTATTTATTATGAATTGAATGCAAAAATTGGTTTCCTATCTCCATATTACAAAGATGAATAATTCTTTCTGAAAATTTTTACACCACACAATACTCATGTAAGAAACTTTTTCAATTTTCTAAATCTCTTCCTTGTATTACAATGAATATGCAAGATTGAATACACAATATGTGAATGATGGCTAGTTATTGGTGGGGTTAGAAAAATGATGAGAGAAAAGTTCATTGGGTTAGTTGGCAACGCATGTGTAAGCCTAAAGCTGTGGGTGGTCTCGGGTTCAAGGATTTATAGACTTTTAGCATGACCATGTTAGCTAAACAAAATTAGAGGCTTCTACAGCACAAGGAAGGTTTTTTTTTTTTTTTATAAAGTGTTTAGTTCTAGGTATTTCTCTAATCCTCTCCTCTTTGAAACTAATTTAGATACTTCACCATCCTTTGCTTGGAGAGGGATATGGGAGGCTATGCAACTGTTAATTAAAAGGGGCAGATGGAGTATGGGTACAAAGTATCCACATCCTTATTGACCCCTGGATCCCTGGGTATTGAGAATTGAGTAAAGACTTTTCAATAAGTTGCAATCAAAGCAGTTTTGCTATTGCGTCTGGATGCTAGAGTGTATTCTTTGCTTAATTGCACTACAAAATGGTGGGATATATCTAAAGTCAGGACTTTCTTCAATCAAAACATTGCAGAGACAGTGTTAAGTATTCATCCTATTTTTACCAATGAGCAGGATAAATGGATCGAGTCTTCTCTGTTCAAAGTGCATACAGATTTTTCAAGGGACTCTCTACCACTAACACAGGGAAGACATCTACTCTGGGCTCTTCTAAGAAGTTCTGGAAAGCACTTTAGAAGCTTAACATCCCCCATAAAGTTAAAGATTTTGCATAAAGGGCATGTAAAGAGAGTCAACCCTGTAAATCCAATCCTCTTAGAAAAAAACTAAATGTGGATAACTCCTGCTGTTTTTGTGAATAGCATGGGAGGACTCAGCCCATGCCCTATTTTTTTGTCCATCTAGTCATCATATATAGGTGGATAAGTTTGTTACCTTGCAAGACTTGGAGTCTTTCAGTTCTTTTCTAGAATTTGCTATGCTAATTTGCTCTATTGCTTTTGTTGAAGGTTTAATGGATTTTATCTGGTGACTTGGGGACTATGGTTTAGAAGGAACATGATACTACACTATTAATTTACCACCGTAAAAAGTTCTAAGCTATGCTCTCGTTGAAAATATATTTACCTTCCTCAAACCTTCCCCAGTAATCGAGTACAAGTCAAGTTAAATACAAGTGGACTCCTCCTCCCCCAAACTAGTTCAAATAAAATTTGGATGAGACTCTCTTATTTGACTATAATAAAACTGTATTATCCAATGTGCCCCTTGTCTGGCAAATGTTGTAGCTCACCAACTTGCACGACTTGCTTGGACTATCATTGAGATGTAATTGTGGTGGCATAATGTTCCTCATTTTATTGCTGATGTTGTGTATATTGATGTTATGTCATGTAAACTTTATTAAGGCCTTTTGTGCCTTTTTGAAATGAAGCTTATGTTCCTATAAAAAGAAAAGTTAGAATACACAATATGTGCATGGTTTGTTATCAGCTCCACTAGAGTAGCTCCACATCGCACACATCTGCCAAGTTAGATTTTGTTTTTACTAATATTCTAACTTAACCTTACGTTTTCATTTTCTCCATTTCTCTAAATTACCGATCCAATCCTAATTTCTTGCAAATATTTTGAGTTTACCATTTTGAATTTTTATCTCTACACGACATTTTTATTTCCTTGGATTATCCTCGTTTTTTAATCTTCTTTCATTTTTTTGCCAAAACTTTATTTGTTACTAGTGCGAACATAGAACCTCTGTCACGAATAATGAAGATCAAGAATTCAATAAGAAGAGAAAAAAATCAATAGCCTAGATTTTCAAATCACATTGAGAATCAAGAACTCAACGAAGATGAAAATCTGAATACATGAGATTTTTCTTCGATGTTGACTCAATTTTGTAAGAGAGATAGAGAGAGGTGGAGTTTGCAAGGGAAACAAGGGGTGAGAGACTCATGGATGAGGTCGACTTTACCTTAGAATCACCAAGGGAATGAGCTTGGTTTCTAAAATTGAGAGAGAGAAGAGACACCACCCAATGATGGGTGAGAGAAGCAACGAAGGGGGAGAAAAGTTATGGAGGAAACTCTACAAAAATTTTAAACTTGTAACAGCATTTCCATTTGGTTGATCAAATCCTCTTCCTCTCTAAATTATAGAGTTTGTTTTGGAGTTTTATCTTAAAACTAATTCATATCCGGATTTTTATAATAGAAGGATAGTTTAAAGGGGTGCTACAGTAAGCTCTTATATTTAGAGAGTTACTATTTATCTCTACATCAAATTTTAAGTATATTTTATTAGGAATAGTTAAAGATTTGAAATAGAGTAATATAAAAAGTAATAAGGAAAGAATAAAAAAAAATATGATTTTAATACGATGAAAAAATAATAAGAAATGAGACGTATGAGATTTTTAAAAAATAAATAAAATTTAGAAAAAAATTATAAAGAGTGTTTTTTTTAATTAAAATTTAAGAATTTTTTTAAGGTTCTAATATGAATGCTCCATATAAGAGTATGAGAAAAAGTGAGAGAGAAAGAAAGTAGCACGGGGATATGAGTACAGTGTGGAAAGGAAACAAATGTAATTTGAGACAAATTTGAAAACTGGGACGTGGCACGCCGGTCGGGTTTGCCACGTTATGGTGTGCGGTGTAAAATATTTGGGCCCACACCCATTTAGATTTTCTCCAACCTAATATTATCAAACTCAAGCCGATAAATGCGATGGGCTCAAAAGCTTGTAAATACATTCTGCCCAATGGTCCAGGGCCTAGATTGATGTTTGTGCTATTGTTGCAGTAGGATTTTAAAAGGGAAAAAAAGAAAGATTAAGAACAAAACAGTAGCCTAGATCATTTCGTATCTTTTGTGGTTAATCCATGACGGAAATGACACACACATTGACTCTATCCCTTTCATGCATATGTCATACATAACACCAAGTCACTAACAATAAACAATCTAAAGAGAAGGATTTGAGCTTTTATGTTGCTCCTCAAAGCCGGAATAAGGATATCCATAGCCTAGCCAATTACTCCCACTTCGATTCAATCAGTCTGCCAATAGAGTACACTATCCTGGCAAGTCGCAGTGCAAATGGCGACATAATCCAAAAAGCCGTATTGTACTCTTCATTATGTGAAAGAAGGCGCATGAAAAGTCTATGTATTAAAGTAACGACCGACCCGACCTTATTCAAAATAATTCTAAAATCTATGTCCTTAACGTTATTTTAATTTTGTTTTCTCGTTTAGTTTGGCTATTTATGAAGTTGTTGTTAAAAATACATCACTTTAGAGCATTGATATTTACTTTAGCCAAAATATATAGCTAGCTAAATTCTTCTTATTAGGGCACATATTATTAATTTTCTCTCTCATTTTGAAAAAAAAAAAGAGAGGAGAAAATGAACTCTGTTATAAAACTACAAAAGAAAATACTATTGTAAGAGATTTTATAAGAGAAAATATTTAAAACTCTTAAGAACTGAAATTTTCTTCGTTCTATATAGATTTTCGTATATATTACAGATCAATCGAAACTCATATATATAGGCCTTAATGACTATGTAAATTACTATACAAATTACTGTACAAAATTTCAAAAGTCACGATGGGGAGTCATTCATTTAAGAAAAAATAGTTGAGAGATAGGGGCGGCTGCCCCTTTTATTGACTTATAATATTCCCCCTTAAATAACCACCCATAAAAAATCTGTTTCGTTGAAATCTTGCCAAGGAAAAACCTAGTAGGAAGAAAAATTAATAGCGAAGGAAAAAAAGTACAATATTTTTATGTACCGCCAAGTGCTTTAAGATTACCTCATTAAAACCTTACAAAAAAAAATTCAATGAGACAAAAATTTAGTGAAAGAAAAAGAGTACAATCAGCACAAGTCTTCAAGACATTTATTTCCCCTAAAAAGTGCATGACAATAAATTTTTAAATCTTCTTATTCTAATGTTCTGCATAATTTTCTTGAATGTCGCAGTTGATAATGCTTTTGTGAATAAATCTGTCAGATTATCACTTGATCGTATTTTTGATATATCCTACTCTAATTTGAGTGATACAAGTAGCATTATCTTCGTAAAAAATTGTTGGACTATCATTGATTATGGGAAGATCGTACTTTTCTTGAATATGTAAAATTACTAATTTTAGTAAAATACACTTTAAACTTGTTTCATGAATTGTAATTATCTCTGAATGATTTGAAGATGTGGCAGATAGTGTTTGCTTGATAGACTTAATAGAAATCTGAGATCTGCAGTAATACTTAAACTCTTCTTGAGAAAATGCGTTAGTTTTTCAAATAATAATCAATAATGCATTAGAGGGAACATGTTAATATTCTCATCTGAAATATCTCTCCCTTTTGGCATTATTAGGGAGAACATACATAGTGAAAAAGGATCATTGAGAACCATCAATATTCGACAAAAACTACAAAATCTTGAGATTTAGTTCTATCGATTCGGTGCGCAAGAAAATTCAAATCTGCTTGATATGGTTGACAAATGAGATCTTTATGGGGATTTGAAAGCTCTGAATTGCTGTTTAAAGATGATCATTTTCACCTATCGGATACTTATGCAAGATCTCATGTTTCTCATTGATCCAATTGTTGTTCATCTAAAACGATACTTTGGTTGAGAAAAATTCTTTTGTTAATGTTTCAGATTTGAACAAAGAACATTTTACACCTTAACCACTTATCTTTACTCCTGAGGCTGTCAACATTATGATAGGTTCAGAGATACATCTTTTTAATAAAACTAATCCTGAAATTCTTACAACATCAAGAACCTTCAGTACTCAATATGCTGCCTCTATTACAACTATATATTGGAGGCTACTGGCAAGAGCGAGTGAAGTTAATCATCTTAATAATCAAATATCTGAATTACATCAAAAACTTGCAACTAAAGATAGAAAGAACAAAAAGTTAAGACAAGAAAACAATGAGTTAAATAAATTTGCAGATTGATATTCTCGTGACCTGAAACCACGAATAGAAGAGCTAGAACGAGAGATATCTTAAATACAAAATCAATAACAGCAGCTAACAACAGATGTTCATTGTTTATGAGAAAAATAGAGATAGCTGCAATTAATCTTGCTGGCTTTTGAAAATATGCATTCAGCATATCTTGTAATCTTGATTAAGTGAGATTTGAAGAGATGGTGATTTGTCTTGTTCATATTTCCATCTTTATAAGAGTAGTTTTCAGTTTTATCTAATTTGCATCAAATATTTTTCTTATCTCTGCAGTTCATTTGCATTCTCATTCTACAAATTTTTAATGACTCATCAGTTTTCTTTCAATATTTTTCGTGATCAATATATAAGGTATTATTCATCTTAGTCCCAAATTGTTTCTGCATCTATTGTAGGTGCGATGATGCAGCATGAAAATGATCTGTCAAATAAGTCAGATCATGATGCCATATATGAACTTGTGAGTCTTGAAACTCGATACTCATCATCTATTGTCTCATTTTCTGCTCGGTTACAGTCCAAAATTCGCAAGATTGAAAAACTTAATGAGAAAATCGATGTACTTCAACGACTTGTTCAAGAGTCTAATAATAAAGTTGTAGAGTTAAAACAACAAAATAAAAATTTAAAATTCTTGCTTGTTTTTTCATTTCGACTATCTAATCCTTTAAATAAGGATGCCATATTGATTTATGAAGAACAAATGTATTTGAGAGATGAAGTTAAAAGTCTCAACTTTTTGTAAGTTATCTAGTATTTGAATAATAAGATCTTTCATTTTCAAATTCATTTTTTAAATATATAGTAGTTCTTGTGATTTTTATAGAAGTTCTAACAAAGTAAATCATCAACGTAAACTGCAATAATGACAAATCCGAGTTCTAATAAAAAGACGGGCATTATTTTCAAATCATTTTTTCAATAGATATTCGTTGAGTCAATTGTACCATGTGCATTCTGATTGTTTTAATCCATATAAAGATCTTTGAAATTTAATAAAGTAAATACTCTTAAATGTACTTGGATTATGTGCTTCAAGCATTATATATCCTTCAGAAATTTTCATATATATGTCATGATCTAATGATCCATATAAATATGCAGTGATAACATCCATCAACTGCATATCTAATACTTTTGTAATTACCAAACTGATTAAAAATCTGAATGTGATTGCATTCATAACGAGGGAATATGTTTCCTCATAATTAATTATGGGTTTTTGTAGGAAATTTTGTGTGACAAGTCATGATTTGTACCCACAATTTCATTTTTCTTATTACGTTTTTGTGCAAATACCCACTTATATCCGATAGGTATTACACTCTTTGATATTTGGACAACAGGTCCAAATACCTCTCGCTTTACTAGCGAGTTTAACTCAGCTTTAATAACTGTTTTCCATTTTAACCAATCATTTCTACGTCGACATTCTTCGACGATTTTTGACTCATTTTCTTTATTATATTTGATAATGTCAATAGCTATTTTATATGAAAATATGTTGTCGACAACAATTTTATTTCTATCCAGAATTTCTCCAGTACTCATGAAATGTATTGAGATCTCATTATTTTCAGGTACCTGTTCCTTTTTAGGGATAAAATTTCATGAAAAGCCCATTCATGAGATATTCTTTAGGAGTTTTCTTTTCCAAAAGATTATGCTTTTCAGGAATTTCCTTTTCAAGGGAATTATTCTCTTTAGGAGTTTCATATTCAGGAGGATTATACTATTCAGGGGCATCAACTATGCTTGTGGCCTATATTGTGGGTATGAGTTCTTGAGGAATACCAGATTCATTTTATATCTTTCTCCTTCGAAAAATTTATCTTTTACACCAATAGGTCTTCCATACTCTAGGCGAGTCTTAGACTAATTTATGACTGTTTTGACAACTTGTCTTTTAGAGATTTCAATTCTTGCTTAAGCATTAACTACAATAATATAGGATTTTACAACACTTTACAATTCTTGCTATTTTAATGTCAGTAAATACATTCGATAATTGATTTACAACACTTTACACATAGATAATTCTCTGAACTTCTAGTTTATATTCATTTGTAGGAGGATCAAATTGAGATAGAGTTTCATTATCTCAAATAATTTCTTGTTGTGTTTTAGATACCGGCTTTTTATTATTTCAAAACATGATAAAATATTAAAAGGTTTTACTATAATATATATAAAAGTTTAGAATAAGTAAATCAAGTGTTTGACCGTACAACAAATACGTGATCAATGTTCGTGATTAATGTTCAGTCATACCACATCTATGACAAACATCTTCATATTTTTATGAAAAATTATTCTGAGAACCTTTACCCTTCTCTGAGTTGGATCACTTATGGCGATACGATATATTTATGTTATTATCCTCTTTAGTATTGTCGCTTCTGTGATTAATATTTTTATAATTTTTCCTACCACGTCCACGTCACTGGTTTTTCTTCGAAAAAGATATACTATTTACTTCTGTGAATGATATAAATTCAGTATCATTCACTTCAGGAAATGATGTGAAACCAGTAGGACGTGACTGATGATTTATTAGCAAAAACTCCTTATTTTGCTCAACCTCTAAAAGATAAGATAAAAATTCAGAATATTTGTTGAACTTTTACTCTCGATACTACTGTTGCAAAAGCACATTCGAGAGAAGAAAAATAATATATCTCCTCTAACAAGTCATCATCAGTGATTAAGGCTGTAAACGAGCCGAGTTCGAGTGAGTTGGGGTTGTGCGAACTCGGCTTGTTTACTATTCGAGTTGAGCTCGAGCTCGACTCGTTTAATTAATGGGTTGCTAGTAGTGTCCGAGCTCGGCTCGTTTAGGCATTCAGGAAGATTGAGCTCGAGCTCGAGCTCGATTGGCGGCAGAACAAGGTTGCGCACAATTTTTGGTGGGGACGACACCAACAGGCAACAATACATCAAGAAAATGGAGAGAGATGAGAGAAAATAAAAATGGGAGTCATAGGAAAGAGAGTTGAAGGGAAAGAGAGGTCTTATCGATGGCGAATGACAGCAAGCAGGCAAAATGGCAACGATTGTGACCTACAATGATGAAGAATGAACGATGCACGACATTTCGAAGAAGTGGGAAAAAGAAATACTGGATGATTGTTGAGGAATCGAGTTCGGCTGGAGAAGAGGAGGAATAGGAGAAAATGAAAAGGAAAATGAAGAAAATGAGATGGGGGTGTTCGGCGCTGAGCAAATAATGAGAGGAAGAAAGATGAAATAACTAGGGCTTCTTAGACACTTGTAAAACGACGCAACATAAGAAAAGGCTGGGCCCTTTCTACACACGGTCTAAGCTATATCACACCTCACACGGCCCAAAAAATAAAAAGGGACACACTCATACAAATGGCCCAATTCGAAAATAATTAAACAATGGCATATTAAAATAAAAAGCACAATATAATGATATAATTAAAATTCCAAAATACATCTTAATAGAAATAAACTAAGAATGATTAATATAATAAAATAAAATAAAGTATCCAAATAATAATCCAAATAAAGAGCATTCCACACAAAAAGCTTAAACTCAAAATTAGGATAAAAGAAAAAGATTCAATAATTTAAATTAAAACATCATAATATGAAATAGTAAAAAATAATAAGATCCCAATAATTTAATAAGCTAAAATAAGGGAACCAATTCGAGAAAAAGACTAATGAAATAAAATGCCAATTGGAATTAAAAGGAAACATGGCAATTTAGACAATAACAAAATAATTAATTGAAACCCAATAATAAAGATAACAATTTGAGAATAACGAGCCAATAATAATTAAATAAAATAACAATACTAAAATTAGAGATCTTACAAAAAATTAATAACAATACTTAAATAAAACATGACCCAAAATAATCACTAGTAAAATAACCCACCAACAAAATGATAAAAATAATTCAACAATTAATAATAATAAAAATAATACGTAAAGTACATAAAATTTAGGATCTCACACTTAGTAGTTACTAGTTAATGCTTAATAACTTAATATGTATGTTATAATTTATATAGTATATAACTAAATAACTATATTATATTAATATAATATTATAACTATAGTATATACTACTAATATAGTATAATATATAAAATAGGCTAGTAGTAATACTTATACTTTTACACTTTTACTAGTACTATATAGTACTAGTAGTAATACTATATGGTACTAATATAATATTCTTTATATTCTACAGTCTATTTTATAGTCTATAGTATTAGTATATGACTCTTTAAATTATAATCCTATTAGTAGATTGTCATCTCTTTTTCATATATTAGTATATTAATATATATTAATGTTATGCTAATAAAGTATAGACCTATGGTATACACCACTATATATTAGTAACTAGTAATAACCTAATAGACTAATAATATTAGACTTATATTAATGTTACATTGTTATATAACAATTTGTAAATATATAATATTATATATTTATTGAAATTTATTTCCATGTATTTATCAATCACACAAAGTATAAAACTTCTATACTTCTATTACACTAGAATATAATATTATAATTTATTAATTTATATATACTATGTTATAATTTTTGTCTATTTAAATAATTATGTCCATATCTTGACTTGTGAATTTGGATATATATTATATTATATGTGTAAAAATATATACGAATCGAATTCAATCATTTATATGAGTTGATCTAGTTTTAAACGAGTTTGTTTACGAACATTAATCGAGTCGAGTCGAACTCGAGTCGAACTTGAGTCGAACGAGCTATATACGGTTTTGTTCACGAACATTAAACGAGTCAGTCGAGTTTTATACGAGTTGTATCGTTTAATTATCGAGCCCAATTTTGTGTTCAAGATTGGCCTATTTAATATACGATTCGAGTCGATTTCGAGTTTTATCGAGTCGAATTTGAATTGTCTATCGAGTAGCCTGTTTATTTTACAACCCTATCAATGACTTTCTTATTACATAATTTTAGTATTAAGCTGATTTTAAAGAGTGCAGAGTTATAATCACTACTACTTTTAAAATTTTACAACTTCAGGTACAATAAGTCATAATGAATTTTTGGGAGGATTACATTTTCTGGTGCTCATATATCTCCCTTAAATCATTTCACAAAGTAAGAGTATTTTTATCATGAGATACATAGCACGATTCTGTAGGGACACGTGATTTTTTTCTTTGACTGTACCTCTCAAGTTCATCATATCTAAATGGATCTCATCAAGGATCTATGATAGATCACTTTTAAAAAAAATATCAATAGTAACAAATTTCAATTTTATAATATTTGACATTTTTTACATATATGAATCACGAAAATAAATATGCGAATCTAAGAAATATATTCACATAATCATGAAAATAAAATCAGAATTTTATCAAGTAATATTCAGCAATATTTCTTTTTATATTTATTTTAAAATTGTAAATAATATATTGAAAAATTTATTTGAAGTAGAAAATCACTAATTTTAGAATTAATAGAACTTCGTGCTGACAACGTGTTATCAAACTAAATAAGAAAATATTATCGCAAGAGATTTTATAAGAGAAAATATTTATAACTCTTAAAAACTGAAATTTTATTCATTTTATATAAATTTTCGTATATATTACAGATCGATCGAAATTCATATATATAGGCCTTGAGGACTGTACAAATTACTGTGCAAAATCTCAAAAATTGCAAAGAGAGTCACATATTGAAAAGAAAAAATAGTTAAGAGAGAGGAGCAGCCGCCCCTTTTATTGACTTATAATAAACTTTTTTTTTTTCTCTTTTATATGTTCTCTGTGTATCTTTCATCACATCGTTCTAATTATTAGATTTTGGCAAATGTGATTGTTGGAATATATAATTATTGAATGAAAATGCCATTAGATAAAAGAACAAATACGCATGACAGGTAGCTTTTGAAAAAGTAAATAAGAAAAATTAATAAGAAACTTGTTTAAAAAAAGACAGAATTGTTGGAAAAACAGATTAAAAAAAAATATAACATGTATTGTTGGAATGTTTACTACATTAGTTTTGACATATCCAAGACAAACTGAACAGTGCACATTTATGGTCCTGCCTCGCAAGTCGCAACTCCTTACTATGCTGGGTAGGAAACTTCCGGGTGATGGACTGCAATTTGGATGGACTTCATCAATGTTGGGATTGTGTGGGACCTACACACCACCTCCCCACAAAATCCCTTTGCTTACTTTGGGTTTGAGTGATACATCATATAGAATATTTCATTAAACACGCATTAGATTATATATGGCTTTTTTATGCGTGTTTATTACGTGTAAAATGACGAATTTCTTGGGATTCACAATCTAAGGCTTGAAGGACGAATTTGAGATGAGCGGTAGATTATATATATCATATATTGATTTTGTGTTAAAATTTCTCTCGAGTTGATAATACATGATCATCTTAGATAAGATTATACATCAAGACTTTTTTGCTTGGAATAAACGTGAAAATACATTATTTTTAGAGAAGTTTCATCTTTATAAAAAATACAACACGAAATATTAAATTTGATATAGATTTGTTGAATCTAGTTATAAATGTAACTTAGTTATATTCATTGTTATATTTTAATCAAATGGTCATGTTAATATTATCTAAGGCTTGATTTGTTTGCATAAACTATTTTATTTTATCTCAAAATTATTATTATATTTTTTTAGATTTTTATATAAAATAAAATAAAAATTTAATTTTTTAAATATCAAAATAACTTGTTCAAATTTTAAATAAAATTATTATTTAAAAAATTTATTATAATAATATTTTATTTTTTAAAAACTTTTATTTTATTTTATCTTATCTCATTTCTAAAAATAAATCAAACCTAAATAATTTTTTACATATATAAAAATATATCTTAATCACATGTTGATTTCATTTAGGTAACTTGAATAACGCAAAAAACAAAACACTTAAAAATAAAGTATCGAATATCATGCCAATAGATCCGACCAATTTTATTTCATTTGTCTTAAAATTTTATAAAAATATCGTTTAATTTTATAGTTCAATTAGTATGTCTACCGTTTATTTTGAAATAACAAAAGAGGTGGTGAGATCCCAAAATTTAATAAAAATATTTAAAATTTTATATATTATATTATTATTTTATTAAATAAGACGTGATATATTTATTATATATATTTTTATTTTTTAATAATAATAAATGTATTATATTCTATTTAATAAAATATAATAAGATAAAAGTATGAAATATAACATTATATGAAATTGGAAAGCCAAAACTAAAAAGCAAAAAAAAAAAAAAAAAAAAAAAAACTGAGTACCTTAACGTAATTTCGCACCTAAAGAATCTTCAAATGACCGGGGTATATATATTCCCATCCTCGTTCCACTAGTTTCAATTCTTCAAGAACTGTCATTCGGCAGGCATCAATCACCGTACACGCTACAGACACACCGGCCTCAAACCTTGTAGATTTGGCTCAAATTCGCCCGTGCCCATCTTATGGCGATTCCCCGACATCGATCGTTGTCACTTTGCGGGTTGATCGTACTGTGAGCTCCTTTCATTTGTGGTCGGTTGTATGATCGGCTTAATTCATCACAATGTTCGAGGCTCACGTAAGGGTTTTGATTACGAATTTTCGTGGCGATGAATTTTTCGATTTGACCTATTGAACATCTTATGAAATTTGAAGAGCTTGTACTGCTGCATTTTTATGTTATGGTTTTAATTCTTTTCCTTGACATTGAATTTTCTCTTGATGTGGTTTTCTTTCGGTTACTGCCGAGTGTTACGGAATTTTATTATCAATCTATCGTTCTAAGAACCTCTCATTGCACTCTCTTTTCGCTTTGAAATTTTGCTACTAAACTTTCTTTGCTTATAGGCCGATATGGTTACGTGAAGTATCGGGAACCGACTTACTGTGGTTTTAAATGTCTGACAATCTGTTCAGTAGAATAGGAAGCGATATCACGTACCGGGAAGGTTAAAATGAACCTAGGAGTCCAATTCTCGGTACTCCTAAACGAAGAATCAGTCAAGCTGCATTAGGATTACGTTGCAAGTGTTGCACTGGCCCTCTTCCACCCGTTTAATGTGAAGTCTTGTGAAGACAATTCCAATACATTCCAATTGAAGAGAATAAATTTAAGGGGTGATTGCAAAATTATAGTGAATGTATGAGATGCATGTGGGGATAAACGAGAACAAGATGCATTCAAACTGCTTTAGGAATGTATTTGGTATCAAAATTCTAATAGGAAAGCATTGCGTTGCAAATGTGTTAGAATGTATCAGATTTGTCCGCTTCTACTATTCTAATTTTGCATTTTATATCATAACTCGTTAAATTTCGAGATGTGAAATGGGATTCTCCCAAATGCTCATCCATGTCAGTTTGTTGCAAACTGATGTTAAAAAAACTAAGGAACTAAGTTGTTTGGATGGAGGATTTTTTTGAAAATTTCTGAAACTTATAAAGATTGATTTTTAAGGGGGTGTGTGGAAGTGGCATGACCCATGAAAAATATGTTCGGACTGAGAAAATCTTGAGATATATTTTTACTGAGGTTTGAAAAAGTGGTGGGGCCAAGGATAATATAATTAGTAAGAAAATTTTTGTGAGAGTTATTTTGAGTTTTGTGAAAAATGTTTCGGTTTTTGTTTGTTATTTTTTTGAGGTTAGATGTTTTGATGACAATTATTTTCAACGTTGTTTTGGTGTAAAGATGTAGGGATTGAGAACAAGAAACTTTTAAGGAATTTTTAAATGGTACAATGTGTTCTCAATCAATGTTAATATGATATTCCGGATTGAGTATAGGAGGTTGATAAATGAGGTTACATATGCTTGAGAGAGAAAAGTTCTTTCCTTTTATAATGATCCCAAAGGAACTCTAATTGTAACCTTGACTAGTGCTTTTGGAGTGTAATAATAATGCAGCTTGATATGTTGCTTGCTTGGACAAGATGAGGTCAAAAAGTTGTAATGGGCTTATGATGTACAACTAGGTATAATGAGGTTTTTTGATATGAAAAAAGTAAAATTCTTAAGTAATTTATTTTATTTAAAAGTATAAAGGGCACAACCCTGGTATTGTAGGATGCATATGAGATAACCCTTTAATGTTTAAAAGAAAAAACCATAAATTCAGAATATTAGACAATTGAGATATATTGTAGACTCTTGTCCATGCATAAAGCGATTTGACCAAATATTCTATTGAAGTAAATTTAATAAACAGGAATAATTTGAAGAGCTTGGCCCTCTTATTCTTTGTCTCAGATGTGCAATAATTGGAATATTGAACCATTTATCTAGAATACGAGCTTGTGCTTTTTCATGTTTTCTCTCTCTCTCTCTCTCTCTCTCTTTTTGTGTTCATCATCATCATTGAATCCTTTTAAATTAATGTGCATAAAATTCTTATTACATTCTTGTTGCAGAGTTTATTTTATGTTATTTCTCAGCTTATATATGTGATATGGTTTTTGTACTTTTCTGAATTAGTACTTACGTTTTGAAATCATGGGGATAAATTAGTTCTTTTTAATCTTTGATGGTAGGTTCTTCATTTGCTGCGAAGATACTTGGGTGAGTATGTGCACGGACTCTCAGTTGAGGCTTTAAGAATTAGTGTCTGGAAAGGTTTGTCCTTTGAACTTTTCTGTGCTCGTGTGCCATGGCTTTACTAATCCTTTACCTCTTTTGAACTAAGATCACACTAGTTTAAGCTGTTTCCCATATAGGCACTATGTTCACGGTGTAAGTGAAACATACTGAAATCCATTGGTACAAATGCGATTTGACTTTTTGATATGGCCTTGACTGACAGTCTCATCATCGTAGTCGCACTTATTTATTTTTGAATTCAAAGATTCTTTTTTTTAGAAAACATATTTTTTCCACAGGTGATGTTGTTCTCAAAGATTTGAAATTGAAGGCTGAGGCACTAAATTCGCTAAAACTTCCAGTCACCGTGAAAGCTGGTTTTGTTGGTACCATAACGTTGAAGGTAGCATCTTTGATTATCACTTTCACATTGCCTGAAATTTGGTTCCTGACTCTTGCTTTTATTTCTCCCCATTTATTTTATTTTCTTTATGATTCTCTTAACAGGTAGATAGTTATTTGTGAAGTTTTCCAGATGCATGAAGTTTGGGCTGGTTTTTGTAATTTGTTTCTAAGCCATAATTTGTTGATGCTACATCATGTTTGTTAATTTTTCAGTTAAATTAATTGTTTCATGTTGCCTATTGTTACATGAGAACAGAATTTTTCTTGTGAAGAAAAGCTTTTTTCACAGTTGCTAGGATGCTTCAGGTGCCTCTGCTGGCCTTTTCTGCTGCTATAGCAGGATTCAGTTGAATATTCTTTAAGGCTATTCATTCTTATTAGTGATGGTACTTCAAGACTAAAATATGTTTTTTATTTTTATTTTATAGGTAATAAAAAAAAAAATTCGTTGCCGGGACACTTCAAGACTAAATTATGTTACTTGTTTCTGTCTATTGTTATTATATGCAAAATCAGAATTGGTAGTGGAATGATTTATAAGATTGATAAATTAAGGCCTGGTTTGTTTTCAGAGATGAGATGAGATAAGATAAGATAAAAATTAAAAAAATAATAAAATATTGTTGTAATATATTTTTTTAAATAGTTTTATTTTGGGATTTGAAAAAGTTGTTTTGGGATTGGAAAAAGTTGAATTATTTATTTTATTTTGTATAAAAATTTGAAAAAGTGTAATGATGAGTTTGAGATGAGATGGTTTGTTTAAACAAACTAGGCCTAAGCATTTGGGAACTTAAAGAATGTAGAGTCATGCAGGGAAACTATCAAATGCTATTGAGGCTAACTCAAGGGTGCATGTCTTTAAGGATTGTCCTATGTTTGTGATTTGTTAACTCTATCATTGATTGGAATGGGGTAACACAATGTTCTCCCATCCTTGGTTTCCAATGCATTTTTTTTAAGAGTAATGCTAGATATAGTCATGGATTGTACAAGCGTCGTGCACTCCTTTTGGAAAAAAGTGAGTTAACATGGAATTCATATGGTAAACTAATTTTTTAATGGTCGACCCACCCCACTTTTTTTCAAAATGAGTGTGTGGCGCTTGCATAACCCATGACTGTATCTAGCATTATTCTTTTTTTAATATGTAATGTCTTATTCATTTTCTACCAAGGATTGTTGAAAGGGAATGGATAAGTTGAACAATATTAAGCATCTTACTTAATGCAACTTAACAACAATATTAAGGATCTCACTTACTTTCTTGCTGTAGCTTAGGATTTGCTTGCCATGTATATGGTTTTGCTAGGTGGTCCATTTGTATCTTGTAACACACCCCATTCCCCCAGAATACTACTAACATCGTTTTTTTAATTGTAAACAAGTTTATTGATCAAAAGCCCTAGTATATAGCACATATACAAGAGCAACACCTAAGCGTGTTTAGTTTCGAGATACAAGGAATTCATGTAATGACAAGCCATAAAAATCAATTACAATCGACCAATGGAGTAAAGTATTGAAAATAGAAGAATGCTACTAACATTTAGAAGACCTTCATTTGAGCTAGGTTTTAAAGATTCCAAAAAACAAAAACAATTCAAACTTTATTAAATAAATAAAGTTATAGTAGAAATTATTAAAACTTTTCCAAGTCTAGTGGTTATTCACAAAATCTTTCACTAATCATGAGAAATAGACTTAAAAATTCTGAAAAGTCATAAAGTCTTATGACTTGGTCTCCTCCATACAAGCTACACGACCTGTGCCTGATTTTGCAGATCCATCATCATAAATTTTTTCACCTGGGATGGGAACACATAAAAATAGTCGGATACTTGATAATTAACCACATTGCACAGTAAACATCATGGCAACATAGTTTTTTGTATTTTAAAGAACATGCTCATACAAAACTTTATCATTCATATATGCTTGCCTGCCTGCATGTGTCCTTATTTCCACTTGTTGGCCAGTACACAGTGTTGACCTTCCTGTGTTAGGGTTAGCAATCGTTATGATCTTGATTCCACCCACAAGGATGGCATCACTGGGTGTATTGCCATTGTACCTTTGTAAGTAGGAATCCATACATGAGGATGGCATCATTGGCTGCATCACCATTGTACCTATCCTACCATTGCAACTTGTTCTTATCTTGTGGTACTGTCTTGCTATAAATGTGCTATCAAGTATCTTGCATGTCATGCATTCAATCATGAACTTGCTTGTCACATCATATCATGTTCTTGTCATGTCTAAGCCGCAGCATGTTCTTGCCTTTCATTTATTCACGACATAGCATAAATAGACATAATATCCCACTTACAATTCCTTTACATTTTTGGCTTTCACACATCATGCAATCATAGATAAGCAAAAATGTTATCTTGATCAGTTAAAAAAATGTATGTATCATATAGCTTAGTAAAAAGACGATCACTTTGTTTTACAAAAAAGTGTGATTATAGCAAAAAGAGTGTGATCATAATTACTTAGAAAATACGATCATGGTTACGTACCCTTTTAGCTTCAAGCGAAAATTAAGCATGTAAAAAATCTATGAATTATACACATATCATCAATTAGTATTAAAACAGGTCAATAGTGTTAAAGTAGGTCCCTGCACATACATGAATAGAAAACCAACCAAACTCTTCTTATCATCTAAGGGATGAACTTTTATCCAATGAGGTATTGGCTGAAATTCCCAGCAAGTGTAGCAGTGGTTTTAATCTCAATATCATCCCTTTTTGAAGGTAGTTGTAGTGCTGTCCACTTAGTGGCTGCAACTAGGCAATTAAATATCCAACTTTTGGGCCTTGAATTTCATCATTAAACTATTAACTGCTGTCTGTGTGAGCTTAGAAATTATGTGTCCATGCTTTTGACCTGACATGCATTATAGAGAAAAAGTCGGTTTTCTATCCATGTATGATGGAATGGAATGGCTCAATGATGATGTTGGGAATTCAAGGCAGGAGATGGTAATACCCCAAATTGAGTGTAGGAAGGCTGAGAAAAAGATAAACATTATTCTTTCTTGTAAGCCATTGAGGTCAGTAGCACACAATTAAATACTCCTTGCATTTCTGTGTAAACCTGCTTGCGTCTGGATTTACTGCATCGGAATCTACTAAAATCCAGGTCTTAAAGATTCAAGCTGTTGTTTCTGAGGATCTAGTTTATGCATATTCAAGCTGGATAATGCAAAGTTTAGCTTAGATTGGTCATGATGGGTGACTAAGCTTGTGGATCATTTTGCAGTGAACTGAAAAAAGGAAGTTGCTGGAATTACCAAATAGTTGAAACTTCATTTTATTTGAATTCAGGAAGTTGATGTTCTAATTTATTCCAAATAATTTTTCCCTTTTATAATGACAGGTTCCATGGAAAAGTTTGGGAAAAGAACCTGTTATTGTTCTCATTGATCGCATTTTTATTCTTGCTCATCCTGCTGCTGACAGTCGGACTCTCAAAGTAAGATGGTATTCTTTTCAATGGAATAATTGATCTTGTTATTTGCTTATAACCATAGAAGGGTCGGTGGCTGCCTTTCAATGTTAATCTTGTATGTATACTCTTTTCAGGAGGAGGACCAGCAGAAACTTTTGGAAGCCAAGCTTCAAAGGATTGAGGTAATTTTCTTATTTACGTATGTGAGACTTGCTTTATATATATCTGAGCGACACTCTAGGGTGTTGAATATATAAATTTTGATGTGTGCCTTATAATTTTGCCCTCCTTTCCAACCTTAGGCGCTGGCTCAAGCGGTAAGAGCCTCGGTCTCGGTGGTATGCTCTCTCTAGGTTTAAGGTTTGAACCCTGGTTGCAAACAATTTCTAGGGACTATCGGGCTGGGGTAATTGTCCCTTGAATTACCCAATGTGCACTTGCAGGAAATTTCTTGCTAAGAGCCTGTGCACTCCCAAGATTTGTCAGGACTTTGTTCCAAACCACTCGGTGCTAACAAAAAATTTTTTTGGCAGAAACATTAAAAGATGATGGAATAGAACATAACTTTTAATGGTTATTATAATTTGCCTAGAGCTTGGATTTTATCTTTTGTTGAAATTCCATCCTTGTGTTTGGGTTTTGTTGATCATAAAATAAGAAATGTACCTTTTACCATTGGATATAGGAAGAGACTGTGTATATTCAGTCATTGTAAGTTTATTTTAATACTTTTCACATATTGTATGCAGGAAGCAGAGTCGGCAACCCTAGAAGCAATATCAAGATCAAGGCTAGGAAGTGTAAGCTTATAAATTTAATTCCCTTAAATGTGGGATTGTTTATTAGGCAACTCTGTACTTGTTAGTACTATCTTTATTTATTATCCGTGTGGCTTTCTATGTTTGGGTAGACCTGGTTATGTTTATCATGCTTCATCTCCCAATGAAGTGTCAATTTATTTATAATAAATTAACTGTAGGCGTTGCTGATTTGTATATGTGTGGATAACTTTTCATTCTAACTACAAAGACTCTTGCCGGGCAAATTGCTTGCTCATTTTTACCGTATGGGCTTATGGTCGTGGCATTCTCTACTGTGAGTTGTTGCATTTGATGAAGCCATGAAGTAGTTCTCAATCAGATGTTGGGGGTTGAAAGCAAGATTTTTACCCAATCTTTTAGATTCTTCTTGTGTTTTACTTGTTTTTCATTTTTTAGCTTGGAAGGGAAACGGCTGCAACCTACTTTGCCCCTTACCTCAAAGAAATGAGAAGGATACTTCTTCGTTGTTGCTATTATTGTTTTAGTTTTATGTTTGCGTGAATTTGTTTTATACTTTTTTATATCGAGGACCAGCATTCTGCTCTTCTTTTTGGCATACATTGGGAATAAATATAGTTCCGCTGATAATCTTTTGGAGTATGTTCTTGGTGTTTATATTATTTTTATACACAGTCTAGATAATTCTCAGATATAAGATATGTTTGTTTGCAGAATTTGTTGGTGTGAGGGAATAGTTTTAAATTGATGATTGGGTCTTGATTTTGTCTTCCATGGGGGAGATAGGGAATAGTGTTAATACCTTAGAAGGTGAATGAGATCCAACATTGCTTAGGAGGGTGAAGTTCAAGACCTTTATAATGATTCCATGGCGCTGCAATTGTGGCTTTGATTATGGGCCCCGATGTGGCTTGGACATTCCTTGTGGTTCATTACAACTGGTATTAGAGAAAAACCCAACTAGAAGTGTGAGACTTGAGCCATACCACCAATGGTGGAATGACTCTTAGAGGACCTTGGGTATTTAAGGGGTAAGATCTGTTGCTCAAACTGAATCACATTGCTTGCATTGGATTTGAGTGTAGAAAGGTGCTGAATGGGATCTTACATTGCTTTCGAGGGAGAAGTTTAACCCCTTTATAATAATTCCAAGGTACTTTAATTATAACTTTAACTTGTTATTTTGGAGTAGGGGCTCAAATGGAGCTTAGACCTTCTTGGGGTCCTTACAAATGCTATTAGAGTAAAATCCAACTAAAAGCATGGGACGTGAGTCGTGCCATATATAATGGAGATTGTAATACCCTGGATTGAATTGAGTGTAGGAAGTCGGTGAATGAGATCTCACATTACTTGAGAGGGAGAAGTTTTTGCCCTTTGTTGTAGAAGATATGAGTGATCTATGCACATCTTAGTTTTCATTGAAGTGTTATTGTTATTTGCTATTGTTTTGCTGTTGCTGTTATTCTTATGCTGCTGTTATTTTATTGTAGCCGCCTCCCACGAATTCATGGTTGGGGTCTCTAATTGCTACTATCATTGGAAATCTTAAGATATCAATAAGCAATGTGCATGTTAGATATGAGGATTCTGTCAGGTTTGTGGTAACATGCTCTTTTTTTGTCTTTGGTTGAGTATGAGATCTCTGTTTTATCTGTTCATCTAGTTTCAGTTGGCAATCTAGTTATACTATCTTCATCTATTAATTAGTGGCATTATATACTTACTTTCTGTCTGCCTGCTTAAAAAAATTGTTTGTTTTGCAGTAATCCAGGACATCCATTTTCTTCGGGTATTACTTTGGCCAAACTTGCAGCTGTTACTATGGATGAGCAGGGAAATGAAACCTTTGACACTAGTGGTGCTCTAGATAAATTACGTAAGGTTAGAAATGTCTTCTTTGTGAAGCCACTTTTACCCAAATAGTTAAGGGAAGACCAGCAACAAGCATTTCCAATCTTAGATATAAGACCATATAATTGCATCTCTTTGAGACATTGGTGTAGGTCAGAAAGTAATTACTACACTAATATAGTAAAACACTTCAGTTATTTTGAATAAGATAACATCGTATCAAGATTAACTATGAATTATCTAGAATCACATTTTTCTGTCTTGCATAGTGTTAAATGATCACATCTTTTCTCCATTTTCTTTTTTATTTTCTTGTAAGTTTTGAGCTAATCTACACCATAAAAAGGGTGGTGGGTAAGAGGAGTTGGTTCTTTTAAAAACTTTTCTCTCTCTCTCTCTCTCTCTCTACACATGCACGAGTTGAGTCCAATCGACATTTCTTATTCTGTTCTATTTTATTCCAGTGCTCTCTATAAGTGGGTCATCAGTGAACTAAAACTCATCAAATTCTTGGCAAGGGAAGTGATCACTGTTGTAAGAATTAAAGTGAGGACTAGGGGCACTTTGGTCAATTTCAATGGGGGAAAATGAGGCTGATGTCCTCTTAGGAAGGTCTAGTCGAGGAGGAAGGGTTGAAAAAAAAATCTTGAAGTCCAAAAAGGGGGAAAGGAATAGAGTCTACGTGCTCCAATGTTTGCTCTAACAAGAATGAAAAATATTTGGCTATTGCAAAGTATTGTCGAGGAGGAAGGAGAGGTTTTTTTGCCATTCCAGAAGGTAGAGACTGAAAAGGTTGGTTGGCATTCATGGAAGAATTGCATAAGGTGACAGGTTTTCAGGTCCTTTCTTGGCAATGGATATAGTGGTGACAATGTTTCGCCACCATGGTAGCAACACAAGGGGGCATTGATACCAGTTCAAAATTCTTTTGCAGTGGCTTTGAGGGAAGCTCCGAAGTTGTATGTCAAGGTGTTGAAAGGGAGTTACCAGCAACCCAGATTCAAGACTGTGCACAACGGCAAGGTGGGAAACCCTGAGGCAAGGATTTCTGTCATAAAACGGTTGGGGTACCAGGTATATGAGGTGTAGAGTCATGAGCAGAGGAATTCCGATGTCATGCCGGTTAGCTTGTTGCTGTCAAAGTTGATGTTCTCACCATGAGCTTGACACATCTAGAGAGTCTGAATTGCTTTATGTAAAAGCTAAATTGAAGAAGATGAGGTTGGAGATCAATGACTTATTTCTAAAGCTGGATATGGGCTTGGAATCGCCAAGTGGTTCGCACATTTTGTTGAGCTTCTCTTCCATGAGTTGAATGGACTGAAGCGTTTCTTAGATCCAAATAGGATTTAAAGTTTCAATGATGGGCCTTCATAATGTAAAACGGGAATAACTTGTGACACATAATTGCCCAATTGAGTCTCATTACAAGAAGGCCCAACAATGGATGATCAAAACATTTGATGGGTTTGTAACACAAAAAGTCCTGGGACAATTGATGAAGAAAGATGTTGGCCCCACATCAAAATCAAAAGAATGCATATACAGTAGGATATGAAACTGGGTTGGTTCATGGTATCTCTTCTACTTCACAGAGAACTGAGATGGCACTGAGTGGTGGGCTACTATTATTCGTCTATGATGAGTGTTGGCAAGAGAGGCAAAAGGCATCAGTGACTGCCTGCTCCACCCTCTGATCTCAGCATGAGTCTGAATGAGGAACCAAAAAGGTTGCATAGCAAATTGGAGATACCTGTGAGAAAGGATTCCGGTGCCGGCTTCTCTTATTCCCATTCAGAGGTCGCCAATAAGGAGTTTTTGGAGGAACTACAAATATTGAGTAGCAAGAGAGAAGAATAGAGGAAGATTGTGAAAAACACATTGAGTATGCCGATAGCGTAATTGAAGTAGAAATCCAGAATATTCCCTTGCTTGAGGAGGGTCCTTTAACATTACTAGAGTTCTAAGGAATATCGGTAGGAGAGCAAAGTTCCAGGGTAATGTGTTGGTGTTAGGACATGCTTCACAAGTGGAGTTAGAGCTGGAGACAAGTGGTGATGACGGTAACTCTAGTCCACTATCTTCACAATTGGCTCTAATTTATGGGAGCGTATTGGGTCTGAGTCATATGAAATCATACATCAAGCTTTTTTAAATCCATTTTTCTTCCTATTGGGTATTGCAGAAAGTGCATACCTTTCCACTAGTATTTGGGGCTGTCCTGTAATGGTTTGAGGAAGATCACAACCAGATTTGTGAAGGACCCCATCTTGTTGCCTAAAGACATCATGAGTTGAAGCGTTTAACTTGTTCTATTAAAAGGGGAAAGTCTATTAGGGGCAAAGAAAAGGGATAGGAATCAAACTGCTCTAATTGATGTTTATAATCCTACAGTGGAAAGTGAGAGGGCTGAACGAGCGGGATAAAATTTGAAGGTTAGGAATTTACTTAAGTAGTGAAAAGGCTAATATTGGTGCTTTCAAGGAACTATTGGAACTAGTGTCAGTAAAAGTTGCTTAAAGCACATTTAAGCACAAAGCGCCGAGACAGAAGTGCTTCACTTACCAAAAGCAAAGTGCCAAGGCTGAAGTGCTTTAAGGGCATTATTTGCATGAGCTTGAGGTTCAGAAAAGCAAAAATCACACTTGTATTTTTTGTTTTTTAAAATTACAAAAGTCTGTTAAGACATAGGTCTTATATATGCCAGATTCTCGTGTTGGCTAATGGCACTCCAGAGGGTTCTTTCGACAGCTCTTGTGGATTAAGACAAGGAGATCCTTTATCTTCTCCTATCTCTGTCTTAGTCATGGATGCATGGAGCAGGATGCTAAAGGCAGAGGTGAATGGGTCTTTTTTGTCTGGATTTTCAGTGGCTGTACTTCCTATGGGAGCGTCAATGTATCTCTTATTCTCTTTGCTGACGATACTTTAATTCTTTGTGAGCTGGATCTTAATCAAATCCATTCATTGAGAGCTCTCCTGCTTTGTTTTGAAGCTACTTCTGTCTTCAAGGTGAATTTGTGTAAATCTATATTGGTACTAGTTGGCTTGGTAAACCATATTGGAGACTTTGCTGAAATCTTGGGTTGTAAGGTTTCTTCTTTACCTATGAAGTTCTTCGGTCTTCCGTTGGGGCCCCCTCATAAATCCAATGTAATATGGGATGATGTTATCGAGAAAATTGAGAATAGATTGGCTGGTTGGAAAAGAACGTATCCATCCAAAGGGGAAGAATCACCCTTATTAAGAGCACGTTATCTAACCTAACTACGTACTTCCTTTCATTATTCCCGATTCTGGCTGATGTGGCTAATAAGATGTAAAGAATCTTCTGTGCTTTGTTGTGGAGCGGATTGGGGGATGAGAAAAAGTTCCACTTGATTAAATGGGATAAGATTTGCGCTCCCCTACCTTGTGGAGGTTTGGGGATTAGAAAGCTGAGTATTTTCAATAAGGCCTTACTTGGGAAATGGTTGTGGCGGTACCATCAAGAAAGCAAGGCTTTATGGTGGACCGTAATTGATGCCAAATTCGGAAGTACTTGGGGAGGCTAGATCTCTAATGAAGGGCGAGTATGGAAATTTATTAGGTAGGGTTGGGAGGATTTCATTTGTAATTTCAGATTTGTGGCGGGGCATGGAACTATGGTATGATTCTGACCATAGACAAGTTGAGGTAGTGTGCTTTCTTCATAATGGAATGGTGCTTCATGTGCAAAATGAATGGAAAATCGATGAACCATCTTCTTCTCCATTGTGATGTGGCAAAGGCTCTATGAGATGAAATCTTCTTAAGGCTAGACATTGCTTGGGTGATGCCCAAGAAGGTGGTTGACCTTTTGGCTTGTTGGAATTGAACATGGGGAAATCGTCAAGTAGCGGATGTTTGGAAGATGGTGCCTTTATGTTTTATGTGGTGTATATGGAATGAGAGGAATGAAAGATGTTGTGAACATGGTGAATGCTCATTGGAGGGGATTAGACACTCAATTTTCCAAACTTTGTAACTTTGGGCTAAGAGTATTGTATTAGATGGGGGTAATTTTGATGACTTGTATGCGTCTTTTTTTGTTCGTAGGTTGTGATTAGGTATATTTCTCTTGTATACCACCTGTGTACTTGGGTTATGCCTAATTTTGAATGTCAATGAACTTTATTAATTATAAAACAAAAGTAACGAGTAGAGGGTGGGGTTATGAATTCAACCCTTTAGAGACCGAAAGGCATCTTCACCTCAGATTAAGTGACAAGTAGAGGGTGAGTTAATGGTTCAATTCTGTATGGGTGCCCTCCCTTTAAAGCTTATTGTTTGCTAAGTATATTGACCAGCTTGCTGAGGTGAGAAAATTCTTTGACTTCAGTTACTGATGTTTTTTTATTGTGGATCATGGACATTGTTGTAACATGATACATGGATATGATATATCTCTAAATGAACATGATATGGTATTTTCATTGATATTTTAGATCGAATTGTCCCTAGAAACTTCTACTTTGGGGATCCAGAAGCACCTTTATCACATGAATCGTGATTTAAGCTTTTTGCAGTTATGTCTGTAATTAAGGAGCTAATTTCGTGAAATTATGCAAGTAAACTTTTTGTAAGGTTAATGTTTTGGAGGGTGTGTATATATCGATGAATACAAAAGTAATTTGGCTGATGCATATATTTTCTTGTTACAGTCATTGCACCTTGAGAGACTTGCTATGTATCATGATTCTAATAGCCTTCCATGGGAAATAGATAAGAGATGGGAGGATCTCAGCCCGAATGAATGGATTGAGGTTTGCTCGCAATACTATGGAAATATTAGTGTGTACTTGGGTTGTTAATTGCATTTGCTTTTGGGACATGGTAAAAGAATTTCAGACACTTCGTTACTATTTTGTTGATGTTATACCAGATATTTGAAGATGGAATAAAAGAACCTACTGCTGACCATGGAATGATGTCTAAGTGGGCTATAAATCGTAACTACTTGGTATCACCTATCAATGGAGTCTTAAGATATCATCGCCTTGGGAAGCAAGAAAGAAATGATCTGGAGGTTCCCTTCGAGAAGGCTTCTCTTGTCCTGACTGATGTCTCTTTAACAGTTACAGAGGTGTGACATATTGCCTTAAACTATTATGTTGGTCTTTTTAGTAGTTGCATTTCCAGTTTTAAGATGTTCCTTAGGTTAGATTTGTGAGATTTACTTTTTCAGCATTCAAACGGAGTTTCTTAATCAACTTTTTTCTTGGTGCTTTCACACAGTCACAGTATCATGATTGGATAAAACTGTTGGAGGCCGTGTCAAGATACAAGACCTATGTTGAAGTTTCTCACTTACGACCTGTAGTGCCAGTTTCAGAGGCTCCTCATTTGTGGTGGCGTTATGCTGCTCTAGCTGGCCTGCAGCAGAAGAAAATGTGGTAAGTTATGTTTTATAGGGTAAATATATCAGTTAATCCAAAACGAGGAAACTTATACGTAGAAATAAAATATTCAATAATTTGGAAGATCAGGTAGATATTGTGAGGGTTTTCAACATCTATAGTTGGGCTGTACCTTGTGCTTCAAAATGCTTTCTGGTCTGAATAATTCATTTCTATAGTTGAATCTGACTTACACCTGGTTACCCAATCCAGTTACCGATTCTCTTGGGACCGAATTCAGCATCTCTGTCATCTTCGTCGGCGTTATGTTCAGTTGTATGCTGTTTCACTGCAACATATGTCAAATGGTAATAATGCGGAAATTAGAGAAATTGAGAAAGATCTTGATTCCAAAGTACTTCTTTTATGGAGGTATGTGAATTAGTTTCCCCTGGCATTTTGTTTTGCATATTATTGATTGCAACTGCCATAAACGCCTTGCATATTTAACCTGCTATGCCATGATACAATGCTGCATGAAAGTTGGCTAAGGCCTTGTTCACTTTCACACACACTCTCATTTCATCTTATCATTACTACTTTTCCAAATTCCCATACAAAATAAAATAAACAATTTAACTTTTTCAAATCCCAAAACAAAATTAATATTAAAAAATTATATTATAACATTTTATTCAATTTTTAACTTTTATCTCATCTTATCTCATCTTATTTATGAAAACAAACGAGGCCTAAATTGCCTCATTTCTATTTCTATTATGTTTGTACCTTTTCTTCTGTTTTACAAATAAAATAAAAGTATGTGCATATGCACACCTGCTTAAGGTTCGGTGGTCTTTGTAGTTTTTCATGTGATTGGGACAGGGTAATATGCAACATCAAGTTGAACAAAAATAAGCCAATGAGCCCAGCTTGAATTGTACTTACTTCTCCATAAAAAGTAGGATGGAGGGTGAGATCATGGGTTTAAGATCATTGGATGCATGTACCATCTTTCCATTATAAGAATATGGAGGGCAACAACAACAAACCATCCTAGTCAGCTATAACTTTGTAATAACTATTGTAGTCTTATTAAAAAGCACAGAGGGCTGTACTCGTACACATGAAGTATATAAAGAAATCCCTATCAAGAATAAATAGATTAAAGCAATTAGAAAATTATGAAAAGTTAGAAGAAAATAAAGTATATAGAGTCACTGTCCTTGTATAAAGGGACTTGAGGACTATCTCTATCAGCTCTACCATGGAAACTTTTTAACCTTCAAAGATCCATGCATTCCGCTCTCCTCTCCAAATACACAACATTAAGCATATAGGAGTCAACCTCCATACTAGCAAAACAATATCATGGCCCTGTTGTCCGACTGCTTTCTCATTCCTACTCTTCTACCCCTAGTCTCAATTCTCAAGAAGTGAGCGAGACGGCAAGTCTGGCTTGTCCAGAACGGAAAGCAAGCAAGAAAGCTAGCCATCTTCGACCTCATCTTCTGGCCACACTTCCTCTGGCCTATTTACGACTTGAAGTCACTCGAGAAGTAGTGAATGACCGATTGACACGGCTCTTCGCCCCTGCTTTTGGCCAAGGAAAGGGTAGGGGAAGGGTACAACTGGCAGACCGGTATCTTAAGCACTAACGCATCTTCTCACACAGCCCAAAGTCTGCTGCAGGAGGCTTTCCCTGAATGGCAAGGAAGTGAGATCGGGGTCCACTTCAAAAAGGCCTGGTCATCTCCACTTCAGCAACAACTCTCTCCCCATCTATGCATAACCCAATCAACACCAAACCCCTTGAATAGAAAACACCATAAGGCCCTCGTTACTTCACAATGAAGAAGAAGATGATCAATTGATTCTTTCTTGTCTTCTTAGAATACAATGTCAATTTACACATTTTTTTCCTTCCTTAGGTTTTCCAATGTCAAAATCTTTCCCAACACCGCCGTCTATAGAGAAAACGCCACTCTCAAAGGGGTCGTCAATCTCCAAACACTCTTCCAAGGAAATGAGGAACCCATAGGTAATTCAAGTAAATTGTGAAAATTGTCCTCATTACAAATAATGACTAAAGCCCAAGAAAATAATGTATTATAAACAAATTTTTTCAGCTCATCCAAGGAACGCTCCCAATTTTCAAAACACCTCTTATTTCTCTCCATCTGCAAATGCTACATAATACAATGAAGGATCATTTTCTACACAATTGCAATGTTAACATTTCCCCTAATACCCGTCTAGCACTTATGCCCAGTTTGGATCCCTGACTGCACCCAGTGCAGTTCATTTTGAACTTCTTTGGACGTCCAAACAACCTAAATGAGCTGAGTCTATACTCGGTTTTATAACTGTAGCAGTTTGACGAAAACTTTTTCATTTTTGGAACAAATCCCGAGTCCCTAACAAAACATTGATTGCCCCCATCAGTTTTTTTTGGTACACCTCTCTCCCTCTCTCTCTCTTCTTTCTTCTCTTTGTCTGGCAAGGCCTTCTATCAATCTCTCTCACTTTCTTTCTCTCTCTTCTTTCTTCCGGCAGCCAGTGTCTTTAATTTTATTAAAAAATACTGCAGGTAGACGCATGGGAGACAAGCACAGTCATGGGTCCCACAAATTTTATACCACCCCATAAATATATCTAAACTCATCTAAATATCCAAACAAATTTTGAACTCATCTAAGTGGGTCGTACAAACCTCACTCTACCAAGCGATGCAGTTCATATGAAGAAAGCAATTTTAGGAGGGACCTTACAATTCCAAATATCCTTCCAAGATAAACGATGATTGTTAGAGAATCCCGAGAGTGATTATAGTTGGAATTTTTTTTTATAAGTACCTTATGGTAGGAATGCACCGAGAACCTTTTTTTTTAATAAGTAAAAATATTATATATATCAATAACAGTAACCAAGTACACTGGACATATATAAGAAAACACCTAGCCCATACTAGCTAGCCCCAAATGACTTAAAAAGCCCATGAAAATTAGAAATATATCCAAAATACATCAAGCCCGAATTGGAATAGAACACGCCTCCCCAATGCACCGAGAGCCTTTTACTCCCACTAGGAGTCCAAATCATCCTATCCTCCTACACATTACGAAACAACATAGCATACAACAAGACAAGAAAATCAGCGAACATTCCAAGTTCCCAATCATGTGCTGCTCTAAAAAAAACTGACAATCCAATGGAGAGAACCATTGTAACACACCAACAAGTCAGCCAACACGGCCTCTTTGCCACTATAAATCTTGTAAAGCATGGAAACAACATACGTAAGAGCCCTTGCACCACATCAAACATCGTGCCAAAAATAAACACCATCATCTTTTCCAACCAAAAATCTGAAAAATTTGGAGAACCTCTCCCACCAGGAATGAATATTTTTCGGCATCCCTACACCATTTGCCCCCTGAATCCAATAGAACACCAACCCGCCCACACTTCAGTATTTTGAATCTATGACTTCTCTCCACAAACCCTTCCCTTCCCGATGATATCTCCACTTAAAAGTGCTTTATTGAAGATCCTCAAGTTACGCGGCCCTAAACCACCACAAGGTACCGGAGAACAAACTTTATCCCAACCAACAAGATGAAACTTGGCTTCCTCCCCAATACCTCCCAAAGAAGATTATGAAAAGTTTTCTCAATATGAGAGGCCACACCTGCAAGTAACAGAGAAATAAAGAAAGTATGTAGGGAGGTTAGATAATCTTGATCAGATTTAATTTGCCAGGCTTTTATTAATTTTTTTAACACACCCTCCCAAATAGATTTCGCCTTGAAAGCAGCCCCCTACGAAAGACCAAGATATTACAAGGGAAGCAAAGAAACCTTATAGCCCAAAATGTTTGTCTAGAATGAGAGAGCAGTTTGTAGGAATAATTCTCATTGATTTGTAGCATAGATACAAGACAATATTTATAAATTACAGCAGAAGAAAAGAAGGAAAGAATAAATTAAATGCTAACTTCTAAGGAAACTAAATCTCCTAGAATATTCACACATTTATAGCCAATATTATCCTAGAATCCGGTAAAAAGTTGACTAGATAGGTTTGGAAACTTTCCAACATGGTAAAGTTGACTTGACAGATTTGGAAAGTGGCCAACACTTCCCCTTAAGCTGGTTTAAAGATATCTTTCATGGCCAGCTTGCTGATTAAGTTTTCAAACTGTTTCTTCGGCAGTCCCTTTGTAAGTATGTCTGCTACTTGCTCATCTATCGAGATATAGGGTAAAAAGATTACCCCACTATCTATTTTCTCCTTGATAAAATGCTTGTCCACCTCCACATGTTTTGTTTTATCATCAGGAATTGAATTGTGAACAATAACTATTGCATCAATAACTATTGTGAGCATTATCATTTGATTGGTAGTGAATTAGTAACCTTTCAGTCTTCCAACAATATTTTAATCCACAACGCTTCACAAATTTCATGAGCAATAGCCCTAAACTTGGCCTCTGCACTACTTCTAGGCACCACCTTATATTTCTTGTTGTGCCATGTTACTAAGTTTCCTCCCAAGAAATGTGCAATAGCTAGAAGTTGATCTTCTATTAGTGACACTTCCATCCCAATTTGCATCAGTGTATATTTCAACTTGTAGATTCTCATGACCTCCAAATAATAAGCCTTTACCTAAAGTCCCCCTTAGGTACCTTAGGATTATGTAAACCACATCAAAACGCTCAGCTCTTGGTGAGTGCATAAATTGGCTTACCACACTTGTTGCAAAAGCTATGTCAGGACATGTGAGAGAGATAAAAAGGAGTTTCCCTACCAATTTTTCTTATTGTTCTCTATTAGTTACTTCTTTAGGTCTGGCTGGTTGAAGTCGTAGGTTCGGCTCTATAGGTGTCTCTGCTGTTTTACATCCTAGTAAACATGTTTCTCCAAGTAAATCAAGAACATGTTTTTGTTGGGAAACAAAAATTCCTTCTTGACCTTGCACACTCCATACCAAGGAAATATTTCAAGTTGCCTAAGTCTTTGATCTCAAACTCCTTAAGAAGAATCTTTTTTAACCTCTCAATTGTTGTCATCACCTGTCAGAATAATATCGTCAACAAAGACAATGAGAATAGCTACTTTTCATTCACTAGTGTGTCTATTGAACATAGTGTGATCATCTTGACCTTTGCAATGCCATGATACAAAGTTTATGTATGAAAATGGCCAAAAGTGAATTGGCCTTGAGTGATCTGTATATTAATATACACTTTACAAGAGAGCTTTACATGGAAAGAAAGTATATCTCGAATGAAATATGATAATTGTACAAGCCTACGTAAATTAAGAAAACATGAAATAAGGAAAGAAGAATATAATAGAAGAAAGATTATGGACAATAAAGCTGTCTATTGATAACTCCGTGAAATTGATGTAGGTTGATCAACAAGTATCAATTTGCTACTTAGGAAGCAATGTCGATGGCGAGTGAGAGCTTTGGTGAAGATATCAGCAATTTGTAGTTTAGTGAAAATATGTGGAAGAGTGATAACCCGAGCTTCAAAGGCTTAACGGATATAATGACAGTCGACTTTAATATGCTTTGTGCGCTTATAATAGACAGGATTGGCCGTGATCTGAATAACACTTGTATTATCGGCACATAAAGGAGTATGACTAGTCTTGGAAAAGTCTAACTCTGCAATCAAACCTTGAAGACAAATAATTTCGGAACAAGCAAGAGACATTGCCCGATACTCAGATTCTGTGGATGACTTAGAAACTTTGTCTTGCTTCTTACTCTTCCAAGGGATCAGTGCATCATCTAAGAACACACACCAATCAGTGATGGAGTGATGGGTATCAACACAAGCAGCCCAATTAGCATCACTGTAGGTAGCAAGGCAGGGAGAATTGCTTGCGAGAAAGAATAGGCCACGGGTGGAAGTGCCTTGAATATACCGTATGATCCTACGGACAGCAGCCAAATGAAGATGATGAGAGTCTGAAGAGACTGGCTAGCTTGCTGTAAAACAAAAAAAATGTCCGGTCTAGTAATGGTTAGATAGACAAGGCTACTCACCAACTTCGGTATAAACTGGGATTAGCAAGTAAGTTACCCTCCTCTTTGCGAAACTTGACATTCAATTTCATGGGAGTATCAATAGAAGTGGCCTCCTGTAGGCCAGCAGTAGCCACCAAGTCATTAGCATACTTATGTTGATTAAGTGAAATACTAGATGGACTATGACATACCTCAAAACTAAGAAAATAAGTGAGAGACCCAAGATCTTTTATATGAAAGATTTTGAAAGATGAGTCTTGACTTGGCCAAGTAAAGCAGAATCGGAACCAGTAATCACAATATCATTAACATACACCAAAAGAACAACAATACCCATATTTGATTTTCGAAGAAACAAGGAAGTGTCATACTTACTCTGCTTGAATGCAAATTGTAATAAAGTGGTTCGAAATTTATCAAACTAGGCCCTCAGAGCTTGCTTGAGATCATAAAGGGAGCGATGACGTTTACACGCCTGTGAAGTTAGAGAGGAAAACAATCCTGGGGGTGGCCACTCTTTAAGATCCCCAGGAAGAAAACATTCTTGACATCCATTTGATGTAGCGGCCAATCTTGAGAAGTAGCAAGAGCTAGAATAGTACGGAAAATAGTCATCTTAGCCACAGGAGCAAAGGTTTCTTTATAATTGACATCGTATTCTTGATTATTCCCAAGCGCAACAAGTTGAGCTTTGTAACGGTCCGAACTGCCATTAGATCAAAGCTTGACCGAGTAGACCTATTTGCAACCTAGTTGAGTAATGGTGGGAGGACAAGACTCAATGTTTCAGGTGTGATTGGCCTCTAGAGCGGCAATTTCTTTCTGCATAGCTTGTCGCCAACATTCATACTTGGCAGCTTGTAAGTAGGATTTGAGAATATCAAATTGGATAATGCAACAGTAAGAGCTGAAATAAAAGTGTCAGAACTAGAAGAAGGAAACCCATACCTATCTGGGGGTACAGACACTCAGGGAGATCGGCATATCAATGGCACTGAAGGTGTTGCAACTGACTAAATCTGGAACATGGTAGGATTAGATATTGGATGAGCCACTGGAAGAGACTGTGGGCGAGACAGATCGTATACACCATACCTAGTTTAAAGCGAGATCTAAGAGAAGGAGAATTCGAGAACTGCCCCTTAAAGAAGGGGAGGAACACAGTAGTAGAGGATGACACAGGAAAGAAATGTTGATTTTCAAAGAAAATAACTCCTAGAAATGCTTGTACAATGTAATGTTGGATCATAACAAACAAATTCCTTTTGACACAAATTATACCTCAAGAATGTGCATCTAACAGATTGAATAGCTAATTTATGTCGCATTTGGCGGGAACGAAACGATCGAACTTTTGAAGATAAGGAGCGGACATTGGAGGAGCTTGTTTCTTTCTTTTTTAGTACTTTATTTTTATTGGCCATAGCTGTAGATTTCAATGGTCTCAATCTTCATATTTTCCTTATAGCAAACAATCCTTCCATGGCCTAGTTAGGTCTTGACTCTTGTATCCATCTTGTGTACTTGGGTTTGGCCTATTCTATCAATACAATTGTTTACTTATATAAAAAAAAAGTAGCTAATTTATGTCGTGCATGAGGATGTAAATAAACAAAACAGACACAACCAAATGTATGGAGGTTATCCTAACTAGGTTGCTTACCAAACAAGCGGAAATAAGGAGACTCCATTTGTAAGACTTAGGAAGGTAAACAATTTATCAAGTGACTAGTAGTTTTCAAAGTCTCAACCTAGAACATGGATACAGAGGATTCTAACAAGAGAGTACGTATCACATTCAAAAGGTGACGATTTTTGCGTTCGGCCACTCTATTTTGTTATGGAGTAGCTGGACATGAATGCTGATGAATAATACTTTTAGAAGCCAATAATTTCTTAAACTCATTAGACAAATATTCACCATTGGAATCTACGTGCAATGTTTTGATAGAAGTAGAAAATTGATTTTCAACATGCATTAAAAACACAGTGAAAGTACGAAAAACCTCAAATTTAGAGTAAAGAAAATAGATCCAAGTAAATTTGCTATGATCATCAATGAACGTCACATAATATTTAAAATTTTCATGTGAACTAATCGGGAAAGGTCCTCAAACATTACTATGGATAAGATCAAAACAATGAGAAGCGCAACTCACATGCAAAAGAAAGGGAAGCGGTTTGCTTTTACCAAACTTGCAGGAAGAACACTCAGGAGAGGAAGAACAACTTTCTTTATTACCAAGTAAACTAGAGTTCAATACATGGTATAAGATAGTATTGAGATGGCCTAAACAACGATGCCAAACCATAATCAGATTGGGAACATTATTATAAGCAAAAGAAAAACTAGGCGAAACAGGAGAACAAGCTGGAACAAGTAAAAATAGTGGAAACAAGTGCCCCACTTTAGGTCCCTTCTCGATCAGCTTTCCTGTTATCTAATCCTACATAATACAACCATCACCAGAAAAATTTAAAGCACAATTGTTATGAACTAATTGACTAACAAAAATAAGATTTTTGGAAAGTTAATGAGCAAGAAACACATCAATGAATTTAGAGGAGACATCTCTGACAACGGTTATGGGCAAAAAACTGCCATTAGCAGTTTCTATAGTGGATTTTCCATCATAGGGCCGAACATGACAGAGAGCTGAGGGACTATACATCATGTGATTAGAGGCCCTCGAGTCCACATACCAGATTTTAGTAAGAGTGTTACCTTGGAATCCCATGGCCAATAATGTTGAAATTAGCATTTGTTGCACCATCTTGGATGTGCAGTAATTTGCTGTAGAAGTGTAGGATTAGAAGAATCACTTGGAGTAGAGCCATTGACTGTAGAAGTCATTGTTGGTGGTACAATAGCAGAGGCCTAAAATGCTTGAGGTTGACGATTCTGGGAGCGGATACGACACTCCTTGATAATGTGGTCATTTTTCTTGCAATAGGAGTAATATTTATTGGGACAATTAGCAGCGATATGCCCATATTTCTTGCAGCAAAAACTCTGCAAAGGTTTAGAATTCTTAGGCGGTCCTCAGCCTTGGATAGCATAAGTCACAGGTGCTGACCTTGAACTGTCATGAGATTGCTCTAGAATACCTTGAGTACTAAGACGTTCTTCTTCACGAAGTAATTCACCGAAACAAATATCAAGAGATGGAACTAGAGATTAATTCAATAGAGAGGAGCGAACAGACTCAAATTTGGGGTGTAGTTTCATAAGAAAATGAGCACGTCGACTAGTCGCATGAAGATTCTGAATAGTTGAAAGAGCGGCAATAGGAACATTTGCTGTAACTAGAACAGAATATTCGTTCCAAAGCATTAAAAATGCTGAGTAGTAATCTTGAATTGAAAGACTGCCATGTTGGAACGTGGCAATTGCATGCCCTAACTGAAAGCGACAAGCATTATTATTTTGACGATAAACCTTTTTCAAGTCCATCCACATGGACTGAGAGGAGCGACGAGGCCGCAAGTTGGTGACAATATGTGGCTCCACCAAACCAAGAAGCCAAGACATGATTCGTGCATCAAGCACAACCCATGAAGGAGAAGATCCGAAATCCTTAGATTTGTCAGAAGTGGATGATTGTGCAATATCCGTGCCATCAATATGATCCCAAAGGTCTTTTCCTTTGAGAAAAAGCTCAAACTGAAATGACTAAGTAGGGTAATTTTTGCTCGCAAATTTTTCACAGGTGCAGAGTCCATGGCAAATAAAGAAAATCCAAAACAAAGCAAAGTAGCAAAAAAAAAAAAAAAAAAAAGGAACCTGCTGCCTAAAAGATTGCAAAAAATAGTTACCGAAATAACGAAACCAGTGGAAGGCCAAAAATACATTGCCAGAGAGTGCCGAAATCCACAATACATCGTATAGCAGAATGTACTGAAAGTCAAAACACACCACTCTGAAATCAGAGTGTGTCGAAATCACCGAAGAGCACCAAATAACACTTCTCTGAAAACAGAGAGTGCTGATAATCACCAAGCAGATCCTAAAAAACTCCTTGCCGAGAATGTCAGTGATCATTGACCCACGAATTGAAAACTCCAAAAGGCCAAAAAACCCCTCTTTGAAAAATAGAGTGCCGATACAGTGAGGAAGGAGTACCTCAAGAAAAAAAAAGTGCTAAGAAAATTAAAAACTAGATGAACTCTGCCAGAAACTGCCAAAAAAGAACTCTTGAAAGTCTGGTCTAGAACAGACCAAGCCGATGACCACAGAGAACACTAATTTGTAAATAGATAGTGTCGATCAACCTAAAAGACACTAGTCCGAAAACAAACAGTACTGACCTCCTGAAGTGTGCTAGCCTAGGAAGAACTAATGCAAAAAACTACCCCAAAAAAAAAAAAATCTAGGGCTTTGGTACCATGTCATGATACAAGGTTTGTGTATGAAAATGGCCAAAGTGAATTGGCCTTGAGTGATCTGTATATTATATATACACTTTACAAGAGAGCTCTACATGGAAAGAAAGTATATCTTGAATGATTGTAGGCCTATATGGAAACTCTACTCTAAGAAATATGCTAACTGTACAAGTCTATGTAAATTAAGATAACATGTAATTAGGAAAGAAGAATATAATAGAAGAGAGATTATGGATAGTAAAGCACTATGAAGTTAGGGGAGCAGGGGAGGGGGGTGTGAGTTTGTGGAAAAATATAAGAAAAGGGTGGGGTTTGTTTGCGAGAAACACCAGGATCCAATTGGGGACAAGGACGAGAATTAAATTTTGGAAGGACATTTGGAGTGGGGACAGAGCCTTACGTGAGTTATTTCCTTCTCTTTATCAGATAGCTAGTGCTATAGACTTAACAGTGGCGGAAGCCAGGGAGTATGTGGGTGGGAGAATCAATTGCAACATCGCTTTCTACCGGGCAGCACAAGATTGGGAAATGAGGATTTTTGCAGATTTCTTTGGCCTTATTTATTCGCAAAGACCAAATCTCCATCAAGACGATAGGCTATGGTGGATTCCTACGAGGAGAGGGTTCTTTTCAGTTCGTTCATTTTATATGGTTCTCACTCATGTTCTGTTTTGCAGTTCCCATGGAGACGTTTTTGGTAGCACAAAGCACCTCTAAAAGCGGCATTCTTCGTATAGGCATTGGCTTGGGAAAAGATCCTTACCACAGACAACCTGAGGAAACAGAGGGTCATCATCGCAGACTGGTGTTGCATGTGTCGGCGAGGGGGCAAGTTGGTAAACCATCTTCTGTTACACTGGGAGACAGCCAGAATTCTCTGGGACGAGATTTTTGGCAGATTGGATCTAACATGGGTCATACCGGAGACCGTGTTAGATATTATGAAGGGTTGGCCTCCGATTTGGGGCACGAGACATATTAAGGCCATTTGGAAGATGATCTCCATTTGCATCATGTGGTGCTTATGGCAGGAGCGCAATGAGCGAACTTTTGAAGACATGGAGAGAACTAAAGAGGAGCTTAAAGTTTTATTTTTTGAACTCTTTGTACATGGTCCATTGCCGTGGATTTTAATGGCATGAATCTACATGCTTTCCTTGTTTCTAGAGTGCTTTCTTAAGAGGGCATGTATGTTTATTGTAACTGGCTTTGATGCCTCTTAATTTATTAATAAGATCTTTTACTTATCAAAAAAAAAAAAAAGATTATGGATAGTAAAGCTGTCCATTGGCAGGCAATAGCCGTGACTCTTTACCACCTTCCCAAAGCATTCAAACCAAGCTCTAGGTCATTGTTTGAGTCCATACAATGATTTCCTCAATCTGCACACCTTGCCTTTGCCACCTTTTGCCTCCTTTGCCACCTTTGCCTCCTTTGCCTTCAAAGTCTGGTGGTAGATCCATAAAACTTTCCTCCTCTAGGTCTCCATTTAAGAAGCCATTCTTTACATCTAATTGATATAAGGGTCAATTGGAGTGAATTGCTAGAGAGAGTAACCCACAGATTGTGTTCATCTTGGCTACAAGAGCAAATATTTCTTGGTAGTTAATTCTATATATTTGAGTGAACCCCTTTGCCAAAAGTCTTGCTTTGTACCTCTCTATACTACCATCAACCTTGAATTTAACTGTAAATACCCACTTACAGCCAACGTCTTATTCTCCTTCGGTAGATCACTAATTTCCCAAGTGCCATTAGCAATTAGTGCATTCATCTCTTCTTGAACAGCCAATCTCCATTGCGGTTGATCTAGGACTTCCTGAATGGTTCTTGGAATAAATAGATTAGAAACATTTGATGTAAAGGCCTTATGAGTATCAGAGAGTCTATGATATGGTAGATGTTTGCCAAGAGGATGTGTGGTACAAGTTCTAACTCCTTTCCTAAGGGGTATAGGCAGATCAAGATCAGCTGAATTATCAAAAGGAGCAGTAGATGAAGAGGTACCTAGAGTATTTAAATGACCAACTCGTGGAGGTGATGATGATTGGCCTTTTCTTTTCCTCCTTCCAATAGCCTCTGTATTTGTTCTAGCTCTTCCTCTATAATATGGTTAGAAGGTGGAGGAACCAAGTTTGATGTGGAAGAGCATCACAGCAACAATTTAGATAGGAGTAGTGATTTCACTTATCAAAAAAAAAAAAATATAGGACTAGTGATTTCGGACAAATGGGAGATACGATAGGTTTTATTTGTTCTAATATAATAATGAACCTCCATGGTATCTGGGGTGTGGCTTGCTTTAATTTTGTGTGCCAAATGTGTTGCAAGCCAAGAAAGCAAATGAATGTAATAGAAATTGTTATTGCTCAGTTTTTTTTTGCTTTCATGCTTTCTAAATATATGGTGATTGTTTTTGGGTTTCTAAGATCACACTCTGATTGTAAGTTTACAATTTGGTTCCTTCAATGCAACCATCCAAAAAGACATAAATACATATCATTGAGAAATTATCCGTTCCCATGAGATGTGGACTGTTATGTCACTCATTGTTCTTTTACTTAGGCTAATTGGTTTCCATTAAATTCTACATTTGCAAGATATTGTCATACTCCGGGGAATTATTCCAAGTTATGGGATCATTATTAAAATTTGAATTTGACAATCGGTTATGTGTCTCCGCCTTTTCAACCCCAATATCTCAAGCTTTAGCATTGAAATTAACTTAGTTTGGAGTCGGAATTGGCTTGGTTATACATTTTGTCATACTACCTTAGAAGCTCCTATTGTGCGAAGGGGGGATCTGCACTATAAGAGAAGATGGTTTGGAAGTGATTTTGTTCTCTTAACTTTACAAGGTTCCATGATGCATGACTAAGGATATGTGTACTAAGAGACTAAGAGAAGCATTTTAAAGAAAAATATTCAAGTGTTGGCTTCTGCATTCTAAGTCTGTTAATAAAATCCTTTCCCACCTGTTTCATTTTCCTTTTTGTGTGCTTTTTTCATACACACCACGTGTATGTGCTTCTTTAATATCTTTTGCTGCTGATGAAAAATGTTAAATATGCTTGTTATTTTTCACAAGAGTTTGTTCTTCTTTCTCCCTTTTATTTAGGGACCTTTCAAGGTTTTACTTGCAGTGTTCATACCTTTGATTTTTTCTCCATAAAAAAGAATAGTTTTAGATTTTTTTCTGATTTCTTGATTATGCATGTATAGGTTACTTGCGCATGCCAAGGTTGAATCTGTGAAATTGAAGGAAGCAGCTGAGCAGAGGAAGCTCAAAAAGAGAAGCTGGCTTTCATTTAGATGGTATGAGGGGAACCTGATTTTACTACATGTTTCTTAAATAGAAATTGTGTTGCCCTATGATTGTTTCTTTGGCTATGTGCAGTACCTAATTTCTTCACTTTCTGCTTCACTGAAACTTCTGCTTGTTGCCTGCTTTCTTATGTACATGGCAATTTATATGAGTTTTTTTAACATCTCAGGCGTGCAGACTCTGAGGATGACTCTGGGGGATTCTTCTGAGGGTCTACAGATAACAAAGGAAGGACTGACTAAAGAAGAATGGCAGGCAATCAATAATTTACTGAGTCATCAGCCAGACGATGAGTTGATATCACATTCAGGAAAGGACATGCAGAATATGATCCAGTTTTTGGTAACTGTATCAATTGGACAGGCTGCTGCAAGAATCATTGACATAAATCAGACTGAAATTGTTTGTGGCAGATTTGAACAACTTCATGTGTCTACCAAGTTTAAACATCGCAGTAAACACTGCGATGTGTTATTGAGATTCTATGGTTTATCAGCACCTGAAGGTTCACTGGCACAGGTTTGTTTTGTTAAAATGTCAAGGTTGATCTCATGACAAGATTTTTAAGTCTGATGTGATAGAAGTGTTTTAGACCGGCGGTGTTCTGAAAATGTTGCTTGAGTTTCAGTATGGTTATCTTTTTGTACCATTCTCTGATTTCTGTGCTAAGTGCAACAAATTTAAGATAAAAGGAAAAGAGAAAAAATCTTCCTATGAAACAAAATTTAACAAGAAAAAAAAAAAAAACATGAATGAAGAGTGCTAGACAAGTAAATATTAATAAATGTCCAATTAAGTAAGCTGACAGAGAGGCCTGACTCCATACCTGTCCAGAAATATCCAAGTTGTATGAGGTAGTAACCTTTCCACGGGTGGAAGCTTGATACTTGTTGACAATACCACTTTGTGAACATTAAATTGTACTGCTTGTTACCTTTATTGTTCTTTGCTACATTTTCTAAAACTTTCTGGTCGTTCTTTTATTCTCATTATTTGTGGAGGTAAAACTGATGCTGTAATTAAAAGTCGTATAGAGCTCTGTGTCTGTATTGAACTATATATTGTTTTGGTGCACTTACATGTTTTCAGCATTTGCTTTGCAGAGTGTCTGTAATGAGCAGAAGGTGAACGCATTAGCTGCTAGTTTTGTACACACACCGGTTGGGGAGAATGTTGACTGGAGGCTTTCAGCTACTATCTCTCCCTGCCATGTTACGGTAATTGCATAGTTATTGAAGGAGGAAGTAAGAGTGATATGTGAATCTGACAATGTAGTTAGTATCAAATCTTACTCCAGAAATCTCCTATATGAACTCATTCTGAACTTTACATGCACAATGAAGCCCTTTTCTGGAAAAATCCGCAAATCTCATTTGTATTAGAAGAAAACATGGAAAGCCATTAACATCTCTAATCTTTTTTTTTTTCGATAAGTACCTCTCTATCTTTCAAGTTGCTACCTTTTAGTTGGATGGTAACAGAGCTGGGTGGGGAAAAGATCGTTTTTTTCTTGTCCACTGTTTATGTGGCTTGGTTTTTATGTTGTCTGTGAACCTTGTTCATCTCTAATGCCTGCTGGTAATGTTTAATATGCATGGATGTGCCTTGCAGATTTGCTCGTCCCTTTCATTCTCTTTTCCCTCTCCCACCATCTTACAGTCCCTATCATATGAAACTTTCTAAATCCCTATGGGTTTGCAGGTTTTGATGGAAAGTTGTGCTCGCTTTTTGGAGTTTGTGAGGAGAAGTAATGCAGTTAGTCCTACTGTTGCATTGGAAACTGCAACTGCTTTGCAGGTAATGATGTCAGTATATGTTTCAAAGTGTTTAAGACGGTAGTAAATATGGTTGAACTAATACTCATATATCTAAGGGCAGATGAAGATTGAGAAAGTGACTCGCAGGGCACAGGAGCAAATTCAAATGGTATTAGAAGAAAAGAGCAGGTTAAGACGTTATGAATTTCTGTTTGTGTTTGCTCTGTTAGTTGATTTGGTCATTTATGCACGCATCATTCAGTTGAACTTAGGCCTGGTTTGTTTTGAGATATGAGATTGAGAGAAGATGAGATAAGTTGAGATTAAAGTGAAAAATAAAATAAAATATTGTTATAATATATATTTTTTAATATGATTTTTGTATTGGGATTTGAAAAAATTAAATTATTTATATTATTTTATATTGAGATTTAAAAAATGTGTAATAATTAGATAAGATAAAATGAGATGAAAACAGGTGTGTCTTGTTAGCAAACCAGGTCTTAGTTTCTTCATAGTTATTTTGTTTTTCAATTTTTTATTCCAATTTTTTTTTTGATAAGTAAAAATTTTATTAATCAAAGGGCAAAAGCTCGTTACAAGGTTCACATGGCCTATCAATTAGGCACATTGGATACAAGGAAATCATGTAGGTCCATGCTATTGAAATTTACGACAATGATCCAAGTACATAGAATTCTGTAAAATAAAGCTTTCAGCTTCTTTTGAGTCTTTGAATGTCTGCTCGTTATGCTCCTGCCAAAGACACCACATGATGCAGATGAGAATTATTTTCCATACAACTTTGATTTGTCGCACGTCCCGTATAGAAGTCCAACCAGCCATTGTTGCCACTACGGTCTCCGGCATTACCCAAACTATATCCAGTCTACTAAAAACCTCATTCCAAAGAATTTTGGCTGTCTCGCAATGTAAAAGGAGATGATTCATCGACTCACCTCCACTATGGCACATGCAACACCAATCTGCTACGATAACTCTCATTTTCTTTAAGTTGTCCCTGATGAGAATCTTTCCTAACGAAGCTGTTTAGATGAAGAAAGCCGCTTTTGGAGGTGTTTTGTGGCACCAAATCTTTCTCCACAGAAACTGGGTCTTGGGTCCTTGAATAAGAACCTTATAGAAGCAACGGAATATGAAAATTTGTCTCCCAATAGGGGTCCACGATAAGCTGTCTTGATTTAAGAGGTTCGGTCTTTAGGAATAGATGAGACTGTAAAAATCCACAAAATTGCTTAATTCCCAATCCTGCACCACCCGGTTGAAGTTGATGTTCCAATGCAAACGTCCCTGGCTAACTCCAAGACTTTCACCACAGTGATATTTTTTACATTTGCAAATTTAAAAAAGAGAGGGAAACAAGTCAGTAAGAGCCCTATCTCCGCACCAAACATCTTTCCAAAATCTAATTCTTGAGCCTGCACCACATTAAAGCCTGGTGTGTTGATGAAAGACCCCTACCCACTTCTTATATTCCCCCCCCTCCCTGGGGGGGGGGGGGGGGGTCCAATCCAATGCACCCCCTAGATCAATCGCCACTCTTTAAAGTGCTTTTGGTTCTTGATGGTACTTCCACAACCATATGCCAAACAATGCTCGATTGAACATCCTCAAGTTTCAAACACCCAAACCGCCGTTTGATATGGGACAACAAACCCTCTCCCACTTGACTAGATGATACTTGAACTTCTCCTAAGCCACCTCACAAAATGTCTTGTTGAAACTTCTCAAGACGGCCTGCCCACCCTAGCCAGAATAGGAAAGAGTGATAAAAAATAACTGGGTAAATTGGAGATTGGAGAGCATATTCCTGATCAGAGTGACATGCTGCTCTTGGATAAATACATCATCTTTCATCCTGCTAGTTTCTTCTCGACTCTTTCAATCACTGTATCTCAAATCCTAGTGGCTCTTGAAGCTGTACCCAATAGAAGTCCCAAATATGTTAAGAGGGAGCGAGACAATCTTGCACCCGAGAGTACCAGCCAACTCTCGCATATTGCGAACATCTCCAATCGGAACCACCTCAGATTTGTTATAGTTCACTTTCAGGCCTGAAACTGCTTCAAAACAAAGGAAAAGAGCCTTTAAGGCTCTCACCTGATCTTGCTCCGCCTCACAAAGAAGAAGTGTGTTATCTGCAAATAACAAATGAGATATATTAGCAAAACCCCTAGTTGGTGTTCCAATTGGAAATTCACTTATCAAACCATTATCCACCAAGGCTGACAGTATCCTGCTAAGCGTTTCCATAACAATAACAAACAACAAGAAGGATAAAGGATTGCCCTGTCTCAAATCATGGGAGCTTGGAAAGAAGCTTTTGGGACATACATTGACCGAGACCGAGAATCTTGAAGTAGAAATACACCACCTTATCCAAGACCTCTATCGTTCCCCAAAACCACACCTGTCAAGAAGATATAGAAGAAAATTCCAATTGACATGATTGTAGGTATTTTCCATATAGTTTGCACAAAATCTCCATAATGCCTGTTTTCATTTTACTGTCAATACATTCGTTAGTTCTAAGGATAGTGTCAAGGATTTGCGTGCCTTTTACAAAAGCATTCTGAGGTTTAGTGATAATCTTCCCAATAACCTCACTGAAACGGTTAACAAGCACTTTCGATATAATCTTATAAACCCCACAAACCAAACCAATGGGCCGAAATTCCTTGTTATCTATGGTCCCCACCTTTTTGGGAATAAGTGCTAGGAATGTAGAGTTGAGACTTTTTTCAAATATCCCGAAAATGAACAACTCCTAAAACGCCCTCATGAGATCTTTTTTAATCACTTCCCAACATTCCTGGAAGAAACCCATAGAGAAACCATCTGGCCCGGGCACTTTGTCTTTAACTATTTTCTGAATAGCATTGAAAACCTCATATTCCTCAAACTTCCGCTCCAACCGAGTTACATCATTTGGGTCAATGGTATCAAAAGCTAGGTTGTCCAGGTTAGGTCTCCAATTCTCCTATTTCGTAAGAAAGTCCTCATAGAAAGTTCTCATCTTTACATTCCAACCCATTAATCCTTAGCACCTCAATGTTGTTGTTTCTATGATAAGAGTTGGCAACTCTATGGAAGAACTTTGTACTGCGATCCCCTTCCTGTAGCCACAAAGATCTTGATTTTTGACGCAAAAAAAATTTCTTATATTTAGATCACTTGCTTGAGGTCAGCTACCAGCATTGTCTTCCACATTTGTTCATCCTGAGTGAGAGGCCGTCCCTCTTGCATCCTCTCTAGTTCCTAGATATCCCTCCATAATGTATTCTTATTTTCCCCTAGTTTGCCAAACGACTGAGAGTTCCATATCTTCAGGTCTCTATTTAAAGCTTTCAGTTTATTTGAAAAGATGAAATTGGGGGAGCCATCAAGCTGGTAAGAAGACCACCACTGTTTAACCCTATCCTTAAAGCCTTCTAACTTCAGCCACATATTCTCGAATTTGAAGTAGCGCCGCCTATTCCAAAGACCACAACAATCAAGCAATATCGGCCAATGATCTGAGAAAATCCGATCCAAACGCTTTTGCCATACATCGAGAAAGTGGTTTTTCAATTTCAGAGAAATAAGAAAATGATTTAGCCTTGACCAAATCTGATTATTTGACCATGTAGCTGGACCCCCAGCTAGCAGTGAATCCACCATATTCAAATTAGAGATACATTCTGAAAATTCTAGACTAGCAAGCCTCATTCTTCTATTACCAAAGTTTTCACTGGCAAATCTAACAACGTTGAAATCACCACCTATGTACTACGAAAAATTCCACCAACTGTGAAACCTCGCTAATTCTTTCCATAGAAGTCGTCTGTCGGCATCAAGATTAGGCCCATACACAACTGCAAAAGCCCAAAAAAATTATTAAATGCACATTTGGACATTGGACTGGGTATGAATCGACCCAAACTCCGACCCACTGGACGAGATCGAACTTGAGGTGTTCGTGGGTAACAGGTCTTGCTGTGGGCTGGGTATGAACCGACCCAAACCCAACCCACTGGACGAGACCAAACAATTGACCCCATTATGGGCCACAGGCTGAGACAGCCCAGCCCTAGCCGAAGCCGATTTAACCTCCTCACTAGGGCCTTGGGTAACCCAGCCCCAACCTTGACAGAACTACCTCTTGTTGGACACTGGACTGGACCGGACCGGTAGAACCCTTAGACCGAAGCCCAAACCCATTAGCCTGATGCTAGAACAACTTGCCTTTACCCTTCTTAGAATGGGTCATGGGTTTGGAGGAATTAAGCCCAGCCCCATTATTCTGCCCCAAGCCCATAAGTTTATTACTGAAAAAGTCCCGCAACTCTTCCCCTTCCTTAAGTAGCCCGACAAATTGCACAACAAAGGCCACGTCCTTCTGCAGCTTCCGTATATTGCCCTGCACATCCCTCAGCAACTTGCATAATTCCCAGGCTTCAGACCTGACAAAGGCAAGGCTCGAGATGTCTTGCTGCTACATCGTCGTCTTCCGTTCACACCTAGGGTTTCTAACAGTTGTCTTATTGGTGTCGAGACTTCCCTTCCTCTCCGTTGGAGCATCTGAAGAAAGAACTTCCTTATACGAGCGCGACGATTCCCCATTTTCCCATTGTCCCATTGTCCGCTTTTGGGTTTGGTATTGCCTTGAAAATCTCTCTTTTGGTTGCGCAAAACCAGTAGCTCTTCCTTTATTTTACGCCATCCCCAACCTCCATCCCCTTCCAGAAAACAGAGGACAATCCTCCTTCCCCCTGGTTATACTCGCTGGCCTCTAGATAACGGCCTCTCCCATTCGAGTGCTGCTGGGCAATGAAGCTGCTATAACCCTCCCTAGTGGCTGAGTAAACCTCTTTATTCTTTCCCCCTTTCGAACACTCCTCAAGAAATTTTAAGAGCCACTACACAGAAGCAATTCCAAACATAGCCTCATGCTCAGCCTTCCAACTCTTCTCAGTGATGCTACATTGACCCCTTTCATTGGCAAGGATGAAACACTTAGACTCGATCACCACCTCCAATTTATGGCCCATAAGGGCCTCCCACTAATAATAAGCTGATTAGTGAACGACAAGCAAGCATTGAAGGTGGTTTGAGAAACGAAAGAGGAACAAAATCGCAAGTGGCTCTTAAAAGTTTTTTAGGAGAGAGAAAATCTACCTAATAAAACATCTTATTATTCCAATTTCTATATCCTTTATTTATTTTGACTGAGCCTTAACTCAAAACAATTGGGGTCGGATACATATATCTTTTATATCCTATCTAAGGCCGAATTTGCACTCAGTCCATTTCTATTTCTGCTTGGTGTCTTAGGTTTGCTCTTGACATTGATTTCGATGCTCCAAAAGTTATAATTCCTATCAGAATCTCTGGCTCTTCCATATGCGACAGTCATTTTCTCTTGGATTTTGGTCATTTCACGTTGCATACCAAGGTACATATATTTAATTGGACTTCTTTTATTGCTCTCAGTTGCATTCACTTTGCCAACGATTGGTCATTATTGCAGGAATATCAGTCAGATGAACCGAGGCAGAATATGTATACTCGTTTTTTTATATCTGGAAGAGATATTGCTGCTTTCTTTACAGATTGTGGTATTAAACGTCAGAACTGCACTTTGGTGTCACAAAACCACATTAATCAGCAAATTGTATCTTCTATGCCAGAAGAAGCTGATAATTTCTGTCCTCTAGTTGATAGGTGTGGGATGGCAGTACTTATTGATCGGGTATAGTTTTTTTTATCAAATAATGATTGGTAGATGGGTTTCTTTTTATGCAATTTTTAGTGATGAGGATTCATGCTAACACACTTTTGTATATTATTATCGAAGATCAAAGTACCTCATCCGAGTTGCCCATCAACTCGCATTTCAATTCAAGTGCCAAACCTTGGTATTCACTTTTCACCAGCGAGATATGGCAGACTCATGGAATTGTTTAAAATATTGTATGGTACAATGGAGACTCGTAGTCAGCCTACAGTTGATAATTTTCAAGCTGAACTTGCCCCTTGGAGTCCTGCAGATCTTGCTACAGATGCTAGAATCCTAGTTTGGAAGGTATATTTTCAATTCCAAGGGATACAAGCAGGTCGGATATTCACCTCGCATATCTCATTTCAATCGTTACTGACATAAATTTTTTCTTTTAGGGAATAGGCAATTCTGTGGCTACTTGGCAGCCATGCTTTCTGGTGTTGTCAGGGTTTTATCTTTATGTTTTGGAGTCGGAAAAGTCCCAGAGCTACCAGCGATGCACAAGGTTTGCATTTTCCTTTCCTTTTCCGTGTGTTTCTTGGATATTGATTCTTCTCTGCTCTTAGTGACCTTTAGGTACTTTTATCCTCACATTTTTTTATTGGATGATCCTTTCCCTTTGGTAAATATCTTCTTTTTGGAGTTTTAAGACACCAAATCAGTTGTATTTCATTTTTGGGGTGTTGCAGCATGTCTGGCAGACAAGTGCATGAAGTTCCTCCGACTAATGTTGGTGGTGCGCGGTTTTGTCTTGCCGTGAGCTTCAGGGGAATGGACATTCAGAAGGTAAGCTAGTTCTTTTAAGTAATATGGTTTGGCATTTTCTTTGTATGAATCAAAATTACTGTTGCCTTTTAGAATTTTTATTTGGTAGTTTTAAGAGGTGCTGTTTTTTATACTTTGCATACCTTACTTCAGACACTAACAGTATGGTGTCTTTTGGTTAGTACAACACACACAGCCACATAAATACACATCAACCTTCACATATCCAGTTGTTTGTTGTTCACATAATATTCTAAGCAAATATTTCAGTTTCCCTTCTCGATCTTCATGAAAGTTAGCCATTTAGTAGTAATTTTGATTGTTTCTTTTTCTATCTGTTGAGGCCTATTGATACTGATTTTCATTAGTTTGACTTAACTGGAGATTTCAACTTATGTAGTTTTTGCTAACGTATATAATTAGGAATGTTAGCTGTCATGTATCTTGTCTTTATTTTTCTGTTTGTACATAGAATATCTTTTCCAGATTTTTAGGGACTGTTATATTTGAATTATAATGTATGTCGTTTACCATTCATGATGAGAAAAGGGCTACGCCGGCAAGAGGCAAGTTTTCCAAAAGTTTTCTCTTGGTTTCTAGGGCAGGTTTGGGAACAAAACCTTCTCAAATACTCTCAAACACTTTCTACTACTATTTACTACTTTATTATTATTTTTCACCTATTTTTTTACTATTCATTACTATTCAATATTTTATTATTACTTTTTACCTACTTTTTATCACTATTCACAAACACTCTCATATACTCTTGATATCCAAATGTAACCTAATTTTCTTAATGCATGTTTGGAGTTGCGGTGAGAAATATTAGTTTTAGCTTAAGACTTATAGCTTAAAACTTAATGTACTAAGCTCTACTATTAAAAAACCATTTACTGTTTGGGATTCATAGGTCTAAAACGCTTTTTAGAGTTAGTTACAGTAGTTTTTAAAAATATATAATTATTTGCAGAAGCTTTTTGATAAAAACTCCAATTTGGTGCTTTGTGAAAAAATTGATTTTTAGTTTTTCTAACCACCTAAAGCACTTTTTATAAAATTACCAAACACATCATTTTTTCTTTAAAAGTGCTTTTAACTACTTAAAAGCACTTTTTAAATCTCGAAACGCAATCCCAAATAGGCTCTTAGTATTTTGACTGTTTTTGCTTCTGATGGAGATTACTTCTTTCTTCTTTTTGTGGAAACCTATTATTCTAAAGTTAACTATAAAAAAACTATTGTTTAAAAGTTTGCAATTAGATAATATATGAGGCATCTTGTGATTCAACGTGTCCTGAAATTTTTGCAATCTTTATTACCACGTGTGGCAAAATGCTATTTGTGTTGGGTTACAAAACAATTTATTATACCTATTATTTTCTCTAATTTGGGCAGGGATCTGGAATATATGGTCTATGTAAGCGAAAAGCTAATGCTTTAACTTTTATTTTCCAGGCTCTGGAATCTTCTAGTACCTGGGTTGTATTGTTTTCCAACGAGGAGGAAAAAGTCATTTGGTTGAAAGGACTTATTCAGGCCACATATCAAGCCTCAGTAATAATTTTAAATCCATCTTTTCATTATACGACTTTTTGGTGATTATCATTAAGGTAAATATGTATTTCTGTTGCATGTAGGCACCTCCATCTGTTGATTTACTTGGAGAAAGAAGCAATGTTCAAGCTATGCTTGGTGAGCCTCAGTCCGCAAATTCGAAAGCAGCGGACCTTGTCATTAATGGGGCATTGGTAGAAACAAAGTTATTTATATATGGAAAGGTTAGCAGGTGCATTTATTTATTCCTTAGTATGACAGAGTTAGTGGTTTTGTGTTTCAAGGTATCTTTGGACTTCATTCACCTCCTGTGTGGTTTATGTTATATTAGCAAACCGTTAATTAATAGCTAGTTTTCATGCTTGAAGACTTACAATTGTGTAATTTTGTATTTCATATAATTATGCAGACTGGAGATAAAGTTGACGAGAAGCTTGATGAGACTCTAATTCTCGAGGTTCTTGCTGGTGGGGGCAAGGTTTGTATATCTGATTGTTTTAAATTTCAGTATCTTTTGTTTCTCTGCTGACAAAATTTTCCTTTTTATAAGTGAAATCTTTTATTAAAACTCAAAAAGGGTGCTACCCAAGCACACGTGAAGTACACATTACATACACCTAACCAGAAAAAGGTTTCTCTGTTGACACTTGAAAAGTTTTAACTTGAATAATGTGATGTTCTTGTCTCTTCCATAATTGGGTGGAAGTAACACATGGTGCGTTCAGAGGAAAATTTGTCAATTTCTTTTTTAAGAAGAGAATCTGGGGAACTGGGCCTTTGAAGACTCCCATTGTTGTTGTGTCAATGGGTGTAGCCCAGTAGCCAAGTTCTTTATTCATGCAGGAGACGAGTAGAAGGGATGGGTCTTGCATAAATAAAGAACTTGGGATTTTAATCTGTTGATTTGTGTTCAAAACTGAATAAAATATCTCTTCAATCCTGTTGATTCTTCTAAAATCCATGATACTTAGCTAGATGCTATTGTTCAACCAAGTCCCTTTCTTCATGCCTTACTAATTGGTGAAGTCGGTTTTCATTGTTTTCCGTGCCAGCTAACAATACTGCAAAAGAAAGGACACGGTTCTAGAAAAGTGTAGTGGGAAAAAGGAGGGACAAGATTCCTCAATATAGCTTCCCAATCTGAACACCAGGCCAGCCTTGTGGGACAGATGGATGGGGGCAAGCAGGTTTCTTAGTGTTGGGACGTACAATTTCTCAAATTAATCTCTCTATGAGTCCAAACTCTGTAGGAAATGTTTCTGGAGAGAGCTTTCTTGGTAATGAGATTGAGTGGGCCTTCCCCTCCCAGACCAGCCCTGCCATCTGTAGAGCCAAACCAATCTGTTCTTGCTAGATTTGTTTGGGTGAAATAAGAATTTGAGAAATCATTGCTTGATGTTTCTCATTGAAGTTCTTACCCTCAAGGGGCTGTGTGTCCATATAAATATCGCCCATAAGATGTGTTAGCCTTATATTGGATGTGCACGACTGGAGTTGTGCACGACTGGAGTTCATCTGTAGCTTATTGAAGTTGAGAAGTTTTCTGGGCTTAACAAACTTTTTGTCTAACCGTTTACAAGTACAGGGGATTCTTCAATTATCATATATTTTTCCATTGAAATTTAGCCATTTTATTTGCAGGTTTACGTAATTCGTTGTGTGGGCAACCTTACAGTCAAGATGAAGCTACACTCCTTAAAGATTAAAGATGAGCTTCAAGGTCATCTCGCTTCAAGTCCACGGTATCTAGCTTGTTCAGTTGAGAAAAATGACAAATCGGCTGCTTCCCGTGGTTCATTTGATCCTCATCCAAGGGAGACATCTTTAGTACTTCCTGAGAATGACGACATTTTCAAGGATGCTTTGCCAGATTTTATGTCTTTGTCAGATAGCGGCATTTATTCACCAAATATTGATGTGGGTCATTTTGGAACGATGGTGGACAGGAGCAATCCTGCTCTGTTTGAGTCCGCTGAAGCCTTTTCTCATGAAAAAGATCTGGGAAAGGGGAAGGGCATTTCTAGTGAGATCTATTATGAAGTAGAGGGCAGTGATAATTCAGATTTTGTATCTGTTACCTTCTCGACAAGGAATTCTGGCTCCCCTGACTATGATGGTGTAGATACACAGGTATGTGAGCTGAGCATCTTGGACTTTGAGTAGGACTTGACAACATTAGTTTGTAACGCTAGTCATTTCAATTGATTTTTCAGATGAGTATTCGAATGTCCAAACTTGAATTCTTTTGCAACAGACCCACTCTTGTTGCCTTAATTGGTTTTGGCTTGGATTTAAGCGCTGTGAATCATATGGGAAGCAGTACAAATATGACAAAAACTTCAGAAGATGAATCTTTGATGAACAAAGAGAAGACCGAATATAGTGGACATATTAAAGGGTTGCTAGGTTATGGAAAAGGTCGTGTAGTATTTTTCCTAGGCATGAATGTTGACAGCGTCTCTGTATATCTTAACAAGGAGGATGGTTCTCAGCTTGCCATGTTTGTACAAGAAAGTTTCCTGTTGGATATTAAGGTGACGATCTTGTCAGTAGTCACTTGTTTCAGCCTTTCTTTACTGTTTTAATATTGTTAATATGAATTGTTTGAGAGTTTAGTTACTCTTCCAAAATATTATTGTGTTTTCTCGAATGTGGATTATAAATTTCATCTGTAGTTCAACAACAGTTTTCTTTTTGTTTTTATTGTCAGATCACTCTGATCTTCTGTACTATATTCTGAATTGCATGTTTTCTTTTATCTTTTTCAAGGTCCACCCAAGTTCTCTTTCCATTGAAGGCACATTAGGAAATCTTAGACTTCGTGACATGTCTCTTGGAACAGATCACTGCTGGGGTTGGCTTTGCGATATACGTAACCCGGGGGTTGAATCTCTTGTTAAGGTCTGTTACCCAGTTTTTGGTGAGCAAGTGATGCATCACAGGCTGTGGGGTTTGTTCTTTTTATATTTATATTCACATTAATTATTCTCAGATCCTCTTTCTTCCATTTTCTTTTCCAGTTCCAATTCAATTCTTATAGTGTTGAAGATGATGATTACGAAGGATATGATCACAGCTTGTGTGGGAGACTTTCTGCTGTTCGCATTGTGTTCCTCTATAGGTTTGTTCAGGAGGTACATTACAAAACTACTGGTGATTATTTCCATAGTTTACATGTTTAGCAGTGTTAATGATTCTCGAGGTATTTTAATTTATTGACAATATTAGTTTCTCATGGTTTCTATGTTATTTGAAGCACTTACGAAGAACTTTTTCTTGATTTTTAATTTTTTATTTAAGATATTTGCTATTACATGGTTTTTGCAGATAACAGCATACTTTATGGATCTTGCTACCCCACATACTGAAGAAGCAATCAAACTTGTGGATAAAGTTGGAGACTTTGAGTGGTTGATTCAGAAATATGAGATGGATGGATCTCCTGCTTTAAAGCTGGACCTCTCACTTGACACTCCAATAATCATCATTCCGAGAAATTCAATTAGCAAAGAGTTTGTAGATCTGGCCTTATTTCTTGTATAATTCAAATTTGATAGACTTCTAGATGCGATTCGCGTGAGACTAGTTACGACCTAGGAGTTTTAGAGAGAAAGGTATTAATTTCAAGGTTGAAATGTGTCACATGAAAATTCTACAAATTAAATAAATATCTGGAAGGTATCATGTGAATTGGAGTACTATAGTACTTTTGACACAGGGATCTTGGTATTGGTGGAGGTGGTCCACCTCCACCAGTGGCGTTGGTCATGGTTAAGTTATTAATTGTCCCAGAACTTAAAGTTGAATTGATAACAAGAGTTAAACGTAATTGTTTACTTGATATCCTTATATAACCATTTATGTGTGGGCCAAACACTCCTCAATAAGTGGGTTCACCTGTGAAACATTCAATCGAAATGAGATGCAATGAGTGGAGTTTTGTTTGAATTCAGGATCACTGCTGTAATTCGATGTTAAATCACCAATTATCCAAAAACCTTAAGTTGATGGGAATTGATGATTTTTATCGTTTAAAAATGGTAAAGGCAATGACTAATAGGTTTTGTTGTTGCTGATAGCAATGAAGAGGTGATGAGTTAGATGTTGGTGGTTATCTTAGTATTTTGGGTGATATTGATGACTGTAGTGGTTGGCAAATGCGGCGGCAGCAGCTGTTGTGGGTACGGTAATAGATGGAAGCTGCAAATGATGGGTGGTGGTCGTGGTGTGACTATTGCTGTCATGAATGATGGCAATGATGTTGGAGTAACATTGGTGTTGGTGATGTGGTTCAATATGGTGGTCTTGGTTGTGATGACAATGGGTTGCAAACATAACTCCTTGCATGGGTGATGTGGAAGGACTACCTTTTTTTTTAAGTTTTGATTGGTGGGATTGGGGTTTCTATACAAAAATTTCTGAAAATCCTATTTTATTGAGTTCGGCAGAAACAGATACTCCCAATTTCCTACCTTATTTCATGAAAATGAACTCTTGTATTCCTGTTTTGGTTAAAGATGTATACAAAAATATAATGTTTACTGAAGGATTATATGCTATCACATTTCAATTTGTCCAAGGAGCATGTCTTGGAAAGCGTATTAAATTGTCTGCCTATTTGAGCTTGAGCTGCAAATTTAGCAGTGCCAAACTTTGTTATGTTGATTTATTTTGATTAGGAACCCCTTTTCTTTTCCTCTTTTTATCCTTCTTACGGTTCATTTTTCCTTTTTTGGCTGATTTAATAGCCGTGGTAAAATAGCTGTGCAATTTCTTTTCACATGATGTTACTATTTGTAGGCTTTATGTTTAGTTGAGTGTAATATTTTGGTATTTTGCAGTTTCATTCAACTTGATCTGGGCCAGCTGCAGGTGACAAATAAATTTAGTTGGCATGGCAGCCCAGAGAAAGATCCCTCAGCTGTCCATATTGATGTTTTACATGCTGAGGTTCATATCCTTTTTTATTTCATAGTGTGTTGACATTATCGATTTACTTCACTATTATTCACACCGGCATTTGGTTTTGCAGATTCTGGGTATCAACATGTCTGTAGGAATCGATGGTAGTATTGGTAAACCAATGATAAGGGAAGGCCACGGATTTGATATTAATGTGCGCCGAAGTTTGAGAGATGTGTTTAGAAAAGTTCCAACCTTTTCGCTAGAAGTGAAGGTGGTATTTTCACTTAAGATTTTTATCAACTAGTTACTTTCTTGCTTCTCATTTGATGGTTTAAACAACTTTAATATACCTTGTGTGGGGGCAGTGTTGATACTATATGGAAACATTGTTCTATATGGTGTCACCTGAAGATTGTATAGACCTGTAGTTCTCTGGCATATGATATACCTTGTGCATTTACTTGACGTTGGTGGGCTTCTGTGCTGGAGGAAACCTTTTGGATGGAACACTTTTGTCTCCTACTTTTTTCCTTTTTTTTTTTTTTTTTTTTACATATATATGCTTCTTTCCACAAATTATGATCCCAGTCTGGTTTCATACTAGAGTAGAAGTTGTGGAAAAATCTGTGATTTTTTGGGCTCAATAGCTTCTTTGGTGGGCAATGATTATGATTTTTTGTGATTTAATTTGTCATATTTAAAATATATTTGGGTTGCTTTTCTAGATCTGTCAGTTTTATTTATTACAATGAGTTCAAACCTGTGTTAGTTCTTGTTAATATATGGTTTTAGATTAAATTTGATGTGAAATCTAAATTTGATGTGATTGGTTCATGTTGAAGAACGTAGTCATACATTAAGTAAGTCTGTTATTTTAGGGGTTGCAGTCTTTGTTTGGTTCATTATACCTTTGACATTGTTTCTTTCTGATTAGATTTATCTATGATACTTATGATTTGTGCTGGACTTGAGCTGACTTAATTTTTGGGAGACCTGTGTGTAAGGTCCTGTGGTGGTGTTTCAAAATGACTCAGGCTCACTATTTTCTTTTCTTTTTCCTTGTATTTTCTGATGTAAACATTTGTGCTAAGTTTCTGGTGAAGATGGTGAAGACCCGCTAGCTATAAGACATATTTGTATTAGTGTAATGAAAAATCTGTCTCAAATTTGGTTTTTATTTAAATTATATTGATTAATTACACAAAAAATAGTAATTCCATGTAATGGTTGATTATAACTGTAACAACAGATAATCTAAAAGTGTTTCATTACTTCATTCATTGACCTATCACTATGTATATATACACCACATACAAAAGACATTTATACCCTCAGAGGTTACACTAATTACATGCTTTCTAACACTCCTCCTCAAGTTGAGGCATATATATCATATAGGCCCAACCTGTAACAAATAAGCTTTAAACGATTACAACACAAAGACTTAGTGAACATATCTGCGAGTTGATCAGCAGATTTCACAAAAGGTGTAGAAATGTCACCACTTAGTATCTTATCGCGAATGAAGTGATAATCAATCTCTATGTGTTTAGTCCTCTCATGGAACACAGGATTAGAGGCAATATGCACTGCAGCTTGATTATCACAAAATAGTTTAAGAGGAGTAGAATCTGGAAATCCAATCTCTTGGAGGAAATGTTGTAGCCATGTCAGTTCACTAGTAGTGTGGGCCATTGCTCTGTATTCAGCTTCTGCACTAGATCGAGCTACTATTGCTTGTTTCTTACTCTTCCATGTAACCAAGTTACCTCCCACAAAGGTACAATATCCAGTAGTAGATCTTCTATTTGAAGGAGATCCTGCCCAATCAGCATCTGAAAAGGCTTCCACTCTGAGATGCCCATTTGGTCGATACAACAATCCAAGGCCAGGAGTTCGCTTAAGATAACGAATAATATGAATTATAGCATCCCAATGTACGACTCGTGGCATTTGTAAAAACTGACTTAGTACACTCACTGCATAAGAGATGTCTGGTTTAGCATAGGTCTTCGATACCTACTTGGATCTCCAAACAACTCCCATTCCTCTTTCAAGAATGTACGATTCGGATCCATAGGGGTGTCAATAGGTCGTGCACCCAACATGCCAGTTTCTTCTAGAAAGTCAAGAACAAATTTCCTCTGAGACAAATGGATATCCTTTTTAGATCTACCGACTTCAATTCCAAGGAAATATCTAAGCTTGCCCAAGTCTTTTGTTTGAAATTGATCATGTAGAAACTGTTTTAGTCTCGTAATCCCAGCAGAGTCACTCCCAGTAATTACAATGTCATCCACATATACAATCAGTAAAATGTGACCTGCATCACTATGTAAGTAAAATACCGAATGATCTGTTTGGCATCTATGAAGACCAATTGCCAATCCATCATTAGAGAACCTCCCAAACCATGCTCAGGGAGATTGTTTCAAACTAGACAATGTCTTCTTTAACTTACATACAGTACCTCGATACTCCCCCTGAGCAACAAACCCAGGTGGTTTCTCCATATAAACCTCCTCATGCAAGTCACCATGGAGAAATGCATTTTTGACATCCAGTTGAAATAAAAGCCAGTCTAAATTAGCAGCAAGAGAGATGAATACTCGAACATAAGAGATTTTGGCAACAGGGGAGAAAGTCCCCTCGTAATCAATGCCATATGTTTGCGTGTAGCCTTTTGCAACCAAGCGTGCTTTCAGACGCTTCACAGACCCATCAGGATGGAATTTGATTGTATATACCCATTTACAGCTAACGGGTTGTTTACCAGGTAGTAGTGGAACAAGATCCCATGTTCCATTATGGTGAAAGGCATTCATTTCATTTTTCATTGCTGTCCTCCATCCCGAATCAGATAAAGCATCTTGAACTGTTTTAGGAATAGAAAGTTTTGAAAGTTGAGATGTAAAACATGAGACTGAAGGAGATAAGGCATGATAGGAAACAAATTGGCTAATTGGATGTTGAGTAACACAAGAACAAGTACTTTTGCGGAGGGCAATAGGTAAAGAGTTTGATGTACTGGGCAACTCGGGATCTGAAGATGGAGACACAGCTGGTGGGGGCATGGGAGCCGGCAACCTCGAGCGACGTGAGTAAACCTATAAGAGAGGGGGTGGAGGTGGAGGTGGAGGACCGACGACAGGAGGAGAAAGTGTAAGAGTAGATAATGGTAGAAGATCACACTCAACACTCGAGGTTGTGTCAGAGAAATAATGTATGGACTTAAAGAAGGTAACATCAGCACTAATGAAGTAGCGTCTAAGAATAGGACTATAACAACGATATCCTTTTTGAGTCCGAGAATAACCAACAAAAAAACACTTAGTAGAACGAGGATCAAACTTATCACAACTCGGGCCAAGGTTATGAACATAGCACACACACCCAAAGATTTTTGGAGGAAGGATAAACAGTGGAGATGAAGGAAACAAGATGGAGAAAGGAGACGAACTGTCAAGAACTGATGAAGGCATACGGTTAATAAGGTAACAAGCAATAAAAACACCATCACTCCAAAATCGTTTAGGAACATGCATGTGCAGTAACAGAGCTCGGGTTACATCTAACAAATGACGATTTTTGCGTTCAGCCACCCCATTCTGTTGAGGTGTATAAGAACACGAAGTTTGATAAATAACTCCTTTGCTACTTAAGTAAGTAGTAAAGGCACTAGATAGATACTCTCTAGCATTATCAGAACTCAAAACTTGAATCTTGTTGTTGAATTGAGTTTTAATTTCTTTCCAGAACACTTGGAATATGGAAAGAAGTTCAGATCTTGCTTTCATCAAATACAACCAGGTCACATGAGAGTAATTATCAATAAACGTAACAAAATACTGAAAGTTATTTGATTCAATGTTGATTGGTCCCCATATATAAGAGTGAATCAATTCAAAAGAACTCAACGGTCGTTTATGAACCCGAGGTACAAAAGACACATGATGGTGTTTACTAAGTTGACATGCTTCATAAGAAAAGGGAGACACATTTTCCAAGTTCTTAACTTGACACTTTAAAAGAGAAAGAGGGGGGTGACCAAGGCGACAATGCCATTCATAAGCAGATGATACAGGAGATGTAAGAGCTCAAGTGGGTGATTGTTGGACATCAAGATAATAGAGGCCACCAGCTTCATGCCCCGTACCAATCTTCATCCCCGTCCTGAGATCCTGAAAAACACATGAAGAGGGATAAAAAATCACTGAACATTGAAGGTTTTGAGTAATCTTACTAATAGACAACAAACTAAAAGGAAAACTAGGAGCATATAAAATAGATGACAAGGATATAGAGTCAGTGAGCTTAGTGGATCCAATGCCTGTAACTGGAGCAAGAGACCCATTAGCAAGAGTCACGCTTTTTAGAGATGTGACAGTATTTAACTTGGATAAGGCAGAAGACAAACCGGTCAAATGTTCATTAGCTCCTGAATCAATGATCCATGGACCTTGAGCGGATGAGACTAGGCATGCAGATGATATACCTGAGTGGGTAAGAGTAGCCATGGAAGATGAAGCCCGTGTGCCCTTCAAAAACTGCTCATACTCATCTTTTGATACACTTATCATATCTGGAGTTGGATTGGAGGTCGTCGACTGTGTTGTAGCATCTTGGCAAATAGCCTGATTAGCCGACCCAGATGGTCTACCATGTAGATCCCAACAATAGTCCACTGAATGGTTAGTGCGACCACAATGGGTGCACTTAAGAGGCTCTCGACCTTTTGTGTGATTACCTCTGGTATCATGTCCTCCACGTGCACTTCTACCACCTCGTCCTCTACGCCCACCAGGAGCAACATAAGAGGCAACCAAAGTGGGCCTCTCACTAATCAGATCAGAGGACAGTTGAGATTCATGCCCAGATAATGTGGCACATTGAAGTTGGGAGAACACCTCAGGAAATGAAGGAAGTTGTGGACCCGCTAAAATTTGAGAACGAACCAACTCATATTCAGGTTTTAAACCAACAAGGAACCGAACAACGTTAAACTCTTCACGTTGTTTCAACATACATGAAACATCAGAAGTAATAGGTTGATACATCTTGAGTACTTCACATATGCTCATCACTTGAGAATAATATTCTTCCAAGCCCAAAGTATCTTGTTCCAACCCAAAGAACTGCTTACATAGTTCATAAATACGAGTTGTATTCCCAACACCGGAATACATATGTTTGGGATGGTTTCACACTTCTTGGACAGTGTCAAAATGGAGAACACTAGAGCCAATATTAGGCTCAATACTAGTCAACATCAAAGACAAGATTTGAGCATCCTCTTGCTTCCATTGAGCAAATTTAGAGACATTTGGATTAGGTTTTGGGCCAACCAGATGGTTAGAAAGTTCCTTGCCTTTCAAATATATTGTAATAGATTTTGACCATAACATATAGTTCTTTCCATTCAATTTTGTAGAAGTCATAGCTATATTGAAGTTTGATCCAACCGATAATGACTCAAAGTTGGTTGCCATAGATGCAAATAAATATCACAATTCCACTTACGAGGTAAAAATTTCACACAAAATTCGTGATATGTATGAAAAAATAGGAAAATGTGATCTGAAAACTTGAAATCCAGCTCAAATACCCCAAAAATCAACTTGAATAGCCAAATTTCGGCTCTGTATCGGACTGATTCGGTCAAAGTAGACACGGACTGGCTCGGAACCGTTATGTTTCGGCCGGTATCGGCTCTGTATCGGCCGGTATCGGCTCTGTATCGGTGTCGGGTTAGGATCGTACAGGAATTTAGCTGTCAAACCCAGACGAGTTTATCCTAACCGTGAATAAGACTGGATTATCCCGTTACCAAACAAACCGTATTCCAGATAGGAATAAATTCTTATTCCAGGTTTGGAATATTCACACTTGAGGATAAGGCAGTCTATACCTGCAACCAAACACTCCGACGCCTCACCTGTTGCTGGCGACAGAGATGTTTTCCAGCGGCCGTTGGCGACGAGAACCTTCCGGCGACCACAGAAACCGCCGGTGACTTCAACCCTAGTTCCCACTGCCGGATACGACACCAGAAACTCGCTGGAAACACCTCCTCAGTGACCTACGTAGTGCCGACCACGATAAGAAGCCACCGGAACGTGCGGAAGACGATGGCGAACACTGGGGAGCTTAGATCCGACCACAACAACTGGATGCTTCATTGGAAAACACACCGACGAGCTCACAACAGTGAACTCGCCCACACGACACTCACCCACAGACAGGTCTCTCTGATACCATGTAACAACAGATATCCTAAAAGTGTTTCATTACTTCATTCATTGACCTATCACTATGTATATATACACCACATACAAAAAACATTTATACCCTCTGAGGTTACACTAATTACATGCTTTCTAACAATAACCAACCTAATTATACACATCCGTGCATGCGTAGACATGCGATATAAAGCTTGTTTATGCAGAAACAAAGGGTTCGATTAGTCTTTTTTTCAAATTTTTTTATTGGTTTAAACCGATAGCATGGAATAGGAGGCTGACATGATTGGATTCTAACCTGATATGATATTTGAATTTATTCTCACAATTATAATTTGTTGCACTTAAATTGTAATCTTCTAAAAGTTTCAACTTTATTGTTAATTCTGTCAAGAGAATCACTCAATTATCAGTGTCACGAAATGAATTTTGTGCCTTAAGGGGGTTCACAAGAACTACAATGCAGATAAAAACATCCTAACTAAAAATGAGTTATTCTATCAAGTTATTCCATAAACCATATGATGCATCCATGCCTGAAATTCAAAAACTTTAGTGAAAAGGAGCTAGATGAAAGTCAGGTGCAATCTTTTATGTAATCCTATTTCAATGTTTCAAATTCCAATATTTTTTTAATAGTGTAGATTTGATCTCATTTCGTTTCTTAAAATATTTTTTTGCTGCATGGATTGAACAATTTGATTAGAGATCAAAGCAGGACCACCTATTCTACAACTGACTCTAAATATATATCTGGCTTGTTTCTTCAAATATCATGTTATTTAAATGGTGCCCTCATTTGAGTAAAAGTGAAACTCTCTTAAATTCAAAATTGTCGTTTGATGCATTTTATACTGTTTTGGTTGGTTAGCTTTTTGGGTCTCATATGTTTGAGTTAAAAGAAAAAAAAAAACTTTATGGGATGATTGTGATTATGATTCTTTAGTTGATTCTTTACTTATCAAAAAATGATTCTTTAATTGATATGTATGAGTGATCTTTTGAGCAGGTAGGTTTATTGCATGGGGTGATGTCTGACAAAGAATACAAAGTTATTCTGGATTGCGCATACATGAACTTATGTGAGGAGCCAAGGCTTCCTCCAAGCTTCCGAGGCAGGAAATCTGGTTCAAAGGATACCATGAGGATGCTGGTTGACAAGGTCAACATAAGTAGTCAAATGCTACTCTCACGTACGGTTACCATAGTGGCGGTTGTAGTTGACCATGCCTTATTAGAGTTGTGTAATGGCATTCAGGAGTCACCCCTGGCTCATATTGCAGTGAGTAATTATCTTGATTCAACCTACATGAATCTTGATCTTGATTATATATATACATCTGTTTGTGTGTATCAGTGCTTTGTACTATTTATTTTCCATAGTGTTGGCTGCTATGTACTAAACTATCTTGTTTGTTTGGTTTTTAGCTGGAAGGTCTTTGGGTATCATATCGGATGACATCGTCCTCTGAAACAGACCTCTATGTGACTATTCCCAAATTTTCCATTCTAGATATCCGCCCAGATATAAAACCTGAGATGCGCCTGATGCTTGGATCATCCACTGATGCTTCCAAACAAGTTTCTCCTGGAAATTTTCCATATTTCTTGGATAAAGGCAACTTTTCAAGAACAAACACAGAAGCTGACCTTGACATTGATGTGCCAGTTCCAACAATGTTCTTGATGGACTACAGATGGCGGAAGTCATCCCAATCATTTGTGGTTCGGGTTCAGCAGCCTCGAGTTCTTGTAGTACCTGATTTTCTTCTTGCTATTGGTGAGTTTTTTGTGCCTGCTTTGGGGGCAATAACTGGAAGGGATGAAACAATGGACCCTACCAATGATCCTCTGAGTAGGAAAAATGCAATAGTACTCAGTGAACGTGTTTACAAACAGAATGAAGATGTGGTGCACCTGTCCCCAAGTAGACAATTAGTTGCAGATTCTTTAAGCATTGATGAATACAAATATGATGGTTGTGGAAAGGTTATCTGTTTAAGTGAAGAAACTGATGCAAAGGAATTCCATGCATTCAAGTATCAACCAATTATAATTATTGGACGTGGTAAGAGGCTGAGGTTTGTGAATGTAAAGATTGAGGTACTATCACTTCCTACTTACAGATGGTTGTTCTTTTAATACTACTTGCATTTGTTTCTTATTTTTATAAATGGGGGCAATGTGTGCATTAGATTTGGTCACTAGTTGGAGTTCTCTAAAACAGATGGCTAGAAGAAAACTAATGTTCAGAATTTTGTTTGACAAGTAAGATAAGTTTTATTGATAATAAAAGAGAGAATTCAGCATCATCGGCTAAGTAGACACCCCACATCCCGGGATTTGGACTAGGCTGTCAACATTATCCACATTGCCAACAAGTAGTAACTCAGACTTAGCGCAGCTAATCTTCAGACTTAAGACTGCTTCAAAACTTTGGAACATGCAATGCAGAGAAAGTATGTTCAGGACTAGGCTCATGAAGGATTAACATATCACAGAAAATAATAGGTGTGAGATAAGAAATCCTTCCTCATTGCAGGTCCCCATCGACAAACCTGAAAGGTGGTCCTCATTTGCCAGTGCCAAGATTGTTCTACTACGGCCTCCATGACAATTATAACTTATAAGCAATGGAGGAGACAAGGGATACCCTTTTGTCGTTATCTACGTAAGAGCTGAATGCATCATTCACCAGTACTGGGGAGTGCTCATGGATATACTTTGACTTATACAACTGCACCATTTTCGACCGAAGTCACATCTCCTCAACTTTTAATATAAGAAATCCCACTCACATGATCATATGCCTTTTTAGATCTAGTTCACACAAAGCTACTGTCTTGCTGATGTTATTATACTATCAAAGTAATCAGTGGCAATGAAAACTGAATCTAATATTTTTCTTCCCCTAGGGAAAGCATTCTGCGAGTGGGAGATGATCTTTGCTAGCACCAACTTCAATATGTTAGCTAGCACATTAGAAACGATCTTCTATACTCCACTCACAAGACTTGTAGGTTGAGATCTTTGATGTCAATGGCTCTTGTCTTCAACAGGATAGGGCTATGAATATTTGCATCAAGACTTTTAAAAAACACTTGGTCCTGGGGCTTTGTCTCCATTAATTTCTCTAACCATCTCGCAAACTTTGCCTTCCTCACAGGTCCTTTCCAATTGCTTTCCTTCTACACCCAATATTTGGAAAGTCAGGCCATCCAACTTAGGTCTCCAACTGAACAGCTGTGTAAAAACTCTACATAATTTTACCATGCAATCGCCTGATGTCTTGGTGATTGCCAATTTATGCCATTCCTGCTCAAGGAGTCTGGAATTGCTCTGCCAATGTGAAATAGCAACCTAGTGGATGAACTGTGTACTCCTGTTGCCCTCCCTCAACTGCAAGGTCCTTTGTCTCCATCTCCAAAAAAATTACTCTAGAAGAGTAGAATGTGAAATAAAATAGGAAATGTAAATTGGGAGCTAATAAACATTAACCTGGACTGGGCATGGAAAAATTACTCTCTATCAGCTTTGTTTGCGTGTCAACATTGTAGATTTGAAACGGAATTGAATGATAATCCTGAATAATTCGAAATCAAGTTAAATGAACTGAATTCCGGACACTTACTGCAATGTGTAAAATATAAAATCTGAAGAGTCCCCTGACTGTTTATGATTGTCTTTGTCATTTTGCGTGTTTATGTATTGGCAGTATTGGCATTATTAGTTTATTGGCAATCGATACATATGAGTTCAGTTTTGTTGGAGGGGCACTATAATCGTATTAAACTGGCTGTTTGAAGATTTGAAAGGCTTGTTGTTTATAGTCTTTCTTAGATCATCTCAATACTCCACATTCTGATTAATTGTGTTCATTATCCATTAGAATGGTTCTCTTTTGAGGAAGTATGCATACTTGTGTAACGATAGCAGCTACTCAGTCTCATTAGAGGATGGTGTTGAAGTTACTTTTCTGGACAAATCCTCATCTGCTGATGACAAAAAGAGTGTGCACTACATGCATGAATTTTCAGACTCCACAAATATCTCTTCGTATTCTCAAAATAATACAAATGGGATCCAGAGTTTCACATTTGAAACCCAGGTGACTGATCTTCATTTCTAGATTTGTTGTACAAATATATTTTCTTTCAACCTGTTTTCTCTCAGTTTTACTTTGAACTGTTGCCTGTTTGATATTTTATCTTCAATCGCTGCTGTCTATATATGGTTACTGTATGTCGACTATTTGTATTATTTGCTTGCTCATTTTATCCATTAAACTTTGGACTATAAATCTTTTCTTAAAATTATTAGGCAACACTCCCCTTGCAAAGTTTTGAAAACTGTGTTAAGCCTTGAACTGCAGTCCTGTTTTGAATTTTTTTCTCTTTGATTTGTGATTTTCATCATAATCTTGTTCTACCAAGGTGCCTCTTGCCCTTCCATCTAAAGCCTTAATTTTTTTAGTGATGTTTAACTTAATTAGCTATCTTGCTCCTTACTGAGTTCTCGCAGCCATTTGAAAAGGGGAAAAAAAAAACTAGTTCATGTAAGAAAAGTGGGTCGTTCATTTGCCATTAATATATAAACCCATGGCTTTTTCAACTGGAACATTATTATTTGTCATGTTACCTTTTTTACATTGCATAGTTCCTCATGCAGGGCAATATTTTGGTTTGCTTTTGCTTGATAATAAAAATGAATTCAAAATGATAGTTTGATTTTGAACATTTCTCACTTCTAGCTGCTTTTTCTATTGAATGCAGATATGTTTCCTTTATCCTTTTTTTTATAATTATAATTTTATTTTTATTTTTATGATCCCAATCTGATAGTATTCTTGTTTGAATTGCTTAATACCATGTTTAGGTTGTTTCTCCTGAGCTCACCTTCTATGATGGTACAAAATCTTCTCTGGATGACTCGTCCTATAGTGAAAAACTTCTTCGTGCAAAATTGGATTTGAGTTTCATGTAAGAGCATCGTATTTTCCTTGTGCAATCTTTGTATTTGTTATGGTACTTGTCCGTAGTGCACATGGTTAAAAATCTCTTCGAAGGAGTTTTAACATATGTTCCTGATCCTCTTTTGCAGATGCAATTTATATGCTTTAACTTTTCCATCCCATTTCTTAAAATATCACTAAAAATTTTAATACCACTAATTATTCCTCATTTCTCCACACATGGCCCCGCCACGCTTCCTCCTCACACCCCCCCCCCCCCAAAAAAAAAAAAACCATGGCCACACTTAGGCCTTTGTACCCGGCCCGGTTGGAAATTTTATTTATTTCTTAATACTTTTGAATTTAAAAAAAAAAACGTTTAAGGAAATTTCAAATCCGGGTTCAAGATTCCCAAATCCGGAACCCGGATGAACACCCCTAGCCCACACTTACAAAAAATATGCAAATAAACGTGCACATGCTAATTAAGAGAATAGGAACAATTTTCAACTTATGTCCCCAAGAAGCGGTTTTGGTTTTTAGTTTCTAGTTAGAGAAAAGAGAAATAATTTTCATTAAGGCTGTATTCGTAATTCCGGTCAGCTAAGTCTTCTCCAAGTTGTGAATGTTGATAGAAAGGAGTACATCAACATCTTGATTTACACGTATGATTGATATATGAATGTGGATGTTGAATTCAATATTCAAGTCTGCAGAAATATTCTAAAATGTGTAAACTTTTATTTGGAGTACTGATTATGTTATGTGAGAGATCATGAGCAAGATTGTAACGCCTAATAGGGAAGGCCCGAGCCATATCTGGGCCTACTCTCTAAAATAACTAGTCAATGGTACAATCGGAGTCCTATTGGAATTATTATAAAGAGCAAGAAGTTTTCCTTTCCAAGCAAAGTGAGATCTCATATACCATCTACACTCATCAGTCAGTATGGGGTATCACCGGTACTCTAGGAAATGTATAGTTCACTTTTTCCTCTCTTATAGTGGGCATTGACAATCATTTTTATTCGTTATTTTTTAAAAGCAGTTTTTTGATAAATCCGATTACAACCACTCATGTTTTTTCTAACTAGTTAAAGCCAGGTACCCACCCATATTATAACCAGACTAACCCTTACCTGCATTATAGACCGGATGCGGATCTGGTTATAGCTGGGTACCCAGATCCATATCCGGATGCACAGCATTTACAAATAACAAGCAAGGTTTTCTTTTTCAAATAACAAGCAAGAATTATTCTACAGAAATTGAAGAAGTAACAAGTATCCCATCTTTAGATGTCAAAGGTAAATACCACTTGGGAGCACATCTTCGTGTAAACCATACTGCAAATGGACCTTTTTTCCCAACTTTCCGTTTACAATATATAACAATTAGATGGTTTCTATCTAATTTTGTTAAGCATTCTATCTGTATATGGAATTTTCTTTTCTTTCTTAATTTTTTAATAAGCTATTTTCAATTGAAAGGTGGGGTGAAGAAAACCATGATGGAAAACTGTCTTAGATGGTTTGGCTTTGTGCAATAGAGACTGACTGAAAGGCTATTGAGAGAGAGTGAACATGATTATTTGCATAAAAGGCATTTATGCTGAAGATCGAGGAGTTTTATCAAGGAATCCTGCTGCTAAATCTCATAATAACTGAAATTATATTTAACAAAACAGTTTTCACCACATTCCTTAGTAGTCCGACACAATTTTCCAAATTGAAACTTTAAATTGTAGGAAGAATGTATCTTGTTGCCTTCTGTCAATTTCACATATTATGGCTTATGTTTTGCACTTATCAATTCTAAGTAAGTTTTTGTTTTTCTGCTGCAGTTTTTTGTTTGTATCTTGTCATCCACATTTGTGGCTAAGAAACTCACATGTATTGTATAGCATTCTTGTCAAGTTACTCATCTTGATCCTTGTGATACCTCATTCTGATAAGTGATAAGGGTAGGTGGTATCTGGGATCCCACTTTGCTTGGAAATGAGAAGTTCTTGCTCTTTATAATGTTCCAATAGGGTTCCAGTTATACCATTAACTAGTCATTTTAGAGTATAGGCCATGTTACTTGGCCTTTCATACACCATCTACCCTTATTACTTATCATAATGTGGTATCACAATCCCACTTGGGTTTTCCCTATGAGAAACTCTTTTTGGGATATGAAGAGTTTGGAAAGGATACTTAAGTACTCATTACTTGTCACGTGTGTCTGTTTTCTTCTTCTTCCTTTGTCCTTTATACCCTTGACCCTTGAAACTTGTATGTTTCTCTCAGCCTTAATAGATAAATTTCAATTCTGTTTTAGCATTTTTTTAGCAACAATATCTCCATCTCAATTTTGTGCATTTGTTTATATAACACAGATTAAATGCTGATAAAAAAATTAATTTATATTTCTCCAGGTATGCATCTAAGGAAAACGATACCTGGATTCGAGCCTTGGTGAAAGATCTCACTGTTGAGGCTGGTTCTGGTCTTATCATTCTTGATCCTGTGGATATATCAGGAGGATATACTTCTGTAAAGGACAAAACAAATCTGTCTCTGATATCAACCGATATATGTATCCATCTTTCACTTAGTGCCATCTCTGTCATTCTTAATTTGCAAAACCAGGCAGCAGCAGCATTGCAATTTGGAAATGCAATAGCCCTTGCTCCCTGTACCAACTTTGACCGTTTATGGGTTGCTCCAAAAGGTCTCTCTCATATTAGCTATATTAACATTGATTTTTTTAATTAATAATAACATGCATTCTCATTAGACACCAAGATTGTACTTCTGTATAGTTTTTCATGTACTTCATGAACTGGTTCTATGTCTTGATTGAGTTTTTGGTTTCTTCTTACTTACATGTGGGAGTCTTTTTTGCAGTAAATGAGTCCCTTTACAACCTTACCTTTTGGAGGCCTCGAGCTCCATCAAACTATGTCATAGTGGGAGATTGCGTGACTTCAAGGTTGAGCTGGATTAAATTGGAATTTATTAAACTGTCTCCAATGTTTTTTTTTTCTTTTTTTATTACCATTAAGGTTTCACATCAAAGTGAGATTAAAAAAAATGTAATATACAATGTTGCCAATTATGGTGCAGTTTTTGCTTTCTTCTTTTTTATGTTTTAGGTGCCCTGATTTGTTAAAGTTCAACATATTTTTTCAGGCCAACTCCTCCTTCACAGGCTGTAATGGCAGTGAGTAATACATATGGGCGTGTGAGGAAGCCCATTGGTTTCAATCTCATTGGTTCCTTCTCTGCTATTCAAGGATTTGAAAGATGTGAAGGCCATTCTGATCTTGATAGTGATTGTTCCATTTGGATGCCTATTGCACCGCCTGGATATACAGCATTGGGGTGTGTAGCACAAGTAGGAAACCAACCTCCACCAAGTCACATTGTTTATTGCATACGCTCTGACCTTGTTACATCAACAACATTTTCAGAATGCATTCTCAGTGTGCATTCAAATTCTTGTCTGGCAAATGGATTTAGCATCTGGCGCCTAGACAATGTTGTTGGATCATTTTTAGCCCATTCTTCAACGGAATGCCCTACCAAAGATAAAAGTTTTGACCTGAACCATCTTCTTCTCTGGAACTCAAATTGGCAACATTCTGTCTCGAAAGAATCCGGCTCTGATTTGAGGGATGGTCATGACTCTGGAAGTCAACAAACAGTTAACCAGAGTACAAATTCATCTGGATGGGATGTTGTTAGATCAATTTCAAAAGCTACTAATTGTTATGTGTCAACCCCTAATTTTGAGCGAATCTGGTGGGACAAGGGTAGTGACCTCAGGCAACCAGTCTCAATATGGCGACCTATTGCACGTCCGGGTTATGCTGTACTAGGTGATTGCATAACTGAAGGGTTAGAACTTTTTATCTTGCAATTTTTTCTTAACCTATACTTTTGTTAATCTCTTCATGAGTTGTTATTTACTAACATATCTAGTTACTTTTGTTTCTTGTCAGCTTAGAACCACCTGCTTTGGGAATAATATTCAAGGCCAATAATCCTGAGATATCTGCAAAGCCTGTGCAGTTTACTAGAGTAGCCCGTATCACAGGAAAAGGCATTGACGAAGTTTTCTTCTGGTATCCAATTGCTCCTCCTGGTTATGCTTCTCTAGGATGTGTAGTCTCAAGAACAGATGAAGCACCACACTTGGATTCATTCTGCTGCCCAAGAATGGATCTTGTTAACCAAGCTAATATACCAGAGGTTCCCATTTCAAGATCTTCAAGTTCAAAAGCGTCTCAGTGCTGGAGCATTTGGAAAGTCGAAAACCAGGTTAAAATGAATGTTTGCTGGGCTAGTACTTGATCATCTTTTAAATAATTGGCTTTCCAATCTGATCTCTTCATTTAAACATTTTTTTTGTGTATGTCCAGGCTTTCCTTTTTCATTATCCTTCCTACCTGATTGTGTTGTCTTCCTTATTCTTTTTCTCATTCATAGCTCACTGTAAATGTATTTTTTATTTTTGTAGGCATGCACATTTCTTGCTCGTTCTGATCTGAAAAAACCAACGAGTCGATTAGCTTATACCATTGGTGATTTCATGAAACCAAAGGCTCGGGAAAACATAACTGCCGAAATGAAGATAAGATGCTTCTCTTTGACGGTTCTTGACAGCTTATGCGGAATGGTATGTTTTTTCATGAAACTTGAATACCTAGTATCTGATACAACATTGTAATAGTTTGCTTTCTTCTAATTGATATTGTCATTGTGATTGGATTTGGAACCTTTCAGATGACTCCACTCTTTGACACAACGATAACCAATATCAAGCTTGCAACGCATGGTCAACTGGAGGCAATGAATGCAGTACTCATTTCCTCTATTGCTGCATCCGCCTTCAACACACAATTAGAAGCTTGGGAGCCCCTCATTGAGCCATTTGATGGAATCTTCAAGTAATATTCAGTTTTCTTATTCCATTATGTGTTTCTACTTTCCTTTCGAGAAGTATAAATCTCTTTTTCGGTAATTGGTGTTATATTTCGTTTCCCTTTTAGGTTTGAAACCTATGATACCAATGCACACCAACCATCAAGACTTGGGAAAAGAGTACGTGTAGCTGCTACAAATATCCTGAATGTAAATGTCAGTGCTGCAAATCTCGAGACTTTCGCTGGGAGCATTCTTTCATGGAGAAGGCAGTTAGAACTTGAGCAGAAAGCTGCCAAGCTAAATGAGGTTTTGATCTTGAGTTCATTTTTTTTTTCTACTAAGAGGATTCTTTTATTGCTTTACTAGCTGACTATCTTTTCAGGAAGCTGGTCATCATCGTAGGCATGGAGAGGATCCAACTTTTTCTGCATTAGATGAAGATGACTTTCAGACTGTGGTTATAGAAAACAAACTTGGGCTTGATATCTATCTGAAAAAAGTTGAGCAAAATGCAGATTCTGTCAATCAGCTACATCATGGTGGCTGCTCTTCTGTTTGGATCCCACCACCAAGGTTTTCAGACAGATTAAATGTTGCAGATGAATCGAGGGAAGCACGTTATTATGTAGCTATACAAATTCTTGAAGCTAAGGTTGTAAATGTGGCTCTTGTTTATAAAATACTGATCCAAATCTTCATCTATTATCTCCTCTTCTACTTGGAAAGAAAGATAATTTTATGCTTTTTTCCAGGGAATACCTATCATTGATGATGGCAATAGCCATAACTTTTTCTGTGCCTTGCGCATTGTCATTGATAGCCAGGCAGCAGATCAACAAAAGCTGTTTCCTCAGAGTGCGAGGACAAAATGTGTCAAGCCTCTTGTTTCAAAAGCCAATAACCTAGATTCAGGCACCGCCAAGTGGAATGAACTTTTCATATTTGAAGTTCCTCAGAAGGTATCGAATGTGATAGCTTCATTTTTGCTATTCTTATTTCTTCAGTATTTGAATTTTCTTAGAAGGCAAATGCCTAGGGGTTGGCTCTCAAGTGGTAAGGGCCTTAGTCTTGTTGACATGTTCCCTCCAGATCTATATTCGAACCCCTGGGTGTAAAGCATTTCTATGGGCCACATCCCATTGCTGAAAAGCCAATGATTTACCTGAGCCGTGTGATGTGGATGCGTTACACATCTCCGGGGTTTAACCGGCTTAAAGATATGTTGCTTTTGTATGGTTTCCAGTAGGGATGTCAAATCATGTTAACGGGTCGTGTTTGTGTTGTGTCAAGATATGTTTATTATATTATATAAGTCAACTCTAACCGACCTGTTAAGCTTATCGTGTTAAAATATCAAATTCTAACACGACCTGTTAACATTATGTGTCGTGTCAACCCGTTATGACCCATTAGTGAATATTACAAAATAAATTAACATGACAAAATATGATATATTTCAACCTGTTTATGTAAATGTGTTAAATGTGCCTGAAATTAATCCGTTGGATTTAATTAAACTTAGCATAATTTTATACAAATGTTAAAACCACAATATTTATAAAAATTATAATACTAATTATAAATATGAATTACAATCTAAACAAGAAAAATATCAAAATTAAGATTCTAACAATTTTACTTTTAAATGTAAATGTATACTTGTAATTTTAACTTTCATAACGTGTTATAACGTGTCATAGCGGGTTAAAACGGGTTAACCCGCTATTAACCCGTTAAGTTATCGTGTCGTAACGGGTCAATCCTTTTTGACCCGAAACCCATTAAGACTAAACTCTAACCCACTATTATCATGTTGTGTTCATGGTAGGTTAACGGGTCGTGTAATATATTGCCACCCCTAGTTTCCAGTATTCCTCGCCATAAAAAATATTAAAAAAATTCTCAGAAGGTATCTTGTGAAATACCTTCAATGTAGCTTTCTTATTTTCTTTTGCTTCTACATTCTTAAAGAACGAAATAACTTATTCATTCAATGGACCATCAATTTAGACAGTTAATGATAGGTATTGTCACAAAAACTGCAGCATGCAAGTTCTAAAAACTTACGGAAAATTAAGCTCTTGTTTGTGCTTGTTACTCCCCTATCAGTATTGTCTGTCCTAATATGAGCCACAATAGAGATTAGTGTAGCCAAGGCTTCTCTTTTGTTTTCTATTTTGGCCTGTTTTATGTAAGATATTTAAACATCTTTTTTTTTTCGCCTCGATTGGTTGAGAATTGAAGCATCTTCATCTTATTATCATAGTATATAAACCTTTGCCTTTCAGAAAGCTCCTCCTAACATGTAGTTTAGCTTAATTATAATGGGTGTTCTCTTGTTCACATAGGACAGTTTGATATTGTCTAAATTTACTTATATCATTAAGCGAATGTGAAACTTTTTCTTACTTCAAAATTGTGGGTTGATGAAGAAATTCGTCCTGTCTGAGGTGTGTGACAAGAGGATTCTTCAACTCTTGGTAGTCAGGCAAGAAAGGATTATAGTATCCTGTGGGGATGCACCTTTTTCATTTATGGATATGTCAGATGCCCATCTTTTTTTTGGAAAGATATCTGGACATGTGAGCATGCTGTCAAAATATTGCTAGTCTATAACATTTAAATCAAAAATCCACAATTATTGGAGCACTTTGGATTGACTATTCCATTGGGTAATGGTTTCTTTGCTCTCTTTCAGTTCTTATCGCATCGTTCTCTCTCTTATTGTGTATGCTAAGAACTACTTGCCTGAAATGTATATTTGTATCATTGTATGTTCTGTAAGTTATAACATGATGGGAGAGTTCTCTCTCTCTCTCTCTCTCTCTCATTTTAATGATATTTATTTGGAAATGTCCCATATTAATTTTCTCGCAAGCTAGTGATTCTTTGACCATGCGATTATTTTCTTGTCAGCAGATGGTGTTTTTACTTTCTTGAACATAATGATTTTGTTGTTATTTAAATTTTGCATGTAATTTGGCATTGTTGAAGTTTATCTGTATCTTTGTAAATTAATGTTGTCGTAATTTATTGTGTCATCCCAATATTCACATCACCTCTTTTCTAGCTTCTTACTTGTAGTTAGATGTTCTCCCTTGTATACTCCCAGTGAAATTGGGCTATGCCTTATTACTTTATAAATGAAATACATTTATTGATGCAGGCCTCAGCTAAGTTGGAGGTGGAGGTGACAAACCTTGCAGCAAAGGCTGGAAAAGGTAGGTGTTATTGGATCATCAACCTCCAGATTAGATTTTCTTTCAAATAAACTTGTACGGACATCAAGAGATTCAATTTTTGAATGTATAGCTGATATCTGCACTCGAGCTGCTGATCAGCATGCTCCACTTAATTAAATCTGACTGTGCTGTCAATGAAATATTTTGCCCAGACTTGGGTTTCACATTATTGTCCTTTTTTCATTTAGTTTTAGTTTTGAATGGGTGACGTGACACCTTCAAAATGGAGCGATATTTATCTAGTGTCCAGGCTGAAATGCATAATGCTTTATTATGTGCCAGGAATGCTTTTCAAGTTGTGGTGGTGTTTTTCTCTGCAGTAATATGTATTTCACATAACATAAAAGGTTTTTTGAACGGTACAGGTGAAGTCATTGGATCACTTTCATTTTCTGTTGGACATGGTGCAAATATGTTGAAGAAGGTAGCTTCAGCGAGGATGTCAAATCAACCCTATAATGTTCAGAATATTGTATCATATCCTCTCAAGAGAAGGGTGAGCTATTTGTTTTCATGCAGTTAAACATGCTTAGTTTTGATGTTTATGGAATATTATAATCTAATGCTTCATTGTTTTTTTATTTTCTGGCTCAGCATGATGATGCTGAAAACATACATGACCACAGTTGTCTGTTTGTATCTACTACTTATTTTGAGAGGAAAAATATTGCAAACTTAAAAAGAGATGCCGAAAATGAGAAAGTTACAGATAGAGACATTGGATTTTGGATTGGACTCAGTCCAGAGGGTGTATGGGAGAGTGTTCGATCATTGCTTCCAATGTCAGTGGTCCCCAAATTATTACAAAATGATTTTATTGCTATGGAAGTTGTCATGAAAAATGGCAAGAAGCATGTGATTTTCAGGGGTCTTGCAACAGTTGTAAATGACACTGATATTAAATTGGATATTTGGATATGCCCCTCATCACAAACAATCAGTTGTAACATCGTGGTGGAAGAGATTTTTGAAAATCAACGTTATCAGCCAATTTCTGGTTGGGGTAACAAGTGGCCCGGCTTTCGAAGTGATGACCCAGGGCGTTGGAGTAACCGGTACTACACATATTCATCGAAGGTGAGTTTTTTCAAAGAGAGTGGCTTTAATATCATTTGTTTACTCTTATTCTTGAACTATTAGTACAATGTGTATTCACATTCTTCTTACTTTATTTTGAAGGATTTCTATGAACCTCCCCTTCCCCCTGGATGGCAATGGACGTCAACTTGGAATATTGATAAATGTCAATTCGTTGACAACGATGGCTGGGCATATGGTACTGACTTCAACAGTTTGAAATGGCCACCAACATCTTCCAAGTCGTGCACCAAGTCGGCCATTGATGTTGTGCGTCGAAGGCGATGGATTCGTTCAAGAAAAAAATCTCTTGAGCATGACATTAATAGCGTGAAGAGTGACTTTGCTACCATTAGTCCTGGTGCTTCTACTGTTCTACCTTGGAGAAGTAGATCCAAGGATTCTGACCAGTGTTTACAAGTACGTCCTTGTGTGGATGATCCTGAGTCCCCATACTCATGGGGTTATGCTGTTGCTGTTGGTTCTGGCTATACATATGGAAAGGAACTTCCCTTCATGGACCAAGGTTCACTCAGACAAAAGCAGGAACCTAAAGTGTCCAATTATACATTCAAGTTGAATGAGCTTGAGAAGAAGGATATGATTTTGCATTGTTCTAGCACTGGAAGCAGACAATGCTGGCTTAGCATAGGCGTAGATGCTTCGGTTCTTCATACCGAACTAAATGCACCTGTTTATGATTGGAGAATATCTGTTGACTCCCCTCTGAAGTTGGAAAATCGACTTCCTTGTCCAGCTGAGTTCACAATCTGGGAAAAAGCAAAAGAAGGGAGTTGTCTTGAGCGCCAGCATGGTATAATCTCTTCACGGAGAAGTGTTGACATATATTCAGCAGATATTCGGAAACCTATTTACCTTACATTGTTTGTTCAGGGAGGTTGGGTACTGGAGAAGGTAATAACGTAGTCTAAATATTTTCATTCCTGTTTGTTCTACGTAAAGGGTATATTTTTTTCTAAAAAAATAAAAGTATATGTGGAGTATTTACGTTGTGCAAGCATTGTTCCTTAGTATGTTTACTTATCTTTTCTTATGCAGGACCCTATTCTTGTTCTGGATCTTTATTCTTTTGACCATGTCTCATCTTTCTGGATGGTTCACCAGCAAAGTAAAAGGTTTGGGATTCCAAGGGAACTTTCTTATTTTTTTCGTATATAACATGCATTCTGGATCTCAAGTTTCTTAATTGGACAGTTCTGGAGCTAGGAAATTTTGCTGAATTATTTTCTCCACAAAAAGTATGTTGCATAGATGTAGGGTCAAATTCCTTGCAAGTACTAAATCAAATTATTTTCTTCCTATAATTAAGATAAGTGATAGTAACAACCATAAAAAGAAAAAGGAATATCAAAAGCTTTTAGTCAGGAGATAAGAGCCGTAAAATTCCAGAACCATAGACTAGAAAGGCATAGAGTGGCTGAGATTCAAGGGTACCGTGCATTAGAAAGAAAATCATGATTCCAGGCTGGTTCTTGCTTTGTCTTCAATGCTTCACTCATTTCTTACATTTCATATGCACCACATCAAACAAATCAGGCTGATTTTCCAAACAAATAAAGCTGCTCTCAAGGTATACGTGCTCCTCCAAATGGACTTACATGGAAAGGCATAGTTGTCATGGGGAGTAATTCATTATAGAAAGACTTACCTCATGCATCCTTTCCTGGATAAATTCCAGTGCACCTTGTCATCTCCAACTTGTTTTAATCTATAAGCATATAATTGATCATAAGAGGTAGAGAGGTTCACCTCCTAATGTTTTGCTGATTTTAGCGTAATTTTTTTTTTATTAGTGGTAAATTTCATTAATGGATGCAAAAAGTGTAAGCCAGACTTTGTGTACTTGGTTCAAAAAAGTGTAGGCCAGGTACATGGGATATATACAAGAAAAATACCTGTCTTGAAGAAGAAAATGACAAGGAAGTCATGATAGTTAAGCTAAAGTCTATAATGTCTGTTCATGATGCTAAAAATTTCCATCATTTATCTCTCCTCAAATACGCCATATAAGGCAAGTTGGGACTGTCTCCTACACTGTTGCAATTAACTCCACTTAACCCTCTCCAAGCACCACAAAATTCCTTTATTCTTCTAGGTGTTACCTAAGTCAAGCCCACCCATCTGAAGAAGTCACCCCACAACTCTAGCAGTATCACAATGGAGTAAAAAGATGATCAACAGACTCTTCACTTCTGGTACACATAGAACACCACTCAATCACGACAATGTTTATTTTCCTTAGATAATCCTTTGTGATAATTTTCCTAGAGAGGCTGTCCAATCAAAAACCAGCTCTCGAACGGACCTTCATCCGCCAAATACTCTTCCAAAGAAAGAGGTTGTTATCATGAGAAATTAGTCCATTATAGAAAGAGCAAACATAGAGGAGCCCTCTACTCGAAGGGGAAGCTTATCTTGCCCTCCTCTTCTCAACCTGATGGAATACTACAGATTAGATAATGAGAGGTCACTAGATATCTTCAAATGGTCCACCACATAAGCATACTTAGCACGAGCAACACAATACATGATCAGGAAAGCTTCCTTGAGAGCCCTATATCCACAATCCCTAGAACACCTTCCCACTCACATGCATCAATATTTAGAAGCTACTACATTTCACCACAAGGCATCTTTTTCATTTTGACAGCACAAAAGCCACTTCTCCGTTATCAGAAGCAAATATCATTTTACTAAGTGTCTCCATGATAATGACAACAAGTAAAGGAGAAAGGATCTCCTTGCCGCAAGCGAGGACAGCTACTGAAGAAACTGGAAGAAGTTTCATTCACCGAAAAAGGGAAGTGTACCACCGTAGAAATACAATCTTCAATCCAAAATCTCCCTTCTCTAAAACCAAAATTCCGATTGAGATGATTATAGGCCTTCTTAATGTCTACTTTGGAGAGCACCCACCCAGGCTCCAAATCTAGCCTACTATCTGAATCTAGTTAGCAATAAGAACCATCTGGTATTTTTCTCTCTTTGACAAAGGCATTCTTAGGCTTTGAGATTATCTTCTATATATCCATATTCAACCTATTAACAGAGGTTTTGCAGAGGATCCTGTAAATCCTGCTCGCTAGGCTGATAGGCCTAAAGTCTTTAACATCCACAGCCCCTGGTTTCTTCAGTAAGACAAAAATGAAAGTGGCATTGAGACATTTTTCAAACCCTTTACATGTCAATCATAGAACACTCACATAATATCTTCTTTGATCACATCCCAACAAACATGGAAGAAAACTATAGAGAAACCCTTCCGGCCCAACGGCTTTTCATCATTCAAAGCTTTCACTACTTTAAGAACCTCCATCTCCTCAAAAGGCTTCTCAAGCCAAGAGGCCTCCTCTCCAATCAAATAAAAAAACTAGGCCATCAAGCTTAGGCCTCCACACAAATTATTTAAAGAATAGGTCATCATAGAATTGTGCACATGCCTCCTAATCTTTTCTTGATCAGTAGAGATCGAGCCATCAACCAAGAGCATCTTAACATAATTGTTTATCCAATTACTTCAAAAAAACAAAAAAAAAATTCTCCAATTAGAGTTAGCCACTACTCTATAGAAAACACTTATGCACCGCACCTATCATCTTCTCTTAACCAAAGAGCCCTTGACTTCTATCTCCAACATATCTGCTTTGATAAAGTAGTAAGCTCCATTATGCTATCACCTAATTTGCTGTCACAAAATAGCCCGTAACATACCACTAGTTTTATCGGTCCGGTCCAGTCCAGTTTTCTTTCATTCTTAATTGTACTATTGCCTGATTTTCTTTTTCTGTTGTGTCAATCTCTTCTTTGAATAAACATTGTTCTATTTTAAGTGATGTTGAGATAGGTTTAACATCACTTCGCCATTCCTGGTGCATTCTTGGGTGTATTCCTTTACTCTCTCTCTCTTCCTCTCTCTAAAAGAAGAAAAAAAGGCAGTTTTTTATTTTTTTGATAAAACAAGAATCCTTTATGATTGAGCATTGATAAGGAATCGTATCTAATAAACAACTAGTACTCTGTTCATGTGCTCTAATAAAGAACACAGCCCCAATGCCTGGTATTTAAGCATTTATTTTGATGCTTATTGTATATATATTGATGCTTATCATATTTATATTGAGGCTTATCGTCGATGGCATCCAAAATTACATAATGCAACGTGACTTTGTGGGAGGTAGCCATTTTGATGCATCCTACAATATACATTCTGAATAAATTGAGTCTTCATATACATGTGCAGCTGTGTATATACATTTCATGTGCGTCCTGTGTTTTGTGACATTGGACAGTCTCGTCATCAAAAAATATGATATGTATTTTGTGAAATTTTGTAGCCTTGTCTACTTTATGAAATGAAGAATAAAACACATACTAGTTACCTCTGCATAGCCATCAATAAATATTTACTAATTTGTTGTGAAGATTTGAAATGAAGAATAACTGTGCTCATTGTACTAGTGGTCTTCCTTAATTATCATATATGCAGGAGATTGCGTGTGACCATCGAACGTGACTTAGGAGGAACAATTGCAGCTCCCAAAACCATTAGGCTTTTTATTCCCTATTGGATTAGTAATGATTCGTCTCTGCCTTTAGCATATCGATTGGTGGAAGTTGAACCCTTGGACAAAGCAGAAGTGGATACAATGATTCTTTCAAGAGCAGTTAAGTCTGCAAAGTTGGCTTTGAAACATCCTTCAAACTCAATGGATAGGAGACATTCTGGCCCAAGAAAAAATATCCAAGTACTTGAAATAATTGAGGATACTACTCCAGTTCCTAGCATGCTTTCTCCACAAGATTATGCCGGCAGAAGCGGTGTTATATCATTTACGTCTAACAAAGATGCACATCTGTCCTCACGGGTGGGCATTGCTGTTGCTATCCGCAATTCTGAAATTTTTAGTCCTGGGATTTCTTTTCATGAGCTCGAAAACAAGGTGACTTAGATTCATGATCAAGTATTCACCAGATTATTATGGACTCAAATAGAACTGTTTTAGCCTTTTGTGTGCATGTGCGTGTGAGAATTTTCCATAATATGTGATTCCCTTTTAAACTTTTCTCCAGGAGCGGATTGATGTCAAGGCATACAATTCAGATGGATCATACTACAAGCTTTCAGCTTTACTGAATCTGACTTCAGACAGAACAAAGGTTGAACCTAATCATCTTCAATTAATTTATGGGCTTCATGGTAGTAGGTAGATATAACGTTGGATTTCTTGTTACTTGTTCCATTGACAATAGATAAAAGATTATGCTTAATGAGGCAAATGCTCTTCCTAAAATTCCTTAGATTTTGTCTGTCCCATGTACTTGTGGTATGCCTATACTTCATCAATAGAGTCTTTATTTACTGATAGGGGAAAAGAAAAGGAGGTTCAAACATGAAATGAGATTAATTCAAATTTGATTATAGGTGGATTCAATATAAGGTAAATATGAGAACTTTAACCAATAAATGTCTTCATTTCTGGAAGCTCCCATCTAAGATTCTTTAGATCATAATGAAAGTGAGATTGCTTATTAATGGAGCTGGATATGGGATAACCTAAACGAGCAAGGAAACACAACATCATTGGTGGGATGGAAGGAGTATAATTTTAGCAATCATGCTATACTGTATAAGTTGCATATATTCTAATATTGATCCGCCTCTACTGCCTGCTTTGTAATGTTTTTAGGAATCTACTTCAGTTACCCTATCTATTTTAAAATTATCAAAAATTATCTTAGACATTTTAACAGTAAAATAAATTATTTTCTTTCACCAAAAAGAGAATTAACTAAAGGATAAAGTTATTGATATTTGCATGTGCCAAAAACAGAGCTCTAGATCTTTATCAATTGAAAAGAATTTGTCATTACAGTTATAAGAAGTTATGGTGAATAGCCGACACCATGAATACCAAAATGCTTAAAGCCTGAGATGCATCATAAGAGTTAACAACAGAAAGTTTGCATGCAAGGGTCTGTTGTATATTGGATATTATTTGCTGGACACAGTATTTAAAAAATACTGTCAGAAAGATATGATAATTGTGATTCTCTTTATGTCTCATCAGTAATAACAAATGGTTATTGGTTGATGTTCAGGTTGTTCATTTTCAGCCACACACTTTGTTTATTAACAGGGTTGGTCAGAGTCTCTGCCTCCAGCAGTGTGATTCTCATTCAGAGGCATGGGTTCATCCCACTGATCCTCCAAAACCCTTTGGATGGCAGTCTTCTGCAAAAGTTGAACTGTTAAAGGTCTGTGTTGTACAAACATCTATGCCAGGTAATTCCATAGACATATTCTGTGACTCATGGTGGAGTTTCTTTTTTTTTTTCAGTTGCGCCTTGACGGATACCAGTGGAGTACACCGTTTAGTGTTTGTAACGAAGGTGTGATGCGCATTTTTTTGAAAAAGGTTATTGGAAATGAAAAGATTCAATTAAGGGTAGCAGTAAGAAGTGGAGGAAAGAACTCCCGCTATGAAGTTATTTTCCGCCCAAATTCATTATCCAGTCCTTACAGGTTATTTTTGTTTTCTTTCAGAAAACTTTTTTTATCTTTTCTTTGCCTTTTTATGTTGTTATTTTTTGTTCCTGCATCAATAGTATAATCAACTTCCCATAAACAGGATTGAAAATCGCTCAATGTTTTTGCCCATTCGCTTTCGGCAAGTGGATGGTACCAGTGATTCGTGGCAGTTTCTTCTACCTAATTCAGCTGCTTCATTTCTGTGGGAAGATCTTGGTAGAAGACGTTTGTTGGAACTAGTGGCAGATGGGACTGATCCATTCACAGAGAAGTATGATATTGATGAGACTTCCGATCACCTGCCAATTCATGTGGAAGGTGGACCTACAACAGCTATACGTGTTACTATTGTAAAAGAGGAGAAAAAGAATGTTGTTAAGATCAGTGATTGGATGCCAGGAAATGAGCCTACAGGAACATTGAGTAGAAGGAATTCATCACCTTCATCACAGCTTTCTGCAAATGACTTTCAACAACAGCAATCAGCATCCATCTCAGATTGTGAATATCATGTTACTGTTGAGCTGGCTGAGCTTGGAATATCCATTATTGACCATACACCTGAGGAAATATTATACCTATCAGTGCAGAATCTTCTGTTTGCATATTCTACGGGCTTGGGCTCTGGAATCAGTAGGTAAGATTTGATTTCAATTAAGTACTTCATCTTGGATAGCAGAGCATCTTGGAGTTTAGGTACCTTCAGATTTTATCACGACAGAACATACCTTTCAATTCAACTTAACAAAACAACTTTGCCTTCAGAGCACACTTGCTTCATGATTTTAGAATTTTAAAATACAATTTGTCCCTAGCTGACCAATTATTCACTACCTATGAATGGTCACTTGATTAGGCATGTTAGGTTACTCAGGTTTGCTCTTTTTCTTTCTGGTTATCGATTTGTCTGCAATTCTTGAACTAACTTACATATTATTTTGTTTTACAGGTTCAAACTAAGAATGCGAGGAATACAAGTGGATAACCAGTTGCCATTAACTCCAATGCCTGTTCTCTTCAGGCCACAGAGAGTTGGGGAGGAGAATGATTATATATTCAAATTTTCTTTGACAATGCAATCCAATGGATCACTAGATCTCTATGTCTATCCATATATCGGTGTCATTGTGAGAATCTGTCATTTAAATGTCTTGCAGAAATATGACACTTTGTTTATTTCATCCACTAATTAAATATATCTTGATTGCTAATAAACAGGGACCTGCAAATTCTGCCTTTCTAATAAACATTCATGAACCCATCATTTGGCGCCTTCATGAAATGATCCAGCAAGTAAACCTCAAGAGATTATATGACACTCAAACAACTGCGGTTTCAGTCGACCGCATTATTGAGATTATGTATGCATGGAACTTTCTTCAACTTGTAATTAAAATTTTGGTTTTTGTCTGCATTCTGGTCTCTTGAAGTTGTTCCACTTATATATTGTCTTTGAAATTTCAGAGCCCTTGACATCTCGGAAGTACGATTCAAAGTTTCAATGGCAATGTCACCAAGTCAACGGCCAACAGGTGTACTTGGATTTTGGTCATCCTTAATGACTGCCTTGGGGAACACTGAGAATATGGCAGTATGTGTTATGATCCTTCTCCACATGATCCTCATTATGAGATATTTTCTTAGATAATTGGCCTTTAAAATTTCAGGCTGGATTGAAAGATCTGCCTTGAATGATATTTAGAAACAAGAGGCTCATGGAGAAAGTCTCATCTTTAACATGAAAACTATAAATTCAGTTGGTTCAAATTATGTTTTGAGAAAATAATTGTAATTCCCCATCCCATTAGATTAGTTCAATATGCTTGTAAGAGTGAGTTATCTGTGGTAGAATCGGATAATGGACTTATAACACTGCATGTAAACTACTTCTAGTATCCTCGTTCACCAAGCCTACCATTCCAGTCTCGAAATCATATGCATATAGCGCTTATTTAGCATTTTCTATAGCATATGTGATAAAGCTCAATTGTCTAAATAAACATCAGGCTGTCAGTGCCATGATTTTATGGAGTTTTTCTAGAAAGATATCTTTTTGAAAAGTGGAAATAATGCTTGATGATTCTTGAAATTTATACATTTTCTGGGGTATCATATTTTTGTTTATCATGGAAAATCTGAATAGATGTTCCTTTTTTTTCGTATTTGTTTATCAGGTCAGGATAAATCAAAGGATCCGTGAGAACTTGTGCATGAGGCAGAGTTCCATGATTAGTATTGCTATTTCAAACATCCGCAAGGATCTTTTAAGCCAACCTCTTCAACTGCTCTCTGGTGTCGACATATTAGGCAATGCAAGTAGTGCACTTGGACATATGAGTAAAGGTGTGGCTGCCTTATCGATGGATAAGAAGTTCATTCAAAGCCGGCAGAGACAGGTTTGCTAAATACTCATATTTATTGTTCATCTTCTCATAGTTGTGTAGTTGGCCATTTCATATTTATACAATCTATAGCATGGACTTATGTACTATTTGTGGAGTTCAAATATAAATTTGCTGGTTAATTTTGGAGCAGCTTTTAGGTGATCTTCCATGTTTATAATTTTCTTTGGAAATGAAAACGACCAAATATGTATATGCAGAAGAGATTTCTATAAAAAAAATTATATATCCTCCTCCATACTAATAAGGGTTCGCTATATGCATTCTGCTTTGCCCATTTTCTTCTGTCTTCAGCATATGTTACTAATAAGATGTGGGAGAATTCCAAGTGGACTGCTCAAGGTGCCTATATATCCAATCTAATTTGCCCATTAATCTAATTTGCCCATTCCTTGGTCTTGGATACTAGCTTTTTAATATAAATTTGTGAGGTCTTTCTTTTAACAAAACTTGTGCCCCTTTTGACCTTGCAACATGTTCTTTGAAATCTTGCCTTTAACAACCCGAGGAAAAGCACAAATACAAGATTGACATCTATCTGAATAGCACTGGTGTTATCTGCATGAAGAGGAGTAGGAGGAAGTTGTGGAATACCAAGTTCACTCATCAAACCCCAAGGCCACACAATCTATGAACACGCGGAGGACATAGCACGAAGCTCAGATTCGGTAGAAGATTTCTATACTCGATCCTGCTTCTTACTTTTTCAAGAAATGAGAGTATTACCAAGAAATATAAAGTAACCAATAATTGAATGACAAGTATCCACACAACCGGTTCAATCAGCATCATTATAACTCATTAATTGTAAGGAATTCCCAGTAGAAAAGAATAAACCTTTGCTAGATGTACCTTTGAGATGACGAATGATCCATTGTACTATTGATAGATGAGATTGACAAGGAGCTTGCATAAACTGACTAACCTGCTGGACAACAAAGGAAATATCAGGTTGGGTAATAGTCAAGTAATTTAAGCTCCCTACTAATTGCCGAGACAGAGATGAATCATATAATAGTTCTCCATTATCCTGGCAAAGCCTTTAAATTGACCTCCAGAGATGTAAGTATTGAGTTCCCCAATTGGAGCCTAGCCAAGGTGAGAATTTCTTGGGTATACTTGTGATGTTGCAAAAGCATACCGTTTGGACAAGAATGTACCTCGAGACCAAGAAAATACTGAAGTGGGCCAAGGTCTTTCATATGAAAGGTAGTCTTGAGATGCTGTTGTAGGCACTCAATCAAGTGAGAATCGGAATCTGTGATAACTATATCATCGACATATACTAAAAGAACAAGAAGTCCAATGTAGTTCTTTGAATAAAGAGAGAAGAATCAAACCGACTCTGAGTAAAATGAAAATCAAGAAGAGTGGTGTGAAACTTCTCAAGCCATGCATGTGGTGCTTGTTTTAATCTATACAAAGACTGCTTCAATCGACAAACCTCAGTGGAGGATGAAATGAACATACCAGGAGGATGAGACATATAGATTTCTTCTTTCTAGTCCCCATGTAAGAATGCATTATTTACATCCATTTGCCTAAGAGACCAACCTTTAGAAGGAACATTGGCCATAAGAGTACGTACAATAGTCATCTTGGCGATGGGTGCAAAGGTCTCCTTATAATCAAGGCCATACTTCTAACATTTTCCAAGAGCCACTAAACGGGCTTTGTATCTCTCGATAGTGCCATCAGGTCGTAGCTTGATAGCATATATCCAATTGCATCAATGAGTTTGACTCCATCAAGAAAGGGGACGATGTCCCAAGTGTGTTTATCTTGAAGAGCTTGAAGTTCATCTTGCATAGCTTGCCTCCAACAAGTTTGAGCAACATCATGAGAATAAGACTTGGGCATAAAAGTAGTATCAAGAGTAGCCTGATGGGCAGTATGGACGAATCCATACCTATTCGGGGGACGTGAGACTCGAGATGATTGTCGAGGTTCTGTTGGGATGGGATCAGATGTCAGTTTTTGTGACAGTAAGGGGCAGCAGAGACTATGGACGACATGTTTGATACACAAGCCCTAGCTTAAAACGTTCAAGAGTACACAACACATCATCAAAAATAGGCAACTGAGTAGAAGTAGAATAATGAAAAGCGAGACTAGAAAGAAAGATTGGGTTTCAAAGAAAACTACATTTCGAGAGACACGGAGTTTGTTAGCATCCCCATCATAACACAAACCCTTTTTGAACATTACTATACCCAAGAAAAACACACCGATCAGCATGAGCAGAAAGCTTGTGATGTTCAGTGGATGGCAAGTGAACAAAACAAACACAGCTAAATATATGAAGAGAATTATACTCAGGAACAACACCAAACAGGCGAGAATATGGAGAGTCAAATTGTGAATTTGGAGAGGGTAAATGATTAATCAAATACACAGTTATAGATAAGGCTTCTACCCAAAAACGAGGAGGCACTAAAGATTCAATCAACAAAGTACGACAACATTCAAAAGAAAACGATTCTTACGCTCAGCAACCCTATTCTATTGAGGGGTGTAAAGACATGATCGTTGGGAGAGACTATTCTTAATTTTGAGAAAATCCTAAAACGCATGAGACATATATTCCCCCCCCCCCCCAAAAAAAACATGTTGAGGCGCAACTGCCATGTAAAGGAAAAGGTAAAGATTTGCTTTTACCAAGTTTACAAGAGCTACAATCAGATGACACAATAGAAACTGAATTTTGTTGCTTGTTGGAAGAGGCGTCATAGTTGTTCGCAAGTGGGCGTGGCTTGGTAGATGGTTCCATTATGTCTTATGTGGTGCATTTGGATGAAAATGAATGGGTGGTATTTTAGTGACAATGGGCGTTCTTTGAAGCAAATCTGGAATTCTTTTGTGCACTCTTTGCTGTTTTGGTTTTCTGCTTTAGTGTTTAACAAATCTTCTGCTCATGATTTTCAAATTTCGCATTCTGTTTCCTAGAATGTATTTAGGGCTTTTCTTTTGTGTACTTTCTATTTACATGGGCTTCGCTTATACATTTGTTTCTTTTAAAATTTCTTCTTACGTTTTCTTTTGTATACTTTCTATTTACATGGCTTTGCTTATACATTCGTTCCTAATAAAATTTCTTCTTACAGGAAAAAAAAAAAAAAAAAATTTAAAAATTTAGTAACATTATGGATCTTGTGGTTACATAACTATAAAGTATGTACGTTGATAAAACCAAACACGTGCAAAATAATTTAACTAAATATTTTTCATTTAACTTAATTGCATATATTAACTAATTTTCATTAAATAATACAATTGGAGACTGGATGATGTGGCTTCATTGGAGTAAGTTGTATGCTTTAAAAATTAGAGCATAGAAATTTAGCTCCAATTTGATGGTATGCAGACATTTTTTTAAGCGTGTAATATTTGGAGTTTTATTTGGTGGTTGGTTTTTTTCTCAATTAACTTATCTAGTTGTGTAGCTATTTTTGTTGGTGGTTGACTTTTTTCTCAGTGCATTATACGGTGTTTTTTTACCTAATTGTATAGTATAGCTATTTTTTATCTAGTTGTATAGCTACTTTTTTTTCTAGTGCATAATACAGGGCATGATATATTAACTAATTTTTCTCAATTAACGTATCTAGTTATATGGCTATTTTCACATTGAGTAATAATCTAACGGTTAATTTGCTTTTTCAGGAAAACAAGGGTGTGGAGGACCTTGGTGATGTTATCAGAGAGGGAGGTGGAGCATTAGCAAAAGGCCTATTTAGAGGTGTTACTGGCATATTAACAAAGCCCCTTGAAGGTGCAAAATCTTCTGGTGTTGAGGGATTTGTTCAGGGCGTTGGAAAAGGAATAATAGGTGCAGCTGCGCAACCAGTGAGTGGAGTTTTGGATCTCTTGTCAAAAACTACTGAAGGTGCCAATGCTATGAGAATGAAGATAGCATCTGCTATAACATCAGATGAGCAGCTTCTTCGCAGGAGGCTGCCTCGTGTTATTGGCGGTGATAACTTGCTTAGACCATATGATGAATACAAAGCACAGGGGCAGGTAGTAGTTGTTTGCCATGCTCCCAGTCATTTACATTAAAACAGTGTTATTTTTGTTTATTTCAAGGATTTGGTAGCGTTTGTCCAATTTGGATCAGATTAAAGCAAGTGAGATGGATAAATATGAACGAGGGTACACCTAGGCTTTAATCAAGCTGAATTGAGCCCGTCTTTGACTTTCCGAACTCAGATCGATCAAAATACTTGGGCTTAAAAGCTCAAGCTCTTTGTTGATTCTTTGTTCGAACTCAACTCAGTAAGCTAAATTACCAACTCGAGCTTCAGTTCAAGCTCGTCCAAAAAACGAGCTTCAATCGAGCCAAGCTCGAGCTCAGCTTGAATTGTTTATTTTTTAATTTTTTGAATAAGATTTAATAAATAATAAATTAAATAGATAAAAAATTAAAAACCTAATATTGAATTTGTACAACTAACAAGTAGAAAACCTCTGTTGAATTATAATATTTTAAAAATATATAAATAATTAATATCTAAGTAGTTGATATTTATCTGTAATAGCAATATACTATATGCCTATTTCATATATCTATTTAGAATTAATACATACACATAATATGGTAGAAAATATCTATTTTATATAGGGTTCACACATACTACTATATGAAATTATTAAATCTTCTTGACTAATTATTGTAACAATTATATAATATAGCTATTATGTATATTTAATATATAGACATAGGTAGTTAGGTTACATATATAGAAATTTAATTATACAAGTGTTATGCTTATATTATTAGCTAATACATATATATATATGTATATATACATAGGTGTATGTATATATTTATCAATATATGAATGAGTTTTAATCGAATCGAGTGAACAAGTCGACTCAGGTATAATCGAGCAAACCTTAACAAGCTTTATTGAGTTGAGTCGAGGTTTGTTAGGTATGTGTTATTTACTAATCGAGCGGGTATCTACTTTCATGGGTGAGTTTTTTTTTTTTCATGGGTCGAGTTCGATTCGAGTTTACCTAGGCGAATATCGAGCTGGTAATTAAACAGACTGATTCATTTTTACAGCCCTAGGCCCTGCACCCCATTTGATTATTGACATGATTGCTTTTACATATAAAAAACAGATGCAGCTATAACCCTTTCTAACCATGAGCCATGATTATAGCCTATTTAAAATTTTAGCTTCTCTCTATAAACTTGACCATGATTCTGAATCTATTTGTTTTGTTTCAATCATGAAGGTTATATTGCAGTTGGCAGAATCTGGTTCATTTTTTGGCCAGGTTGATCTATTTAAAGTACGTGGAAAGTTCGCCTTGTCAGATGCCTATGAAGATCACTTTTTACTCCCAAAAGGGAAAATCTTTGTGGTCACCCACCGGAGGGTCATATTGTTGCAAGTAAGCTAACTTGAGTACATAGAACATATAGTGATATTTCACTTCCATCTTTTATTAGACCCACCTAAAAAATTTAAATTCTCTCTCTCTCTCTCTCCCTCCAGCAACCTTCAAATGTTATTGCTCAGAGGAAGTTCAGCCCAGCTAGGGATCCATGTTCAGTACTGTGGGATGTACTCTGGGATGACCTGGTGACGATGGAGTTTACTCATGGAAAGAAGGACCATCAAAATTATCCACCTTCGCGAGTTATTATATATTTACAGTCTAGAGCAATGGAATCAAAAGAAGTAGTTCGTGTAATAAAATGTAGCCGTGAAACCAACCAGGCTTTTGAAGTTTATGCTTCAATTGAGCAAGCAAGAAACACTTATGGGTCAAACCTTTCAAAGGTTGGTTTCTGATGCCGTTTGTTATTCTGCTGTGCGACAAAAGAGCATGCCTACTGTCTTGGTTTGCAGTTTCTCTCTATTAAGTTGACAAATGCATTTGTTAATCTACTTACATGAACACTTACTGGTAAAAGAGCATGCCATACTCTGGTCAAGGTCTGCTGATTCCTTCTATTAAGTTCACATATATGTTCTTATTTTTCTTCAAAACCAATTATGGAATGCTACAGAATTTATACAAATGCTTGATATAGATGCGTGCAATTTTTACATACATTAAATTGTTGTTTAAGTACATCATATTTGCCTCTGATCTATCGTCTATATAATGCATATCATTGTGTCTTACATTTCCTGTCGAATGTTGACTTCATTTTGCAATTTTTTTTTTCAGGAAATGCTAAAAAGGAAAGTGACAAAACCATATTCACCAATTGCTGATGGTACCAGTGCTGAAGTCACTTTGAAAGAAGGCATTTGCACCTGGTCTTCCCAACAGGTGCCTGGATCAGCCCCTATAAGTTCAAGTTTTGGCAGCAGTACCGACTGAATTTAAAAGTCAGTGCCTTCGGACAAATATCATGTGTCACTCTGTTCTCATCAAGTCATGAGAACCAACCAATTTTTCCCCTACTGTTCGAAAGGTATTAAAATGTATTTTCCATTTATGATCATGATCACCGACTCTTTTCTTCATTGTATTGTATTTGGATACAAATTGTTGGCAGATTAGGGGTATTTTTACTAGACTCTGGTCTTGGTAGGTGAAAGCTGTGGGCTGACTTGCATTTTGGTTTCTCTTTATCTGCAGAGATGTTGTGAGTTGCATTAGTTGATTTATTAGTGACAAGAAAAATATAATCCTGACAGGTGAATAGATTAAATTTAAAACAACTACGACTAATTACTAGTACTATAAAGCAAGGTCGTATTTTATCTTTGTACCTTTTTCTTAATAATGAGAAACAAGTCTATTGGAATTGAGAAAATTATGTTGCTTGAACTATCCGACCATTATTTTGACCAGCTTCTCTTTTTGTTCCAAGTGAAAAATCAGCTTCAATGGAGAAAACTAGTATAAGATAGATATGGTATATTGTAGTAGAATCGATCCATTTGCTGAAGCTTTGTTGGGCCAATGGGATCAAATGGCATCTTCCATCCCATAAACAAGGGTTTTCCTTGTGGCTGTGTTTTATTCACATAGAAATAAAATCCATATTTCTCTTTTGGTTCCCTTTTTGGTGGCGGAATGTTGCTTTTGTTCCTGTATTCCCAATCTGCTGACCGGAGTAAATGATGTGAATCTCACCTCTGCAATTTTGTGGACTGCTACAGGTGCGAAATATTTGAACATTAAAAGGAGGCTGTTTCCCGTGGATGGAAGATTTGGCAGAAGCTATTGCATAGACCCTAGCCAAATGTTCTTTGTTGAAATTCTTAATAGAATTATTGCTGAAATATTTGTGCAAACTAACTTATGTACAGTAAGCAGCCCCTGCAATTATTCTCAGCGGCTTTGAAAATGTACAGCTTGTTTAAGATCCTTGTATACCTGTATAGTATTCCTTGTATATACGATTTAGAGAAGGCAGCCATTTAATTGGCCCTTAGAAAACTGGTTACTTTCGAAGACCCTTCTAAATTCCTGATCAGCAAGGAAATCCCAAAAGTCACCCTGTTTTACTCTGCCATTTTACCCTACAATTTTGTTTTCAGATAATTAACTCTTTCAATTTATTTGCTTGATGGTTCTTTTTATGCCTTTTTTTATCTGATAAACTGTCTATTTGGTTGGAATGCTAGTAATGGTACATATGGTCACATGTACGCCTGATTCAGCATCTTTCTAGATGTGTCAAGCGAGAGCTCTGCATTTCTAATTGGTTACATGATTAACACCCACTATGTTTAAAAAAAGAAAATTCTAGGCAAGAAACTTTTAGCGTATTAACATTTCAATATACAAAAAGTTGGGGTTAAGATTTCGAAAATCACGCATAATATTGGTCTAGTGAAAAACACCTTAAAAAAAAAAAATTTCCTCCAATTTGGGTTGGAGAAAGTTTCTCACCGGCGATCTATTATAAATATAACAAGGGTATTTTTTTTTTTAATAAGAAAGACTTTATTTCATTTCAAATAAATAAGATTACAGTTGGAACTTGATAAATTCAGAAAAAATTAAAATACAAGCCAAATTATTCAACTAGTTGAAGTACTCTCGCAACAAATTAATCTGTGACATACATCGTCTAAACCTTTATATTCTCTCAATTAACAAATCCTAGAAATTTTTATCTTACTTTGTTTGAGAGTATATCACAATGCAAACAGAGTAATACCAAACTCTTAGCCACCGTTCTTCAAAGGAGGAAAGGGAAGCAAAACACTACCATCCTTCAAATGAGTAGGATAACCAAAAGAAAATTATTTCCTTTTTATTAACAGAACATAGACTATGAATACAAGCAAACACGCAACAAAACAGAAAAATCAAACACAAAACAATGTAGTAGAATGGCAAAATGTGGTGGTAGTGGCACTTGTAGAAACACGCTCAACCTTAGAAGTGTCCAGCCAAGCAATCTGGAAGCCACCGAAGACGCTGAGTCCAGAAACGCTGCGCATGGTGGTAGCAGATGTCTTTGTGGGGAGGTGCGTGAAATCTACAAATGAAAGGTCACCCACACCCACATGTGCGTGGCACGCGCTGCTCCGTTCGACATGTCCTTCGGCCGATTCTCTGACCATCAAAGAACACCAAAATTCACTTCTCTCGAATTTAAACGAAACTGAAAGACAAAACCAACAAAACTCATTCCATAAATCAGTGAGAAGAAGGAGGGAGGAAAGGTGGAGCGGTGGAGGAAGTCGTTGGGTGCTCTAGAGAGGTAGGGTTCCATAATTGCTAGAAATGAGAAAAATGAGAAATCGATTTTATGGTTTTCAATACAAGTGTCTTTTAAGCATTTTTAAAAGTACAACATAGAAAACTTCAGCGTTTCATTTTTAAAAAAAAAAAAATGTATTTGTCACATGCTCAATGAGCCCCTCAAATTTTTAAATGGATTGGATAATTTTTTTAAAATTTGGTTGGAGGAAGTTTCTTCTCAACCTCTGCTACACCTATTTTATGAGTTAAATCGATCTGCAACATTAATGCACGCATGATAACATGATATTCGAACAAATTCTGGTAATTCTATCCAAAGGAAAAAATATATATTCACCATGTGAAATTTGTCTTCCATTAATTAGGATTAAGGCTGTTCAAATTTTCGAAATTTCTGATTCCATTCGACTCCCGTTTCGATTCTAACTCTGATCAAAGTCGAAAGTCAGAGTTGGAATGACTCCAACTCCGAAATCAGAGTTCGGAGTTAGAAACGAAGTTCAGGTTGGCTCTGACTTTCAACTTCAAACTCCAACTATTTATACTTTATATATTATATATTGTAAATTAGACATGACAAATCCAAGTAGCCTAATGGATTAGAGGCTGTTTTTGGTTCTTTAAGAACTTAAGTTTGAGTCCTCGCACGATTGTTTATCTCCATTTGCATTGCAATTTTATTTTTAAATAGCCTTAAACGACACCGATTTAGTAGGGTATATATTCATCTTTTCAAATTTGAGAAAACCCTAACCCTTCGCTATGTGGTACACCTACGTCCTCTCTTCTCTCTTCCCCCCAGCAGCATCTCAACTCTTTCCAACCATGGCCTATTTCCATTCTCCACTTCTGTCACCATTGGTCTCTAATGCCGCCAATAGAAGAAATTTCATCGTTAATGTCTCACTCCTTTTTTCCCTTCTCCAACACCACCGATGTTTACCTGGGGCCCAGGGTTTCAAATTCTTCAAAGCCGCGACCTTCTCCGTGATGGTAAGCGTTTGCCCTCTCATTAGAAATCTGTTATTATTGGCTTGATCATGTAAATTTGTCTTTGTTACCATGAATCTAACTTGTGGCTAAAATCTGTCTTTGTTGCCATGTTAATTTGTCTTTGTTTACGTAGTTGATTTCTAGGGGTTTTGATTTTAATGCAAAATTCCGATGAAATTCGACTTTCGATCAGAACTCCAACTCCTTTTTGGAGTCGGAATCGGAGGAGATTTTTTGCTCCGACTCCATTGGCGTGGGAGTATAGCTCTAATTAGGATCGATGAAATATATGATAGAATGAGCTAATTTAAAATTTATCATTAGTCCTAAAAAAAATTATACACGAGTCCAATTTGCACAAGAGCACCAAATTCCAAACAAGAGAAAAGGTAAACCCGTTTTGGCTAACCCAGATCGTCTAAGAATTTTTTTAGTTTTATATTTAGTCCATTTTTAATCAAGATTTTACATATAATAAATATTTTCTCAAGGTTTTAAGTTTACTAAAAACATTAAAAAACATATTTTAGATATGAAAAAACCAAAAATATTTCATATGCTGTGCAAACCTAAAATCTAAAAAGTTAGCGAAATTAAAAATATACAATGCCCTTTAGACTATTCTTGATGCACTCTTATTCATAGTTTAATAAAGATAAAAAGTTAAGGAAATTAAAAAATATAATGCCTAATAGACTATTCTTGATATATTATCATAATTTATATTAGAATCTCAAACTAAGTCAACTAAAAACAATAAAATGATTGTTCAACCATCTAGCCAAATAATATAAGAAGTAAGGGCAACATGAGCCATCATGGTTCAATTGCAATGTGATGTAGGGGGTTTCGAGTAAGATAATATTGAACTGTCAGATTGTACATTGATGATTTTAAACTACCTTGAGACGACAGGTCAATGCAAGTCATGCAGCAAACAATGATTTTTTCTTGAATTGGGGAAACTTTGAGCATGTGTCAAAAATTCATTGCGCATGACATAATCATCAAGCTATGCTTTGTGTGCACTATTTTTTTTATCTAAGATTCAAATGTTTTCCCCTTCAGATTTCTAATTTGAGATATTTGTTACTTTTTAGGGTAATATTTTGTTTCTTGATTAGGAAGTGATTTTGGCCAAACTTTTGGCAGATTGTTTTTCACACAATCTATCATGTAATCATTCACTACTGAATAAATTACAAATAAAAAACACAATCAGCCACTCAAATACAAGCCAAATATTGTATCTGAATCCAGTTACATACTACAATATTAGAATGTTGTATATATATTATACATGGTACATTACTCACTATTGTCTAGTCAAGTTTCATCTATCCTAATATATGTAATATATATTATAGTGATACTATGATGTGTAGTGTGTACATATAATTGATTATTAGTTTATTAATATTCCTAATTTAGATATATAAGTTCTATCCTTTTTATATGCATATCTATGATCAATATATAAATAATAAGTATTTTTATTAAAATTGGAATAGCTAGAGGTCAAAAGTTGGATTTCGAAGTTGAAAGTTAAAAGTTGAAAGTTAAAATTTCCTATGTACCCCTATATATCACCAAAATTGTCCTCCAATTTACTTGAACAAATTGGTTAGTTCTAAATCGTGTGAATATATAATCAATCAAATACTTAAAATAAATCAATAAACTTGCATAACACAATGATTGTTGACGACAAAAAATCTTTTGCAGAACTCTTCAAAGGAAATACCCTATGGGTTAGTCAACTTTAGATAAAACAATCTTATTATTTAACAATTAAATTATAAGTAAGTTCTCAATTACAAAATTTTTGTCAATTGACTCTCTTACTTAACCAGACAAACGACCCATTTCTCTTCTATCGCAATAGCATCTAAAACCTCTGACGATGTTTAAATATTGACTTTTCTCTTGGAACCTTCAGTGGTTTAAATCCATTAACGATCTTATCAAACTTTAAGCATGATCACACTCACAAGTGTATGGAAAACACAAGAAAAATTATTCTATGAATTTTCTCTCACACGACACAATGATATCTCTGTAACTGATCTTTGGCCAAAAACCCTTGCTAGGATTATTAAATGAGTCACTTTAAATAGATAGTCTGGAAAGAGTCCTGGTCAAGATAGCAATCTATTGATGGATCGAGTCTATTGCAAAATACTCTACTAACAATTTGCTAACATGTCGTGATAACCTCTGTTCTGGATAGATGATAGACTTTGAATTTTGTTCAATTTCTGTCTGGATAATATTAGATTTCGAAATTTTGTTCAACTTCTGTTTTGGATAATATTAAATCTCAAAATTCACACTAGTGTCTTGATATGGATCAATTTTCACACATACAACTCACATTCATAAATCCATGCTATATAGGTGAGATACCCATTGCAAATGATAGGCAAATAAGTATTATAAGGTGACTTAGGCAAAACATCAAACACTTGATTTACATTTGAGAGAAACCGAAATGTAGAGGTTCATCATCCATGGAAAATCATCCTGAATACATCACAAACCAATTTCAGGTCACTCTATATGTAAATTCCTACTCAACCTAATCAGTTTCAGCACACAAGTTTTTCAAAAGACAAATCAAACAATCCAGACTCCATATATGTATTTGCCGAGCCCTAGAAATGGAGAGATGGAGGAAATGATTTAATGAAACTAAAAAACATACCCTAATTTTTACTTAGAAGTTGAAGACTCTTGAATTCAAGTGCTTTCCCTCATGAAATTTGAGTGAAATGTCCAAGATTTGAGAGTTAGGACTTAAAGAGGGAGTGTCGTGATGTGCGCAAGATATGGGTATCGGGCTAGGCACTTTCGCCTGGGACATTCAATGACTTAAGTCATTTTAAGTGTAAAACCGTACACGACATGTGCCTATTATGACCAAATTTGACTCAACTTGACTTACTTAGCGCACTCAAGTAATGTCCCACTAGGACTTAGACAACTTTTAAAACTTTTAAAAAAATGATATACTATTGCCAACATTTATGCATGAAATTCCCTTGCCATTTTTTTTAGAGGCGAGAAATACAAAATAATAATAATAATACTTATTTGATTATTTTTCTAAAAAAATAATGCAAATAACATGTTTAGATGCATCTTAGTTCAACCATAATTCCATTTACAAAATAAACCCAAGATCATACATCCTCTTGATTGCAATAATTACAATGGATGTTCACTCCCCATATAATCCTCAATGCCAAAATTCATGTCAGTGTATGAGTGAGCAAACTTATATAAGGTAGCAATTCTTTATTCATCTCTTTTATATTTCAATATCCCTTTTTATTATATTTTTCATGAGTGTTTCTTCTTGAAAATGCTCTTAAGAGTTTGTCACTTACCTCAAAAGTTAAACTTTATGTTAGGACCTAAATACATGAGTGTCTCCTCCAAATACTTGCTTGCATAGCCCCTTTTGTGTATTTTTTTTGTTACTTATCTTTTTTTGTAATAATTAGAGTAGCAATTTTTTCTATAATGACTTAAAGGACATATTCGTGTAAGGTGTTAGTCTTTTTCAGCAATGATTTAATACCGATTTCTTTTTTTTATATGAATCAACAAATAGTGTTTAGCAATAAGAGACCTCTTTATTTTTACACTAGGTTCAATTAGTCTTAGTCAATTTAAGACATAGACTCCTTCTATGGTGAGCATCTCAATAACACATATCAGCTTTTTGATTTTAATATGCATCCATACAGGTTCCTCATAGTTCATTAAAAATGAACTTTGTTAAGATGACTCATAAGATTAGTATGCATAGCATGAACTACACAAACAAAAAGAAATGCATGAGTTTAAAAATTTATTGAGTGAGTACCATACGTTCAAGATTTTAACACATCAATCATGCACTTCCAAAATAAAAAGAGACTAAAATACTATTTTTTTCATTTAAAAGTTGAAAATATAGAAAATAAAAACAAAACAAAACAAAAATGCATATCCTAGACTAATGATATTCAAGTAATGCAAGAATATGTAAGTGGTCCTATAAATTAATGTGACACGAGATTCTTTTTGACCACCCATTTTGCTTTAGGTTTTGGCCTATTTTTGTTATCAACATCATTCTATATGATCTTTTCTTTATTGTGAAGACAAATTTCTCCTAGTTTACCAAATTTTAGACTTATCAAAGTGATTTCTTGACTTATACCATCAACTTGATTTTCTAGAGTCTTTCCCTTCCCTTTTAGCTCTCTTTAATCTCCATTTTTCTTCACTTTATTCAAGTTAAAACAATATGGCCAACAACACCACAATGATGACAAGTAGGAATAAATTTATTCAAATTTGTCTTTTTTATGTTGATTTTCCATAAAAATTATTTGACTGGCCTAAGGAATGATTTTAAGAATATATACCTTGACTTCCTTTGACAAAAACAATACCTTTAGATATAGTGACAACGGGTGATGATGCTTGACATTCTTTAGTTTCTAGTGCAGCCTTTTGATCATTTAACCTCGATACTTCAACATCAGAAATTTTTAATGCTTCATCAAGGTTATTTTTTTCACTCTCCACAATCGTGAACTTATTATACAATTTTTTGTTGGGTTTTTTTAGCTTGACCACTGCTTCATCAAGGCTACATTCGAACAACTACTTTTACTTTCAGATTTTGTTAGTACAATCTCAAGAAAATCATTAATAACAGTAGAAAAAGTTACAAAAGTATTTTCATCATCAGATGATGAACTTGAAGTTTCATATTCTAAACTATCACTATGAGTGACATTCAATGTTTTTCCTTTGTTTTTCTTAAAGTTTGGACATTTAACTCTTATGTGACCATATCTTAAGCATTCATAGCACTTTACTTTATCATTTTTTCTTATTTTCTTTATTTCATTTTTCAAAATTTTTTTTTTTTTCAAGAAGTTCCTTACCTTGTTTTTGCTTTCTACTAGCTTTCTTGTTAAACAAGAATTGTTTGAATTTCTTTGCAATGAGATTTATATCCTTATTGTTTAAATTTTTTTATCAGAAAAATCCTCACAATCTTCTTTTACTATTTTTAAAATAATAAACTTATATTTTCTTACTTGAGGAAGAGATGACTCATTAGCTTGCAAAGAACCACCAGCTCTTCAACCTGAATTGTATACAAGTCCTTACTTTTCTCAGCGACAATAACTTTAGGCCAAGAATTTTGAGGTAAAAACCTTGAAAACTTTTTTGCAACCCTTAAATCCTCTACCTTCTCGTCGAGATTAAACCTGCAATTTACAATATCATTTAGTTTAGCACGAAAATCATTAAAACTCTCATATTTCAATATTTTAATCTCTTCAAATTTTGAAGTTAGCATCTGTAAATTCAAATTTCTTATTATTCTCATGCCTTCATGTGTAACCTCCAAAATATTCCAAGTCTCTTTAGCAATCTCATATATGGAGATTCTTTCAGTGATACCGCCATGAAAATAATGTTAAGTCATTTGCTACTCCAATTGCTATTGATCATCTTATCTCTCATCTAAACATCAATATTTACTTCGGGTTTAGTCCATCCTCATTCAACAGAGCATCATATTCGTTCATCCAATGATTTGAGGAAGGTTCTCATGCGTAATAACATCGACATAATCTTACAAGGGCACAGATCACACTCGAATTAGTGACTCACGCTCTAATGCCAATTAAAATTTCCTATATACCCCTGGATATCACCAAAATTATCTAACAATTTACTTGAACAAATTAGTTAGATCTCAATTGTGTAAATATATAATTAATCAAATACTTGAAATAAATCAATAAACTTGCATTACACAACAATTGTTAACGAAGAGAAATCATTTGAAAAACTTCTCTAAAAAGAAACCTCACAGGTTAGCCAAACCCAATCAATGATCTTCTCTAATTTTGAACACGGGCACACTTACAAGTGTATGAAAAACACACAAAAAATTCTTGTGATTGTAATAATATATTTTTTTTAAATTATTTTTATGAAAAGAATTTTGAAAATCTATTTTTGATTTAGTCGGTTTATCAAATAAAATTTTATAAAGTTTGAGTTTTTCTTTTAGCATGTATCTCATGCTTACCTTATCAAAAATACATATTTGATTGCTAAGAAGTTTTTAAAATTTCTTTTCTATTTGTAAGGTTTTCACAATTTTTTCTAAATCAATCATTTTCTTTTTCAACTCATGATTTTCATCTTTCAAAACAATATTTTATTTTCTTAAAACATCATTTTCATTTATTAAGAAAGAATTTTTCTTTTTCAAAGAGGTATACTTGATACCCAATTTTTCAAATTCCTCATATACCTCTTCCAAAACATTTTACAATTCTTCATAAGAAAGATTTTCAATATTTTTGAAATTTGTTACCTCAAGATCATCTTTAGCTATAAGACAAAAATTTGCAGATTCTTCATTACTTGCGTCGCTATTTGAGCTACTTGAATCATCATTCCATGTAGCTTTAATTACTTTCTTGCTTTTGTATCGATCTTTCTTTAGCATAGAACAGTCTACCTTAATATGTCTTGACTTTTTACATTTGTAATAAGTTAAGGAGTCATATTTACCCTTATCTTTGTTGGAAAACTTTTTGAAAGATTTTCTCAGAAGAGTTTTATTTTTTAAGAACCTCTTAAATCTTCTTGTAATCATTGTAATTTTTTCATCTTTGTTATCGCTTTCCTCATCATCATCACTTTCACTTTCATAGGGAACAATTTTGAGTGCCAAACTCTTCTTTTGCTTTCATTCTTTTTCTCCTCTTTTCAATGTGTACTCATGAATAATAAGTGGCCCAATAAGTTCATTTACTTCGAATTTTTAAGATCTCTAATTTCAAGAATCGCCGTCACTTTTGATTCCCAACGTTTTGGCAGAGAGTTGAGAATTCTCCTTACTATCTCCAAACTGGAATAAATTTTACCAAGAGCTGTCAAGCTATTTATAATATTAGTGAAACGAGTATACATAGAAGAAATAGATTCATCATCAATTATCATAAACATTTCATATTCATGCGTAAGAATATAAATTTTTGATTATTTGACTTGCGAAATTCTTTCATAAGTTACTTCCAAGTTATTTCAGATTTCATTTGCTGTCTTGCAAGTTATTATTCTGTTAAATTCATTGCCATTGTGAGCATTATACAGAAAATTCATAGCCATTACATTCACTGTATGAAGTCTATCATCTTCACAATCAAACTCTTCTTCTTCTTTGTTGACCTTTACTATATCAATAATTTTTGTTAGAATATAAGACCCATTTACAATACATTTTCAGATTTTTCGACTTTGAGACTGAAGAAATATTCTTATTTTAGCTTTCCATAAAATATAATTATTTCCACAAAATAGCGGAGGTCGACTACTGGAATGACCTTCAGCGAATGTAGCTACAATATTAGTCATATGATCTTAACTCAATAGATAATTAATCTTATAACAGAGTTCTTACTCTGATACCAATTGTTACCCAGATGACTAATACAAGAGAATGGTGAATTGAGTTATATTAAAAAATTAACACTTATATACCAAATACAAAATATAAAATATAAACAAAATACGAAGCAGCAAGAAATATAAAGAGTAAGGGCAAGAAGAAGCATATTCAGTATTTTAACGAGGTTCAGTCCCACTGTCTACGTCCTCGCCTCAAGTTACCCCTTGAGGATCCCAAATTTACTATTCAATCTCCTTCAGGTAGAGATAGAAACCTATTACATATTTGAGCAACACCGCTACAAAAAATTCGTATAGAACACCCTCTACACTTGCAATCATCTTACACTTGGTGATTTAACTATTCCCTGTATAGAACACCTTCTACACACACAAGGGTTATACGCATCCTCTTACAAATACAAGAGCTGATAGTGGATAGATTATTTGAGTATACTTCTCAATGAGTGAAATAATAACAGTACAACGCAATCTATATTTCTCTCAATATGAACAACGATTAAAGCACAAAACTTAGATTAGAGAGAATGAGAACTTTGAAAAAATGATGCAAATGCTTTTGCTGTTGTTTTTTTTTTTTTGCAAAACTCAAGCGAACTATTTATAGGCAAATGAGTCACACTTAATCATCTTCCAATTTCAAAATTTAAATTTTGATGAAGTCATTGCATATGTCATACATTTTGATGAAATCATTGCATATGTCATGCATTTTGATGAAGTCATTGCATATGCCATACATGTTGATGAAGTCATTGCATATGTCATGCACATTTAAAGTATAATTTTTGAAATTAAAGCTTTTAATGATGTCATGCATATGTAAAAAATGCAATTTGATGTTTTATGAGAAAAGATTAATTTTGAACCTTAATCCAATTTCAAATTTTATCAAGAGATGTATAAAATTACTCTATGAACTTCATTTGCAGACTTGTTCTATTTATTGTTCATGGTTGATTTCTTGATGCAGGGCCGGCTCTTACCTTAGGCAAGTTAGGCAATTGCCTAAGGCCCCCTAATGACAAAAGGCTCATTCTCAAAAAGTTTAAAATATAATTTTAAAAAAAATCAATTAAAAAAATCAATTAATTTAATAAGAGAACAAAATTATTAAATAGATATTATGTTATTATTAATTTTAAAAGTATCTCATATAATAATTGTTTCATGTACTCTATTTATAAGAATATATTTATTTTATTATTATTATTAGTTTAATATATAATGTGAGAATTGTAAATAACAAAATCTAATTTTTGAGTATTCATAAAAAAAATTTGTATAATCATTTGAAGAGGCAATGGCCCATATTTTTATATGAACTTTATTGATGATGATTATTATAAAGAATACCTTAAAATATCTAGTATGATAGTGAAATAATTTAAATTAAGATGTTTTATTGGATTTTGAGTGAGAAAAAAAAATTGAATTTAAAAATATGTGAGAATACATAAAAACAGTTGTGTTTCCAAACGGCCACTAAAACTCAAGAGCACGTCTTACTAGTTAGGTTTGATAAAAACATTTTCTAAATCGATTTTTTTAAAGAAAAATTAAGTTGGTTATTAGTTGAAAAGTTAGAATAAATCTTAATTAATAATTTTACTTGGAAAATGATAAGTATTTAAAAAAAAAAATAAAAATGTAATGTAAATATTAAAATTAATTAATTTAATTTTACTTTAATTAAAAAATAAAAGGCCTCAATCATAAATTTTGCCTTAGGCCCCCTAACTTATTGAGCTGGCTCTGTTTTGATGTGCTTAACTTCATTCATGCGTAGACAACTTGAGTTTGAGTTTTGGATTTATTTATTATCATCAAAATCTATATGTAAATACAAGACTTGAAACTTTGGGTTCAACATATTTTAATAGCTAGATTGAGAACTTATTTAATTTTACAAGTATGTGTGTTGTTAAAAAACTTAAGACTTGTATTGATAAATATTATTGCATTTATAATTTATTTTGTTGTTATATTGGAATATAGTTTATATGTGTATATATATAATTTATTCATATATGAACTATTTCAAAATGATACACAAACGATATCAATATCGAAATATTTGATTTTAGTGCTTTGACCAAAATAACCACCGATACGATATTCAAAACTTTAATTTGACTAGAAAGCGAAGCAGACAAAAGAACATGGGGGACATGACATAGTTACTCTTTTCTTGATTGTTTTAGGGTTTCAAATCGTATAATATTTTATGACATTTGTGAATAGTAATAAAAGAATTTCATTATATTGAGTTTTGAAAAATAATAGAGATAAAATTGAATAATAATATTTAAAGTTGAAAGTTATTTGAAAATAAATTTTAATATTATTTTTATTTTAAAATTTTAATAAGTTCTATTATGTTTTGTGTTTTGTTTAGGAGTTTAAAAAGTTGTAATGATTAAATAAAAAATAAATAATTTTAAATTAAAAATAGTTTTTTATTTAATTTCTATATTAAAAAAATATCTAAAGATATTTTAGATATATTGTTCTTTGTTGGGAATATTTTAAAAATATATATATCATATTTAGAGATTTTAAAAATAATGTTTTTGGAGATTTATTTTTGAAAGTTATAAATTATTTTTGAAAGAGAGAAATATGGAAGGTTGATAAGCTATTGCTTATATTTATATTAAATTGGGTCTTGAAATTGACATAGACCTTTGAATGGCTTAAAGGTAATGAAGTCCTTAATTTACCCAGAGGGCTGGGTTTTGAATCACCCTTATATCAAGAAGGGCTTTTTATTTGATTTATAGACAGAGCACACAGACCATGCGTGTGGCATGCAGTGAAGCATTGCGCCTATGAAGGCTTGTGAGTTGTGACCCATGGTGAAAAAGCATTGCTCCTGGCACAAGTGAAGGCATAAAAATGCCAAAAGTTGGACCAGTCAAGACTCGAACCAGCGTGGGAAGGATGGAAGAAAACAATGTTACCATTGGACTAAGTCCAACTTATGTGTTGGTCGGCAACATATTTGATACATATACATGTTCGTATTAGATTACAGAAAATGACAAGTTATAACTTTTCATCCATATCTTTTGATAATTTATAAATAAATCTATTGCCATACGAATTTGATGGATTTCAGAAGCCAATTTCGAGATTTTCTCTCTTTCTAAAGTTTTCTCTTCAAAACTTATTATTAAGATTTATTCGTTGTTTAGAAAATAGATTTAGTTGAATAGCAAGATTTAAAGGTACTCGGAGTGTAATTTCGTTTGTGTATAATGCAATTAGTCAAACAAACTTGTTTTAGATTTTATTGTATCTTGGAGGCAAATTTACTTATAATCCGTATATCGTTATTGGTGGGGCCAATATTATCTTAAGGAAAATGACATTTGTAACACGTCTTAAAACAAACTTTTTTCTTATTATTTTTATTTTGTAGCCCCTATTAGACCAACAATTATAAGACACTATTTCATTATTAATGGCACATAGTTTGAGAGAGTTTTCAGATTTTGTAAAACTTGAACATTTTGATGGAGCTGATCTTCAACACTGGCAAAAGAAAATGCACTTCCTCTCTGCTAGACTCAAAGTAATTTATGTTCTAACCACTCCTCAGCCGTCTTCAAATGAGGAAGAGATAATCGTTTAAAGTTGGGCAATGATTAAATGGAAATAAGATGACTGCATCTACAAGAGACATATTTGGAATGCAATGTCTGATATATTGTTTGACATATACCAAAATAAAGCAACTACCAAGAATTTATGGGACACACTTGAAATTAAGTATCTTTTAGAAGATGCTACAAGTAAAAAATTTCTTACTACAAGATTTCTCAATTATAACATGGTAGATTCTAGGCTTATTGTTGATCAATTTAGGTCCCGTTTGGATTCGAAGATGAGATAAGTTGAGATGAGTTTAGTTTATTTATTATTATTATTATTATTTTAGAATTTAAAAATTGTATATTAGGATTTGAAAAATGTGTATAGGAATTTGTGTTTTATATAAAAAATTAAAAAAATATAATAATGAAATAGAGATGAGTTGAGATGAGTTGAAATCTCGAATAAAAACGAGGCCTTAATGAGATTTTTCACATTCTTAATCAATTTTCTCAACATGAGATGAAAATGAAAAAAATTGTTTGTTTGCATGCATATCAATTTCATCCATTATTGATGAACTTTCTCAATCATGAAAAAATATTAAAAATAAAAAGTATGAAACCTAGAAGGGTAGAAATGTCTTTACAAGAAATAGGTCAATATCTTCGTATAGAAGAAGAGATTAGGTTAAGAGAAATTAATGAAGAGCATGAGTCTTTGACTTTCAACATGCACGAGGTAGAGGAAGAAAAGACCCACAAACCCGGACAACCAAATGAATCCGAATGTGAAATCGGAAGAGAAATAATCATTTTAGAAGAAAATAAAGTCGCTTCCAAAATGAGAATCAAAAGAATTTGGTAGTAAGTTACTTCAATTGTGGCAAGCAGAGCCATTACAAAAAAGATTGTCATTTTTCTTAAAAATGAAAATGCAGGATTCTGATTCTAGAGAAAATTTTGAGGCAATAATCTTTAAGAACAACACTCTTGAATGAGATAACTTTTGGTGGATTGACACAGTAGCAACAATGCATGTCTACAAAGATAAGATGTTCAAGAGGTATAAGTCAATGGAAGATGGTCATATTCTTTACATGTGGAACACATCGCTTAAAGGCAAAGGGACAATACAAATGAAGTTTACTTCTGAAAAAGTTCTTACTCGCAATGATGTGTATTATGTACTAAAAATTATAAAGAATCTTGTATTTGATAGTTTTCTCTCTTCCAAAATTTTTTATTTCTTCAAAACTTATTATTAGAATTTATTCATTCTGCAGAGAATATATTTTTAATATCTTGATTGAATAGAAAAATCTAAAAGTATTTAGAGTCTAATTTCGTTCGTGTATAATACAATTAGTCAAACATACTTGTTTTGAATTTTATTATACTTTGAGATAAATTTACTTGTAACTCGTATGCTTACGGTTATTGGTGGAGGCGAATATTATCTTAAAGAAAGCGACATTTATAATATACCTTAAAGCAAACTTTTCTCATTATTTTTATTTTGCAACCCTTATTGGACCAACATTCTTGAACGAGAGCAATTATCCTCAATTCAAATATGATTTTCCACATGATTAAAGTGCTTGGTATGTTGTCTTTATAAACCGACTTTGTAGTAAATTTTTTTTGATTAAAAAGTTTTTCAAACTTGGGTTTTGTTATTCATCATTTCTATACATTATACATTGCTCTTTTATATTTTTAAATTTTTTTAAAATTTATTAAATAATTCTACTTATCATCTACATAACATACATTTGGTAAACCAAAAAAATAAAAATAAAAAAGCAAAATATGATATATTGCATGTGGAGGCGATGAATAGATATTTTGTTCAAAATTTTCTTTTAAGAAATGGAAAATCTAACAGTCATTGACTTGCATACGTTCGCATACACACCATTTATCATTTTCTCCTTACCTTTTCAACGTCCTTGCGACGAAAGTAATGACTTGGATTTGATAAGCCAACCGTCCAAGTCGATAAGTTGATAACAACCTGGAAGCTCGAAACTGGAGTGGTTCTAGTCTTCTAGAAACTTGAAAGTTAAAAGACTCCCAACCCCCCTCCCCCCAATTCCAAAGACAAAAAATCTGAGAAAAACAAATTGCTCGGTTTCCTTATTTTTTTTCTTTCATTTTTTCTTTCCTTTTATTTTGGGTTGGAGATTCGGTTTCTGCATTTGAGTTCGGATTTCAGATCCCTGAGTTCTAATATTGCACGCGCGCTGGAGGATCCATGTCAGGTATGCACTTCGCATGCATGATTCTATACTGTTGGAAAGGGTTTTTAAACTTCGTAGAATACACTTATTTCTGACCACACTTTCACGGATTGCTTTGCTTAATCTAATATTTACTTAAGCATGGACTTGGATGCTTGATTTTTTTTATTCGGGCCGTTCAATGGTTGAAGAACTTAAGTTTTGACTGTGCTATGTTGCCGCTAATGTTCCTACTTACTAAGTATGGAAGTTTGTCGAATTTTGGTAGATGGAAGCTAAGCTGTTTTCCTAGTTTAAGTTTCCTTTTTAGCTCTGAGATTATTAAAGACAGCACTTATTGTTTGATTATTGAGAACATGAGAGGAAAGAAAACTAAAAATTAAATTTTATGTTCTCCATTTCCTTTTATGTTTTCAATCAAATACTCAAATTTAACTTAACTAACTCAAGTAGCTTTCCCAATCTTAGTTGAGGAAATCTCGAGTTTTGATAACATTTTTAATCCAGATTTAGGATGTCTTTTTGGCTTTCTACACTTCCCTAGCAATTAAACGGAGCTTCGTTAGTTTTCTCAGCCATTTTACCCCCAGAGACTTGGGGCTATTAGTTTTGTATGTTCCTGACAGTTTGTTTTAACGATTTGAAACTGTTTCATAGCTCCATTATGATCCAGAATATATCATGATGACAGAAGATGGCAATCCAAGAAGTGGAATACATACTATTTGTATCTATTCCTTACAACATGTATTAGAGAAGAGTTAAAATGGTTTTGCAGCTAGTAATCTAGTTTAGCTGTAAGTTGGAAATGAAGAAGTGGTTTGGAGGCATGTTTGTCCTGGCTCTTGTTATGATCTTGGTTCTCCGTTACAGCCTTATGGGAATCCAGCCAAAGAAGCAGTTGGCATATAGTTTTTTTAAAAGCCATCCGGCCAATGAGTCTCAGAAAAGGGACAGCGGCTCCATTAGGTCTTCAGAAATGCAAGGGAAGAAAGTTACAAAGCCATCGATAAAGCCCCCACTTGTAAATATTGAAGGACTCAGCGATCTCTATGCTTCCAAGAATCTTTCTGACAAAGAGTCAAAGGCCTTGCTTGTATGGGCTCACTTGCATACACTACTATCCAGATCTGATGCTCTGCCTGGAACAGTGGAAGGGGTTAAAGAGGCTTCCGTAGCATGGAATGATTTGTCCTCAACAATTGAGAAGGAGAAATCCTCCAAGTATAGCAACACTAACAGCTCCAAAGATAGAAATTGTCCTTACTCTGTGAGTACAATGGATCAGACAGCGCTGAATGGGGTAGTCATACTTGATATCCCATGCGGTTTAGTTGAGGATTCTTCCATTACTTTAGTTGGCATTCCTGATGGGCACCATGGAAGCTTTCAAATTGAACTTGTTGGATCACAACTTTCTGGGGAGCCCAAGCCTCCTATTATCTTACATTTCAATGTAAGTCTGCCCGGAGATAATATGACAGAAGAGCCGTTCATTGTTCAGAATACATGGACTAGTGAAGCTGGGTGGGGAAAAGAGGAAAAGTGTCCTGCTCATAGGTCTGCTAACATTGTCAAAGGTATGTTTCATAACACATTTTGTCAAACAGATTTGGCATCATATGAGAGTGTAGCTAATATAATGTGACTAGTCCAAATCAATTCTCTGGCAGCTTGCAGGTGCTTTCGGCTGTATTTAGTTTTATTGGTGATGGAGCCTTACTGTCATCATTTAATTTGGCACAGAACGAATACATAAGTCACATATACAAACTTACTCAACTCATGTATTTTCAATAATTATATAATGTTTAAGCCATATATTTTCAAGACCATGACCTTGTTACTTAGCTCATTTCTATCTTTAACAAATTCAAAGTAGTTCTCGTGGTTAGTATCTAAAATATCTTAGCAAATTTTACAGTTGATGGACTCGTTCTTTGCAATGAACAAATTGTCAGGAGCACTGTGGAAGAGAATTCAAATGTGAGTCATCCTAGTAGTGACATGTTGAACAGTGTTCCCAGGGGAAGCGCCCATGGAAGTGCTAGTTTCCCATTTGTTGAAGGGAATCCTTTTACTGCCACATTGTGGGTTGGTATAGAGGGGTTTCACATGACTGTGAGTGGAAGGCATGAAACATCCTTTGCATATAGGGAGGTAAGGTTCCAGATTACATTTATGATACATAATAAAATGTGAAGCTGGGTAATACTGTGGAATTATGCATTTTTTTATAGGAATGATCAATCCTACCCTGGATGCAATTTCTACCAATGCAGAAACTTGAGCCATGGTCAGTTAGCAGTGTCAAAGTAGCAGGTGGCTTGGATCTCTTATCTGCCTTTGCTAAAGGCTTGCCTGTTTCTGAAGATAATGATTTAGTTCTTGATGTGGAGCTTCTCAAGGCTCCCTCAGTTTCCAGAAAAAGATGCGTAATGTTGGTTGGTGTGTTCTCAACTGGAAATAATTTTGAGCGTCGAATGGCACTGAGGCGGTCTTGGATGCGATACGAGGCTGTACGTTCAGGGGATGTGGCGGTTCGATTTTTTGTTGGCCTTGTAAGTGATAAAACACATTCTGGAACGTGTTCATATCAAGATGGCATTCATGCTATTACTTTGCTTCGGCCGTTCACAAAAAGTAATCTTAGGCTGTAAATTTTTCCTATTTCTGTTTGTCTGTTGAATGAGGAGGGTAATTGTCAAAAGTATTGTTTATTATTGTTGAGACGGTTTTAGTAATTGTCACAGGTGGTGGCATTATTGTGTTTATGGTACCATACTTGGGAATATACCCTAAAATGTATCCCATAGGACCAAGTTCCTCCAGTCAGTCAGCTTGGCAAGATTCCTTTGAAAATTGTATATTTGATATATTAAGGTATGGTTTGGATAATGAGTTGAGTTTTGAAAGTTGAATAAAATATTATTAAGATAATAATTTTTAATATTATTATTTTTTTAGGATTTGAAAAAGTTGAATGTTTATTATATTATGTATGGGAACTTTGGAAAGTTGTAATGATGAGATGATGAGATGAGTTGGGCTCAACTCCCAATCCAAACAGGGCCTTGTCTTCTTTTAACATGAATAATATCTGATTCTAGCCTATTTCAGTACCCCTTGTCCGTAGAGTTGTGCTATCTATTAAAATGGTCAGTTGGTGAGAAAGATGGTGTGCTAACTTTGATTCCTTTTCTTTTGGGGGGTACCTGCAGCACAAGAGCAACCAAGTCAATTTTGAGCTATGGAGAGAAGCTCAAGCATATGGGGATGTCCAGCTGATGCCCTTTGTTGACTATTACAGCTTGATCGCTTTGAAAACAATAGCAATTTGCACTCTTGGGGTGAGTTAATCTGACTTGAATATTAAATAGAGATAATCATGTTAGATCATTAGCATTGGTCTTATCAAAATAAATCATCAAAATTTGATGAGAAACCAACACCAAAATAATCCCACATTGAACTCATAAAAAATGTTTTCGTCATATTTGATCAAAAATGAGGAAAAGAAAGTGGAGAGAATAAATCAAAAGTACTTTTGGTTTGACTTTTGAATAGTAAATCATCAAAATTTTTCATCAAATTTTGATAATTTATTTTGATGAGACCAATGCTAATGCTCTTATTGCAGCCATTTATTGCTAGAAGCAAAATTATTCTCCAAAAAACTCCCCTAATCTCTGTGCTCGTTCATATTCAGGTTACCTTAGAGAATTTTGATTTCCTTAATTACAGAAGTTTACAGCATTACGTATGCTTTATTACTTTGAATAAAACAAATAAAGCTGCTTATCTTTGGAAGATTACTGGATACCATACAAAGAAAACATGCAACATATGACTTCACTGCCTAATCTATGAACCAAAAAGGCTTGAAAATAACAGTTTTGGCTCTGTTTGGTAAGTGAAGTAGTCTCATATTACTTCACTACTATTTATAAACAGTTTATTACTATTAACAAACTATTCACTCCATTTTCAATACTACTCACAGATCATATGAGATCACCTTAGCATCCAAATGTAGCCTTAGACTCCGTTTGAATACCAAGAGTATCTCAAATGATATGTGGATGGTAGTAAGAATACCAGTGAAATAGTAGTGAATAGTTTTTTATTAGTAGTAAAATAGTCTGAGAATATCAGAGAACAATTGTATTCCCAAACAAACCCTTAAATTAACAAATTTGGAATGATCCGTGGACACTTGGAATATCTCATAATTAAGTTAATAGTAGTGAAATGATCGATGAATAGTAGTGATGGTTTGGGTTAATATGTTTTATTGAGTTTTTTGGAAAATGAGGTAGAAAAAGTTAAATAAAAATATTATAAAATTAAAAAGTTGTTGGATTATAATTTGTTATTATTATTATTATTATTTTGTTTTGAAGTTTGTAAAAGTTGTAATGATTATTAAGTAATATGATTAGATGAAAAAGTTGGAGATTTAAAATGAAAAGTGTTGCGTTTAAGTGATGTTTGGGAGGAAAATTGTGAGAAGTTTTGAGAATTTGTCATCTTGTTTCATTACTCAAACATATTCTTAACCTGGTTTACCTTTATATACTTCTATATGCAGCCTTTTTGTTCAACTGGCTTACCCCCCTTTTCTCGCCCTTTTCTTCCCCCCCCCCCCAATCCTCAAAATAGGTTAGTAGGGCCCTATACATAGAACTACTTACTATGGTGCTACATGCATTCCCCTGAGGCGGGGGAGGCTACATCTTGCAACCCACACCCACCCTGTGGGGGGTGTGGTTTCTCCCAGGATCTGTCCCCGCACCCTGGGGGGCCCCGTCCGGGTGACGGGGAGCGGATTGGACCCTGGTTTGTCTACCCCTCGTTCAAGGCAAATGGGCCCAGTGCCCACTAGGCTCAGGATCTCTTTTTGGGCAATTTTGTTTTTAAAGATCTAAAGAAAGAAAAATATATTTTACAATCTACATATAACATAAAGTTTACTCATAGAAAAAAAAAAAACAATTTACGTATAACATAAAATTAAGCAAATGTTGTTTAAAGCATAAGACAAGAAAATCTAAGTATTCTAAGCTATCACAATAATACATATTAATCTAAAACTATTACATATTAGTATAAAGATGTTACAAATTGTCAAATAATTGAAATGAATAATCTTACAATATTAGAAAGTGTATTTGGCAAACTAACAAGATGACTTTGAGTCTTGAGATTGGAATTTGGAGGTAGTGGGCAAGTGAGACTGAGAGAATATAAAACTTGAAACATTAATACAAATTAGGATCACAAATAATGTACTGATATATTGTAAGATCCCGCTCTCCAAGTTCAATAATAAAGTTACTTTTAGAAATTCTCGAGGAAGCCGGAGTAGCAGGAGTGCTACCACTGGACCTGACTTAAAAATATATATATTTTTTCATTATTCTAAAATAGCGCCAAGTACAAATATTCATTATAATAAATAGATTATTTTTATTAAAATATTGAAATCATAAATGAGAGTGCGTGGAAGCATTTATTAAAATTTCTCAAAGTGCGTGGCACAGACAATCATAACTTAAAATCTCTGTACATAATCTAGGCCATTGTCACATCTCACTAGCCTAAGTCCTGTCCTACAGCTCTATTTTCATAAATATTCTAACTTGGGATGGTTTCAAAACATAAAAACAAGTTAAAATGAGTTGATAACCCAGTAAAAAACCCATCATAATGTAAACATACTTAATATAAGGTTTTCATAAAATATTTCATGTTAAGAATTAAAATAATGACTGATTATACTGATACTTATACTATGTGTAACTGATTTATTAGAATTAACTGACTGATTTGACTGGCCAACACACTTAAATCTTTGTGCAAGGTTGTGCACCTATCGCATGTCTAGCGGCCACAAGGAGAGCCTCTAATGGTATTCTGGCATATTATAGCGGACCATGCTTGAGTCTGTGGCTTACACATCAATCCTGAAACTACATTTTTACCATACATCTGACAATCTGATTAATTTGTTCTAAGCTTATCTTGCACTTGAGCTTAAGAAAACTTACGTGTCTTAAGCAACGTGTTGCAAATGTCATGACATGTGTGGTACGTAAACATTAACTTCCAAAGAACTGGTTTTAATAATAATATATATAACTATCTAACGTATACAAATCTTAATTTATGATTAAGATACTTACCTCGTAGTGTTACTTCTTAAAAAAAATTTCGACACAAAATCAGTCACAGTGTGATGGAGGAACAACAATGGTTTTGATTAGGAGGGAGAGATACAATGGGGGCCTTGCCGTGTTTCATGGTCGGTGGAGATGAGGCTATGGCATGCTGAAGGTAACAAGAGAGCTAAAAGCAAAAAGCCTAGACTTCAAGAGGTAGGTACATGTATAGTGCATGTGACTCTATTTATAGGATGGTATGGGTTGGGTTTAAGAATTTTAAGGTGAAGGGGATTCTAGAATTGTAATCCTATTGCGTTTGGAATTAAAAACATACTCCAGTAGTTCATTTAATGTAGGATTGAAGGTGATTGAGACTATGAAGGGAACTTCAATAGTGATATTTTAAATTGAAATAAATTTCTAATGGCCGATCTTTAAACTCTCAAAAGGAGCCTAACTTGATCAATAGATATTAAATGGGATTTAACCTAGTTATTGAGTCTAATTAAAACTCCTAGTCACGCTCAATAATCTATAGCTTGTGAGCTTATCTAATATGGCCCACTAAATATAATTAGGCAAATAAAATTATCAATATACCTACTTTAGAATTATTGTGCCGGGTTGTTACATATATACATATGTAAAAAAGTTAACAACATAAAACTTACACCGAGTGAGACTATCGATGATCACAGATTAGATCATTTGGGATATGGGATTAGGGCTGGAACTTGGGCAAGTGAGGGTGTGAGACTATAAAACCTGAAAAACAACTGAAAGTGCTTTCTTACTTCGTGGGCCCATGGGTGTATGGTCAAGGGTAGGGGTAGTGGTAGGGTGTCAGTAGGGTTAGGAAAGCTAGCACTAAGGCTAGTGGTTGGATTTACCCCTCTATCCATTCCCGTTGACTGACAAAAACCTGACGTACATGATGCCAAAATCACAACACAATTTCAAATAATCATAGAAAGATGAACATCAAGGGGTTTCAATATCGAACATTTAAAACCCCATTCTGTTTTGGGGTTTAATATTTGAACCCTAGAATTATCAGATTTGAGGTTTCAATAATGAAACCCTTAAGTTAAATTTAGGGGTCAAAACAGATTGCTAAATTAAATTAGGGGTTTCAAAATTGAAACCCCAAACTGTTAGAGGTTTCTGAAATCTCTAATTTAATTTAGAGTTACAGATTCCTCAATTTTGAAACCTCTAATTCAATTTAGAGTTTCAGATTAAAATCCTAGATTTACAATTTTACATCCCAAATTTTGCCAGCTATCATCACAAATTCACACCAATATCTCCACAAATCACAACTCGATCCTCCAAATCCATTTATGAATCCCATCCTCCGTAGTTCAATGACTCCAATCCAAAAACTTAAAATTATTTACGGTCCTTGAGATACTTACAAGATGAAGATGTGGAAGAGAGACACATGGACTTGGTGAGGGCAACAGCGTGAGGCAATAGCAACAGCGACAAGTGAGAGAGAGAGAGAGAGAGGTTTGTGTGTGGTTCATGAGGCAAGAGAGGTCAGAAGAGGTGAGAGAGAGAGAGAGCTGAGGGAGTCTGAGAGAGTAATTAAAGGGGGGATTTACGCATTAAACAAAGTGGCATCATTTTATTTAATGTATAAGTTTATATATATATATATATCGAAGGTGTGGGTGGGGGTAAATGCAGACCGAGGCCAAGTCCGGTCCGTCCTCTGCACCCGCAGGTCGGATGTGGGATGAATGCCCCACCACCTACATCTGGCAGATGGGGCCACCACCCTGCCCAGGCGGGGATGGGGGCAGGGCCCTGCTGCCCTCCCCTGCATAGAAGCTGAGCAAACATCTAAAGCATAGCCTTACTATACCTTCCCTTTCCTTTGTGGGTTGGTTATTCCCATGGCTTACAATGTATTTGGAAGCCCGCGTCCAAACGAGTATTCTATATTGAGTCAACAAGGAATTCCATTAATAACTGACCATTTTGATCTTTTGGAACAACTCAATGAATTTAGTAGATCTTTTTTGGAGGCCCCAATGACCATAGATAGAAACTATTTAATTTTCAGTGTGATGGTTTCCTGCATTCTAGTGCTCAACTGTAACAGAAAAATTTCAGTTCAGCATCTCATATATACCTACATGGATGTTGGCCTTAATTCATAGGTTTAGGAGATAAAATAAGTACTGCAATAGTTTGGAAACCTGAGTATTGTTTTCTCTATTATTCTTTCTAGATGGTGCAGAGCAAGAGAACCTAACGTTGGTTGCTGTTACATGGAGCAATCAGAAATTTTTTTATGTGATAGGCTGCATGGAGTGATTCAAGATCACTCATATGTCAGGAACGGCCTTTTAACTGATGGTACCACTGACTACCACACGTATGACATTTATTCAGGATCATGCATATCTATGTCAATTTATATTGCAGAAATTTGTTTGAGGAAAAAAGCCTTAATAAACTATTTTTTAAACAAGAAACTAATACAAATACAGCAATTGAGCCAAGGAATGGAAGGAGCTTTAAATATTGTGAGTGATCAATGGACTAACTTAGAATGTTTTTCTTTAATACTTTATTCCGTTAGGCAATTGTAATAAATTATAATGGCCTGAACATTCATGACTCTCTTGTATCTGGACATCATGCATAGGTGTTGCTCCTATATACGTCCCATGTACTTGGATTATGTCTATTTCTTTCATCAATAAAATGTTTCTTTACCCGTATGTTCTTTAGAATTCCATTAGCTGTCGCACTCCAGCAAATGAAGATTTCATATTTGCTTATCAATTTTCTAAATATGCAGACCAAAGTTCTTCCTGCCAAATATATTATGAAAACAGATGATGATGCTTTTGTTAGGATTGATGAAGTTCTCTCTAGTCTCAAGGGAAAGGCAGCGAATGGCCTCTTGTATGGTCTTATTTCTTTTGAATCAGCACCCCATAGGGACAAAGACAGCAAATGGTATATCAGTACTGAGGTATCATCTTTGTGAAGTTTCTATTTTATATGAATTATATTGTGCTTTTTACTTGAATTTGATAATTCTCTCTCATTGAAGGAATGGCCCCATGCTTCATATCCACCATGGGCCCATGGGCCAGGATACATTATCTCTCGAGACATCGCAAAATTTATCGTGCGTGGGCACCAGGAAAGAGGCCTTAAGGTAAAATGTACTTATTTCTATTTGTAAAGAGAAGGTTGAGAAAGAAGAAACACGGACGGATAGATAGAGACAGTGTTTAGGGAGTTGTTGGAACAATCCATGATTTGCAAATCCCATTCATATTGATAGGTTTTGAACTTCATCACAAGGACTACTCAAGTCTGTAGCTTTATTTATGCTATACATATGTGCGCAAGGATTCAAAATTTTGCAAAGCCTGTAGTTTTGCTGGTCTGCACAGGGGAAGCTGCTCTTTTTGGTTACCAAGATGCATCGATCAAGATAGCCCTGTTCTGACTCTTATGTCAAATAAACATTCGAGTCATCAGTGTTGCCATAGAACCTGCATATTTGTGCTGTTGCTATGTTATACTCACAGTTATGGTAGTTTCTTGTCTGTCTTATAAAAAAGTTACGGAAATTTCTTCTTCTTGACACTTGTCATTACACTTTTCAGCTTTTTAAACTAGAAGATGTGGCAATGGGTATATGGATTGAACAATATAAGAAGAGCGGTCAAGAAGTGCATTACATAAATGATGATAGGTTTTTCAATGCCGGTTGTGAACAGGATTATGTTCTCGCACATTATCAAGGCCCAAGGAAGGTGTTGTGCCTTTGGGAGATGCTTCAGAAAGAGCACCGGGCCATTTGCTGCGAGTAAACATCAAGTTTTAATGACGCATGAAAGAAGAGCAGCTCAACTCTTTGATGTCAGAGTCAAAGTCAAAAGTAGTTTGGCAACTGGAATTTGAATTGCATTTCGTGAAACTATTCCCAGTTTGGTAATGAGTTCGTCTTTCTTTCCTTATTTTCTACTGATATTTTTTTCCTTTTTTTTTTTGGGTGACTTCGTCTCCATTTGTTAATGTTCATTTGTGCCAATTTGTGGCCGTGTTGAAGAGTCAAAGTTTTGCACCTAAGAGCCTGCTGCTAAAAAAGAAAAAGAAAAAGGGTGACGAGAATTTGGGTTGTACTCTTGTAAGAAAGGATCGATAGAAGTTTAGAACCCCCTGCGTGATCCTTTTTTCCTCGAATAAAGCACAACCAAGTGGATTTATTTCTGCTGGTTATGTAGTTGACCCATTGTATTCTCATTCCCATATTGAGCTGGTTCGCCCATTATACCAAAAGTTATAATGATAAATTTTGGTTGCAAATGATTATGCCTATACATCTAATGTGATTTATTAGAAAGTTCAGACTTTAATAAAAATAATATAGATTTGAATTTTAGATATGAAGATAGAGATATTGGTATGCAGATTGGTCTATAAATTCGCTTTTATGTAGCAAAATCTGAATTATAATATCCTTTGCTTAAACAACCAACGCCAAGAATTAGTAAATTACATTCTAGTCTTTTATAATAGACAGCAATCTACTAGGAGTTTTTGCTGGGAATTCTCGTTAGTGTATTTTAGTATATTTTTTATATGTACTTTTTAATATTTTTAAAATAAATAAAAAAGTCATAATATTATTAAAAAATATTTTCTTAATTATTAAATAAAAAAATTAAAAATTTCAGCGGCAGACACTTAGCGGGAGCCACCAATAGAATAGATTTTTTTTATAATATCAACAGGCGTCGTCTTTCCCTCATATACAATTTTTTTTTTCCGTTTCTTCCACAAACGTGTACAAGGACTGTAGGGTGGTGTGGGTCGCGTGGCTTTATTATTTATCTAATTAGTTATTTTCCTGCCGTGTACACTAATAGACCACGTTTGCTTAAATCTAGAAGCATCGCCAAGAACCCAACAACTCTATAATTTATTATGTATTACATGTGATAGCTGCACTCCAAATTCCAAAATGTCTTCACTTTTTTTTGTTTCCAACGTGATTATGTCAAAAAAACAAGGACAATTACTTAGGAGTGATAAATCATAAATGCCTCTTAAAATAATGTCAACTTGATGAAAGATATGACTTATATTTGATGAGTATACAGCGACTAAGTGATGATACGATAAGAGGAACGTTAATTAGTTGGGGGTGCAGGAGTGACGCCCCACAGTATGGTATGAAAGTATTTTTATAATTTTTTTTAAATATGTCCGTACGCCTAGAGTTAGTATAAATATATATGATGTAATCTTAATTTAAATGATTGTGAAATTTGTCGCTCGTTGCTATAGATGTAAGCACATTGTTGAATTATATAAATTTCTATGTTATTTTTATTTTATTTTATTTTTAATTATTCTATATATTCATTATAATTACTGCACGATACAACACAACTAGACTCCACACCGAGCATTGTTTGCCATCCCATTCACATTTGCAATAAAGCGCAATGCGCATGTACCTGCTTGCTTCACATGCATTCTACCCTTCTATCTCTTTATATTATATCCTATTTGATACTTTGATAAATGTTATAATTGATTGGAAATCTTACTTTTAATTAATGTTAGAAGTAAATAATATTATCATCCAATCAAATTCCACAATTTAAGCATTTTTCAGAATAATACTAAATTCAATTTTAGGATGTATAAATATTGCACACTACTTGAAACAACAAATCTATCCATTATTTCCTTTTTCATCCTTTTTTTATATTATCTCATGTGATAGTAGATGATTGATTCATAAATGAAATATAATAAATAATTTTTAATTTTTTAATATCATATTATGAGATGATAAAAGGATGATGAGAATTAAAATAATAAATAACATTACTCAAATTGAAAATATTGCAGCCATGCCAATAGCCTAGCTGGTCAAAGTAGCACAGCACCTCTCCCCCTCCAGCTAGAAATGCTGGAATTTTAGGCGTGGTTGAAGTCCATCACCAGGAAACGAATCCCTCAAAAATTCAAAATTATCTTTAAAGGGACACTATATATTGATGCCGACAACTTTTTTATTTTCCACAAACTTGCGTGAAAATTAAAAAAAGCAAATAAAGGAGGTGACGTGGAAGGATCTCTATAAAAATTCCTTTATAAAAATTACGATGCATACAAAAAGAAGTAAAATTAAATGGACAAAGAGATCAATATACTCGGCCCTTATTCATTTACTTGGCTAAGGAGGGGACCGCTACAATAGAGGGTGGATTCAATATTTTATGAAATCCAACTAGTGGATTAATTTGTCAAATGTTGCATTCGTGAAAGCGGCACTACAACCATTTGTTTTGAAGTCGTCGGCGAAGATCTCTACATCCTTTTCTTCTAGATTCTCAATTAGGGAAACTATGAATATCAAGATGAGTAGCCACCCTGAATGCTTAGCGGCAAATAAAAGATGCTTAACCACGTGTTGTGTAAACACAATTTACAAACTCTCCCATCCCGAAAACTAAAGACAAACCCCGTACACTTTATGCGCCAGAGTTTAAAATCTGATTAAATGCAGACTAAAAATATTAGATCACAGAATCTAAATAATGTCAAATGAATACTTACGGTGCGTTTGAATATCGGATTGAGTTGAGTTGAGTTGAATTGAATAAAATAGGGATGCTCTCCGCAGAGGAGGAGCTGGGGTCACCCCTACACCGCCCCTCGCTCTACACCTTATGGAGGGGGCGGAATTTTCTTTGCTTCCCGCCCCTTGTGTGCTGGGGCGAAATACCCCACTCCACTAGCGAGGGGTGGATTTTTTTTTTTTTGCCGGGGGGGGGGGGTGGGATCTCTCATTATTTTTCCATATTTTTTCCGGCAAATAAATGGGAAAAACCAAACAAAGAAAAAATCTTGAAAGAAACGAGGAGTCTTATCTTCGATGATGGCAACCATCATTTCTTGAAGGTGTGGAAGTTGGACGGCAACAATGCACAGAGAGAATGAGAGAACGCGAGAGAGTTCGAGAGAGAGGCTGGGAATTGGGAGGAAGAAGAAGAGGGGGAGGGGGAGGGGGATTATTTAAAACCCCTTAAATAAAACGCACTGTTTTCGATTGGATATTTTTTTCTAACCTTAGACCAAAACGGCCAAATTGTTGCCGTTTTGATTGGGAATTTAATTCCCCCCTCCCATTCTTCTTCTTCCTCTTATATCCAGCTTTCACAATTCATAGTTCATTGTGTTTCCCCTCTCTCGAACACCATCTCTCTCTCTCGCAACATATATATGTTGTAGTTGATATATATATATAATAAATATATAATATATATTCAATAGTAGAGTGAGGTAGGGGAAAACAGGGGCGGGGATCACCTCTGTCTGTCCTCCGCATCCGCTTCGTCCCTTTGAGCTGAGCGAAGCGAACGGAGCGGGACGGCAGGGTCCGAATCCCCCATTGCCCAACCCTAGAATAAAATATTGTTAGAATTTTAGTTTTTAATATTATGAGTATGTTGAAATTTTAAAAAGTTGAATTATTTATTAAATTTTAAATGAAAATTTGAAAAAATGTATAAGAATTTAAAAAATTATAATAATGAGATAAAATAAATTGAAAAGAATTTGAGAACCAAAGGGCCATGACCAGAAGTCTGATTAAGCCGATACGCTGCTTTAAATATTGTACTAATCTGTTATTTTTCTTTGCAGCACGGGGGGACTTAGGGCTGTAAAAAGACCGGATCGGACCGGTGGACCGAACCGGACCGGTTGTCCCGGACCGGACCGAATTTCATTCGGTCCGGTCCGGTCCAAATTTTACATGGACCGATTGATTCCGGTCCAGTCCCGGTCCAAAGGATTTCTCCCCCTAGACCGGACCAGACCGGACCGAACCCCATATATATATATATTTATATATGTATATATAAAAATAGTATATAAATTATAATATTAATATTAATATAAATTAATATATTAATATATAATATATATTAACATATAATATATATTAACATATTAATATATAATATATACTTTTATAATATTAACATATTATTATTTATTAGTTGACTAGTTGTAGTATAAAAATATAAATGATAATATATCTATAAGAATATTAATAATAATTTATAAGTAATAAGTGTATTATTATTATTTAATATATTATTACTAATTTATCACTATTTACTAACATATAAATATATAGTTTACGAATATAATAGTGTTATTAATTATAATTTACTAACATATAAATATAGAATATACTAATGTAATAGTGTTATTAGTTATAATTTACTAACATACTTAATATATAATATATACTAACATATTAATATATAATATATACTCTTATAATATTAACATATTATAATTTATAGTAGTTAAATTTGGGTCAAAAAATATTTGATCATTGTAGAATTTTATATTAAATTTAATCCATTAAATCATATGGGGTACCCCTAGACCGGATTGGACCGCTCTTGGATCGGTATAGAACGAACTCCTGTTCGCTTCGGTCCAGGATGAGAAAATTCTTAGACCAAATGAAATCAGTCCACAAATTTTTTGAATTGGACTAGACCGGATCGGACCACTTATACCCCTAAGGAGACTTATGACCGTGTTCCCCAATGAATCTTCAATGCACCATCAAATGCGATAAAACATATATATATGGATATAAATTACTCTCATGAATACTCTCTCTCTCTCTCACAGGGGTATAAGTAGTGAGTTTTGACACTGACTAATACCATCACTCACATTTCACTTTGTTGCCCAGATGACTAACACAAGAGGGGGGGTGAATTGGGTTATATTAAAAAATTAATACTTATAAACTAAATATACAATATAAAATATAACCAAAATATAAAGCAGTAGGAAATATAAAGAGTAGGGTAAGAGAAAGCAAACTCAGTATTTTTACGAGGTTCAGCCCCACTGCCTACGTCCTCGCCTCAAGCTACTCCTTGAGGATTCCCAAATCCACTATTCAATCTCCTTTAGGTGGAGATAGAAACCTATTACACCTTTGAGCAGCACCGCTCCAAAGAATCCGTGTAGAACACCCTCTACACTTCCAATCACCTCACACTTGGTTATTCAACTATTCCCTATGTAGAACACCTTCTACACACACAAGGGTTATACGCACCCTCTTACTTCCAATCACCTCACACTTGGTGATTTAACTATTCCTCGTGTAGAACACCTTCTACACACACAAGGGTTATACACACCCTCTTACTGATACAAGAATTGATAGTGGGTAGGCTATCAGAAAACACTCCTCAATGAGTGAAATAAGAACAATACAGCACAAACTATATCTCTCTCAACAAGAACAAGAATTAAGGCTCAAAACTTTAGAAAAGAGAGAATGAGAGCTTTGAAAGAATGATGCAAAATTTAGCAATAGATGTGTAAGCTCTTGTTGTGATTTTTGCAAAACTCAAGTGAGCTATTTATAGGTAAATGAGTCTTCAATTTCAAATTTGAAAAGATTCCCATGTCAAATAAGAGCACTATTCACTTTTCAAAAAATTCAAATAAAAACATTTCCTTTTTGCATTTGTCAAAGACAACTCCATTCATTTTTCAAAGAAATCAAACCTAATCTTTTGCTTTTCATACAAGACAAAATGAGCATGATTTATTTTTCAAACCAAATCATCTTCTTTTTGCATATGTCAAAAAAACACACAACCACCCTTTAAGATTTTCAAACAAATCATCTATCTTTTATATTTGTCAAAAAAACACACAACCACCCTTTAAGATTTCCAAACAAAATCATCTACTTTTTGCATTTGTCAAAAAAACACACCACCTCCCTTCAAGACTTTCAAACAAAATATGCACATGTCAAATATGATAATCAATCATCTTATAAAATCAAGTTTTTATAAAAAAATATAATTTTCGAAATTATTTTGTTTGATGGTGTTATGCACATGTGAAAAACATAATTTTCAAAACTAAGACATTTAAAATGTCTTGCATATGTGGAAAAAGTAATTTGATGTTTTATGAGAAAAAAGAGTAATTTGGAACCTTAATCCAATTTCTAATTTTATCAAGAGATGTACAAAAATAATCTATGAGCTTCATTTGTAGACTTGATATCTTTCTTGCTCATGCTTGGTTTCTTGATGTGTTTAGCTCCCTTCATGCATAGACAACTTGAGCTTGAGTTTTCAATATTATTTGTTATCATCAAAATTTATACGTAAATACGAGACTTGAAACCTTGGGTTCAACACACTTTCTTCTAATAATAATAAATATAAAACGTCTTATATAATAAAATAAAAGTAAAATGATAATATGGTATATAATTTTTTTTTTGCAAGATTGATTTGTATAGTGAAATGAGATAATATAATTTTAGATGAAATTAAATAAAATATTATTAAAATATTATTTTTTAATAATATTATTATTTTAAAATTAAAAATATTAATTAATTTATTATATTTTATATAAAAATTTATAAAAATTATAATAATAATATAAAATAATATAATTTGAGATAATTTTAATATCTAAACAAGCACGTGCCTAGCTCGTCTATTCCCTCCTCTTCTATCACATTCCAAGGTTAAAAGTTAAAAGTTACTTTTATAAAGGTTTTATTTGAGTATTTTTCTCATATACAGTTGAGTCTCACTTGCCATTCAAGAGGCACGAGGGCCTTACCTGTCGACTGCCGCCACTTTTATTTTTTATTTTTTGAAAGGGGATAAACCTTAAATTCAATTGAGATGAAAGAAGAGGTTACAAATCTGGTGAGGGGACAGTTCTATCTCTTATATCGTTAGCAAAATAGCTGATTTTGGTAGATATTTAGCAAATTAGCAAATTACCTGCCGACTGCCGCCACTTGGGTCTATAAGTTGCTATATATTTATAAATCCTCGACTTACATGTGGCATTCCCAACTCTCAAATCTTTAAAAATCAACCATGGTTATCCTAATTCCCTAATTCACACGCCAAAATAGATTTTTTTTTTTTTTTTTTTTATAAATTCGTAATAAATCCAATTTCGCCTATTTGTCAATACAACAACTTTTTCTCCGAGTCTTGAATCAACAGGCTCCTCCCCTTAAATTTTATTTTACTTTCTGTGGGTAATACTTTTCTCAAAGCATCTACCATTACACAACAAAAAAAGGAAAGAAGACTTGAGAGGTAAGCTAATGTGATTGGTCTGGATCAGATTGCATTAATTTGGATCTGGCGACAGCCACTTTATAAAAGTCCCCACTAACTACTTGCACACGTAAGCAACCCCTTCTTGAGTATTAATGCACGTCACCCAAAAAATAAAAAGAATATTTAAAACAAAAGGAACATCAATCATTTTGTTCTCCATGAAACAAAAATCTAAATTATTTCTGATATAGATGCAGGGCCAGTAAGTTTCGCGTATTCATTTTACGAAAATGATACTCATTCAACAAGTTTTACAACTCTTTTATAATTTTTTTAATATTTAATATTTTTTAATATTTAATTTTATTTAATAATTAAGAATATCAATATTTATAAAATTATTTTTATTTTTTATTTTTTCTTAATAATTAAAAATATTAAAAAAAATACTTCAAAAAAAAAAAAAACTAATAAATAAACTTAATTATACATAAATTGTAAAAATGTTATGTAATCCGTTATACAGGTATCACTACTCTTCATTTTAATGAGTTTAATATATTATAAAAAAAAGTTATTTCTTCATATGAATCTTAAACTTTTTTTTTCAAATATTTTTTTAAAAAGATTACCTAAAACTTACCTACTTTAAATTATTATTTTCAAGTGAATGCCCACACAACTGCCATTGAAAAATAAGGTGTAATATGAAAAGGGAGAGCACTGAGCAATTGCGTCTACGTCATTTTACTGGGTTTCATAGAGATATACATTTCTAACTTTATTGCCTTAAGGTTTACGTCATTTTACTGGGTTTCATGCGGGACAAAACATGGTACTTTCCTTCTAGGATTTCCACTAAACCACTGTTTCTTTCTGAGCAAGCTATCCTAATCCAATTAGGATAAATTTTCAACGAATTAGAGAATACCGTTAATCTTTTATTGCAGTTCTCGCGTGAATCTTCCAGCAAAACATGCCAAATTAAGTATATCGTGTCCAACTAAAACAAATCAATATTTATGTTGTGTTTGAGAATTCAACTTAACTTTCATTTACAATAACATTTTGTAAAAAATATATTTAATAACTTATAAACTGACCTAATGTAATATTAAAAGTCAGATCATAGAATTATTTTTATTATAAAATAAATTTAATATATCATATAAAATTACTTTTATTTGTAACTTTTCTTTTTATAAAATCTTTTTATCCCGTAGCACTTGCGTCATTCACCAAGGCGGTTCTATTTGAGCTGGCAAGTGTCGGTTACAAAACCGGTTGTACCGGCCCAACCGGTGTTTACCTCTCCCAAGTCGACCTGATTATAAATTATAATCTCCAGAACCCAATCCAAAATCCAAAACAATTCAATCCAAAGATCCAAACCCTCGCAATATAGCACGTAAAAATTCATTGACAGTGGACAGATCGAACAGAAAACGCTACTAATTCAATTCGCAGAAAATCCCAAACTCCTTCAATTCTCTGAGTCGCAGATCACCCTAGCTGAGATGATCGCTAGCCAGAACATGGTGGCTGAGGCTGAGGTTATCTGCCCGCCGAGCCTCCCCGTGTTGGACGTGAAGTATCATCTACGCGTGGCTACCACCCAAGAACACAACCTTCCTATCGACGTGGTGGCCTCCCCTTCTTCTTCTTCGATCTCTGCCGATATGTCACGCGTCGATTCCGTACGTTTCTTGAATTCCATAAAGCTGTTCTTGTTTTTTGATGTTATGGTTGTCTTGGTTATTTATTTATTTATTATTACGGGTCCATTAATCCCAGTAGTTGAAGCCTTATACTTGTGCTCGTTTAAGGTTTAAGCGCGATTCGTTGCGCCCATAATTTTTATTGGGGGATGATTAAGATGTCTTATATTCATGGAGCTTGCAGTTCCAACGTTTTTGGGGTTTTATTTGATGGTTGAGAGAATTCTATGTTCTAGATTCTGATCCTTTCGCCAAACATGGAAGCATTCAACTGAGATAATTGCAGAGAAGTTTCAAATTCTTGTTGGTTTTCTGTTATGATCCCAATTGAGAATAACTATAAAGAGAAGTAAGGCTGAAAATTAAGAACACAGTTTAGATAGAAAATGGAGATGAATTGTAGAAGACGAAATCCAATCAAATTGACTACGCCTTGGGATGCTAGAGGCTTCCAATCCTTCCAATATTTTCATTCAACATGCATTCCAGAATAATCCCTCATTTCCTACTTATCAAAAAAAAGAAAAAGAAGAAGAATAATCCCTCATTTCCTCCTGCTTTATTTATATAAATGTACAAATCAGTAACCCCCTTCTAACAGCAAAACACAAAGCTTTAATAAAATAAATAATAAAATAAAACAACACAGCATAGCATCGAACGTCATCGTATGGATGAAAGACTTCCCACTTCAAAATGCCCCACATTGTATCAGGTCTTTAACATTTTCCATTGCAGTAACTCGACACACGCTTTTCTTGATCTGCATAATTCTTGATTTGGATCTGCATAATTCTTTATTTGAATCACGATATGGTATCTGGTTCTGTACTTATTATTTATTTTTGGCCTTGTTTGCTAATTAATTTACACATTTATAGTTTTTGTAGATTTATGGAAAAAGAACTTTGCCTTGCTGGTATTAGTAGTTTTATGATATCTTAGCTGTTTTTCCCCAACTTCATATTTGTCATAGGCTACTTTTTTTTATCTTATGCGAGTTTCTTTCCTTTACAAAGTTTGCAAATCTAAGTCTTCTTGGTATGACAGGATGGTGAATGACATCATTAGACCCTAGGAAGCACTAATGCCAATATAGAACATACGTAAGATATGATACAATGGAAAATATTGAAAATTTTGGATATGGTAGGGCAATTTTTTAATCAGTATTTTAGTTAATTTTGGATTAAGAAATAAATAAAAATCTACAAAATGTTTAAAAACACATACAGGCAATTTTGATCAATAATACAAAATATATAAGCACGCTCATACCCTATAATTATATTTATAGTATAATTAAAAAAATCTTAAAATCTATCAGCAGTTGTGTATAATTCAACAACAACAACAATAATAAAAAAATTGAATCCACAGAGTGACAGTTTACTGGTGTAACAAGAGGAGGTAGGTACTAAAAGACTGGGTGCTGGCTTCTCTGCTGTATATGCAGTGGTGTGAACCTCGAATTGGATAATGCCGTGTAGTGGTGGAACAAACAAGCTACATTTGAGATGATTTGTGTCTGAGTTGGAAACTGGCATCCAGGGATCTTGGAGTAGCTGTGCTTCATAGATTATAGTCGTAGTTCCATCTAACTGTTGGCTTGTTTGTGCCAATTAATGATATTCCTAAGACTCTTCCTAAGGCTCTATTGTAACTATAAATGGATCAAGGGTTGTTTTGTGTCTTGATTTATACTTGGATAAGACATGATGATTTGTATCATATAGCTGGCAGCTTTCCTTTCCGTGAATAAGAACTAAAGGAATGCAATAAACAGCTTGGGATTTTATTATCAAACCATAAAAAATCTTTTTGATAAGTAAAATGAAAAACTTGAATATAATGTAAACAAGAAAAACCTAGAAAAGATGGAAAAGGCGGGGGGGATACATTTGGTAACAACTTACATGAGTGCAGGAAAAGAACAAGGCGATATTTTGGTAGCCTTGAAAGAGAATTGTTACAATTGTTGAAATCAGATCAATTTATGTTTTCTATCAATGGATTTGATATGGGGCAGTTCTGTTTATGCTTCCTTGCTGAAAGTTATGTCATTTCATTTTTTTTTTCTTTTACAATTCCCTTGCAATGCATTACGTAGATACTTTGTGCTTGGCTAACCTTTGTAATTTATGGGTCAGGTGGTTAATTGCTCAGACACCATTAAAGATGCCGTCATCATAGAAACTTCTGCCACAAAGTTTGTTCCAAATATTCGTTCTGGTAGCTATGCTGATATTGGGCCAAGGATATCCATGGATGATGAACACATTCAAATTGATGATCTATCTTCCTACATGGATTCCTTGTTCAGGGGCCATACGCCTAGTGCTTTTTATGCAGTATTTGATGGTCATGGAGGGCCTGATGCAGCTACTTATATTAAGAAAAATGCTATGAGATTATTTTTTGAAGATGCTGATTTGCCACAAACATCTGATATTGATGCCATCTACTTAAAAGAGTTGGAGAATTCTCATCGAAAAGCATTTTTATTAGCAGATCATGCCTTGGCCAATGAATGCAGTGTTAGCAATTCCTGTGGAACAACAGCATTGACTGCACTAATACTTGGAAGGCATTTACTGGTTGCAAATGCTGGTGACTGTCGAGCGGTACTCTGCCGGAAGGGACTAGCAGTTGAGATGTCTCAAGATCATAAGCCTTCTTATCTACCAGAACGAAAGCGAGTTGAGGAATTAGGCGGCAACATCAAGGATGGGTATCTCGATGATCTCAGTGTCACCCGAGCCCTTGGAGACTGGGGCTTGAAATCCCCGCCTGGTTCTGCATCACCTCTCATTGCCGAACCAGATGTTGAACGGGTTGTGTTAACAGCTGATGATGAGTTCTTGATTATAGGTTGTGATGGGATCTGGGATGTGATGTCTAGCCAGTATGCAGTCAGTTTTGTCCGCCGAGGATTGAGGAAGCATGATGATCCACAGCAGTGTGCCAGGGAACTGGTCATGGAAGCATTACGCTTAAATACAACCGATAATCTCACCGTGATTGTTATATGCTTATCTCGCCCTTCTCGTGAGTCCTGTCCTAGACGACAACGGTGGAGGCCTCGTTGTCTTTCTGAGGAGGCTCGACATCGATTGAAGAGCTTGCTAGAAGGGAACTGAATTTAAAGAATCCGTTGTATTTACCGGTAATTTAATGAGGAAGGATTTTTTCCCCAGTATTGGCTGTTTCAGATAGTTTAGAAGAAGCGGCAGCAATTTTGCCTGGGTTGAAAAAGAATTCGGGTTTTGTCCGAACCCATCAATTGGAAGCTGTGTTTGTCATTGCCAAACATTTTAAATTGGACTCGTTAGATGAGGGATACGTCTTCATAACAGGATCTATTATGCAAGAGATTCAGTTTCACAGTTCTAAGCAAATGGGACCCAAGTCAAATACAAACGCGATAAAAGTGTCATTGATTGTATATTTGTGATAGATGTATGTTCACAGTATGTTTGGGTCTCTCTCTCTCTCGATATATATATATATATATGTATATATATATGTGTGTGTGTGTTGGTTATTTCTCAATCATGATGCCTTGCTTGCATAGCAGCCTATGTGATATGTGGATAAAATGTAAGTGGGGCCATCAGTGTGGATTAAAACATGGCTAAAGTGAAGGTTTGCTTTTGGTGGCAAGAGGTTCGTCCATTTGGGATAACGTACTATATTTATTATTACCTTCCCAAGCTCACCACCGCATAGAATGAAACCTGGAATTGGATATGCGTCAAGCTCTTCATGTTTTTAGGGAAGCAAGCAATCGTAATCGTCCTCCTCCACCAAACATCCAGATGATGATGATGATAAGGTGTGTAAGGCTAACATTCTCTACCATTTCTATTCTATATTTATTTATGTTCTAAAATCTCTTAAATAAGAAGAAAATAAACTTATATTCTTTGAGAAAAAGGAAATGAGAAATTCCCAAAATACATTGCTCTTTCCATTGTATCTTAATTATTTGGTTAACACCGCAGATTTAAACATGTATTAAGCACACACAATTCCACCATTTCTGCATATCATGTATCGTGGTTACATGTTCCCCAATCCTCATGATCTCATCTATGGGATACTTATCAACGCTTCAGATTCTTCTCTTCTGTACCATTTTTTTTCAGTCAACGACCCAGATGGAAAGCCATTTTTGCACGATTCTCATTCTGTGTAAAGTCAACAATGGCAAGCGACAGCTGAACATTAGTATGAACTAATTATCATTTCCTTAACAGCTTTTCATATATTTATGCAAATAAGGAACAAGACTTATTACACGGACCATAAATATAATACATACATGCAAATATATTATCAATATGCAAAGATAAAAAGTAAAATAATATTTTTATTTTTATTCATTTGACACATAAAAAAGACTTACGTTTAAATACTAATTAGTTACAAGTGTGCAACAAACAATACTATTGTAATATTACATCAATCATAAAACCTTTATAAAAGTACTAATATTTTCTATTAGTATACGAAAGACTTGTACAAGGCTAAAGGCTTGTAATATAAAACTTATACTTAGCATTATTTTTTATACAATAGATTTCTATCTCAAAGAGTATTATATATTAATTTATAATTTATAATTTATAATTTATACAAATTCTAAATATACAATTCTTGCATAAATCTTTTATTAAAAAAAAAGATCCTACTATAATAAAAATTTTCAAGATTTTTTTTTTTCCAAAATTTGCGCTAAACTTGCATATTTAAAATTTCAGAAATGATACACTTATAACTAAAATTATAAAAAAATTAAATATAATGTGAATATTAATAAAATTATATATTATATTTAATGGTTAAGAATATTAAAAAATTCTGAAAATAAAATGATTAAAAAAAAGATCTAATAACACTTCCCACTATAAATTATAAAAAAGTTGTAAAACGTATTGAATGAGTATCATCACTTTTAAAATTTAGCATTACTTTTTTATATTTTATAGTGAACTAATAAAGCATTAACAGTGTTTAATATATTTTATATTTGTTTGTACGTATATCAGTTGTCCACAACTTAAGGTGCACCAGATAAAGATCATGCGGAGTGGTATTTATTTTGACAAAACTGAGTTTTGGAAAAAGGGAAAAATAAATAAAAGAAGAAGAAGCTTAAGAATTACTAATTTCATTTAAGAAAAAAACCGATAAATATATTAATAATTCGTCGTCCTACAGGCGCCGTAGCCAGCCAGAGCCTTTGTATTTGGAAGACCCAACAAAGCAAAAGCAGAGCAGACCATACCATTTTGCACCAAACCCACACCACCTGGCTTCCTGACCGAAAGCTCTCCGAGAGAGAGAGAGAGAGAGAGTAAAAGGAGGAGAAGATGGCTCTGGCAAGCTTTGCGAGACGGAGGGCATACTTGCTCTCGAGGAACCTCTCGAATTCCACCTCCGATGTGTTCAAGTATTCCCACTCCCTCACTGCCTTCTCCCGAGGATTCGCGTCCTCTGGATCTGATGATAACGACGTCGTCGTTATCGGAGGTGGCCCTGGTGGCTACGTCGCCGCCATCAAAGCCGCCCAGCTTGGCCTCAAGACCACCTGTATTGAGAAGCGTGGGACTCTCGGCGGTACCTGCCTCAACGTCGGCTGCATCCCATCCAAGGCAGGGTTTGTCTTGCTTATTTTCTTTTCTTTTTTATGTTTTACAATCCTTTCCTTTTGTAATCTCTTTTAACTGCTTCTTTCCCCTCCTCCTTCCCTTTTACTTTTTCAATTTTATGTATAACGTTTCTGTTGTTCGGTGGGATTTAGTGTTTCTGAGAACCTGTGGCATCAATATATCTATGCAACCTGATAACAATAAAGAGAAGTATTTTAAAATATAGTGTAATCGCATCAACTGTAATTACTTAAAAAGAAATTAGATAAACCATAAATTATCCTACATTTCTTCGTGCCCTTGTTTTAGTGGATTCACTAAATGAAATAGGATATGATGCTTTTGGAAATAGTATCTAAATAATATTGATTTACGATTGGAGTGGTTGGGCATTGAAAGTGCTGCAATTTGTAAGCCCCAAAAAACTCCAAAAGGAGGTTCTTCGTGGCTTGGGAGGGGCTGTTTTTATATGGTGTAACTTCCTTCACATATTAAACAAGTCGTTCTCACTTCCGTTTTCAAGTCCTCTGTTGGTTTTCCAAAAATGGATAACCTACCTGTGCAATCAAGTCCACTATTCAATTAAGTTTACTAAGCGTGCTGTTGAGTGGTAGATATTGTGTTGGACACTCTTACATTTGCAAGTGTCTACTATAGTGAGAGAGTTTGATGTCAGAACTTTGCTCAAATAAGGTGTTCCCACAAGATTCATGTTGGTCTAGTTGAATTAATCACACTACTAATTTGTTCCCTGGAAATCGGATTGCTAAGGTTGCTTATTGTACAGTAGGCAGGTCTCTATTCATATTATCTAGATTACTTATTGCCCAGTAAGGTTTCTTTTTACCTATAAAAAGAACTTATTGCCCAGTAGGGAGTTCTTTCTTCATACCTTCCGGGTAAATAAAACCTTTCTTTATTCATCTTCCTATTTTATTTTCTTCTTTTCAGGCTCTTCTGCATTCCTCCCACATGTATCATGAAGCCACGCATGCATTTGCCAACCATGGAGTGAAGTTTTCTTCTGTTGAGGTTGATTTACCTGCCATGATGGCCCAGAAAGATAAAGCTGTAGCTAATCTTACTCGAGGTATTGAAGGCTTGTTCAAGAAGAACAAGGTGAACTATGTCAAAGGTTATGGAAAGTTCATTTCCCCCTCTGAAGTTTCTGTGGATACCCCTGATGGTGGTACCACCATCGTTAAAGGCAAGAATATCATAGTAGCTACTGGTTCTGATGTCAAATCTTTACCTGGCATCACCATTGATGAGAAGAGAATTGTATCATCAACAGGTGCTTTAGCTTTGTCTGAAATCCCAAAGAAACTTGTGGTCATTGGAGCAGGCTACATCGGCCTAGAGATGGGTTCAGTCTGGGGCCGTATTGGCTCAGAGATAACTGTTGTTGAGTTTGCCCCAGAGATTGTCCCAACCATGGATGGGGAAATTCGTAAGCAATTTCAGCGTTCCCTTGAGAAGCAAGGGATGAAATTCATGCTCAAGACTAAGGTGGTAGGAGTTGATACTTCTGAAAATGGTGTGAAGCTGACCCTTGAACCAGCTGCAGGTGGTGACCAAACCACACTTGAAGCAGATGTTGTTCTTGTCTCTGCTGGCAGAACTCCATTCACAGCTGGACTTGGACTGGACAAAATAGGTGTGGAAACAGATAAGATTGGACGGATTTTAGTCAATGAAAGATTTACTTCAAATGTGCCAGGTGTTTTTGCAATTGGTGATGTAATTCCTGGACCAATGTTAGCCCACAAGGCAGAAGAAGATGGGGTTGCTTGTGTAGAGTTTATAGCTGGTAAGGTAGGTCATGTGGATTATGACAAGGTCCCTGGGGTTGTCTACACTCACCCTGAAGTTGCTTCTGTTGGAAAGACTGAGGAGCAGGTGAAGGCACTTGGTGTTGAATACCGTGTTGGGAAGTTCCCTTTCATGGCAAATAGCAGGGCCAAAGCAATTGATGATGCAGAGGGGTTGGTCAAGATACTGGCTGAAAAGGAGACTGACAAGATATTGGGAGTCCATATTATGGCACCCAATGCAGGTGAGCTCATTCATGAGGCAGCGATAGCCTTACAGTATGATGCATCAAGTGAGGATATAGCGCGTGTTTGCCATGCTCATCCAACAATGAGTGAGGCATTGAAGGAAGCTGCCATGGCCACTTATGACAAGCCCATTCACATTTAGAAAAATGTTTATTGTTTTTCTTTTATTTTATTTTTTGTTTCAGAGATTTTGGAATGACTGTGAAGACTTTCCAATTTCTGAATCTTCTGCTCGTGGAAGTAGATGAAGTCTCTGAAATAGAAATGTGCTGCTATTTCTCATTGTTACCATGACAGAATAATTTTGTGTTTTAATAACAACATGAGAGGGGTTTGTTGATCCAGTTGGTTTCATAAGAATTTATGACTGCGTTTACTGCAGGCTTGTTGGATGCGACTTTATTTTGTCTAGTTGTTGTATTCGTATATAAATGCACACATTGATGTTTCTGTAAATTATCCTTCTTTTTCATAGGTGCACGCCCGGACAACTTGCCTGGAATTTCCTCTTTTCTTATTCATTCAATAAACAGATAAATATTATAATCAAAGTACTAATTATTTTTATATAATGGGAATTTTTTCGATTATGTGCCTTTTATCCCTTCGGTAAATGTTTTACTTAAAATTTTTCTGTATCTCCACCCACAGGCTCTTATCCATCCATCAATCCATTCTGTCAAAATGTGAAAAAATGTGGGAGATGGGGAGTCCTATTTTATACCGACTAAATTCCCACTTCTTACTCTGTTCTGTCAAAAAATAAAAAGAAAATGATAATCGAGTCTTGTTTCTACATTTTACCTCATTCTTTTGGTAGGAAGCTTTTCAGTTTTCATATAACAATTAACATGATGCTTGTAAGTGGTCTGTCTCTCTCTGCTCTCTAACCTCTAGGTCCGTAGAATATGGCTTCTTGAAAACCAGTTCTCCTATTATCAATATAGTTTTCTTAAATTTTTATACAAAAATATAATAAATAATTTAATTTTTTCAAATTTTAAAATAATAATTATATTAAAAAATAATATTTTATTTAACTTTTAACATATATATTTTTAAAATATTTCATTTTATCTCATTATCCAAACAAAGAATGAACGATGGTTCCATGTGTCCCATAATTTTATTGCAATCTACGCCTTCGAGCCCTCAAAAATACCGATTTACCCCGTTGCATTTTTAATCACTATTGAACAAAAGTCGCAGCGGAATGGAAAATGGTAAAATCAAAATCAGAGTTGTATTCTAACACCGGAGAAAAAGCAAAGAAAAAAAATAAAGAATTCTGAGGGGTTAGAGCATTCACAACTCATTAGTTAAAATTTAACTTAAAATATCACTTTTATAAATTTTAACTAGTTACTTTTTATTACATCAAATAATAGACTCAACAAATCAAAAGATATTTTATTAAAATATTAATTTTTAACTTTTTATTTATTTTAATTCTAATTAGAATACTCACAACCCACTAGTTATCTAATTTATTTAATCAAAATTTGACTAAAAAACATAAAAACAAGCTTTAATAGACTCAACAAAGTTTAAATAAATTTAACTCTCTTTTCTCACTCTCTAAATATGGAGAGCAATGAGAGAAAAAGTTAAATTTATTTTAATTTTATTGAATCTATTGAAGTATGCTTTTGATGCTTTTTAACTAAAATTTGACTAAACAAGTCATTTAGTTAGTGAATTGTGAATGCTCTTAGGCGAAGGAAACGGGACTTCGGTCTCTGTTTCATGAAGTGGCACTGTCCAATGTCATAAAAACAAAGAGACCTACAATCCACCAACTAAAACTAAAATAGGAGGACAAATCTAAATATATTTTTTTAAGTACTAATAAGAGGAAAAATATACTTTTCTGATATACGATAAAGCCTATTCAGTTCTCAGAAAGATCATGTAACAGGAAATCCCCATTCCTGTTAGGGTATCTAAAACCTACACACTTTGCCCAAATGCATCACATCTCCACCAACAATGTTAGAGGCTTTCTTTCCTCTTCAACAATATTAGAGGCCTTCTTTCCTCATTAAACAAGGCTGCCATGAAAATTATCAGGCCATCAGCAACTCCCCCCGCAAAAGAAAACTCATCTTTGTAATCTCTATAGTGAAATTGCACAAACTCATAAAGAGGGGAGAAACTCGAGAATAATTTAGTCATAGGTCCTCTCGCATATCTGGCTTCCTCCTGGCCTGCAAAGCTAGCCGTGCATCTCTCTCCCGCTCAAACTCCCGGTAATCTGTTCGCTGCAAAAATGACACTTTTTCCAAATACTGGTTTGAGCTCTTTTTGTAAGCATCCAACTCATCTTCCAAGCCTTTGTTTTCTTCTTTGAACTCCCCCCAATCCTGTTTTGTCTTGTCAAGCACACTGAGCTTTTGTTTCTTCTTGATTTGTTCAAGCACTGCATCAACAGCAGAAGGTGCAGGACCTTTGGCTTTTTCAGAAGCTTCCTTTGAATCAGCATCAACAAGCTTTTTAACTTCAATTTCTTGACCAGCAAAGTCCCGAACCTCAGTGATCTATAGAAGGAGATAAATGTGTAAGCATATACCTAACGATTCACCATAAACAAAATGCGGGTATTCACTAACGTAACCACCAAAACCCATGGAAGAATCTCCCATACTTTCCAGCAATCTATGCCCATGAAAATTGATCTAATCGCACAGGCAATCTTGAGATAATTTCCAGTATTTCAAGCTAATTAGTAGAAGGCCAGAACTGATAGTAATGTGTTTTTAACCACCTGCTAATTATTTGAACAAAACTACTTACAAAAAAAAAATTATTTAAACAAAACTGGTTCTTAAAGAAATTAGGAACTAGACAATGAAGCAAAAGTCCACCTTAATATTATCAACACAAGCCATGCCCAATAGTAGCGACAGTGATTTCACAACTATGAAGCCAATAGGAAATACCAGAACAAGAACAAACATCGGAGTAGGCCAGTTAAAAAGAAGGTATAATCAAAGAAGTGCTTACCTCAACTTTCCCCCAACCAGCTGCAATAGCTGTAGCATCCTTAACAGCTGAAAGAGCAGCAGCAGCAGCAAGCCTCTTGGCCTCATCACTCGTGCTGTCCTGCAGGACACTAGGCTCCTTATGTGGTAAAGCTTGTCCAAGGGATCCTGTTCTTGGTGCCAGTCCAAGATATGCCATCCAATTCTATGAAACAAAAACCAAGCAAAAAGAAATAAGCAGATGACATCTTGGCAGCCAAATTTTGGTTAGAAATTTCACTTTTATAAATTTTGACTAGCCACTTTTTACTATACCAAATAATAAACTCAACAAATCAATAGATATTTTATTAAAATATTAATTTTCAACTTTTCATTTATTTAATTCCAATTATAATTTGAATATTGATTTATTATTATAAAATACACATTAATTTTCTAACATTCAAATTATTCCTCACGGATAAAATTTTTTAATGGTCATATTTTTTGTGAAATTATGTTGAACTAGAGTGATGTTTTGTGAAAGTCCAGCCGAACGCAAAAACGAAAACAAAAATGAAAAGCAAAAGTATAGCGCGGGAGAGTAAACAAGCAAGAATGATGAATATTTTAGTCCCAAAAAATAATTTGGCTAGCACTCACCCGCTGACTATATTTGTTGAGCCAAGAGAGAGTTATTTTGGCTAACCACTTGTTGAGGCTATTGCAACCCTGTTTTAATTTCTCCTAGCTATTATTTGACTAAATAATGGATTTGTTAAGTCCATCGACTCCATTGTGAATGTTCTAAGGGTATCTTTACCCTTCCATGATTGAAAATATGCTCTACGACAGTTCCATTAGAGAGCATAATGATACTATTATAACTATTTTATAACTCATTTATAACCAACCTATGTGATAGTGCCACTGCATTAAAAATGCAAAGTTTTTTTTTTTTTTGAATTTCAAATTTATCATAACTACCCTCCAATTAAAAGCGAGTTATAAGAAGAGTTGTATATCATTACTCTTAAAAGAATAAAATCCTCACCTTGGATGAATTCTTTGTTTTCTTACTCTCAGATGAACTAAGCTTGTTTGGAGAACTTTTGAGTGACTTAGTAGGTACGCCTTTATTCATCTGTTCCCACATAGCATCTACCCGAGCTTTAATTTCTAGCATTATGAAATGAATACATTGCTTTGTTAAGAATAGCCCTTCACTTCCTGAAGAACACAAAATCATAAATACCCACCATTTTCTTCAGGTTTTGTCTCGGATTTCGAAGTGGGATCAGTTGCTTTTGCAGATTCATTTGATACACCATCCTTTTCATTTAGAGTATCTGAAAAGCAAACTACAATTGGTTATGAAAGGAAACAAATAACACCCATAATGTGCACGATTGGGCTCCTGAATTAATTATTTGGATCATAAATCTCCTATGCAATGAAGATTTTGGATAAAAGTGAAATATTCCATTTCCTTTCTAAACATCCAAGATGACAGCAGGTCTAGCAAGGACAAGTACTCATTAGAAATTATTAATACAAATATATCTAGCCGCTCTTGTATATGTCCTGTGTACCCAGGTTATTATTCCCTATCATCAACAAAGTTTTGTTTACCAATCATAAAGATAAAACTATATTTATTTCATTTTATCATATTGCCATTCTTCGGAGGTTTGGATTTAACCAACCGTAGACTTGTGGCTTGTGGCTGTTCAATTAACCACTTTGTAGAGGAACAAAATGGCTAGAGACTAGAGTGTTCCAATATCTGTAGTTCCAAAGAATTACAATTGACAGTTAAGATTAATGGTAAGCAGATTCCAATTAGTGCATAAGCAGATTTCAATTAATGTATAAACATTCAAGAAAGCAAACAATCTAGGTTAAGACAATCACACTCCAATAGAACCTGAGAGAGAGAGAGAGAGAGAGAGAGAGAGAGAGATGATGAATTGATTGCCTGCACTAAATAGAAAAGTAACTAAGTTTCATTCCACTCTTAAACGCCCTAATCTAATTTCTGTACTAAATTTTCCGAGAAAACCATTAATCTTTCACAATACAGTAAAATAACTAACATATAATGAGCTACAGACACAAGAACGCAAACCCTGTAACAAGGATTCGAAAGGAGTCGTAAAACAAACTTCTCATTAAGTAAAATCGTCCAATGAACTGGTATCATGCAAAAGAAGTTGCAAACTTGACTTACTTTTGCCCAAAAGGAATGCCAAATGAAATATTCTACAATCTTATTCCGAAGCCATTGCAATTAATTCTTTTCAATATTTTAACATTGGGTTAATATCGAGTTAAGGCGCAACTCTACAGCTGAAGCAACTTTGGCTACCAAAAGATACAGGAAGATTAAAAAATAATAATAATAATAATAATAATCTTGAAGGCAACTCAAAATAAGTGCAATCACGAAAAGAAACCGAGTCTGAGTTGAGTCGCTAAAAGATTAAACCGTTTAGCTTAAAATCGTTATGAACGCGATGTATGCATTTTACACCGGAAAAAGGATCTCCTAATATTCCAGGAAAACATACAGAGACCGAAAAATAATTATTGCGTCGGGAGTTTCATAACGAGATATTAAAATCCAAAAAGGAAAATATAAACTAGAAGAATAAAAAATTTAAAAGAACAGGGTACCTGTTCCTGAGGTGTGGGATCCGATCGTTGTAGCCATTAAAGGGAGAGTTCATGGAATGGAAGCAATGTCGCTGCTGATTTAGGGGATTTTGTTCTTACTCGTCGGATCAGAGTCCGTGATGGGCCATTCCGGGTCGGAGTGATCTGGGCTTTACTCAGCTAGGTAAAGGTTAATTGTGGTCCGAGCCCAGCTTGGGCCCTCGTATAAGTCTAGTCAAAGCGAAATTATAACTATTTAATAAGAGAAGTTCTTCTTATCATTTTCAAACTATATATAATTTTTTGTTTTTTATTTTTATTTTTTCTCTTATCAAATGTGTGATATATAGTTGACGAGTAAAAAATAAATCAGTTATGAAAAATAAAACTAAAGAAATTAAAAATAATAAAAATAAGTAATGTGTAGTGTGTGAAAATGATGAGTAGTAAAACTCATTTAATAAAATGAATAGTAAAACTCATTTAATAGTTATAATCTTAAAATATTCTATTTCAAGATTATAACTATTCAAAAAATGTATTTTTCATCTAAGATTATAACCCTAGTTTTTTTTTTTTTTTAACTATTATAAAGTCTTAGACCTAAGTGGTTGGCTATAGTGGATTCAAGTCCCTTTAAGAAGCGTAATGCTACATACAACCGTAGAGTGTGCAAGTACCACGTAATTGAGAGTGAAGCTTATTATTAAAAAATAATAATTATATGTGAATCTCATATTTACTTATTTTTTAAAAATAATTTCATGGTATTTGAGCACTCTACAACTGCAAATATCATTTTTACTTTAAGAATGTCGTCAATGATACTATATAATCATCTTCTTGCATAGTATATTGCAAGAAATATGTTTGATCTACAAAAATTTCTACAAAATAAAACTTACAAAATGATATGGCATGATGTGATATATCATATAGTAAAGCTTCTTTTGCTATTAAGTAGATTTTATGTATCATATCAAACCAAGTTATTTTGTAAGAACCGTTTATAAAATCATCACTTTTCATAATGCAATCAAATAAAAGAAAATGGATTAAGTTACACTTAAGGCTAGTTTGAATATTAAGAATATTTAAGAATATCTATAAAATACCAGTAAAATAATTTGAGTTAAGAATTTTTTGCTTTTAGTTGAGAAAAATGCATAGGGAAAATAATGAATAAACTATTAAAAAATTAAAAAAATATTTTAATTGTTGAATCCAATGTTTCAAGTTTCATATCTACTTATAGATTTTGATGATAACAAATAAATTCAAGTCTCAAACTCAAATTATCGACAATAGAGCGAAGCGCACATCAAGCATAAAAAAACAAGTCTACAAATGAATCTCATATATTATTTTTGTACATCTCTTGATAAAATTTGAAATTGGATTAAGGCTCAAAAATTAATCTTTTCTCATAAAGCATTAAATTACATTTTTTTATGCATGACATAAGTATGATATATGCATGACATCATTAAAAGTTTTAAATTGAAAATTATATTTTGCATGTGTATGACATATGCAATGATCTCATTAAAAAATTTATTTTCAAAAATTATATTTTACATATGCATGACATATGCAATGACTTCATTCATAAATTTGAATTTTGAAAATTGAATGACATATGTAATAACTTCATCAAAATTTGAATTTTGAATTTGGAAGATGATTGAGTGTGATCCATTTGCCTATAAATAGCTCACTTGAGTTTTGCAAAATCACAACAACAAGAGCTTGCATATCTATTGCTAAGTTTTGCATCATTCTTTCAAAGCTCTCATGCTCTCTTTTCTAAAGTTTTGAACCTTAATTCTTGTTATTTTTTAGAGAGATATAGGTTGCGCTATATTATTTCTATCTCACTCATTGAGGAGTGTACTCTGATAGTCTACCCACTATCAACTCTTGTATCAGTAAAATAGTGCGTATAACCCTTGTGTGTGTATAAGGTGTTCTACACAGGGAATAATTAAATCACCAAGTGTGAAATGATTGGAAGTGTAGAGGGTGTTCTGCACCGATTTTTTTGAACGGTGTTGCTCAAATGTGTAATAGGTTTATTTCCACCTAAAGGAGATTGAATAGTGAATTTGGGATCCTCAAGGGGTAGCTTGAGGCAAGTGGGGCTGAACCTTGTAAAAATACTAAATTTGCTTCTTCTTACCCTACTCTTTACAATTCTTGCTGCTTTATATTCTGTTTATATTTTATATCGTATATTTAGTTTACAATTGTTAATTTTTTATATAACTCAATTTATCCCCCTCTTGTATTAGTCATTTGGGCAACAATTGGTATCAGAGTAAGGGCTCTGTTATAATATTAACTATCTGTTGAGTTAAGATCATATGGCTAACATTGTAGCTACTTTCGCTGAAGGTCAATCCAGTAGTCGACCTCCGCTATTTTGTGGAGATAATAATACTTTCTGGAAAGCTGAAATGAAAATATTTCTTCAGTCTCAAGGTCAAGAAATCTAGAAATGTATTGTAAATGGGCCTTATATTCCAACAAAAACTATTAATGGAGTAAATGTCAAAAAGGAAGATGAAGAGTTTGATCGCGAAGACGATAGACTTTATACTGTGAATGTAATGGCTATGAATTTTCTATATAATGCTCTCAATGGTAATGAATTTAATAGAATAATGACTTGCATGACAGCAAAGGAAATTTGGGATAACTTGGAAGTAACCTATGAAGGAACTTCGCAAGTCAAAGAATCAAAAATTCATATTCTTACGCATATATGAAATGTTCAAAATGAATGATGATGAATCTATCTCTTCTATGTACACTCATTTTACTAATATTATAAATAGTTTGACATCTCTTAGTAAAATTTATTCCAGCTTGGAGATAGTAAAGAAAATTTTCAACTCCTTGCCAAAACGTTGGGAATCAAAAGTAACGGCGATTCTTGAAGATAGAGATCTTAAAAAACTCAAAGTAAATGAACTCATTGGGTCACTTATTACCCATGGGTATACATTGAAAAGAGGAGGAGAAGAAGGAAAGTAAAAGAAGAGCTTGTCACTCAAAGTCGTTCCTCATGAAAGTGAAAGCGATGAAAATGAAGAAAGCGATGACGAAGAGATTGCAATGATTAAAAGAAAATTTAAGAGATTCTTGAAAAATAAAACTCATCCAAGGAATCCTTTCAAAAAGTCTTCTAACAAAAATACAGGTAAAAATGATTCATTAATTTGTTATAAATGTAAAAAGCCAGGACATATTAAGGTAGATTATCCCTTGCTAAAGAAAGATCGATACAAAGGCAATAAAGCAATGAAAGTTACATGGGATGATGATTCAAGTAGTTCAGACAGCGACGCAAGCAATGAATAATCTACAAATTTTTGTCTTATGGCTAAAAATGATCTTGAGGTAACAAATTTCGAAAATATTGAAAATCCTTCTTATGAAAAATTATAAAATGTTTTGGAAGAGGTATATGAAGAATTTGAAAAATTATGTATCAAGTATACCGCATTGAAAAAGAAATTTTCTTCTTTAACAAATGAAATTACTGTTTTAAGAAAAGAAAATACAATTTCAAAAGATAAAAATGATGAACTGAAAAAGAAAGTAACTGATTTAGAAAAAATTATTGAAAACTTTACTAATGGAAAAAGAAATTTTGAAAAACTTCTTGGTAGTCAAAGATGTATTTTTAATGAGGTAGGATTGGGATACATGCCAAAAGAAAAACTCAAACCTTATAAAAGTTTTTTGATAAACCTACTAAATCAAAGTCAGATTTTCAAAATTCTTTTCCTAAAAATAAATTTGTCAAAGAAAGATATCATTACAATCATTCAAAATCTTCAAATTTATCACATGTTATTTGTAATTTTTGTAATAGAAATGGTCATAACTATCATACTTGTCCTATTAGAAGAAAACATACAATAATTATTAGAGCTATATGGGTACCAAAAAATCTTGTTTATTTTAATACTAATAAATAAATGACCCAAAGAATATGGGTACCAAGAAAAATTATTTTAATTATTTTTGTAGATATGCATGAAATCTTTCATAGGTAAAATCAAATGGTTTTTAGACAGCGGATGCTCAAGACATATGACAGGAGACAAAACTAAATTCATTAACTTCACTGCTAAAGAAGAAGGACACGTAACATTTGAAAACAATTCAAAAAGGAAGATTGTGGAAATAGGTAAAGTTGGTAATAAGTTTTCTCTCATAATTGAAGATGTTCTACTTGTTGAAGGACTAAAACATAATCTTTTGAGTATAAGTCAATTATGTGATAAAAGATTTACAGTTCCTTTAAAAAAGGATAAGTGCATTATTTTTAATAATTATGACTGCAATGTTTGTTTTATTGTTCTTAGAAACAATAATATTTATACAATCGAATTTGAAGAAATTGTCTCACAAGATGCTATTTGTTTATCAGCTCAACATGAAAATAGTTGGTTATGGCATAAAAGGTTAGGTCATGCAAACATGAAACTTATTTCCAAACTTTCAAAAAATGATCTTGTGAGAGGTTTGCCAAAAGTAAACTTTTTTAAAGACAAAATCTGTGATGCATGCTAGTTTGGTAAACAAACAAAAACTTTTTTCAAAATCAAGAAACAAATTTTCACTACTAGACCTTTGCAGCTAATACATATGGACATTTTTAGACCAAATAGGGTTGCAAATCTGGGAGGAGAATATTATGTATTTGTTATTGTTGATGATTTCTCTAAATATACTTGGGTCATCTTTCTCGCTCATAAAGATGAGGTACATAATGTCTTTACTAAGTTATGCAAGAGAATTCAAAATGAAAAGGGCTATACTATCTCAAACATCCGAAGTGATAGGGGAAAATAGTTTGTTAATAAAGATATTGAATCTTTTTGTGATGAAAATAGTTTTGTACATGATTTTTCTGCTCCTTGAATTCCTCAACAAAATGGGGTAGTAGAGAGGAAAAATAGACCTCTTCAAGAAATGGCAAGAACAATACTTAATGAGAATAATTTACCTAGTTATTTTTGGACTGAAATGGTAAGTACTGCATATTATGTTATAAATAGAGTTATGTTAAAGTCTAAATTAGATAAAAAATTTTATAAGCTTTGGAATGAGAAGAAGCCCAACATTAGTTACTTTCATGTATTTGGATGCAAATGTTTTATTCTTAATGATAGGGATAATTTAGGAAAGTTTAATGTAAAATCTGATGAATGTATCTTTCTTGGGTATGCTACAAATAGTAAAGCTTATAGAGTATTCAATAAAAGGGTTTTGACTGTACAAGAATCTATGCATGTAGTATTTGATGAATCTAACCCTCTTCTCTCCAAGAAATCTATTGATGAAGAAACAGAAGGTACAAATAGAACAAATAGTCTCAATCTCAACAAAGAGAATACAATGAAAGAAATCCAAAATGGAGACATAAGGAAATATCATCAAGACTTAGTACAAGATGCAACCAAACAGTGGAAACATGTGAAAGATCATTCAGTGGAACAAATTCTAGGAGAACCTTCACGAGGTGTAAATACTCGATCATCTCTTAGAAATATTTGTAATCACATTGCTTTTCTATCTCAAACTGAACCCAAAAATATTGATGAAACATTTATTGATGAATCATGGATTCTAGTTATGCAAGAAGAGCTAAATTAATTTGAAAGAAATGATGTTTGGACACTTGTTCCTAGACCCAAAAATCATGCTGTTATTAGAACAAAATGGGTTTTTAGAAATAAGAAAAATGAGTCTGGAATCATCACTAGAAACAAGGCTCGACTTGTAGTCCAAGGTTTCAATCAAGAGAAAGGAATCGGTTATGATGAAATGTATGCACCTGTCGCAAGATTAGAAACTATTCAAATGTTACTTGCATATGCATGTTATAAAAATTTCAAACTTTTTCAAATGGATGTTAAAAGTGATTTTTTAAATGATTTTATAAATGAAGAGGTATATGTTGAGCAACCTCCAGATTTTGAAAATCATATTTCTCCTAATCATGTTTTCAAGCTCACAAAAATTTTATATGGACTCAAACAAATTCCTAGAGCTTGGTATGAAAGGTTTAGTGGTTTCTTGATTGAAAAAGGTTTTTCAATAGGAAAGATCGATACAGCTCTTTTCATCAAATATGAACAAAATGATATTTTTCTAGTTCAAATTTATGATGATGATATAATATTTGGTGCTACTAATGAAAATATGTGCCAAGATTTTGTTAAGATCATGCATGAAGAATTTGAAATGAGCATGGTGGGAGAACTTAATTTCTTTCTTAGATTGCAAATCAAGCAAGCAAAAAGTGGAACGTTCATTAATCAGTCAAATATATCAAATAGTTACTCAAAAAGTTCGAAATGGAAGGTGCGAAGGTAATTGGAACACCAATGAGTCCAACCACCAAAATTGATAAAGATGAAAGCGGTAAGTCAGTTGACTCAAACGTATATCGAAGTATGATTGGTAGTTTATTATATTTGACAGCTAGTAGACCTGATATTATATTCAGTGTATGTTTATGTGCACGTTTTCAATCATCTCCAAAGCAATCTCATTTGATTGCAGTCAAACATATTTTTAGATATCTTGCCGGTACCATTAACCTAAGATTATGGTATCTTAAACATACTTACTTCGATCTTATTAGTTATTCAGATCTGGATTATGCTGGTTGCAAAGTTGATCGAAAAAGTACTAGTGGAACATATCATTTCTTAGGTCATGCACTTGTTTCATGGTTTAGTAAAAAACAAAATTCTGTTGCATTATCTACTGCTGAGGCAGAGTATGTTGCTGCAGATAGTTGTTGTGCTCAAATTTTTATATGAAGCAACAACTTGAGGATTTTCAACTTATGTACAATCGTATTCCATTTAAATGTGATAATACTAGTGCTATAAATCTTTCAAAAAATCCAATATAATATTCTAGGATCAAACATATTGAAATTAGATATCATTTTCTTAGAGATCATGTGCAGAAATGTGATATTGTACTAGAATTCACAAGTACACACGATCAATTGGCAAACATTTTTACAAAACCCCTACCAGAAGATAGACTATGCATGATTAGAAGAGAAATAGGAATGATGCATGCCATGACTATCTGCTAGATACTTTTATTCTATTATTTCAAATGACCTATAGAAACTTGAGACGTTTAACCTCATCATTCAAATGAACTTGCTCCTCATAAATCATCATGTCATCATTGTCTAAAGGATTAGGCAATCGAAATGAAGAGCGAAATGAAGAGGCAAGTAAGGATTTTAAATCCTTATTCTATTATTTTAACTCTACTATTTTTTTGTTTGACTCATAAACAAGTCGTTGAAGTACAGACACCGTTTCGCTAAACTTCTCAATTTCGCAAGTTTTGGACTGCAACCGAGCGGAAAAAGCAACAATGGAAGATGAGTATCGAGTTTCGAGACCTACAAGCTCATAAATGGCATCATGATCTGATTTATTAGCCAAATCAGTCTCTTGTTGCTTCATAGCACCTACAACAGATGCAGAAATAGTTTAAAGTGAAGAATACCTCATATCTTGATCATGAGAAGTACTGAAGGAAAATTGATGAGCCATTGAAATTTTGTACAGTGAGAATGAAGATGAACTACATAGATGAGAAGAAGATTTGACGCGAATTAGATAAAACTAAGGATTGCTTTTATAAAGATAGAAATAAGTACAAGACAAACTGTCATCTCTTCAAATCTTACTTAGTCAAGCTTACAAGATATGTCGGATGCATATTGTCAAAAGTTACCGAGTTAAGCCAGTGAAATTAATTACAATTGTCCCTATTTTTCTCGTGAAACGCTGCCATTTTCTGCTGATGTTGATTCTGTGCTTGAACTCTCACTCGTTCCGATTCCTCTATTCAAAATTTCAGAACACCAGCTAATTCTGTCAAATCTTTATTTTCTTACTTTAACCTATTATTCTTTCTACCTTTATTTGCAAGCTTTTGATGTAGAACAGATATTTGATTGTTAAGTTGATCAACCTCATTTGCCATCGCTAGTAATTTTCGAGACATAGTCTTAACAGAAGCAGCATATTGAGTACTGAGAGTTCTTGATGCTGCAACAACTTCAGAATCAGTCATACCAGAAAAATACATCTCTGCTTCTATCATGGTATTGACAGTATCAGGAGATAAAATGACTGGCTGAGACGGTTCTTGGTTCAAATCCGAAAGATTACCAGAAGAAATTTTCTCCGCCATTCTGTCGTTTTGGATAAACAGATACTTGATCAATGAGCAATGTGAGATTTTTCTTGTGAGTATTCGATGGGTAAAAAGGGTCTTTTAAACAGCAACTCGAAAGCTTTCAAATCTTTATAAAATCTCATTGGTCAACAACATCAAGCAGATTTGAATCTCCTTCCCTACTGAATTGCTAGAGCTAGGCCTCCAGCCTTTGCAGTTTTTGTCGGACACGGGAGTTAGGCATTAACTTTTGCAATCTTTGTTGAACACGGGTGGCTTTGATTATTCAACACTCTACAGTTTCTACTAAACGCATTATTTTATTTGGTTATTAGTTATTACGAAAAGAAATCTTATTAAAGCCAATTACAGTTCCTTTTTAATGATGTCAAAAGAGAGAGAAGTCTTATATTGGGGGAGCTTAAGTATTACTGCAGGTCGCAGATTTCTACTAAGTATTTGTCATCATCAAAAATGGGGAGATTGTTGAATTCAAGGTTTCAAGTTTCGTATCTACGTGTAGATTTTGATGATAACAAATAAATTCAAGTCTCAAATTCAAATTATCGGCAATGGAGCGAAGCGCATATCAAGTATAAAAGAACAAGTCTACAAATGAAGCTCATAGATTATGTTTGTACATCTTTTAATAAAATTCGAAATTAGATTAAGGTTCAAAAATTAATATTTTCTTATAAAACATTAAATTGCATTTTTTTATGCATGACATAAACATGATATATGCATGACATTATTAAAAGCTTTAAATTGGAAAATTATATTTTGCATGTGCATGACATATACAATGATCTCATTAAAAAATTTATTTTCAAAAATCATATTTTACATGTGCATGACATATGCAATGACTTCATTCAAAATTTGAATTTTGAAAATTGAATGACATATGCAATGACTTCATCAAAATTTGAATTTTGAATTTGGAAGATGATTGAGTGTGATCCATTTGCCTATAAATAGCTCACTTGAGTTTTGCAAAATCACAACAACAAGAGCTTGCACATCTATTGCTAAGTTTTGCATCATTCTTTCAAAGCTCTCATTCTCTCTTTTCTAAAATTTTGAGTCTTAATTCTTGTTATTTTTTAGAGAGATATAGATTGCTCTATATTGTTTCTATCTCACTCATTGAGGAGTGTACTCTGATAGTCTACCCACTATCAACTCTTGTATCAGTAAGAGGGTGCGTATAACCCTTATGTGTGTAGAAGGTGTTCTACACAGGGAATAGTTGAATAACCAAGTGTGAGGTGATTGGAAGTGTAGAGGGTGTTCTGCATGAATTTTTTGGACCGATGTTGCTTAAAAGTGTAATAGGTTTCTATCTCCACCTAAAGGAGATTGAATAGTAAATTTGGGATCCTCAATGGGTAGCTTGAGGTAAGGACGTAGGCAGTGGGGCTGAACCTCGTAAAAATACTGAGTTTGCTTCTTTTTACCTCACTCTTTACAATTCTTGCTGCTTTATATTCTGTTTATATTTTATATCGTATATTTGGTTTACGATTGTTAATTTTTTATATAATCCAATTTACCCCCCTTCTTGTATTAGTCATTTGGGCAGCATTAATATTATTTTTATTTTGAAAATTGGAAGGGTTTGTGTTGTCTTTTATGTTTTGTTTAGAAGTTTAGAAAAATTATAATGATCGAATAATTATGAGACAAAAAAGTTGAAGAATTAAAATTGAAAAATATTTTATATTTAAGTGATATTTGAAAATAAAATATTTGAGAGTATTTGAGAACAGTAGTCTTCCCAAATGGGCCTTAAAACTACAAATTATGACCTCTTTTTCAAAAATCTGTGCCTCAACTACAAAATACTTCAATATGCATCCTCCATTTCCTATCTTTACCTTTTGTTATGCTCAATTCTGCCAAAGAGGAACAATAAGAAACCAGATTACATGGTGCTGAACCATATCAAAAACTTTTTTCATGGGCAAAGGAGAATATTGCACGTGTGGCAACGCTCTTACCTTGGTTTTTATTTTTTTAAGTCTATTTGTAAAATGTTGTATTCGTCCTAAATTTAATTGTTGTCAATCACACTTCTTGATTAACACATTTTAAGTAACTGTCCATTTACATATAGACAATGAAAACCACTTAAAATATACAATATCAACAAATGTGACTGAAAATGACAAATTATGGAAAAGCTTCTTTGGATGCATATCAAAGTTCTTTCCGTGAGCATGGCCTAACGTAGGACTTTTGTTGCTTGCTGAGAGATTGCACATTGCAGTGACTCCAAAATATCTTTTTATAAAAAGTATATACGGGACTTGCCAATCCTCATTTTAGCCTGAATTGGTTGGTGGGAGGATAATGAACCCTCCTACCATCTATTTGCTATTCTATAGTGTATTTAAAATTTTTATTTTTTATCATTATATTTTAAATATTTTTTTAACATCCTTAATTATTAAGAAAAAATTTTAAAAAATATATACAATTTTACTAATAATCAGTTACCTTTAAGTAAAATAAAAAATAAAAAAATAAATTGATAAAATATAAAAAGAGTAGTAAATAAGTAGTAGGAGGATAGTAACCCTATTATTATCCATTATCAAAACAGAGTAGACCTCTCGCAGATGTTGCAATCCAAGATTCTTAACACTTGTGATTCCTTCAAAAAAAAAAAAAAAAAAACAACACTTGTGATTCTTTAACAGTTTTGATTCTCCTGTAAAAAAAAAAAACATTTGTGGTTCTTAACACTTTTGATTCTCCTGTAAAAAAAAAAACATTTGTGGTTCCTTCAATCTTAATACCCAAGCATGAGCTTCGTCAACCATATATTATTTGTGGGCAATGACTGAATTTCAAAAGCTGGATGGGCATTCAATCACATTGGCGAAACATTTTCAGCCTTTACAGGCTTCTCAATAGACAAATGATTGGGCTCAAAACAAAGTTCAGGTATCTACAAAGAGCAGAGATTTATATTTTATTTCAAACAGTATCAATCACCATGTCATAACTAAAATACAGCACAGAAGAGTTCATCAACATCAATTTCGCATTGCATGTGAGTTCTTCAAATATCATCAATCCATGAGATGGACCTGATTTTACACCTTATGCATAACAAAGCTTGACTGAAAAGGCAGCATAAAAGGATAAAGGATGAATTGCCTTTTCGATTCAGATTTGAACGGTTGTGGGTTTGTAGTCGATTACAAGGACTTTATCCAACATGGGAAGGAATAAGTTTGCAAATTCAACATGGGCAGGATGAGCTATATACTCAGCAATACCTTCTGTACTCTCGAAAGTAGACTCAAAAACATGAGTGAAGCCTTGATGCAGGCTTTCAATGCTCACATCCCCGCCCCTGTTAGATTAACAAAAAAAAGAGGGACAAATTCAGGACTTCCCTATCGATCGATTGACGATTCTTGACAGATTATATGCAGTGATCCAGGAAATGCGCTAGCCATTCCAGAATGACTAATCAATTTAAAACGAGGAGATATTTCACCTTATAATCTACTCATTATGTTCATATTCTCAATGTGGGACTGGGATATCTCAAGACTCGAATAGAAAGCAGGGTTCAAAAGCTCTATGTGCCACCATTAATAAGCCCTAATCCCCTTCCCACATCAAATTGCGTTCTTCGTATAGTCTGGGACCATAAAATCCAGAAAAATATTTCGCTCGAAACGATAAAAGAGTTATCCTAGTAAGATTATGTAACACATTATATAATGGGGTCAAATCTCTTATCCAACTCCCATCTAACTTTTAATTGAAAAAAAAAAAAAAAACCTCAAAAACTCAAGTAGAGAACAAACATGGGATCCAGATTCAAACCAGAAGAAATGAAGAAAACTGTATTTTTTTCCCCTGAAGTAGTTGGAATGTTACATCTGAAAGAACATTGAGAGAGTAAATTTACCAGTGGAAGGACTTCATGGGTTCGACGAGATTGACGAGGTTGGCATAACCCTTGATGAGTTCATCGATCTTGTCCTGTGGTGTTCCATCTTTGAACCTCGCTAATAGAACGTGTTTCACCAATCCTTCCGCTTCACCCATCTCTCAGACCGACTCTCTCCGGATCCGCACTTTTCTCCTCTTGGAAATTAATTATAAAGAATTTAAAAGAGCCGGTTTGCACTCATCTGATTGTAAACTTCTGCCAGCGCTTCTGGTGACGATGCGAGATTGTGGGAGGAGCATTTATTGGAAAATGGAAATAAAGTGTTTATATACAAATAATTTTATAAAATTTAATAAAATTTATTATATTATTATATTATATAAATATTTTTATTATAAAAAACTTAATAAATAAAATAAAAGCATATCAATTATAGTATTATTTTTAGGTAATTCGTTTATAAATAAAACAATTCATATTAGAAGAAGAATAGTGCGGCAGTGCAACTATGCCCTTCTATTTGTTGGTGTTTTTTAGTATAAATTATAAATTTTTTATTTTTTATTTCAAATATTTTTTAACTATATTTAAATATTTTTAAAAATTAAAATTAAAAATTAAAAAATATCAACATATTAATAATTACTTTTTTAATTAATAAAAAATTAAATATATAAACTGTCAAAATAAAAATATCCTACTAATATTATTCTTATATTCGAGTGTACGACCGAATTGACAAAAATCCCCATGTACAGTGATGGACCAATAGCGTTGGGGCTTGGTGGGCTCAGCCCTTTTGATTGTGGTGCCATTTCTTATATTTTCAAGTTAAGCTCGAGTCGGGCCATGGCCTATTTAAGGTTGCTAGATTTGTTGAATTTTCCTTATTTTACAATCTTATTAAAATGGCCTCTCGCCCATTAGTAAATGAGAAGAGTAACAATATATGTAGTGGAAGGAGGATCGTACAGAAAGTTGATCAAAATCTTATTTTATTTCAATTTCATCTTCTTTCTCTCTTCTCTTTTGGTGCTTTACTTGAAGTGAGCGATTTTCATGTATTTTTCTTCAAATAATTTGAGACATCATGCATCCATTTTTTTTCCAAATTTATTTTTTAATCATTTTTGCTTCAGAGAATTTAAGTTTTCTGAGAAAAATTAACTCTTTATTGATTAGATGTAGACCAATAGGGTTGCGCAACGAGAAATTCTGGCAAACAGTCGGGCTTATTTTTCTCAAATAGCAACCCACCAATAATAAATAGACACTCATGAATTCTACCATAATAATCTTATAATACATTTCATTCGAATGAAAAATCCATTTCCATTTCTTCCCTCCTGGAAAACCCACTCTCGTTGTTGACCCATTTCCATTAATCTCTCTCTCTCTCTCAATCATTTTTGTTCTTCAAGAGATTTCATCTTCTTCAAGAGTCCAACTCACTGCCAGCCATCGCTTGGCTCCCCTGCTTCTTATTCTTCAACAAGAAAGAATCGACTCCAAAATCGCGTTGGCTAGGGTGTTAGAAACCATCGTGAATGACGCCGAATCAAAACTCCTGATCGTTGAGAAGGATAGAAGATTGTTACAGAGCAGCCAAACTTAAAACTTTCCTTTGTTGGATTTAATTTTTTGCATTTCAAAATAATCCATGAGAAAGAAAAAGGGCTTTCCTTTGTTGGATTTATTTTTTTGTATTTCTAAATAATCCATGAGAAAGAAAAATGACTTTTTATTTTATTAATTTAGTTTTGTGCTCTATTTTTTAAAAGGTATTTTGCATAAAAATGCAAGTTTTTTGATGAGTATTGAGATTTTGAGCTCAACGATGGTTATAATGCACGGGATGGAGATGAAAGAATGATGGGCCTTTTGCAATGTCGAGTTGGATGAAAGATTTGAAGAAGATAAACACTGTAGGTTTTTTCCCTTAGAAATCGAAGAAGATGAATAGTGCAGTTTTTTTTTCTTTTGAAATCAAAGTTGGGACTTCGTTATTTAAGAGAAATTACTAGTGATTTGGTACACTCTTACCTATGTCATATTTGTTGTAATGGATGACGTGTTAACGTATCATTGGCAGGCTGTTATTATGTGAAAATTAGATCGATCGGTCTGCAGCATTTCCCTTGTGCAATTCCTCAATAACTCTGACTCTGGCCTACTGCCCACTTCGACTCCAATTCCAATGAAATTGAAAAGTCAGAGTTCGAAATTAGAGTTACTGTTAAAAAATTGTTGGAGTCAAAACCTACATAGGCTTTAAACTCCAAACTTTGACCATTTAAAACAAAATTGCAAAACGATGTCATTTTGCTTCTAATAAATCCATAGTGAATATACCATAACGTACATGAAATGACGCCGTTCTTTGAAGTGGAACAACATTGTTTAAGCCTACAACGGGATCTAAAATCACCCATCCTTCTTCTCCCCCCCTCACTTTCCCTTCCCTCGAATCACTTCTCTCTTCTCTCTATTTCTCTTTTGCCACAGACATTGTCTTGCCACCTACCTAACTCCACTGTAAAAAGTGTTCTTTGCCATGACGCCCTTCTCTTCCTAATGTACTCTCTGTCCTAATTAAATGTAGTTTTATTTCTTCATTTAAATGGATGCTAATTATGACTGTCTTAAGGTTTGAGAATTTGATTATTTTTAATTTTTTAGGGTTGGAAGATTTTGGGAAAGTTTAGGATTTTAGTTATTCAATGCGTGGATTGTTGTTTCATTTTACTTATTTGTGTTTTTTATGGTGAACTTCTGTGTTGATTTGTATTCAGCAAAGTTGTTGGTTGCATATTGAATTTATTACATTTTACTTGTTTTGTGTTTTTTATGATGACTTTATGTTGGTGACTACATGTACGCAGTACTATTAGCTCCCAATCTCAGTGGGGCACTAAGAGTTTTGAAATTTTTGGTTCTATGTCTCTAGAAATTGTGCATTCTTTTGCCTTTTCTCCTATAATTAATCTCATTTCTAGGATGTCATCATAGACAACTCTATCTCCGCCTTTTTTAACTTAAATAAATCTGTGCAAATTTGCAATAAGCAAACTGGGCAGAGTTAGGTTGTAGTACTTTTTTTTAGTTGTATGCATGGAAGGCTTCTAGATAGAGATATGTTGATATATTTTTGTTGGTTTGATTGATATTTTTTGTAGGATTTTAATTTATCTACTTTTGTGTAGCTTTGCTTGATATGTTTTGTAAGTTTGGTTGACACTATTTACCTTTTTTAGTTCTGTGCAAATTGAGTGAAGTTGGATTGAGATATATTATATATATATATATATATAGGTTTTGACCTATTTGTAGATTTCTAGAATAGTAGATTTGTAGATGTGTTGATTTTCACTAAGGCCTCGTTTGGATTCGGAAGTGGGTTGAGCTTATCTCAATTCACTTCCATTTCATCATTATATTTTTATAATTTTTTATACAAAACACAAATTCCTATACACATTTTTCAAATCCCAACACACCTTTTTCAAATCTCAAAATAATAATAATATTAAAAAATAAACTAAATTCATCTCAACTCATCTCATCTCCGAATCCAAACAGGGCCTAAATTGGTGAATTGGCTTGTTATATCCCATTGTCTTGCTAAGTTGCCAACTTGTTGTTTGTGACATTGTATTTTTAAATGAATATAGATAGAGATGTTACACTTACTTTGAATGATTGTACTAATGTGAATGCTTCAGTGCCTACACCACCGACAACGACATCCACTCTTAGACCTATATCTGTAACTACTTCTTGTGCTAGTAGTTGAATATCTGAAGTTCACGAACCTAACGGATTAGAAGAAGTGAAGTGTGGTGACGGTTGACCATCACGACCTATAAGATAAGGTCATGGACGTTCACCAAAATTAAGGATGATTATGACAACTTGTAAGCAGTGTCACCATTGTAGGGATTGTTTTGGTTGTCACTTTAAAAAGCAAGGGATGAAAGTTTTGATAGTATATTTTAGTGATTGTGCTATAGCATAAGATACACAAGAGGTTGATGGCCAAATATCAAAGGAATCTAAGTTATGAAATAATGACCGCAACAGATGATACAAGCAGTAAAAAACTGTCAATCTCTCATTAGAGTGAAAAGAGAGTGAGGAAGTTGCTTGTAGCTTTGATCATAGCGGATGAGATGTCTTTTCTCTTCATTAAGGAAAAAGGATTTCTTTAATTTTGTAACTAATCTTGAGACTGGATTTTCCTTTCCTTCATGATAGATGGTCATAAGAGATTGTTTGAAGATGCATGCAATTGAGAAGGCCCGCATGAATGATATATTTATTAGCACTGAGCAAAGAGTTTCTTTTACAACTGATACGTAGACGTCCATTCAAAACCTGAGTTATATGTGTATCACAATCCATCTCATTGACAATGAGTGGACATTGCATAAGTGAATCTTGGGGTTTAAACGGATTCAAGATCACAAATTTTCATCTATTTAAAAGAAGTTGGATGATTGTATGACTGATTGAGGAATTGAAAATTTTCTTACCATCAAAATTGATAATGTTAGTGCCAATGACAGTGTAATTGATTGGTGGAAGCGAAATTGTATAGTGAAAGAAGATACAATTTGTGACAAGGAATTTATACATATTTGATGCTTTGCTTACATTATCAATCTCATAGTTAATAAGAGTCTAAGGGAAGTTGATAAGTAAATTATCAAGATCTACAATATTTTCAAGAATTTGAAATCCCCCCCAAAGACTTGACAAGTTTTAGTTTATAGTCGAACAACTAAAAATTTTATGTAGTAGTATCTTGACTTTGGACATTTCCACCAAATAGAACTCAACATACACGATATTGGATGTAATAAAAAAGTATAGAGATGCCTTTGCGTGAATGGAGGTCTGTATCATACTTTGTTGGAGGACATAGCGAAGGAGAGGGGCTCAGACTGTCAGACACTATTCCCATATCTGGTAATTTTATATTGTATTGTGAACATGTATTTTGAGGAGTTTTTGGGACTTTATGACCATTTGCAACAGAGTTGTTGAAAGTAGTGTTGGGCTGATGAATGCTATGACTATGAGGATGAAATCCAAATATGATAAATATTGGGAATGTTAAGAAAATAAGCTGGTTATTATTTTTTGTTGCGATTCTTGATTCTCGATATTGAAAAGGTTGGTTAGTTTATTAGAATGTTGAAGCATGATATTGAAGTTTTATATTACCCTTACAAGTAGTGGTCAATCTTCAAGCACAAGTGGGAGCTCTTTAAGACCAATAGACTTAACTTCTTCCTTAGATGCTACATATGCTCGAAGCTTAACAGTTTTGATGTGAATGTATCATCAAATCTGGGTATCAAAAAATATTATGTAGTGTAAATTTGAGTTTGAACGATATCTTATAAAGGATAAACTCCTAGTGTTACATTTCATATCTCAACTTGTTGGAAGATTAATTCTACCAAGTTTTCAATCATTTCCCGAGTACCTTGGGATGTGTTGAACCTTCATATCATTATAGTTGCCTATGAGTCGACATTTAGCATCAGAGGTAGTATGTTGAATCCTTATCGAAATTCATTGACTTTCAAAACTCTGGACGCCCCTATTTGCACATAGAATTGGCTATGGTTAATGTCTATTGGACTGTATTGTATTGATGATGCTGAGAGCTTTATGCTTGAGTTGAGTAAATCTAGGCATTTAGCCTTAATATTTAAATGACTAGTTAGATATTTTTCTTACTTTACTTTTTTTAATTATAATTTTTTATCATTTTGTAGAATTCTCTTTGAACCCCCGCATACTTGTAGAGGATTGAGATAGTGACATTATGGGAGGGAGTCTAGTAGATCATTCATGAATGATATTATGTTAGCTTTACTTTTAGTATTATGCTTTAGTAAGTAGTATGATATCTAATTTTGTTTAATTTTTATAACAATGTAGGATACTTGGAGTTGGATAGTTGATAACTTGGTGCCTAGTGGGAAGTTGGAACTATGCTTTCGGATGCATATGTAGTTTGGATTGTTAATTTTCAATGTTGTTTAATTTAATTATAAACTCGATTCAACTCATTTTGAACTCGTCATAATATTCATAATATTTCTATATAGATATATATACACCCTTACATATATTTTTCATTTCTTACCAATATTATTTTATTGTATATATTTTATGGGTTATATTTATTAATTTTGATATTTTATATAAGTAATATATTTTGTTACTTTATGTTATTATGTATAAGTAACATATTTTGTTATATACTTTATAATAATAATGTATTAAGTTTACAAAAGAATTATTAAGTCAAGTATTTATAAAAAATAAACAATTCTAATTTTAATTCAAATTGATTGGGAGAAATAACCTCATTTGTGCTTCAGCCAAAAAAAAAAAAAAAAAATTGTGTATCAGATTAAATCGAGCTCGAGTCGAGCTACTCGAGCTCGTATCAACTCAAGTATTTTTGATACTTGAGTTCGAGTCAACTTCGATAAGATTATATGTTAAACAAGTCAAGTTCGATCAGAAATTTATAAAATTTTTCGAGCTCGAATCGAGTTCGAGCAGTGAAATATGCTAAACGAGCTTTTGACCCCCTATTCAAATTCGACTCGATTTGGATCATTTGCAGCCCTATCAAGACTATAATCCAAAATCATCTTACTTATAGCATGCGAATTTTTAAGATTTCAAAAGGCATTCTCAGATCCATCAACAACAAATGCAAGACTTTTAGCGGGGACATAAAGAACAACATTCTAAAATGCAATGGGTAAGCTAGAAGGGGCCGAAAAATCAAAAGGAATGAGGCCTTGGCTTTAGAGAATTTGAGGACTTCAACTTAGCATTCCTTGCTAAGCAAAGGTGGAGATTACTTCAAAACCCTTCTTCTTTGGCCACATGAGTGCTTAAAGCTAAGTACTATGCATGCATAGACTTCACTACTGCTAAACTGAAAAGAGGAGCCTCCTTTGTATGACAAAGTATCATAGCAGCAAGGTCCCTTTTGCTTGAGGGTTTTTTCTGGAGAATAGGGAATGGAGAGAGTGTGAGGATTTGGCTAGATAAATGGATTCCATCTCCTAGCTCCTTTAGAATCCGATCCTCCCCAAAAATTCTAAACCCTTATGCTAAAGTTTATGCTCTTATTGATCAAGACACTCTTCAATGGAACTCTCATTTTCTCAACTCTGTGTTTACTACTGAAGAAGCATCAAGTATTGCCAAACTCCCAATTAGCTCTTGTAGAAGTTTAGACCAATTGACCTGGAAATGCACAGGCAATGACAGGTTTTCAGTGAGATCAACTTATCACCTTTAAGGAACCCTGATTGTAGGCAAAACAAGGCAAGCTTTAGTACCAACTCTTCCTCTTGTAGTTTGGAATAAGATTTGAAAGCTTAACTACTCAGTAAAGATGTTCCTATGGAGGGCAGCTAAGGATATCCTTCCCACTAAGGTCAACCTTCACAAGAGGAAGGTACTGAAGTAGCTTATATTGCTAAACATATATGGCAGAGGAGAAATAAGTGGGTTTTTGAATCTGTATTCATGCCTCCACAACAAGTCTCCACGCTAGTCAACTCAAGTATCTTAGACCTCCATTTGTCCAAGAAGCACCAGCAGAAGAAGACCCCCACCCGTTCCATTTTTCCACAATGGTCCAAACCTCCTCTTAGCTACTATAAAGCCAATTGGGATGCAGCCATTGATAAGATCCATTGCAGGATAGGCATTGGAGTGGTTATCAGAGACTGGTAGGGATAAGTTAATGCTACACTGAGAACCACTAGAGGATGACACCCTGATTCTTTACTGGGAGAGGCAGCAACTACCTTGAGAGCAATCTCCCCGTGCCTCGAGCTTGGTTTCTCCTCCAATATAATGTTTGAGGGAGACTCCATGCAGGTAGTCAAGGCCATCAGTGGGATTGAAACAAATTGGAGTTCTGTGGGCTTGCTTATCAATGACTCAAAGAAGCTTCTTGAGAAAATTCAAGTCTGGTCCATTGTTCATGTGCCTAGGATAGCTAATGCAGTAGCACAATGTCCATCTAAGAGTGTACTTGATATTTCTGAAGAGGGCATCCTTGTAGAGGAATATCCTCATTGCATTCACTCCCTTTTATAGTTGAGTAATGAATTATCAATTTTCTCTTTTTAAAAATAAATAATAATAAAAGAAAATAATGCAACAAATAATATTTTTATTTTTAAAAAAGAACATAGCGACGGCCTCTTCAATGTAGTTATTCCCCATGGGCCATGCAATTTTTTTCATTAGGAAAATGTTAGTTTTTTTATTTTGTCCTTTAAATTTGATTTTTCCCAAAATGTTTAAACAAGTTATTACTAGTATATTTTTACATATACGAGCTTATAATCCACACATTGCACAAACTGTTATTTATGCTGGATTTTATAAATTTAAATAGTTCATTATACATAATTATTACCACAATTATTAAAAAGATGTATATCAAATATATATAAAATGGAAGATGCATATATAAAATAGTTCACTTTATCAATAAATATTTCATGGTCAATTTACAATATTAAAAATATTGTACACCTTCGTCAGCATATCCCAAGGTACACCTTTTTGGTTTTTTTTTTTTTTTTAAGTAAGAATCTTTCTAGTTTTTTTAGTCTTTACTTTGTTTTGGTCATTGAGAAACACAATGGAAAATGAACGACACCGTATCATCACGCCATTGCAATGACAAAGAAAGATGGATCTGCAACGTAAAATTTGAGACTTTAAAGAAAATCATAAAAAGAACATGATAGATCACAAAGACAGGGAACTTTTGGATTTGTTATGGAGTTGCATACAATTCACTTTCTCTCCCTTGTTTTCTTCTTGCTTCACTCATGCCTCGCTGCAGTGCTACTGGTTCATTGTTTTTACTGCCCCCTTCACATACGACACATGCACCCATTTGCTTGAACTCAGTGCTACTAAGTTGAGCAAGTTAGGGTCGTCGGGCCGACCCTAACTTGCTCAATTCATCAACATTATAAGAAAATTGCTTACTTGTGACTAATTATTTCTTACAAAATGACTATTTCCAATCAAAATGAGTCACAAATAATTTTTTGGTCGCAAATGATTGGTCACAAAAATTCGATTTTCTTGTAGTGCGAGATGCAAAAAGGAGAAGAACTTGATACAGAACACGTCGGGAGGAGAGAGAAGCATAAAAGAGATAAAAAGGGTGAAAATAGAGAAGAAAATCAAGAGAAAGGAGAAGAAGTCAAAGCATTACGTGTGAAGCGAGGGGACCAAAGTGCTTACGTGTGAAGGTATAAACAAACTTACCGCATTTTAGAGGTTGGATGCCAAGTTGGCTATTAAAACTTGGCTTTTATATATAGCAACAGTTTTTTTAAGATATTTAAAAGGAAAAAAATATAACTACATTAGAGACAATACTCCTAACTATTCATGCTAGACGGCAAATTAAATAGCAGAATAGCATGATCCATTGCATTAATATCCCATTCAGAGAGAAGACGATTAAGTAGTACTTTTGAAAAATAAAAGAATGAGATGTGAAATATATCTAATACAATGTCTATCAAATAGAAATTAAAGGGTATGTGTTTGTGCGCCTTATCTTGCTCAGTAACCCCACTTTGGCACCTTCCTTCAATTTGAGCTAAAGCCCCACAAAACTTATTTGTAGTAAGTTGGATGATTACCCATCTATTTTGAAGAGAGATCCAAGTACATTCGCAAGATGTGGTTTTTTTGTTTTCCACATAATATTCATGTATTCGAACCCAAAATGCATGTTTAGATTGATCAACCATGTTGATTTGGTCCAAACTAGTGTTAAGCCAAGCTAATACTAATAAGTTGTCTTATACTGGAGTAAAGTTTCCACATCTAGATTTAGTTTTTCTAGTAGTTGGGGGTGTCAGGTTGGGTGGAGTAACTTGGTACTCTAAGTTGTCCAAAGATGTCAGGAGATGGTCATCGAAGCTTTCTTCTACCCTATGTAAGAGGGTAATGAAGGAATGAACTCCATAGAAGTTATGAATCCATCCTTCAAAGGAAATATATGCATCAGAATATATAAACATTTCAATCAATAAACTTTTCAGGAAATATATGCATCAGAATATATAAACATTTCAATCAATAAACTTTTCAGGAAATATATGCATCAGAATATATGCAGGAAATCTATCAACTTTTTAATACATCAAGTCAAGACACGCAAAAAATATATACTTTTTCTCCAATCTTTTCTCATCGATTTTGTTCTCTTTCCTCGTAATGATGGGAATTGTAAAAAACGGAAGATATCTTGTTCTCTTAGCTAATATATTTGTTTCCTAACCAAGACCAAATCTGATAAAATAAATGGTTGTAGGAACAGAGCATGTTCCTAGCTACTACACTCATAACAATGAATTTATTGGGCTGTATAATTTTGACAGACTCACTTACAAGCACTTTAATTTTAAGATGTTTAAAGTTACCTCTTTTTTTTAGGTTTTTTTTTTTTTATTTACTTGAGGTATCATTTTTAAGTTATGAACATGGGGATTTGCTGTTGTAAAGTTTGCAGGAAGCAGAAGTTCTTGGCCTCGGACCACAACCTATGGTCCAACCTATTTAGGGAAAGATGGGGAGGAGATAGTGTTGTGTTCTATGCCCTTATAGATTCAAAATAATGGACAGAAGTGTATGAGGTTCAAGATTGTTGTCATTGGGTTGCAGACACAGAAACCCTAAACCTCATTTAGGCGATTTCAGACCAACATCTACTTGATTTCTCGATTTCAAACAAATACAAGAAAGTGCATAACCTTAAACCCCAAAAAATTAAATGAGCAAGGCTTCTTTGAAGCCCAAAAATGCACTTCGATTTTTCCAAGATGGCACGATGGAGTCGAGAGAGAGGGGGAGCGATGGAGTCGATGTGTAAGATCATACTTGCGAAGGCAATTTGAAGATGGCGCGAAGCAACGACTTGCACGAGAAATAAATTCTTGAGGGGCTGAATGCAAATAGCAAAAGTACTCAACCAGAAGAAGAACTCGGGAATGCCACCAAAAATAAAAAATAAAAAAATATTAGAAGGTAAACCATATCCTGCTACATGTAGCGGGATTACGGCTCAAGCATACAAAATCTCTTTATTTTATCACGTTTATTGGAGTTTTTGGGCCGTTTTATCTATATTTTAAATTAAAGGGTGAAATAGCTAGTCTGTCGGGATTGCTCTAAAAGTTATTAGTCTAAAATTCTTTTATTTATTATAATTTTTTTTACTACTTTATAACTTGCTCTCATATATATAAGGGCTTGCTCAATAGGTTAGGTCAATGCTTAAGACTAAAATTTTGATTGAGTTTTTTTTTTTTTAAACTTTAATAAATTTATTTTAATTTTAATTTTTACATTAGAATTTTATTCAAAAATAATTTCTATCATTTGCCAAGTAAATTATTACGTAAGATTAATAATGACATATATAATATCTTTTGATATTTTTGATATTCTCTTATTTAGTTAATTAATATTTTTAATTGGATATTTTTTTAAAAATAAATTATACTACTTTTTTTGGAGGGCCTTCTTCCATTAAAGAGTGCCCTTAGGCAATTGTCTAAGTCATCTAATGAAATAGCCAACGCTTATATATATGATTTATCTAACGTACTTAGGGTATAGCTTGTTTGATATGAAGCTCAGTTTTAGCTTGTTTGATATGAAGCTCAGTTTTCTTACTTTTTTAATTTAACGCCCCAAATAATTAAGGGATAGTGGTTGATTGAAAATTAAGCTTACAAAGTATATACGCTTTGTAAATATTAATAATATATTATTTTTAATAATTTTATTATTTTAAAATTTAACAAAATTGAATTATTTATTATATTTTATATGAAAATTTATAAAATTTATAATAATAAAATAAAATATTGAGATAGGTTGATCAGAGTCCATCTCAATTAGGGTTGTAAAAACATCGAACCAGACCGGTAAATTGGACCGGACTGACTGGACCAGTCCAATTTTTTTATGGACCGAAAATTTTCGGTCCAGTCCAAGGGGAGAACATTTCTCTCCCTGGATCGGACCAAATGCATATATATTATATAAATTTTAATATTAATATTAATATAGATTAAGAGTGGTAGTATAATATATTAACATATAAAAATATAAATTATGTAATACTTTTATAATAGTTGTATAAAAGTATAAATTATAATATATTTATATAGAGTATTAGTAATAATTTATAAGTAATAAGTATATTATTATTATTTAATATATCATTACTAATTTATCACTCACTACAAGAAAGTTTGGTTATTACCGCGCTTTCCCTACTGCCACAATAAAATCTGCCGGTATAAATGACTGATAGCGGCACTTTTATTTTTGCCACACGCTAATAGTGCAAAGGAAGGCCTCCTGCACGATTATTGGTGTTTGGTCACCTATTGCATCGCTAGATATGGTTTATTACGGCGCTATTAGCGCCATTACAAATGTTTTTATATTGAGGCTATTTTTTCATCGCTAGTTGAGATTTATTACGGTGCATTTTAAGTGTCCGTCGCAATACGTCTCGAATACTTTTTGACATTTTGTCCCTTCCCCACGATAGTGTTCCTAACCTATTCTGTTTCCCGTGCTTCGCACTTTGAAACCCTATCAGAAAACATTTTCCATCCCTTTTTCCATTCTCACAAACACGAGTTATTGCATTTTCGCATAAAATCTCTGCCCCTGGTTGGTGGGAATTTTGTAGGCTACAACGTACGGCAAAGCTTTGGCTATTTCTACAAGCCACCTTCTCTTTTGCAGGCTAATTCAACGGTAATTTGGGAATTTCGTTTTCACTTTTCACTATATCTATTAGGGTTAAGCACTTTGTTTTGGGACTTTATTGCTATTATCTTAACTAGAATCAATTAATTCTCTTAACTAATATCAACTGCTTTAACCTGTTTACTTTCAGGCCAGGCAACAGTTAGATCAACCCCTCCATTGACGATGGAAGGCAGAGGATGATTAGCTAACCTGCCCCAATTTTTGCAACTGCATGCGTTTATAATTGATTTCAAGTGCCAATCCACGCCTAAACGTTGTATGTATATTCTTGTTAAGTTGGGAAATTGGTTCGTCTGGGTATTTTAAAATATGATTATCTTATTTCCTATTTAGTCAAGTTTTCATTGCTTTTAATATCCCAACATGTGATGATCATTATTTGTCTACTCAAATTATAGTGTTTTATAGTGTGAGGTGTGAGGAACATTTTTATCCAACAATCAAATGTAAGATGGCTACTCATAACCTTAAAATAGGACAAGATGGCACAGGGGATATGTACATCGTATATCCACACACTTAATACTGAAGAAATAAACTGATTTCCTTTAGCTCCTAAGTTATTATATTTGGTATATAGATCACAGGAGCTCACTTTTTTAACTGCTGGGACTTAAATTTTTTCTTGACTTTTTACCTTTTTGTTTTGGCACTGTTCAATCTACTTTTATTGTGAATTTTTGACTAAGCAATTAATATGCCATGAAAAATTTATTACCATGTAAACGTTTAGCTGATGGGTTCAAAAGGGTTCGAGTTCCTCATTTTCTCAGTGCACAGGTAAAGTTGAAAATATTCATGCTTATGTTATAGATGTTGCAAGTTACTTTAGGTTCTATTTTTCTACTAATGTTTATTAATGTAATATTCATACTCAAATGGATTTGGGTTTTTTTTTTTTGGATAGGTAAGCCAACAAGTATTTTTCCAAGTATTTTTTTTTAGTAGTTCACTATTGATATATATATTTATATAATTGATCTCTTAGCCAGATATGCAAAATTTGTTTACTGAGATGTCACCTTATATATTTAGTGAGTACTATACACCTTAATGGGCTAGTGAAACCTTATATATTTCTGATGTTAATCTAAACTACTTTTTTTTTTCTTAACTTTTTTTTTTCTTAACAAATCTTGATTTATTATATCTTGACTACTTGATTCTAAACTATTAATAAATATCTTGATTTATTATAGAATGCTCACTTTACTATTTGCTTGCTTTCTATTTCTGATGCAAAATTAGTACAATAACTCCAATTCTTCATGGGCTAGTGAAAGCTGAATAATAAGGTAAAAATTACCTATCTTTATTTAGTTACATATGGGTTTTTTTTATTTATTCATTGGGTTGTGTCATTCTCTTCATTGTGCTATTTGTGTGTGGCTTGTAAATCAAAAGGATAAAACCTTAAGTAAGGTATGTAAGGTGGTTGGGTTTTTGTGCTCCTTTCAGACAAGCATATAATACATGTGAGTTTCGTCGTTAATGGACTTGCCGTATTTAAAAGGTCTTGTGCTATGAGTTTTGGTCATAGAAAAAAAAAGGCTATTAAAATTGGGGTGATAAATGAAATAAATTACCCCCCAGGATGGATGAACAGTGATCACATCCTATTGTAGCGAGAAAATGGTTCTATTACGGCGCATTGTGGGTCGCAATTTGAGAAATCCTGTAACAGAATTTATTTTTTTCCCCCGATCAGATGAGCCATTTCAGAATTTGCTTCCCACTCATGTTTTTATCTCTACCATTTTCCTTTACATTTTCCATCCCCACACAAGGCGCGCTGATGTTGATCGACTTGGCCGTGGCCTTTCATTCAAGACTAGATGATCGTGCTGCTTATTCCACATGAACTACGCCATCTTCTAGTTTCCTTCCATGGTAATGTGAAAGGATTTTCCTTGATTTCGGTTAGGGTTAAGCACTTTGTATGGGGATTTGCTTGCGATTCTCTTACTCACTTCTATAGTTTCTTCTTCGCGTCTATCAGACCCATTCCGATTCAAGACATAATACCCAATGATTCCACCATTGTCGATGGTCCAGTGATGTCGATTGGCGATCTTTAATCTGATCAACTCTGCTAGAAGGACAAATTGTAACTACTAATCCACAGGGAAACGCTATTAAGGAGATTATCGGTATGTTTGGAAATTGGTATTTCTATTATGTGCTCGCGTGATAAATGAATTTGTTCTTAAATTCTTAATCACCAATGATTTTGTTCTTTTAATTTGAGTATAGTGTCATCTGTTATTTTGTTCACCCTGTTTTCATGTTCGAATTTCATCATGTCAACTTCATGTTTTTGTCCTCTCTCTATGATCTTGAACTGGGTAAGTTTTCTTACTTTAGAAGTTTGCAGTTTATGTAATATCCCATACCAATTCTGTCTATTGGTGCAAAAATTGCACAGTGCCATTGTGTAAGATATTAATTATAGTGCTTAAACAAGAGACACTAATTTCTATCTGGTAGAAGATTCAATATTGTTTGGTATTATTGGTTTTAGGATGATAAGGAAAAATACCACTTTGGGCAGGAATTTGACTCTGTTTTCACAAATTGTTTTGGGTCATGTCAATTGAATCTGAACTTAACAGTTAAAGCATTTTCAATGTGATAGATTAAATTCTGACTTGGTTGTTTTTAGCTGTGTAAGTGGGACTTTGCACTCTGAAAAGTCTAATTTGAATCAAAGGACATCTGCTTTTTCATCAAAGGTAGAACAGACCCTTTAATCAAAAGTTAAATCAGTTTAGGATATTGGAGTGCATCCTAAAGATTTATTTTAGGTTGGCAGTAGTGAGATTGTCACTAGGCCCATTGTGTCAAATAACCTTTAAATAAACCACCCACATTTAGTTAGTTTGTGAATATAGACAAGTTCTCTAGTGTAGATAGTGGAATTTAGGTTGTAAACATACCCTTAAAACCTTTTTACATGTTTTTATAAGATGTTGTTACTTGAAGATCCAGTTTCTAGGGTTCATCAATTAGAAGTTTGCATTGCAGCCTTCAACCCAGTTTCGATAGAACAACAATTACATGTATGCATTGTTGCCTTAACGAGTATCGGATGAGGTTCCTTTTTGGTTTGCAAATTAGTGTAATTCCCTGATTATCAAAAAGATGTGTATTTCTAATGTGGAACTGTGCATATGTATATTATGCCTTTTATCAATTTATTCAATCAAATTGAAATACCAATTGAAAATTATGAAAAAAGATTTATTAATGGATGGTTATCTGACAAATTTGTCTCAAAATTGGCTTTGATATGCCCCATCAATTTGCTACATCTCTAGGGTTTCGTATTTTGTAATTGAGCTCACCCCAAATTTAATAATCTTTGGCTGGTAGTTTCATGCTGTGGAGACTAAAACAAATTGAAATGCCTTGAGATTTTGCTAGAAAAAACTTGTAGTAGGGTGTAACAATTTAAAGCCTCCATAAGCACAAGTCAAATTACCTAGGCTGGCACCATAATTTCCACCCATCATGCTTAATAATTTGACAGTTTGGAGAGACAAGTTTGCATGTTGCAGTTTGCATTACTTTTTATTTTATGATCTCATTTGATGTCTACTTGTACTTTATACTTTTCAAGCATTTTTTTTTTTTGCAGTGTGCTTCTGTCTTTCTCGGTGGAGGGTTGAAAATGATGAGGTTGCGCTTGTTCAAGCTAGAACGTGCTGATAAAGATCATATGCATTTTTTTTTTTTGTAATTTTAAGTACAAATAAAATTTAGCCAATTGTAAAAACTCATATACTTTATTTTATAATTCTTCAATACTTTTAAGAGGTGTGAGATGTTAACATTTGTAAATTTTATATTTTTAGTTGATGTGAAAATTCATGTAATTGAATTTCGTGATCCCATTTAATGACATTTTTTTGGATCTTGTATGGGTCAATTTAGGTTTTCTTTTTTTGCAGTAGATTATATATATATTTTTCTAAATTCTGATACTATTTGCGGCAAATTTAACTTGCCGCAAAAAGTCCTTTTCCTATCACTCAAATAGGGTTAGAAGGTTATTTGCTGCGATATTATGACTTTTTGCGGCGGCTTAAATTCGCCGCAAAAACTTACCCAATATTCGTTTCCGGAGAGAAATGAAGCTTATGTCACGCTTAAACAACGGCAGCTCGCCTGCGACCTCAAAACTGCAGCAAAATCCCATTTGTCGCAATTAATTAGTCATTTGTGACCAATTTTAGCCGCAGCAAAAAACAACAAATGTTGTAGTGACTATTTACTAACATATAAATTTATAATATGCTAATGTAAATTATGTATTAATGTTATTAGTTATAGCTAACCAACCTATGATATATCACTAAATCACTATTAACTAATTAATAATTACTTTTCTTATAATTATATGTAGCAATTATAATTATTAATTATTAATATTATTTTTAACTATAGATGAAGTATAATCAATGATCATTAATATTATTGATTAATTGATATAACTTATGAGGATTAAATTAACTAATCAACCTATGAGCTATATATAATACAGAATATTAGTTATAACTTATAGTATAAGTATTAAGTCTATAGACTATAAGTTATAATTATATATTTTGTTTAATATTTAGATGAGATTAGAAATTGACAATTGACAAAGATGATTATTTTTTTATGAAAATGATACTAGTATATATTTAATAATTTATAAACTTAGTCTAAAAAAGTATATTTAATTATTATAAAATTTTGGATCAAATTTAGCTTATTAAATCATATGGGGTATCCCTGGACTGGGCTGGATTGCTCTTGAACCGAATTGAACTGGACCGGTATGGACCAAATCCTATTTGGTCCGATCCAAGGTGAGAAAATTTTTAAACTGAATAGAACCAATCCACATTTTTTTCCTGACCAGACCGGATTATTTATGCCCCTAATTTCAATCCAAACCGAGTATAATACTTTTCCATCATTAATATATTATATTTCATGCTTGAATATATGGCGGAAAAACGGAACAATTTCTCCGATCACAACGGGACAATCAACCTCGCGCGGATATATAAAAAAAAACCATTATGCATATTATAAATTAATATGCATATATATATATATACAGGGAAGAAATCATGAAGGCCGTAATTAATACTAAATATAAAAGCATTGCACCCAGTTTATTTATTTGTCAGTACATATACGTAACTGCCAAAGGTTGTTAATACTAAATAATTAAAAGCACAACCATTAATTATTTCGTATGGCATACAATAATAGTACTGTAGCTTAGTTTCTACCCTACGTACAAAGGCTGCGCCAGGCCGCTGTGCGCAAGCAAGCACTTTTGCTGTATATATATATATATATATATGTTGCGATCGATATTAGGGATAGTACATGATTAACGTCCAAAATAGAATGAACTAAGCGGCGGATGGAACAATCCCATGTCCAACGTCGACATGCTGATTATCGGCCTGATCTGATATAGCCTGGATGACTCGCTCCTTATCAGCTGCTAAGTTGGAGAAAGCATTCTTGTAATCCAAACTCTCGTCCTCGTAAATATCCCACCATTTCTTCACCAGCATCTTTATGTCTTCCCTCTCCATGTTTTCTTCTTTCCCTGTATACCTCCAAGGCTTCGCCCCCTTAATTTACCATAAACATATAATATGCATGGATACAAAGAAAAAGATTATTAACACCATCGAAATAGAAGCAATATTTATATATCTAATATATTAATATCTTTAAAGACATAAAATATATATACAGGCGCGTACGTACCGCAGCACAGTAGTGGACAACCTTTACTTTGTCAATCATATTGTCCACATTTTCGGGGTGACGCCACAGCATGGCTGAAACAAGGTTGTATGTGGGAGGAATGGGCTTATATATATCCCTGAAGTACATGTTCAGGAAGTCCTGCACCACATAATTATAACCCAAAAAGCTGTATGATTTCATCTCTATGACTTGGAGAGGGAACCCAAATTTTTTTAGAGAAACAAATTAAGAAAATATTAAGTTCATTTCTCATGACCAAGAAACATAAATATAATAGAACAAGTGTACCAAATATAGGAAGAATATCATGTACGTACGTACATTTCCCGAAAATGGGAAAAAACAAGATTATTAGTTAAATAAGTTACCTGCTCTGCAAATGAAGTGGGAGGGGTGACTTTGAGAGTGTCCAAGAGATGTCGGTAAGTTGAAAGGTTAGGCTCATAGACGAACATGCCGGCATTGAAGTAGAGAGGAGGAGGCGAGCCCAACTCAGCAGGCCACTGCACCTTTTCAGGGCATTGCTGACAGTATCCAATCTGATACTGAGGAGAACTGCTCCATGTCTTCTCACAGAAGCAGTCCATCACAGCATAAAACTGGCCATCCGGCAACTCAAACAGGTGATCAATATTATCAAACACTTGTATATCACCGTCCAGGTAGATCATCTTCTCATACTCCACAAACTACAAACAAGTCACGATCAAAATATTACAGTTCAGTAATTGATAACACTAACTTTTTATTGCCATTAATTAAAAAGGCCGCTCTTTAAGTGGCAAAGCTTAATACAAGAAGAGTGCTACACCAATTATATGAAAATAATCTTACAAATTTGATATGGTTGTATATAAATTGTTAGATCTATATTATAATAAAAATAATTTTCAATTTAATAACCCACATTAAGACATACATATCACTTTATAAAATTATTTTTATATAATTATTTTGTGGTTAAAATACTTCTCTTGATATAAAAAAAATTAGGTGATGAAAGGGGCGATCGAGCAAAAGATTACCTCCCAGATACGAAGTTTAGAGTAGTTGATGACATAGTAAGCCATAGCATATGCAGTCTGTTGATCATCGGGAGGGTTGAGGGGCTCGATCTCCCTTACAATACATCCCTGAGAATGAAGAATCTCACGGTGCTCGGCAGGCACGTCGGGCAAAATGGCCACCACAAGAGGGTAGGCTGATTTAGCCTTCCGAAGACCTTTGGCCAAACCAACCACCCCTTTCACGTAGTCTCCATTGCCCGCCAAGAACGTCACGTATGCCCTCCTTGCTATAACTGCCATATTATTAATATTATCCTTCGAAGGCTCGGTTATTGCTTGAGGCGCCATCCTCGATCTCTTGGTTTCAGAGAAGTTGAAATTAGAGAGATCAAAGAAGTACTAGACGTACTGGGTATTGATCGTCGTGCGAAGATGTTGTGGAGATAATTGCTGTATGTCTCTCACTATATATAAATACGCATTCAATGGTGTTGAGAATGTAATCATGAATATTACTATGTATTGCTGAAGATTATGATTCTTATTTCGAATCTGCACTTGGCATGCTGCGATTGGATTGTAGAATGTGACTCAGTTTTTTGGAAGTGATTCAACGGGTCTGATTAGGTCCAAGTATGCATTATCAAGATCATCAAAGTCGGCCGTCTCGAATCTCGATTGGTAAGTTGTCAAGGAAAGGAAGAATATTATTAGAAACTATAAATAAAGAAAAAGGAACTGGTTTTTTGGAAGTACATACCATAGTAAGCTACGTGCACAAAACGGCATGTTATATAACTACTCCAGTCTAATCGTTAATGCGCGCATATTCACCTTCCTTTTTCTTGCTCTCTTGGTCAGAGAATATTCTCTGTATCGTTGATTGAAAAAATTTAAAGATTCCGCAGTCTAACTATTCGACCCATAAATAAAAATCTTCCTATTCTTGAAATCGGAATCTAAACCACATTAAGACTATTATTATTAATGTACCATATTGCGGATTTCATCTTTAAGAAAATTATCGAGATATATGTATAAAAATATCGTTTGAAATTTGAGCAAAATCACGCGTAGTTAATCTGTACAGATTAACTTACTCAAAATTGAAGTACTACGTACAGTGCATGGTCGCATGCAACAGCATTAATTGTTTCGTTCATCATCATTTCACTACAAATGCTTGGATTAATTTTCTGTGCATCATGCTCATGTACTTGCGTTCCTAATTAATGTAATTAGAAAAAAAGAAATAATCAGAACGCAAACGCCACATTAATGAAAAAAGACAAACAAATAACAGATATATCACTAATCACAATATAATCCCAAAAAAAAATAACATGAAGATAATTATTAATTTTTGAGACATTGAATTATATATACTTTCCTACATCCTCTAATTTAAATACCCATGATATAATTAATTTATGAAGTGTGGTTTTTACTACCAAGATCTTATATTTATATTAATTAGGATCCATAATTAGAAGATTAATTATAATTAATGTTTAATTCGAGAAATCTTACATTCCTTTTAACATCCACGTTCTTATTATAAGGAACGTACCGTTCTATATGATTGGAAATATTATATACAGAATATTAATCTCGGGGGAATTAAGCGAACACGAGATCACCTAGCTTAAGAGAGGAAAGCGCCTAGCTACTCGATAAATATTAAAGTATTTCCTTTTACAATTTATGAGCAAGTTCAAAAGAGAATAACACAGTCGTGTGAATATTGGAGAATAAAATGTTTTTCACGGTATTTCCTTTTACAATATCGTATGGATCTGAAACACATGCAGCCCGTGTAGTTAATTAGCCACATAATAATATTTATGAAGAACGTCCATATATAAAAGTTGCTGCCACCAGCATATCATCATCAAGAATCGATCATTAATTACTAAAGATAATCTTAATTTACAAGACAAATCTCTGTGATCAGTTACCGAATATTGTGTACGTAGCCATGTCGTTGATGATGACTAGTGCTTATCATGCATATATATTGCCGACGCCGTGTGTCGTGTAGCTAGGACGTGTATTCTGAGGCATTAATACATATGTAAAAGCACGCATGAAGGTGAACATCTTTGAAATGGGGCTGTGAACGAATGTCGTTTTCATTTATTCTTTGATGCCAACAATGTTAAACACGCATATGCGACTCGTGAGATGCAAACATGTGTGCGTACTGCGACAACAAAATAGAATAGGATCTGCGGCACGATTGCTATAATTTTGGATTAACTTTATGAGGTGGAAAGGGAAAATACTAAAGTCGAAAACAATATATGGCAAAAGAGAGAATCACATTATACTTAATTAGAGATTATATATTCTTCGTACGTGTATGCAGAATATTAATGCAATGCCGCTATTTCTTTTGCTTTGAATTTCTTAATTTCACTGAGCATGCACGCAGTAGTACTACTCTTATATATTATCACTATATATATATATAATCATTCATGAGTAGTGATATAAGAGCTTGAGGCTACACTCTGCATGCATGATTAAATTGTTCATGAGTTTGATGTGGAGAAATTATTCATGCGTTTAATCGCGTCCGTCATCATGTAAATGATAGCAAGATCATTTTCACCCGATGATCCGGATCTGATCGTTTTATTCGGTGTCTTTTTTTTTTTTTCCTTGGTTTCAGTTAAGAAAAAGATTAATGTTTAAAATGTGTTAGTGATTCTTATCAAACATATGAACAGATATATATATATATATATATATATATATATATTATCGAAAACAGATTATATTATATGAAGTTAGGATTAAAGTGATAATTAAATTAAGGACGATCGACTGAAATGAAATATTCGAATTAATGTCATGATTCGGTTAATGCAGGAGATCTCCGGCCTGATTAATTCTCGATCCCTAATATTCGCCTTTAAGTATGAGCGGGACAGCTCCATAATTATCAAGATCCTATACTTTTAAAGAGAACGTTCTTTCTGGCCATCTCCCATACGATTTATCCATATGCTCCTTTGATCATCATGAGCACATAAAAATTTGAAATGCTAAACTCAGTACTCAAAGAGAATGGGACGAGATATGATTGAATTTGAATGACAGATATATAGAGAGAGGGAAGAAGCATGTGTTGCGCGCGCCCTCCGATCCATGCATTCTGTAAAATGAGTGAAAAAAATGTGGTACTGATTACCATGCATGGAACAGTACCAGTTCAAGTGCGGATAGACGTCAAGATCGAAGACAGACTGAGTCGATTTGTATTTTTATTCTCCTAGCTTTGAGCTTGTCTTTGTTCAAAGAGTTTACCATTTATCTATTGGAGCATAAGAGATTGAACACAACGTGTTTGAGAAAAAGTTTGAGTCACCGCGAGAGCCTTTTGATAGTCATTTCGAATTTATACTAGTCATGGGTTCAAACCATGTAAAGTTTCTTTGTAAAACAAACCATGTAATGTTACAATTACAAGGAATTGTAACATTACTCAGAAAGAGATTTTCTCATGCAACAATGGAAAGAAAATAAAATCAGTAATTGTCTCAAGGCTGTTGGTCAAAGTCCAGCTTTGGTGAAGTTGCCATACATGGTTTGTCATTGTTTCTTATCTTCAACATGGCCGTTGGTTTTGTTGCTTCTTCTTTTTTTTTTTTTTTTTTAATCTTCAACATAGCTGTTGGCTTTGTTGCCTTCTTTAACTTCAATACAACCTTGCAAACTTTGTCAAGGTAGAAAGCCGAGTTTAGACTGTAACATGCAAAAAGAAAGATGTCTAAGAGGTTCGGTGAAAACATCAGAGTTGTGGGGTGGTCGAAACGTGTCGAGTTTGAATTAATCCAAGAGCAACACGTTCATGTACACAATGATAGTCGATCTCGATATGTTTACTACAAGCATGAAAAACAGGGTTGACAGTCATGTAGAAAGCAATGGGATAATCACATAAGAGAATTGGTGGAGACGGAAGGTGATAGCCAAGATTGTGGAGGATAAACAAAATCCATGTAAGCTTAGCAGCGGTATGAACCATGGCACGATACTCAACTTAAGTGCTCGAACGAGACACCATGTGTTGTTTTTTGATAGATCACAAGACACAATTCCCACCCAAGAAAATGCAATATCCAATGATACAACATCGTGTTTGAGAACAACTTGCCCAATCTACTTAAGAAAAATATAAAAATCAAGTGTAGATTAGGAACTGAAATGGATACCAAGATCAGCGGTGCCATGTAAAGAATGAAGTACTATGTGTTTTACCATTTTGTAGTAGGAAAGTTGTGGGACATGCATAAATTGAAAGACAAAATTGAAACTATAAGCTAAGTCAAGTCTTGTAAGAGTAAGATATTGGAGAACACCAACAAGATTATGATAATGGGAACGATCATGAAACAATGTATTGCTAGTGAGACCTTTAGTGTGGGCCATCATAGATGTATTCATAGGTTTACAATGTTGCATTTGCGCTCATTCAAGAATTTCGGGAGCATACTTAGTATGCATAACCTGTATGCCTAAGAAATAATGCAGGGGTCCAAGATCTCTCATATCAATTTGGGTACCAACAGTGCATGCATGTGAACTCATGTAAAAGCATAGAATTAGCCTATTAAGAGAATACCATCGATGTGTAAATTCCTTGTAAAAGCACAAAATACCAACATTGCAATTCTTTGTAATTAAAATCAATTACTAGTATAAATTCAAAATGACGCTCAAAAGGTTCTCACGTTGAGTCAGACATTTTGTGACACCCCCACCTCCCTCATACGAAAGTACTGGAATCGAGGCATCAGGGTGCTGACAACTCAGGTCACACACTCCAACGACAAGTGTTAAGTGTATGTACAAAGCGACAATGTAAAATTAAAAGGCACAGCGGACAAGTTAAATCAATTACTAAGTACCAGAATTTTTAAAATAATACAAATAAGTTTCACTCAAATTATCCAACAAGAAATTTAATACAGTCATCTGAAAGACAAGTCATAAAAATATATATTTATCAAAAGGGAAAAACATTTTCCAAGATAACAAATTATAACAACAATACTCAACGGCGGAACCGCCCCCTCAGGCTCAGCCTCCTCAACCTCTGCATCCAAAAACTACGACACAAAAAATGGCATCGTAGGTAAGTACAGCCCAAACAATTCAGGAGATGTAAAATATATTCATGCAGCAACAAAAACGTGAACATGATACCATATGCACGAAACTCAAAATCAAGATAAAATTCCAATAAAAACTTTCATCATTTTTTCAGAAAATGATATACGTAAATCCAATAAAACCACTACTATTTTTCCAGAAAATGGTTCTCAAATCAATTATCAAAACCCGCATTTTTCCAGAAAATGGTCCACAAATCCAATCGACACTGTAGGCGGGAATCGCAAGCGGGACTCTACCACCATCCCTACAGTATCACTCATACAAAACCATTGATCCATACATCTATTTTATTAATCGTATGCACCATGGCCTCCTAAGGACCATCCGCACACCCTAACTCTCTTCGCCACACCGTAGGTAATGACCACGCATGTGACTTTGGAACGGGTGATGCCTAGCTAACCGTGCCCAGCACATACCATGACCAGACATTCCCTAGCCCCCACCAACAGAAGGGCCACGGAGTAGGCACAAGAGAGTTACCATCCTGTCCGATCCCGTTGTCGCCCAACGACAACCTAGGGGATATCACTCAGTATATTCCGCTCCCGAGTGACCAGAGGAGCTCCACTGGGATAATATCCCATCCCGACTTGGGGTCGTGATACACACACCCGAAAACCATTAACACATGAAAACCCAGTTTCCTTTCCAACACATGAACATGCGTACACTATGCAATGCATATGACAACACACAAAATAACTAACAACCAATAAATTTCAACATCAACCAAATACATAGTTGTTAATGCAAAAATATATTTAAATCTTAAATTTAATTTGGAAAATATTTACAGCGGGTAAAAACATAGATCTTCAAACAAGTACTGATTCACAGTGCTCATAACGGGTCTGATAAAGACCTCGGTCGTGTCCCCACTCGACTAAGTCGGTTCTCCTCGCCTTGTTGCTCCTCAATGACCGAGTAAGGCTCCTTTCATTTGATGATGGTTCGCGTGCACCAACAATGGATGAAGGGGTGATATGAGGTTGAGGTGGTTAAGGGCAATTGATTGACTTCGTCTTAGTCAAAGTAGGGTAGAGTGGTGCACAACAATGAAGTTGGAGGGTTAAGTGTATAGAGCAATAAGGTGGTGTTTAGGCTATGGTAGTTTTGATTATGGTAATGGGAAGGGAGATGTGGTGGTCTAAGTGGTAAATTGGGGTAGAAAAGGTTTAGGGTAAGATCCTTTGGGTAAGCCTATGTATTGGGATCTCTTTGGTAAGAATTATGGGTCATATGGTGTAGTAAGGCTAGGGTTTTAGTAGAGATTAAGGAGAACTTCGAGATTGAAATTGGGTTAGGGTTTGGAAGTCAATTGACTAGGGTTTAGGAAGATGGGTTTCGGCCAAGGGTAGATTAGGTCTTTTGGGCGAGAGTTTAGGTTGATATGATAATTCCTAAAAATTAGGAATATGGATGATGAAATGATATGGTGGCCGACAAAGGGTCTAGGAGTTTGGCCGAGTATGTGATGATCAAGGGCTATCTTTGATTAAGTTAATCCTTTGATTAATTGACCAATCAAGTGAGGGAATAGAAATATGATTTGGTGATGTGGCAATAGAGGAATTTGGATAGGGTTAGAGATGATTTGGAAGATTCCTAAAATATAGGAATGTGGTTATTATGAGAAATGGTCGGCGACAATGAAGAAGGTGAGTTGGCCGAGTATATGCTTTTGTTTTGGGTAGGATTTGTTTGATGCAATCAATTGGTTAATTGATCAATCACTTGAGAGAACTAAGGGATAATTTGATGATGTGGCAATGGGTGAATCTCGGTTAGGGTATGATGGTATAGCCGAATGAGATTAATAAAGAAAGTGGGAAGATTTGAATTTTGAAAGATTTTGAATTTAAATGGAATTGTGTCGCTAGGGTTTGGAGGGGTGATGGGTGACTAGGGTTTGGAGGGGTGATGGGCGAAATGGTCAAGTTGGTTTTGATCGGTTTTGGATAGCTTGGTGATTAGAGAGGATCGGTTTTGATCGGTTTCTAGGCCATGACCAGGGGTATTTTTGGGATGTTTAGGTCTGATTTTATAAGGCAAATAAGATGGGAAAGGCTAGGGTTAAGTGGTTGGTCTAGGGTTTTATCAAGAGGGGCGTTTTGGGCAAAGGATGGGGCTAGAGCTTTATGGCTTATGCCGTGGGCTGCTAGGGTTTTGATGGGGCTGCCTTCTTGGTGTATGAGGCAAGAGAAAACACAATTTAATTGAATGAACAATCAAAAAAAGATTGATCACTCAAATAATGGCAAGAACACACCAACCCTCCAATCACTCCAAGGGTTCGGCTAGAATACTTTTCCTCCAACACTTCAACACTCACACTCAACACTCTTGAAGAATCCAAAATTCACAATGGATGTGAGTTTCGAAATCCTCTAGGGGAAACACACAATATTCTCAAATTCACAAGTGGTGTGAATTCGGCCTCACCAACACAAACTCACTTAACAATCAAACAAACACTCAAGAACACTCACACAACAATTCTCAAATTCACAAGTGGTTGAATTTGGCACTCTCACAAGACACTCAAACACTCTTTTTGTAATTTTTTTTCAATAACCAAACAAATAAAAAAGAACTCCAAATAACTACAAGAACAAAGGAACAAACCAATATACTCTAAAGACTCAAGAACAACACTAAATAAATAAGAACACCAAAATGAAAGAAATACCTCAAATACTTTGATAAATAAAGGATAGATGTGAAACACATCGATTCACGAATTGCACGATGTGTTTCTCTCCAAAGGGATTCACGAATTGCACCATTTGAAATCAAAGTGCCTAAGCACCGAAAATCCAAACCACACTAGGTGGCCGGCCTAAGTTCTTAGAAAGCCACTCTAATTCTCAATTCTTCAAAAAGATATGAAATGAAAACCTAGAGATCCTATTTATAGAGTCTAACAAATTGGAAACCCCCAAAAGGCCCCTAACAAAATAAGATAATTACTAAAATAACCAAATGTATAAATAAATAAAATAAATACATAAATAAGCAAAGGTGGCGCCAATGATGATGGGGTCGTAGCATGTTGTCGCCTAGGCATGGCATGGCCCACGGATGGTTGTCTACATGGCGCCTGGTTGCATGGCATCTGATAGTGTGCATGACATGGTGACATGCCTAAGCTTGTTGATGTGTCCCAGGTGATGCCGTGTTGTGGTAGTATGGTCCAGTTAGGTGGCTTGGACGGTGGTCTTGCATGGCCCGGGCTGAGTGCTGGGGTGATGGTCATGAATGGCCCAAACTGGGAGTCTGGGAGCATGGGCTGTGCGTCGTAAGTAGCCTCCATGGTTGCTTGCTGTGTGTTAAGATCTGAGCCAAGACATGCATGCAGGCTAGCCAAGTGATTGTCCTGACCTTCCCCTAGCGGTGTCAAGGCATAATCTAGGGCGATTTTTAATGGGGTACTATCAGGGTCACTTTGTACGTTGGGCTAGGGTGCTCGGTTTGACACCAAAATTTAGGAAAATACTCATTGGATGGTGGGGAATCTCATGAAGGTGGTGGTGAGGCGGTGCAACCACCGGAAGGTGGCGGATCTAGCTTAAAATGGGTGGAAACCCAATTTTGAATTTATGCTCATACACGGAAGATGAGACCACGGATGAGAAAACTGAGTTAGGAGGGTGGTTGGCTGAACAAGGTGGACCTTTTGGTGGTGAAAGTGAGACCCATGGTGGCTGGACGACGATGTGGCAAAGATATATCCATTTAGAGATCCATTTTGAGTGGAGGAGGAAGGGAGGAGCTAGGGTGGCTATCGGCGATGGGTTTTATACTCTGAATGACAAGGAGTCTAGTGGTGGTGGTGGTGGGCTAAGGTGGCCGGTGGTGGCACCGAAAAATGGAAGAAAAGCAAAACCACCCATTTCGAGTTTGATGCTCACGCGCCGACTAGGGTGTTGCCATAGGTGCACCGCTGGTGGGGCTATGCTCGCCAGCAGCAGGGAGTCCAGGCAGGACTAGCGGTGAGGTATGGCAGCTGGTGGTGGAGACTGGGCTAGGCTTGAGGTTGAACGGCCATAGGTGGAAAAAGGGAGAGGTATGGCTGTGGGGGGGGGGGGGGGGGGATGGAGGGGAGAAAAAAGAAAATAAAAGAAAATAAAAGAAGAAAAAGAAAAAAAGAAAACAAAAAGAATAAAGAAAAAGGAAAAAAATAAATAAAAGAAATAAAAGCCAACTGAAAATACTACAATTCAATATCAATAAAATAAAATATTTAAAATCCAATAATACATTAATTTAAATTAAAGAGCAATTTAAATACGAAACATTAATTAATATAAAGAAAACACATCAATTTAAATTCCACAACTTAAAATAAAACAAAAATAAAACAATGAAAAACACATTTATTTTAAAACAACAGAACCATTAATTATAATAATTTAAATAATAATGCAATAAAAATACACGTTAATACGGGGTATCACACTTTTTCTCAATCACATTGTGTTCAATCTCTTTTACAGTATAACGAGCCAAAATGAGAGCAAGAGAATCTTGCCATGGCTTCAATTTCCCTTTCAGTAAGTAACTTTGTGACTTTTAGATTAACACATGTGAATTATGTAATGCCCCAAACCCAAACTGTAAACAGACAATTTAGTCTCGTCTGTATTTTCAAAACTTTCTCCATGTTTACAATATATAATATACACAATCTTTAAAGTATTCAAAACTATAATACAAAAATCCTCAAAAGCAAATCACAAGTTCAATTAGAGTTATATAATTCTAAATTATTATAGATATTGATACTCCAAGTAAAATTGTAAAATTACTAAAATATAATCATAAGAAAACTCTTTGTACAATCAAAATCCTCTCCAAGCAACGAATCCACAATCCCAAAGCTTCCAACCTCGAGTGACTAAGTTAAATCTGCTCTAAAATCTTTGGCTCAAGCAATTACTTTAAATGAATGAACTTTTACAACACTTAAAAATATGTGAAATAAAGTTGTGAGCTGTGCTCAGAAAATAGCAATTTAATAGGGGTGTGGGAGGTTACAACTTTATTGTCTATAAGAAAGTAAATAATTCTCGATAAAATAATATAAACAACACAATTTTATCTCAACCAATACATTCAGCTAAATATCATATTCAAGACAACATGATAATAGAAAAATCACTAATATACTACAAATATATCATGCCATGAAAACATTACGTCACGAGGGACGTTAAACATGTCACAAAAATATTCATAGCATGTGCTCAAGAATAAAAGCATGCTCACATTTATCTTTCAAGTGTAATAAACCATGTGACATTTTTCAAACACTCCAACCATCATAAAACTTGCACAAATCACACAAGCAAAACCAAAATATTATTAAAATTAATATTAGAATATGCACAATTTTAAGGTTTACACAATTTTGAAATATAATACCCCAATGCACCATTCCAAATAAAACCTACAGTTCTTTTTTTTTTTTTTTTTATCAAAAATTCATTAAAAAGCCACTTACCTTGATTTTTAGTAAGAAAACACAATATTCATTCACCCACAATCACTCGTAATCTATTTTAAGATCATTATAAATCATTAACTTCTAATCTAATATCTATCTCACTAAACTCTAAAATTTCACGTAATACTTAATAACATCAAACTAGACTTGTTCTACAAGATTTTTCTCCAAAAATAATAAACTCCAACTTTTTAAGTTGTATATATACTGCTAGATAGTAGTACATAACCACTATCCCCTTATAAATTCAACCTAAATAATATTTACACTCAACCCTATAAATATAACATCAACACAGATTAATTCTAGTCAATACCCACCTTAGAACACTTCAGTATTAACTAGTAACTAGGTATATTCCAAAAAGGGAAATGCTAGAGATCCCGCTAGGGGATCCCATTGTCTAGTCCTGTTAGGCTACTTTTGTTTTGTTTTGTTTTACATAATTTTTTTAACACTTTAACACATTTTTAAAAAAAGAAAAAAAATTCACAATATTATTAAACAATAATTTTTTAATAACTAAGTAAACAAAAAATAAAATAAAAAATAGAGCGGGACTAAAGAGCAAGACCCCCAAGCGAGATCCCTATCGTTTTCCTTCTAAAAATTTACAACTCCAAATCTTAACAAATTAAAATCAAAATCAATAAAAACACTATTTATGAGAGATGAGAAATTCACCTATAATTACTGTTCACGTTGATGAAAGCAGTGGCTATGGTAGAGATTAGGGCGAGAGAGACAGAGAGAGAAATATGTATATGTATGAAGGTGTAGACCGAGAGAGAATAATAGCTATATATATATATGTATATTTGTGTGTGTACAGTCGGATAGGGGTGAAGTTGTGAGCGAGAATAGAGGGGGTTTTTGATGCAGTGTGTGTGTGTGAGAGAGAGAGAGAGAGAGAGAGAATGTGTTGTGTGAGTGCGGGTGAACGTGAGGGTTAGAAAGACGTATGTAGGTAGGGAGATTTGTCAAGAGAGAGAATTAGGGAGGCTAGAACATGCGGGAAAGTAACAAAGAGGGGAAAGAAAAAGAATGGAAGGCAAATTGGATTGAATGGGTTGGACATGTCGGTTGGCTTAGGTCTATTACAAATTCTCCCCATATGGAGGGAGCAAATTGTGGCCTGGCTGAGAGCCACAAATAGATGATTCCAACAACCACATAACCAAGGAGATGAGTGCAACTTACCTTCAATGGCGAAAGTGTGGTTGGTTACTTTGTGAGTGGATTATCAACACCCTCTCCAAAAATTCCCTTAGCTTAGTGGTCGGCATGAACACGACAAAACAAGTGTGGCAAGCTCTCCAAGAGGCCTATGCCCAAAACCTCAGGAGAGGGAATTCCATCTGCAACAACTTTCTTACATGGGGAAAGATGCAAACCTTTCACTGGCAGATCGCTTTCAAAACTTCAAGCCCGTGTGCGACAATCTTGCTACCCTTGGATGCCCCGTGAGTGACAAAATACGACTCTTTTCACTTTTCAATAGCCTCGATTCCAGGTATGAAACCTTCACCACCACTATACTTAAGTCTCCTATGCTGACGTAAGGGGAGCTTGTTCCAGGCCTACTTCAAGGATTTGAGATAAGAACTCAGTTGAATGCATCTCTTTCTGCTCTACCCATGGCCTTCTATGGCAAAAAGGGACCAAATACTCATGCTTTTTCTAAGGTCTTGCACCACAAAATTGTCTTCAATACAAGACTTTTAATTCGAAGGGACATGGCTTCTTGCAAGTCAGCCACGACCCTCGATTTCATACTGCCCCTAAAATATCACATGGAGGCCCCACCAACAATACACAAACCCAGTCTATTACACGTGATCAATCTCGTACGGAGACATGCCAAATTTGTGAATAACGAGGACATATTGCTTTAAAATGTTTGCACCGATTCAATCACAGTGTTCAGCTCAACAATATACCACAGGCCCTAGCTACTATGACCTATATGATCATTCTAATGACAACAAATGGACAGTCGATACAAGTGCCTCTACGCATATGACATGTAACTCTAGTATGCTTAATAACCTTCATTGTAACCTTGGCAATGATGCAATAATTCTTGGTGATGGTAGCCATCAGAAATTACTCATATAGGTGATTCTTTTATTTTCAATAGTAGCCTTCACAGCCATTTTCTTAATTAATTGGCTCCCTTACACGTCCAGCAACCTTCAATTTCCCTTTTATATACTATACGTGACTTATCCCGACTATACCTCTCTTGGAGTTTTTGACTCCAAATGTTATCCCTATACTTGGGACACCAAGCATAATAAATTTGACCATAAAACCCTACCTTATATTTTTCTCGATTATAGTTATAAACATCAAAGGTATAAATGCTTTCATCCCACTTCTCACAAGACTTTTATTTCTAGGCATGTTGTTTTTTATAAAATTATTTTTCCTTTCAAACAACCCGAGAATCTTCATCTTCCCTCTTTTGAAAATCAAAATTTATCCACATTTCTTGAATGATGCTCACCTATAAATAACACTGATGATCTCCCTAGTGTAATTTCATTACAAGTTCCACCTCTACCGATTTCCTCCACATCTCCATCGATAAACTCCATTCCTAGTCCCATGATGGCTTCCATTTATGTCGTCCCCCTCAACACCAATGAATCACCTAGCCCTCCTTCAGCTATTCCACCACCTACACCTTCATCCACTCATGCCCTTCACCCTCATCCTATGGTCGCTCGTGCAAAAGTTGGGATTTATAAACCTAACCCTAAATATGCCGACCTTCACACCTTTCTCGACATACCCAAAGAACAAAAATCGTTTGCTCTATACTAAATCATCTCGGGTGGTCTAAGGCATGATGAGTTGCAAGCACTTCATGAAAGCAAAACATGGATTCTTGTGCCTAGGACTCCCAATATGCAAGTCGTCGAATGCAAATGAATTTTCAAGACCAAACTCACATCAGATAGTACTCTTGGTCTCCTCAAAACACGCATTGTTGCCAAGGGTTTTCATCAAGGCGATGTTATCATACTTGGCTCTGATACCATAAAAGTGATTGAACACAATGTGTTTCAGAAAAAGTCTGACTCGTCATGAGAACCTTTTGAGAGTCATTTTGAATTTGTGCTAGTGATAGGTTTTGATTACAAAAAATTGTAATGTTACTCAGAAAGAGATTTTCTCATGTAACAAGAAAAGCAAAATCAGTGATTGTCTCAAGGGCATTGGGTAGAGTCCAGCTTTGATGAAATTGCCATATATGATTTGGCTTTGTTTCCATTTGTATCTTCAACATAGCCGTTGACTTTGTTGCCTTCTTTATCTTCACTACATACCACTTTTAGGGTTCCCGCACCGCACGTAGCAATTGTCGCCCCCATCTCAACCCCTTGAGCATCCGTATCCGTTCAATGGATGGATGGATGGATTTTCCCCCATAATTATTGTATTTGTCTTTGTTGAAAGAGTTCACATACCATTTATGGATGAACACGTGGAGCACCTTATCGATGCCTAAATCATCGTGGGTTCAAAACAATTATTTCCTCCATTTCGGACTATTATATGAATTTCTTCATTAATAGTTGGTGTCGTCTATGTGATCAATTTATTATCTATTCTTAAAAAGGGAGAAGGATGATGTCCAAAAAATAAAATGTTAATTACAATTTGCCCCCTCCAACTTTCACCTAATTCACAATGTGTCTCCTAAACTAAAAATTTCAAGACACACGTGTAGTCAATTCCATTTATTTTGACAGGGCTGATAGATGGAATGGAGATATTGTAAAAAATTAAAAGTTGATAGGGTCAATTGTAAAAAAAATTGGTTTAGGAGGTATATTGTAAATTTGGTGAAAGTTAGAGGAGGCAAAATGTAATTAATTCAAAAACAAATAGACAAGATTTCTCAATACTAATATATTATTTTCCTTTTATTTCATTAACTATGTTTAAAAAAAAACACAAAATAAATATAAACTAGGGAAGTGTATGGCATGCACTAGGCATGTGACAGTTGCACTTCGCATGCCATGCACAATTGATGTAATGGGTGCACGAAGTGCTCCTAGTTCCCCCATGTGCAGGGATTGCCGCCCGCCTCCTTCATGCATAATGCAGCCTAGCTCTAGCCACCTAGACGGATGGCCATATAGAGCAGATATGAGCCTTAGCGCTGGTTTGTCGCCACTAAAAGCACCCCAAAAGCTAACAGGAAATCAACCAACCTCTAGCTACCCACAACGTGGTAGGATCGCCAATGGCTACCATCGAACCTGTTGAAGTATTATGTTGCTACCGTAGTGGTCCTAAGCTCCACCGAGAGCCTAAATATGATGTACCCAACAAACGTATGTACATCAAGTTCGACAATAAAGCCTCCCGCCACCACCCCCTTGCAAGTGCAATGGTAACATCGAAGGTGCAAACCCACCACTTAGAAATTGCTAGCAGCACTGTCTACCACAACAATCGTCCTCCTCGCCACCATTTCTTGCCATTCTCACCAATTCTCACCACATGAAGCTTGCTCAACCCTAATCATTGCTCATCAACAAAAGCAGCTCGACCACCGCCAAGCTCACTAGCATACTCTATTGATAGCGTGGTGGTTCCTAGGCGCATCGCCGTCACCCTTTCCACCATCATCGAACCTTGTCACCAGAGCTGCTCAACACCACATGGAAGTTGCAACATTGCCATGAATCTAAGCTCATTTGTACGCAGCATCATGAGGTGGGTAGCATGCGAGAATTTGGTTCACCAGATTTCTTAGCTTCCAATATGACTTTTGAGGCCCCAACGAAGAGCTTAAAAATGTCGCACCCACCATTTTCGTCTAGTTAAGCACCCAACTGAAGCAGCTCTGTCACTAACACACACCACGAATTCCCAATTTCGCGGCCTAGGTCCATAGCCCTCAGCCACCTCTTCATCGTTCCAAATTGCGACAACAACCTTCCAAGCCCGTCCACTGCAGGATCCTATCGTGAAAAGAGTTCCACGAGCAACAACACCAAGGAAAAAGCAAATGATTCAAACACTAGTCCATATAACAAAGTTCCTCCATGAACGGTTACACTTTGCACCATCTTAGAAGTGGCATGCAAGAAGGAAACTATCCATAAATAGCCACATAACTCGAATCCACCACCAAGTCATAGATTGGCGAGCAACTGAGCAAAACGAGAAAAAGCTTAGATGTGAGAATTATTATTTGATGGAGCATGGTGAGCAACAACACACATGGGAAACCACTCCCTGGCAAGCAGCTAGGCCAACGTCTCCACTAACCTACCAGACGAACGACTCTCCATTGAGCAACCAAGCCAACATCTCCATCAAGCTACCAGACCAACACTTATCTATTGAGCAACCAAACCAATATCTCCACCATTTTATCAGACCAACGTCTCCACTGTGCAACCAAATCAAGGTCTCTATGGCGGGCATTTATAATTTTGTCACTGCCCATGATGGTACATGGACATCACTCCAAGTCTCCACAACAAAACCTCTAGACAACATAAAGTGGCTCCACCATTGCAGGTCCTTTCTTGCCATAAAGTTAACCCACATGCAGCATTTCACATGCACATGCAACCCATTATCTTCACGGCTACTCCAGCATTGTAGCCACCAAACGTGCCACAAGAAATGATTGACATGCAAACCAGTTTGGTTCCAGCATCGCTCTCTTGCTTTATATTAGTTGCGCTACCTCATTTCAAAAAGAAAGGAAACACCCTGCTTTCAGTCACAACTAGTGAAGACAAAACCACCAGAAAGCACACTACCCTATACTCAACTCCACCATGAGCAACACATTTGTATAGAATGTCTATAAATCAAATAATATGATCTAAAGCAAATAACTAGGAACGTGAAGACAGAAGAGTTAATGAACATTGCACCTTGATCGCTTATCAACAAGGAGTCCCGATTAAAAAAACTCTCAAACAATCTCAATCAACAAGGGGTTAAAAGCAATGGCTAAATGGCTTAAGTTTGTCTCTCTCAAACTTGCTATTTTATTTACACTAATGAAAATGTTTTTTCAGGTTTTCCACCACAAACTCCTTAAGGTGCCACAAGAACCCCCAGTGGCTACAAGCTCAGGTGATGGTGTAATCGGTCTGATTTAGTCCGGTTTTGGATAAAATTTGGGACCAAAATGGTATATATCGATTTTGCATTTTGAAGAATTGATTCCGCACCGATTACTCCCTTAAATTGGTTCTATGATTTTATTTGTTCTGGGATAGTTTGGATCGATTTTCTAATTTTAATATACTATATTGATAATTTTAATATACTATACAGTATATCACTATATACTATATTATAACATATCTCTATAGTCTATAAATATTAATAAAATAAACCATATTGATATAAGATTTTAAAATTTAATATTATATAAATTAGTAATTTATCATATAATACAAAATTATATACAATATGAAAAGTTTGTATATATATATGTGTGAACTGGTCCGATTTAAAAAAAAAAAATCGAAACCATATCGATTTTGACCGGTTTTAAAAAAAATTAAATCGGTACTGGACCCAACCTACCAGTTCGGTCTAGTCCGATCTGGTTTACCTTTTTTTTTCACACCCCTAATTTTGGGATATACTTCGTTGAAAACCACCTGCACAACGCAAAACACTAATTAGGAAGCCCCTCTTCTACACCTCTCATGTATATTAATTTGTTATTATCAGAATAGACCATTCGATATTGCGAGCAACCCATGTCCTTATTGTTGCCAAAGCATGGCTGCCTATGGGCATCATTTGTGTGTCACCAACCTAAATCGCAGTTAAGCGAGATGGCTCAAGTTTGTAAATCTCAAACTTATGATTTGGATTATCTAAATCTAGCTTCTTCTTTTCCGAAGGGCTAGTATCCACATGTCCAATAGTGGCCCCGTCCAAATTTATTGATATGCCATGACTTATGGTGGATGAATATCGTGGTTACATGCCAAGCACCTGGGAGTTTACAAATAATAAAATTAGAAATCTATCAAATATAAACCAGCCAAAACCAAAACAAGAAAAACAAAGAGATAATAAATCTAAACAAGCCTGTAAGAAGAACTTAAATAAATCTAATAGGCGTATAAACGAAGTATAATAAAATCTAAACAAGCCTAAATAAACCAAGACCAACAAAATAAAAATTCTAAACAGGTCTAAAAACAAAACCAAAGAACCAGCAAAGCTAATGATGGAAATAAGGAAGACCTAAAGAATCCAGCCGCACAATTCCTTTTAAAAACTGGGGAAGATTTTGACTACCATCATACGTCACATTCTTTCCCATTTCTCCGTCTCTAGCAAGAAAATTTGTTGCACTGTTACCTTCCTGACATTGATGAGCCACCACGAAATTTATCCTCTCAAGTTTCTTCCGCAACACCTTCCAAAAATCCCAAAGGTACCATAAGGTAGGTACATCTTCCGTTGCGAATCCAATCTACAACAATTTGATAATCACTTTCGATAATAAAATTTATTATAGTGAGCTGTTTACACAATTTCATACCATCCAGAATTGCTTTCAACTTCATACCATTATTCATACCCACATCATAAGAAGCTGAAAAAGCCCCTTTAACCATACCATTCCAGTCTTTAATAATGTCACCCCCTCCCGTATTACTTGGATTACCTTGACAACTCCTGTCACAATTTAGCTTCACCCAACCCGTGGTAGGTCTAGACCATTTAACTATTTTTCTAGGTCTCATATAAGTTCTTGGACACTCCAAATTAAACTCTTCCAAAATATTCAAATCATGTATGGATAAATTACTTAACGAGCTAATGTTATTAGCCCTAATTTAATCCAAACCTGAGCACTTCACTATACAATCACAGCCGTGTCATGCTTTCCATCCATCCTTGCCTTGCATCTTCTATTCCATAGGCACCACATAATTAGACAAGGAATTTAGCCAACTAGTGTACCTTTCACAAAAGATTTTTTAGCATAGTTAAACCAGATAGCCACTTTATTCTTCCACATTAAACTGTGCCTGCAAGGTATATCCAGAGCAATACTAGCATAAGACCAAACGTCTAGAGCCACAACCCCCATAGAAAAATATGATCATTACTTTCTATGCATCTCCTATCACAGCAATCACACGAGGAGGCAAGAGACGCACCTTTATTTTGTACCCGAACATCCACTGGCAAACAATCAAACTAAATTTTTCACATGCAAATTGAAATACGTTTAGGTAATAGCTTATGCCAAAACCATTCATGCCATGGAAATTCCTGACCTCTTTTCCTCACCACCTCTCATGCTGTACAAGTTGAGAAAATGCCATCAGAGAAAGACTTCCAAACGAAAATGTCTGGGCCTTGTTTACCAATCGGCGGCAGCTGTAATATTTCCTTAGTGATCTCTATGCCAACCAGCTCCCTAAGGATATTCTCATCCCATGAATTGAAGGCACACTCATCATAGACAATAAATGTATTGGCATACTTGATAAAACATGCTTGACTAAAATCAATCTACCACCCGACGATAACAACTTGAACTTCCAAACGGCAACTTTTTTTCCTCACTTTTTCAATCAAAGGGTTCAATAACCTGGGTTCTCAACCTACCTGAGACCAATGACACACCCAAGCAGATGACAATAGATTTTACTTCCTTAAAAACCATAAGGCTCAACAAACTCCTCTTTCGTGCTATCGAAATCAATTTAGAGGGAAAGATAGCTGATTTGTCTTTGCTAATTTTTTGCCCCGACCATTTCTCATAATTTCCAAGAGTATGCACCAAATTTCCAATAGACCTCTTACCTCCATTAGCAAAGATAAAAATGTCATCAACATGTAGTAAATGAGAAACCAAAAGAGCACCAATCAGATGATAAAATTTTACAATCCATCCTTCCTCAAAGATTTTCCTGAGTAGCCTAGTCAACATTTCTTCCATAATGATGAATAAATAAAGGAAGAGTGGATCCCCTTGGCATAGTTCCTGTGCATACTAAAAATAACTTTTAGAGGTTTCATTCATCATAACAAAAAAGCATTGAGTCCGCACACAATTTTCAACAATCCGGCAATTTTTTTTAAGAAACCAAAGGCTCAAATCACATTCAACAAAAAATCTCAATTCACTTTGTCATATGCCTTAGTCATGTCAATTTTCACCAATACATTACCACCAGCTTTTTTGTGTGCAAAGAATAAATCATCTATTGTGCAAGAGTAATATTCTCGAAGATATTTCTCCTAGGGATAAAAGCACCTTGCTCATGCAAGACCAACTTATCAAGAATATAGGTTAGTCTATTCACATTAATCTTCAAAAAGATTTTATAAGCCACAGAGCACAAACTTAAAGGATGACACTTGTCAAAACGTGAAGGTTCTGACTCTTTTAGAATAAGAACAATGAATGAAGAAGAATAAAACCTGGTAAGAGGAGCACCTTTGAAAAAATCTATTGTAGCCTCCACAACATCCTCCTTGATAATATCCCAACAAGACATATAAAATTCCAATCCAAATCCATCGGGATCCAGGCTATTATTCTTTGAAATAGAAAAACAACTTGCTTCACTTCCATGATCAAAAATCATGATCCAAAATTTTCTTCTCAATTAATATCGACAAATCACAAGATTCCACCACAGGCATATCAGTAAAGAAATTATGAAAAAAATCCATAGCCTCCTCGTGGACTTCTTCAGTGTTATTCAGCACTTTCCCATCTTTAAGGACCATTTTATTAATAAGGCCTTTAGTGCGTCTCTAATTAATGACAGAATAAAAAAACTTCGAGTTTTGATCTCCATCGGTCAACCATTTCTTCTTAGCAATTTGTCCTAGGCGAGAAGTTTCCCTTTTTTTCCCATAAATCAATCTTAGTTTTAGTAGCAACAAAACTATCCTTAAGTTCCTCAGAAAAACCCGTTTGAAGTTGGTTTTCCAAAAGATCTAACCTCTCCTCCATAGCTTGTAGATTGGTATCCACTCTTCCAAACACATTTTTATTCCATGCACGAAGCGCTATCTTAGTTCTTTTCAGCCGAATAGAAAGCTTTAAAGAGCCCAAACGCCACATCCTGCATATTCTAGGCTTCCTTCACACACAAAAAGAACCCTTCATGCAAACACCACATATTAAAAAACGAAACGGAAATGGCCCATTAGAAGAAGCAGACTGGTCCTAGAATACCGCCATAGGACAGTGAAAAAAAGATTTGCGACTCAAATACTTAAAATGAACTGAAAGAAAAAGACTGGAAAATACATTATTCATGAGCGCTTGACCTAGTTTTGCCCAACTTTTAGACACCCCCCATGCCCATTACACCAGGACATGCTCTGACTAGAACTAGATAAATCCATAAGACCACAATGATCTATATAGTCATTAAATTTTGCCATCGAATTAAGAGGTCGTGGATTCCCACCAATTCTTTCTGAGTCCCTACGAATAACATTAAAATCATCCATTACTAACCATGGCTAATCCACGATTTGTGTCTCTTCTAACTCATGCCATAACTCTCTGCTTTCAACATAAGAGCACTTGGCATATACGAAAGTAACAATAATACGATGAGCATCCCATTTAAACCAACCAGTCACGGTTAGGGACGTGTAAACCAAAACTTCAAAACTATTCAGATTACTCCAAGACACCCACAACTTACCACCTTAAATAGCATTAGCAACATAATGATCAAAATCCAAAAAATTTCCAAGAGTAGCCACATGATTTTTAGCAATAAAAGGTTCTGATATAGCAAACAATGTAACCTTAAACTTATTGAGGAGCTTCTTCAATCTATCTCTAGATCTGCCCAGCTCTCAAATATTCCAGGAAAAAGTTGTCAATCATAAATTCAATTTTTGAGATCGGGTATGCACCCGCTGTGACTTCCTCACTATCTTTTCCTCTTCCATCTATGTTTTACCATTTGTTGATCAATGATGCACATATGATTCATATAATTTTTCTTTGCCCATCATCACAAGAATTCGCCTCCTTCTTTATCTGATTCATAGGCCCATGCCCGCTCCCCCTAGTGGACATCCATATGAATGTCCTCAATGTCATTCGGCACCTCTTCATTTAGCACCTGCACCTGCGAAGATAATCCATCTGGAGGGTCCTGCTTATCATCATCACACCACACTTCTTCACAATCATCATCACTGCTTTCAACTATATTTTCGATCACCTTCTTCCCAATATCCACTTGGGAATCAACCAGAACCTCAACAGCCTTATTCTCTACCACCAGCTCCTCCATCGTAGCTTGAACAATGGGCTCACCTATAACATGCTAAGCAACAATAAACTCAGAAGCTTGCATCATCACATGTGTTGCCTTTTCAACCGACTTTTTCCCATCGAGTATACCTTGCAAATTACTGGTACTAGTAGCATGAATCCCCTTCGCATCCCCTACTTCAGGAGCCTTATTATCCACCAATACCTCTTTAATATTTTTTGGCTGCCAAACCTTTTTTTCTTTCACATGTTCGTCATCCTTCCGTTTCACTCCAACCTTACAAATAACTGAAGCATGCCATTAGCATAAACATTTTGAACAATAGAAACTAGGCTCTTCATATTTAGCTTCATGTCAAATGCAGTGCATTGGGAATAGAATGATAAGGAAACCTTTCACCAACTCCAAAGTCAAATCAACTTCCATACAAATTCGCGTCCCAAAAACACGAGTACAATTAAGTGTCGCATTATCTATGCCAAGATAATGATCAAATCGTGTTGCTACAATCTGTAAAAAATCTGTCCTGTAGAGGCGCTTAGGGAAACCAACCAAAAAAATTCATTAGGGAGCCAAAGGCGACTCACGGTTAACATCAAAATATTTGGTTCATTTGAATAAACGAAAAGCATTCACTTCCATTGTTCTACCTTCACGTGCCCATTTTCACAATAAAATGACCGTCGAAATTTTCGTCAATCCCCACATTTTCACAATAAACAATCTGACTTTATCAATGGATGGCCAGACCCTCATAAACTTAACCACCAATGCAAAATGAAATTCTTTTGTAGCTTTAATCACTCTGTTTTAGAAAAAATGAATCATAATTCATCATTTATCTCCACTGGAAAACGCATGGGAATTTTGAAGGTTGGATTCTACACTTTCTTTTACATCGCCTACGCATACGATTTCACCTCATTACCAGCAGAATCAGCATTCCCCGCCGATAGAGAGGCCATGGAGGGGTAGGAAGGCGCTGTCAAAGGCTAACCCTAGCATCCAAAACCAACCAACAACCTAATTATGGAGATTCCACAAAACGCGAACTTGCCAAAAACAGCAAAAAATCCCTATGAAAATCACTCCCTCACGTCGCTCTCAAAAAATTATCTAAATCTAACTTGTTTAGTTTTTTAGTATGATCGAGCTCTAAATCTAGTCATAAAGTGCGATCACGCTTCGACTCCCACCACAACAAAGTGATCAAACTCAACTCTATCATTAGTGCGATCAAGTACATCTCCTGCCAAAATTGATGCTCCTTACTCGCACCCATATGCCTAGTTCCTACACTCGCCCCACACTTTGCACCATCATGCATGATTCCACTAATGTTTAAGTCGAGTTCCTACACTCGCCTATTTTATGCGATCAAAGCATCCTCCTGCTAACACCTAAGTCGAGTTCCTACACTCTCTCATTTTACGTGGTTGAGGCATCCTCCCACTAGTATAAGTCGAGTTCTTACACTCGTCTATTTCACGTGGTCAAGAAATCCTCATGCTAACACCTAAGTCGAGTTCCTACACTTTTCCATTTTACACGGTCAACACCCTCCAACTAACATCTAAGTCAAGTTCCTACACTCACCCATTTTACGTTATGTGGTCGAGGCATCCTCCCTCTATATTTAAAGCTGAGTAACTCCACTCACCCAATTTACACTATCGAGACATCCTTCTTCTATCTTTAAAGCTGAGTGACTCTACTTGTTCAATTAATGTGGTCGAGGCATCCTCCTGCTACATTTAAAGTCGAGTGACTCCACTTGTCCAATTAATGCAGTCGAGGCATCCTCCACTACACTTAAAGTCAACTGACTCCACTTGCACCAATAGTGTGGTTATGGTATCCTCTCGCTAAACACAACCACAATCGCCACTAGTGGGTTACCTTCAAGAACAAGTTAATGGGATCAATAACCGCTTACAACGGACTTAGGGGGTCCCACGTTTGGCATATGCCTGCTCTGACCGAAATTTTTGGAGATGATTCCGTACTACAATTCGGCAGAGGAACTTAGGGCACCCTTAGGGAAATGCACCCGGTGCCGTAGCTAATCGAGTAGCTCTAGAAGCAACGGGCTCCTTCTTGTTGAGTAAGTTAAGAATTGCAGGCATCTGTTAAAGATAAAATTGACTAGGTCCAATCCATTAAAAACCCACCACTAATTATAAGAGAAGAGATAAAGCAGCAAATAGATGGCAAGTAGGAAATGACAATTCAAAAGAAGTTTACTCAGATTCCTACAAGGAAAAGGCTTATAAGCGAGTTGAATTCAACCACTCCAAAAAAAAAAGATCTCTACAACTTCTCCTTAGAGTGAAGGGGCACTCTCCACAGCTTCTTTATGCATATATTCCTCAATGCACAGTAATTGTAGAATCACTGTAACCCTATAGATCCCTATCTATAAGATCTTATCTCAATAGAGGCATTGTCTTCAACATTTTGAAATCCAAAATTTTCCATTTTAGTGAGAGATATGTGAGGTCATGAGAGATTGTAAAATCGTCTATTATAGTGAATTTTGTCCCCAAACAATCCATGGATATAGTCTTTTATGTCAAATCACGTAAATTTCTATCTCTGTCTATTTATTTTTGTTCACTTATTTACTATGATTTTATGAATGAATGCGAAGAGCATCGTATCAATGTCCAAATCATCATCATGTACCGAAAATAATTATTTCCTCCATTCCTACTTGTTGTGCAAATTTACACATTAACACATCTCTTCTCAACTTTTTTTCACCACCTGATGGTCCTTTTCATCTACTATTTTTTACTAAAATAATTTTTTTTATTAAAAAATAAAACATGACTAGTAGTCTACAAAATATGAAAAAAAGAAATTAACTAAAATAAAGTCAAAGATAAATAATATTTTAATTCTTATATATAATTTAAATAGATAATCTAATGTCTGATTAGATTTTGAGTGCCATAGACAAAATGTAAAAATGTGATATGAGACAACTTTTCTCTCGGGAAAAGTAAGGCAAAAACTTTGCTTTAGGCAAAGGGTTTAGTCTCTTGCTTGAGAGTTTAGTGTTTTGCCATGGCGGTGGAAGAAGAATTGACGCGTTTTTGGAAAAACTTGATCTTTCTGTTGAAAAATCTTCTCTATTTCAAATGTCAAGGAACATGGAATTCATGGTAGAAACAGCATAATAATTAAAGTTTTAACTGAAAATGAATTAAATTATGAAGCTAAATCTAGAAGCAACTGGGTTCAGTTCAAAGATCTGGGAGACCAGAAATTCTTAATCGAATTTCAAAACATTGCTGATAAGAACAAAGTACTTAGTGGAAGACATTCATTCTTTGATAGGAACCTGGTAACTATGTAGGAAATTGATGAAGTAGATGCCCTTAACTCTATTCAGTTTAGGTACGAACCATTTTGGGTTCAGTTGCATAATTTTCCTATTGCAGTAATGAATGAGGACTTTGGAAACTAATTTGGAGAAGCTATTGGACAAGTTATTCAGGTTGACACAAATTCAGATGGTTCAGTTTTGAGTAAATGTCTAAGAATCTGCATTGCTGTTGATATATACAAACCTCTATTAAGAGTACAATGGTTGAATTAAGTAGGAAATCAATATTGAATAAATTTCAAGTATGAAAGACTCCAATCATTTTGCTTTTATTGTGGAACTTTGTTTCATAAAGTCAATGATTGTAATCGACAAAGAGCTGATAGGCAAAAGCAAGGGAACAAAACAAGCACTTCGGGCCTTGGATTCAAGCACAGCCTATGAACACTAACATGTTTGATTTATAAAAATATGGTGGGGAATCTGCAGATAACTAAGATCAGAAAAACCAAATTCAAATAATAAGGATTCTGATTTCGTAGATTATAAGAAAATCTCTAAGGAGAGTTTCATAAAGCTGAAACACCCGATATGAAGGTGTCAATAATGAGTCTAGCAAAAAAACAATGTTTTTGTAATGAACGAACGAAATACAGCCGCCCCCCTGTGCCACCACTAAATTATGTGAATGACCCCACCACTATTATTTTAAATTCTGCATAGTGACTTGCATAGTAACTTGCATAGTAATTTCAAAGCCTATAATTAGGGGCGTCAGTTGTAATGAAATTCATAAGAAAATATAGAGAGAGAAAGAAAGTTTCAGTTCTTAAGAGTTTCAGAGAGAATTTCTTATTTCTCTTTTGCAATAGTAGTTCCTTTCTTTAAGTTTCATAACACGTTATCAGCACGACGGTTCTACCAATTCTGAAGCTAGTGGCCTTATTCCTCTGTAAGTTTTTCAATATATTATTTGAAATCTTTGATATATTTTATTGATGATTATCTGTGTGAATTTATAAATATATTTTATGAGATACACATATTTATTATTTATATGTGTAGAAAATGACAAATCTTACAAAATTGGAATTTGTTGCTCTTGATATATCTGGGAAAAATTATTTATCCTGGATACTTGATGCTGAAATACATCTTGATGCAATGAACCTGGGAGAAACTATTAAAGAAGGAAATCAAGCATCCCTGCAGGAACGTGCTAAAGCAATGATTTTCCTTCGCCACCATCTTCATGAAGAATTGAAAACTGAATATCTCACAGTAAAAGATCCCTATATTTTGTGGAACAATTTAAGGGAGAGGTATGAACACCAGAAGACTGTCATCCTCCCAAGAGCTCGTTCTCAATGGATGCACCTGAGGTTGCAAGATTTTAAAAGTGTTAGTGAGTATAATTCCGCACTTTTTAAAATAAGCTCAGTATTAAAATTATGCGGTGAGAAAATCACCGATGAAGATATGCTAGAGAAGACTTTTACTACATTTCATGCCTCGAATGTGCTCCTGCAGCAGCAGTATCGAGAGAGAAAGTTCAAGAAATATTCTGAACTTATATCATGTCTTCTAGTAGCTGAGCAAAATAATGAGCTCTTATTAGAAAGCCACCAGTCACGCCCTACTGGCTCAATATCATTCCCTGAAGTGAATGGTAATAGGTTTGCATCATTCCCAGAAGTGAATGGTGCATCCTTTAGAAGAAATCAGAGGCGTGGACGTGGTAGGAGAAATTATAGAAATGTTGGTCCCAGGAGTGACAACATTAAAAGGGATTATAATATACCATATCACCAGAAGTGGTACAATTCAGAAAGGGGTAAAAATCCTCAGAATAATTCTTCAAAGAAAAGTGAAGAGGTGTGCCATAGATGTGGAATGACTGGACATTGGTCACGTACCTGTCGTACGGCCAGGCACTTAACTGATTTATATCAAGCTTCTATTAAAGGAAAGAATAAAGTGCATGAAACAAATTTAGTAGAACCATCAGATGATTTATTAGATTCAGTAGATATAGACGTTACTCATCTTGATGTATCTGATTTCTTTAATCATCCTGATGGTAGTATTGAACACTTAATTGGAGATGGAAGTGTTCCACTTAATTAATGTATTTTCTTTCTATCAGTAATAAAAGTTTTGTATATTTTGTAGAATCATGGATCACATTGATAAGCTTTTTATCTCTGAGTTGAATGATAAAGATATATGTCTGGCTGACAGTGCTACAACTCACACAATTCTCAAAGAAAAGAAATATTTTCAAAATCTAACACTAAGTAAAGCCTATGTCCATACCATATCAGATTCATCGGATTTAATTGAGGGCTCCGGAAGAGCTTATATTGTGTTGCCTAATGGCACCAAGTTTTGTATTGATGATGCTCTATTCTCTTCACAATCCAGAAGAAATTTATTGAGTTTCAAAGATATACGTCGTAATGATTACCATATTGAAACGACCAATGAAGGCAGTAAAGAGCATCTCCTTATTACTAAAACAATATCGGGCCAGAAGCTCGTATTAGAAAAACTGCCTGCTCTATGTTCTGGATTGTATTATACAAAAATGAGAACAATTGAATCATATGTGGTAATGCACCAGAAGTGCATTGACCCTAAAGTATTTATGACTTGGCATGATCGCCTTGGACATCTGGGTTCTATAATGATGAGACGAATTATTGAAAATTGGCATGGGCATCCCTTAAAGAATCAAAAGATATTTCTACCCAATGAATCTCCGTGCTCTGCATGTTCTCAAGGTAAGTTAATCATTAGACCATCTCCCTCAAAAGTCATTGTTGAATCTCCATCCTTTTTACAAAGGATTTACGGAGATATATGTGGGCCTATTCATCCATCAAGTGGACCATTTAGATATTTTATGGTTCTAATTGATGCATCTAGTCGATGGTCACATATTTGTCTTCTTTCCACTAGAAATGTTGCATTTGCTAGACTTCTTGCTCAGATAATTAAACTACGAGCACAATTTCCTGAGTATCCGATTAAGACCATTCGATTGGATAATGCAGGTGAATTTTCATCTCAAGTTTTTGATGATTATTACATGTCAATAGGAATAGATGTTGAACATCCTGTTGCCCATACACACACACAAAACGGTTTAGCTGAGTGTTTGATCAAAAGGCTTCAACTAATCGCTAGACCTTTACTTATGAAATCAAGACTACCTATTTCTGTTTGGGGACATGCTATACTTCATGCAGCATCTCTAATTCGCATTAGACCATCTGCATATCATAAATATTCTCCATTACAGCTTGCATTTGGTCAACAACCAAATATTTCTCATCTTCGTACTTTTGGATGTGCTGTATATGTTCCAATTGCACCTCCACAACGTACAAAAATGGGCCCTCAACGTAGACTTGGGATATATGTTGGTTTTGATTCTCCATCCATTATTAGATACCTTGAACCCCTTACAGGGGATATGTTTAAAGCACGTTTTGAAAATTATCATTTTGACGAATCAAATTTTCCGTTAATGGGTAAAGAAAAGTCGGTGCCTGAAGCACGACAAGATATTACTTGGGATAATAAGACCCTGTCTCATTTTGATCCTCCTACAAATGAATGTAAACGGGAAGTTCAAAGGATTATTCATTTGCAAAATATTGCAAATCAGTTACCGAATGTATTTACTGACACTAAAGGTGTAGTAAAATCTTATATTCCTGCTGTTAATACTCCAGCAAGGATTGAAGTCCCTGAAGGACAAATTGTCAAAGCAGCAATAGGTGAATCTAAAATACGCCCGAAGCGTGGAAGACCTATTGGTGCAAAAGACAAAATTCCCAGAAGGAAAAGAATACAAAATGAATTTGGTGTTCCTGAAGAACACGTACCCACAATACAGGCCACAAATATAATTGGTGCTCCTAAAGAGCTTAAATCTTCTATTCCAGAACCTCCTGAAGAGGAAACTCTTGAAGAGTATAAATCTCCTAAAAAGGGACCTCCTGAAGAGGTGTGTCATGAAATGTTTTCTCCTGAAGAGGAACAGGTACCTGAAAATAATGAGATCTCAATACATTTCATGAAAACTGGAGAAACTCTGGATAGAAATAAAACTGTTGTCGACAACATATTTTCATATAAAATGGCCCTTGACATTACCAGAAGTAATGAAGAAAGTGAGCCAAAAAGCGTCGAAGAATGTCGACGTAGAAATGATTGGCCAAAATGGAAAACAGCTATTGAAGCTGAATTAAATTCGCTAGCAAAACGAGAAGTATTTGGACCTGTTGTCCAAACACCAAAGGGTGTAATGCCTGTTGGATATAAGTGGGTATTTGTACGAAAACGTAATGAGAAAAATGAAATTGTGCGATACAAAGCACGGCTTGTCACACAAGGTTTCCTGCAGAAACCCGAGATTGATTATGAAGAAACATACTCTCCCGTTATGGATGCAATCACATTTAGATTTTTGATTAGTCTGGTTGTTACAAAAGGATTAGAAGTGCGGTTGATGGATGTGGTCACTGCATATTTATATGGATCCTTAGACCATGACATATATATGAAAATCCCTGAAGGATATAAGATGCCTGAAGCATCTACAAGTACATCTAGAAATATGTACTCAATCAGACTACAAAGATCTTTATATGGGTTGAAGCAATCCGGACGCATGTGGTATAATCGCTTAAGTGAATATCTATTGAAAGAAGGATTTGAGAATAATCCTATATGCCCATGTGTTTTTATTAAGAAATCAGAATCCGGATTTGTCATTATTGCGGTTTATGTTAATGATTTAAATATTGTGGGAACTCCTGAAGAGATATCAAAAACCGCTATATATTTAAAGAATGAATTTGAAATGAAAGATCTTGGCAAAACAAAACTTTGTCTCGGCCTGCAGCTTGAGCACTTGCCAAATGGAATTTTTATTCATCAGTCCATGTATACTGAGAAAGTCCTAAAGCATTTTTATATGGACAAATCTCATCCCCTAAGTACTCCAATGATTGTTCGAACACTTAATGTGAAGAAAGATCCATTCCGTCCTTGTGATGACGATGAAGAAATTCTTGGTCCTGAAGTACCATATCTCAATGCAATTGAAGCTTTGATGTATCTTGCAAATTGCACTCGACCAGATATTACATTCTCAGTTAATCTGCTTGCAAGATATAGTTCTGCACCAACTCGAAGGCATTGGAATGGCATTAAACATGTCCTTCGTTACCTTCATGGTACGGTTGATATGGGATTATTTTATCAACATGGTTCAAGTCCAGAATTGATTGGGTATGCAGATGCAGGTTATCTTTCAGATCCACACAGAGGTAGATCTCAAACTGGATATTTATTTACTTATGGAGATACTGCCATATCATGGAGATCTGTTAAGCAGACACTATCTGCTACCTCTTCAAATCACTCAGAGATCATTGCTATTCATGAAGCAAGTCGAGAGTGTATTTGGTTGAGATCAGTTATTCAACATATCCAGGAAAAGTGTGGACTTCCCATGATCAATAATAGCCCAACAATCTTATATGAAGATAATACTGCTTGTATCACTCAAATCAGAGGAGGATATATCAAAGGTGACAGAACCAAACATATTTCACCGAAATTCTTTTATACTCATGAACTTCAAGAAAAAGGTGAAATTGATGTCAAGCAGATACGATCTAGTGATAATCTGGCAGATTTATTCACAAAGGCGTTACCAACTTCCACATTCAAGAAGATTGTGCATAACATTGGAATGCGAAGACTCAAAGATCTTTTGTCATGCACTTTTCAGGGGGAGTAAATGTGCTGATTGTACTCTTTTTCCTTCGCTGAGGTTTTGTCCCACTGGGTTTTCCTCTGCAAGGTTTTAATGAGGCAATCTTAAAGCACTTGTGGATATATAAGAAGACTGTACTATTTTTCCTTCGTCATTGGTTTTTCTTCCCACTGGGTTTTTACTTGGCAAGGTTTTAACGAGGCAGATTCCTTATTGGCGGTCATTCAAGGGGGAGTGTAATGAACGAACGAAATACAGCCGCCCCCCTGTCCCACCACTAAATTATGTGAATGACCCCACCACTATTATTTTAAATTCTGCATAGTGACTTGCATAGTAATTTCAAAGCCTATAAATAGGGGCTTCAGTTGTAATAAAATTCATAAGAAAATATAGAGAGAGAAAGAAAGTTTAAGTTCTTAAGAGTTTCAGAGAGAATTTCTTATTTCTCTTTTGCAATAGTAGTTCCTTTCTTTAAGTTTCATAACAGTTTTTGCATTAAGGTCCCATTTGTATTCAAAATCTATCTCAACTTATCTTCATTTTATTATTTCATTTTTATCATTTTTTATACAAATACAAATTTCTATACATTTTTTTCAAATCTCAATATCCCTGTTTCAAATTTCAATACACATTTTTCAAATTTCAAAATAATAATACTATTAAAAAATAAATTAAATTCATCTTAATTTATCTCATATCTGAATCCAAACGAGACCTTAAAAAAGTGATATGAGACAAGAGTCACGCTATATCTCTCGAAGATGTAGCACGGGTTTGTATCGAATACATCAAATTTTTTTTTATATTTTTAAATATTTAAAAAAAATCACATCATTATTAAAAGAAAAAATTCTCAATCATTAATTAAAAAAATATATTTTATCATTCGGTACATATTTTCGTTAGGTTGAAAAAATATATATTCGGTAGATTTCATTAGGTTGAAAAAACATTTCCGTAGGAGACAAATTTTGGGTCTCGACTAATGAAATAGTCTCGACTGATGAGATAATCTCGACTGATGTGAGATCTATACATGCTCATTCAAATGCTACCACCAAAGCTTTTACTACTTGAGTTTGCGATAAATAATTGTCGCCTTAGCATGTCATTATTACAGAAATTGTATTGGAAGACTTATTAAAGCGACTCTTGTCTTCGTGGTTACCTTTTAAGTAAAATTCTTAACTATTTATTAAGAATATTTTCATTAGATTATCTAAAATTATTTTTTTAAAAGTATAAATTTATATTTTTTTCAAAAAATTTGATCAAATTTAATAAAATATAAAAATATAAAAATAAAAATATGAATAAAAATATTTTTTTAAATAGTAAAGCTAAGATTTTATCTAATAAAAATTAAATTTGACTTTTATTTGATAAAGTTTTAATTTTATTATTTATAAAAATATTTTTATTTTTATTTTTAATTGTCTTATTTTTAATTAAATATGATTAAATTTTTTAAATAAATATACAAATTTATATTTTTTAAAAGATAGTTTTAAAAATCTAATGAGAATGCTCTTGTTATAACCTTTACGTCGCCTTGGCAAACTTGTCACGACGGATGTCCACAGGTGTTGTCTTGTAGCTGATCTCCCAATTTCTCTATCTCATCTGACCAAACAGAGACGGGGCACGAAGACGCAGGAAGCGTATTACACGAAGAAAGAGAGGGAGCCATGGCGTCTTTGGCTCAGCAATTCACAGGCCTGAGATGCCCGCCGCTCTCTTCCTCGCGACTCTCAAAGCCCTTCTTCCCTCCTAAACAAACCCACAAGCCTTCTGCCCTCTCCCCCATTGTCTCGGCAGCAGTGGCAATCTCAAACGCACAGACCAAAGAGAGGGCCCAGCTCAAACAACTCTTCGAGGAAGCCTACGAGCGGTGTCGTACTGACCCTACAGAAGGCGTGGCATTCACTCTCGAGGACTTCCACTCTGCTCTCGACAAATACGACTTCAATTCTGAGTTGGGGACCAAGGTTGGTTGCCCACTCTTTACTGTCCGTAGTCTGGATGTTTTCTCTCTGAAACTTTGAGTGGGAACTGTGTTTGGATGGGATTTTTTTTAATTGGCATGAGGCTTGAGCTGAATCGAGGAATTGTCAATGTGCTTGCGGGAAATTTGTATTGTCGAAGCGAGGGATACACAGGATGGTGGTTTCATTAAAGCTTTCAAAATGGGTGTGGCCTAAAATGGGGAACTTTATGTGAGCTTTTGTGTGATTTGATATTGGGTGAATGTGATTTAGTGACGAGTTGATATAGGAAACTGCAAATTGTGTCATGTGAAAAGGATGAATTTGTTGATGGTTTGAGTTTGCGTGACTACGAAAATCATTCAAATAAAAGAACAAGTTTTTGAATTAATTTTTAAAAATATGATCTTGTATCTTCATTGGGTTTATGCCTGCAGGGTTACTCTTCTGCTGAAAAAAAGAGAAGGACAATTCGTTCTTTTCTTTTCTTTTTGTTTTGATATCATAAAAGTGAATTTCCTTATGAGGCGCAGTCCAGATCTTTTTTTTTTTTGAACTTTTTTTTTATAAGTGAAGGAAAAAAGATCTATTTTTTTCTTAATGAGAGAAAAGAAAAAAAAGCTATAGCCTATCACTTCTGTATTGCTGATTATTCATGGTAAGTCGCAGAATTCACAAGCGGAAGATAAGTTTGATGAGTCTGATATTTTCTTTCAGGTAAAAGGAACAGTGTTCAGTACGGATAACAATGGTGCCCTAGTTGACATTACTGCAAAGTCTTCGGCATACTTGCCAGTCCAAGAGGCTTGCATTTACAAAATAAAACACGTAGAAGAAGCTGGCATAGTTCCTGGTCTGAAAGAGGAGTTTATAATTATTGGTGAAAATGAAGTTGATGATAGTTTGATCCTAAGCTTAAAAACTATCCAGTATCAACTTGCATGGGAAAGGTGTAGACAGCTTCAAGCCGAGGATGTTGTCGTCAAGGGTAAGGTGGGTGCCTGACACCAAGTTTTTTTTTTTCGTCTTTTGTCTAGAGTATTCATATGTGATCCTTTCCTGTAGTTTTATGCAGGCAATGTGTGAGATGCTAAGCATCTCAAGTATGATTGCAGATAGTGTTGCAGGTCAAATGCTATCTTGTACTGTTGTCAAGTCTAAGTAATCAGTAGAGGGATTTCTTGCCATAAATCCTACCTTTTATGCTTACTCTCATTTTTTCATGAATTTGATTATTCCTGTAACTGTGTGTTTGTAAACAAAATAGAAGAAGCCCAAATGGCTTACTGTGAAATGGCTCAAAACTTAGGGTTTAATTCGCATAATTGCTCTATTCTTTCCTATCTTTTTAATTCCTGGAATCTATCTGCAGGTTGTCAGTGGAAATAAAGGTGGAGTAGTTGCTTTGGTGGAAGGCCTTAGAGGGTTTGTGCCTTTTTCACAGATATCATCGGTTAGTTCTTAAACATGGTTCACACGTTCCCATGGCTCAATTTAGTTGGCTTGAAACTTATGGTAATCACATGAAAAAATCATAGGTGAAAATTACTTTTGGTAGTAGTTGAATACAGAACGAAGTGGCTGTAATATTGACCACCCTTAAGCACGTATCAAATGATGATTCAAGTAAGAGCTATAATTGCCTCATAACAAGTACCTGGGATGGTCATAGGCAAGACACTTAGTCCAGATAAATTTTCTATGGGATTTTCAATCATGTTAGGATGTGGTGAAGGAGGATTTAATGAATGGTGTTCTAGGAATTTTTTTCAATTGATTTGAGAAAAGCCTCAATGCCACTTTTATTGTACTTATTCCCAAGAAAATTGGGGCATCTATGGTGAAGGACTATCAGCCCATTAGTCTTGTGATTGAGATATACAAGATCATCTTCAAGGTGCTTGCAAATCGCGTAGGAGAGGTTTTGGGGAGGATCATTATGAAACCCCAAAATGCATTTGTAAGTGGTAGGCAAATTTTGAACTCAATTCTCATCGCTAATGAATGCCTAGATAGTAGATTAAAATCTGGAGACCTGGGTATCTTATTCAAGTTGGATATGGATAAGGCTTACAATCATGTCAATTGGAATTTCCTACTTGCTTGGGAGGTGTGGATTTGGAGAGAAATGGTGCTTGTGGATCATGTGGTGCATATCAACGATAAAGTTCTCAATTTTGGTGAATGGCTCTAGTTGGCTTTTTTAGCTGCTCTCGAGGTCTAAGACAAAGAGATCCTTCGTCCCCATTCCTTTTTGTCATTGTCATGAAGGCACCTTAGTAGAATGATTTCTGCCTTGGTTAACAGTGGCTTTGTGGTCGGTTTCTTAGTTACTGACCCCAATATGGGTACTCTTAAAATTTCTCAGTTGTAGTTCGCAAATGATACTCTGATATTTTGTAAGGTAGAACAAAGCTAGATTCAGACTTTGAGGGCAATTTTACTATGTTTTGAAGTGGTATCCAGTTTGAAAATGAACTTCAACAAGTCAGAGTTGGTGTCAGTTGGTAATGTTCACAACATCTAGCCGTTGGCCAACACTTTTAGATGTAAGGTCTCTGCTCTTACCATGAATTAACTTGGTCTTCCCTTGGGACAACCTCAAGGGATAATCGATATGGGATACAATTACAATAATTGAAAAGATTGAACATAAATTGGCAGGTTGGATCACTTTAATCAAGAGTCCTCTGTTAAATTTACTAACTTATTTCTTATCTTTATTCTCAATTCAGCAAGTATAGCAACATGTATTGAGAAACTTCATCGTGATTCCCTTTGGAGTGGTCTGGGAAATAATTTCAAATTCCATCTGTTAAGTGGGATAAGGTATGCTCCTCAATCTCTTATGGTGGGTTGGGAATTAGAAATTTGAGGGTTTTCAATCAGGCCTTACTTGGAACGGTTGTGTCAATATAATATGGAACCAAAGCCTTATGGAAGTCAATGATTGACTTCAAATATATAGTTTTCTGGGGGGAAAGCACTAGGGAGGTACGTGGGGTTTATGGAGTGGAATTATGGAAGCACATTAGACAAGGGTAGCGGGTTTTTGCTCGTCACACTAGACTTGTGTTCGAAGATGGCTCTAGAATAAGATTTTGGTGCAACTTATGGTGTGGAGATAACGCCCTTAAGGACTCATTCCCTTTAGCTTTTAGGATTGCACGTGAGAAAGAAGCTTCAGTGGCTGACTTTATATAGATATCTGGTGACCTAGTTCAATGGAATGTGAATTTCACTAGGCAACCCAAGATTTAGAAGTTGGAAGCCTTTCGGATTTTTGACTTTTGTATTGAGCACTCAAGGACTTGACATGTTGTGCGGGTACTCGCAGGAAAAGCTACATTCTTGATTTGCTTTCTGTAAGTCTCACACAATCACAGAACAAACATTTTCCATGGAAAAGGAGTTGGCAAGATAAGGCATCTCCCAAAGCGGCGTGTTTTGCTTGGACAGTTTTTTTGGGTAAGATTTTGATGATGGATGACTTACTGAAACACAGTGATAATAGTGGATTGATGCTATATGTACAAAAAAAGTTGTGAGATTGTGGATCATCTTCTACTACATTGTGAGGTTGCTAGAGCATTATGGGAAGATGTGTTAGCAAGTTAGAGCTAGCCAATGTTATGTCTGCCACGGAGGTTTAGCTTTCGGCCAGTTGGACAAATTTAGGAGGTGGTATTCCACAAATCACAGCTATGTGGAAGATGGTTTCTATTTGTAGTCTGTGGACCTGTGGTGCTTATGCTAGGAGCACAATGACCGGACGTTCAAAGATAAGGGGCGCTCATTAGAGGAGCTTAGATTACTTTTTGTTAAAACTTTATTTTTATGGGCCAAAAGCTATAGATTTTAATGGCCTTGGTTCCCATGATTTTCTTGTTTCCATTTCTTCTTCCTAAAAAAATAAGTACATGGGTTGAACACTTTTTACGTTTCAATAAAATTTTACTTATAAAATAACTTTCTTATAACAAGATATGCATGATACCTGTTTGATGTCATGTTGAGAAGTTTCTACAACACTAGTTTAGGTTAGGTAAGTAGAAGGGTTTGGAGGTCTTTAGCTATGGGTCATAGTGGTATAAGATGGCTAGTGACTACGGTGGAAGCAGTTCTACAGGCGGGAAAAGTTCAAAATTCTCTAAACATTTGTGCGAAGGGAACCAAACATTCGTGGCTCACGATGCTCCAATGTTCATGGTAGGTATCTTACTGTCACCGAATATGGTGGCGGTGGCCAACGAAGTTTGCTGTTAGGAGAAGTTTGCTGTTGAATTACGCAGAGCTGCAGATATGTTTTTTTCCTTTTATGCTGATGGATCAAGGAAATAAAGGCAAAAGAGGATATCCGATCATGAGCACATCAACTTGGAGTTGAAACAAAAAGACTCAAGCACATCCACGATGGCAATGCAATCATATGCGGCAGTTTTGAAGACGGATTAAGCTTCGAGGACTCAATGTGAGGGAAACTGTATAAGTGGTAAGTAGATCACGCAAGCTCAAAACCAGCTTGTTGTGATGCACAAATCATTGAAGGAGATAGAAACTCAGCTTGTCAAGTTGAAGGCAATGATCGCTTTCTTGTCTACAAAGATAGACTTGCTTTCAGTTGGAGGCAATATGGTTGTAAGAAACAAGCCTAAGATAGGCCCGAATCCATTAAGTTCAAATAAAGGAAAACAGAAAATTGGATTTGGCCCTGTCCCTATAACCAAATCAAGGAAGTGTGGCAGGCCAAAAGGAAAAGTGGGTTATTCTAAGTGGGTTCTACATCAGATATTGGAGTTGAAATATTCGTAATGGAATGCCCTTCGTCACAAGTGATACAAGAAAGACCGATAATCGGTGTTACACCCTTGGTTAGCCCAAAGAAACTATGGCTCCCAAGTCAGAGTTGAAAAATAATGGTGTAATGCTGAGGTCTGAAGGAGATGTAACGTCTGTTGAAGTTGCTTATACATGGTCGCCAGAGATGAAGGAACTTACTGCCAACCCATAATCTCCAATGGAGAGTACTATTGAAGTTGTTAGGAGGCACGAGATTTGAATAAGGGTTTGTCCTTGGTGCCTTGCAAGGATGAAGGCTTAGGATCCGATGTTTAGTGGGGATCCATGTTGGAAGATGTTCCCCTTTGTATCTATTCCTCCCTTAAAACAATATAATTGGATCATCATTAGATTGGGTTTTGTAAAAGGTTAATGAGATTTAGCATATCGCGTGACTCTCACATAGAGGATGTGAAGATCAATTTCAAGCACTATTCACTGCGATTGAGGTGAGCCACTCGTGTGACTCCAAATCAAGCTTTAAGAAAAGCAGGGAGTTGAGTGTCTTTCTTGGGGAATCAACTACGACGCTTTGGGTGGTAGCTCAAGTTATGTGAAGACATGGGAGGGCATTATGAAGATGTTCTCATAGAGGGCGTTTCGGGTGGAGTATTAGTTGACAGGAAATAATGGGGTTGGGGAGATGTGTTTTTTTCCTACTCGAGCTTGTTGTATTTTTGGTAGTTTTTACAGGCTTTTTGGAGTCATTAAGAGCTCTCTAGTTTGGGCTAGGTGTTGTCTTGTATACATCCAATGTACTTGGATACTCCTATCGATATATGTAGTGTGTTTACTTATCAAAAAAAGTATTCTACCACAATTTATTTAATTGGATTTTGTCTGGTCTGTATGATTCAAAGAATGAGATCACTATCACAATTTTTTTCCCATTTGACATGCATTTATTTGCAAATATTTTTTAGTTATCAAATTGTCACTCTTTCTTGCATGTATCAGAAATCAACTGCAGAGGAGCTCCTTAATAAGGAGCTTCCACTGAAGTTTGTGGAGGTTGATGAGGAACAGTCAAGGCTTATCTTCAGTAACCGAAAAGCTATGGCTGATAGCCAGGCACAACTAGGAATTGGATCAGTGGTCATTGGAACTGTGCAGAGCCTAAAACCGTATGGTGCCTTCATTGACATTGGTGGACTTAATGGCCTTCTTCATGTTAGTCAGATCAGTCATGATCGTGTCTCAGATATTGCAACAGTACTTCAACCTGGTGATACTCTCAAGGTATGTCCTTAATATGAGTTCGTGGCAGCAGATAATTGATGCTACTCGTTGGATAAACCTAATTCTCATGTTGTAGGTCATGATATTGAGCCATGACCGTGAGAGAGGCCGAGTTAGTCTTTCCACCAAGAAGTTAGAACCTACTCCTGGAGACATGATTCGCAATCCAAAGCTTGTTTTTGAGAAGGTATTTTCTGAAAAACAATCCTAAGCCTCACTAGTAGTTGTGTTTTTTATTGTACAGTAAATTTTAGTGATGGAGGCCTGATGGATAGGTCCCTAACCATATTTACCCATTTCTTTGTGATGAGAACTTTTGGTCTGACTAATATCTTGTTGCTTCATTGTGCAACGGTAGATCCAAAAGGAAGTCTACTAGCTTATGTTTCCTTGTTTCTCTAATACATGAAATATTGATCTCGTGTCTGAGCATTTTGGAATTATAGAAAAATATAATCATGTTTCTAATTCTGTTCTGACAGGCAGAGGAAATGGCTCAGACATTCAGGCAGAGGATAGCTCAAGCAGAAGCTATGGCTCGTGCAGACATGCTTAGATTCCAGCCTGAGGTATTGGTACTTGCTTAGTTTTATTACTTTCTTAGTTCCTTCAAAAGTTAATACTTTGTTCAAAGAATAATGCTATATACAGTCGTGGAGTTACAAGTGACGTACAGTCACTTTGAAGAAAAATGGAGTCCACTGTTAAAAAAGTTAACTTTTTTCGTGTGGATCCTATATATATTCAATGTTTTTCAAAGCAACTGCACGTCATTTGCAAGTCCACGACTGTATCTATCATTTCTTTTGTTCTAGTAAAGAAACCATAGAAGACCAATATATAATTCGCATCAATTTGAGTTATCAACTTATCAGCTCTTCACCGGCCTTTGAGTCTTGTGGGTGGGTACATGAACTAACAACCTGAAGGTCGGGGATCTAAGGCTGGGAGATATTGTTGGTGTGTTTTGTAATGAGATTTTCTGTCCATTCTGGTGAGAGTAATTGTGCATCTACTGTTTCCATCTGCAGAGTGGACTGACTCTCGGCTCTGACGGAATTTTGGGTCCTCTCACTTCAGACTTGCCAGCAGAAGGTCTAAATCTGAGTGGTGTTTCTCCGGCAGTAGAATCATGATTGAAACTTGGTAGTTTTTCTCCTTTTGAGTGTTTCTTTGTTACTTCGCTTGGACAATCATACCCAAGGCCATACTTCTGCCTCTGGCCTAAGATTCCTTTTAATTCCTGATCACAGCGCCTTGATTTAAAATTTTTTACTTCCTAATGTCACTTTAATGGATTTTACTTTCCCGGACGCTGTGATATTGATACTCAATTAGTACTCTTTATTTAAGAACCAAGACCCTAGGATGATATAACTTGGCATTAATAAGCAGCCTAGTCCGCAGAAGTTGTTCTGAAGGCAAGTTGCAGAACATTCAAAATCGACCGGGAAATATTGTCCTACTTATCCCACGTCCATTCTCACAAGTGAAGTCTATATCTAGCAAAAAATTCAAAAAATCACCGAGAAGAAGCCCTCATTTGGAGCGGTACTTTTCAGAAATCAAACGAGCATCTGCCTTTTGCTTTCCAGCGGTGTGTTACGTTAATGAATTGCTAGTAGTCCCCAAGTGTGACGTTGGGTTGGGTTGGGTTGGGTTGGAGGAGCTGGGAACAATGTTGGGATCTTTTACCTGAAAGTTAGACTTGTTGACTGAACAAAACGAAGAGAGAAGGGAGAAGGGACTTGGAAGAAAGACATGATTTGACTTTTTGTACGTAAATGCGAATTAAACATATCTATTGCCAGTAAGATTTCTGTTATCTTTTTGGTTAGGGGAAACTATGATCCTAAGGGTTGGATTAGAACTTCTGGATCAATGGTTGGATCTTTAATAGAAATCTTTGCAATGCATATGGATGAAATCTCACATAATATAAGCCGAAGTGTGTTGTCTTGTGAAGCTTATTAAGGGAAGACTTTTCCCCTACCCTATATGTAATACCATTGTCTCTCCATTCCTCTCAAACTTAAAAAAGAAAAAAAAAAGTTTTAGTTGATTTTTTTATTCACTTGATTTATTATGTAACAATGTTTATCAAGCCCTCCACCCCCTCTGAAAAATTGAAAAATCGAGAGCTCCTATCATTCCTTTATTTCTCCGTCCACTTACCTTGTTTATTGGTGTTTCTCTTGCTTAGTTTTATTTTGCTTTCTTTAACGCCAAAAAGACAAATATACAACATTTCAGCAACTTTCGAAAGATACACAACACAAATAGATTTGCAAGTCAAAAGTTTTATTTTGCAAAAATCACCGCACGTGGTTCTCACGAGCCGCCCACAACTACGCGTGAGTCTCACATGCCATCTCTTTCGACAACTTTTCTCTGCACACATGTGAGATCACCAGACTCACCACCACCAAATGTTTCAAATCTGACCGTTGTGGCTAAAAATAGACAGTTTTGTTGTCTTCACAAGCCGTCGCAGATTTTAAAGTTCACTAGAGTTGGTCCGAATAGTAATCCGTCATTTTTCACATCTATCTTATTGCTTTTTTTTATTTTCTTTATTGTTAACACAAAAAAAAAAAAAAATCATATCTCGAAAGTTTGTTGTAGAGGTTAAGTTCTTTATTTCTATAAAAGGTAAGATTGAGTCTCTATTTAAGTAGATAGTGTTGTCTTTTTAGACGTTTGTCTATAGAAAATATCTACAATAGTGAAGATCAGACTAGTCACGAAAGGAAATAGTGCATTAGTGGAGCTCCAAAATATTATTTTGATTTATGATGTTATATTTGATATGGGGACATCTTAGAAAGTATTTGGTAATGGATGTAAGTTTCTTTAATGAATGAATGATACAACTTCCCTTAAAAAAATAATGTGTCAAAGATCTTCATATTTTTCAAAGACATAATCAACATAAAATCTATGTACTGGATCAATCAAGTGATTCTTTACATCGACCATCTTCAAATATACCAACTATTTCTCCAATTTTTTAGGTATATACATTTTATAGTCTCCTTAACTCTACCCAGAGATTAAGGGTGCTACTCAAATCATAAGATGTGGGGTAGCTTCCTATTCGCATCTCGTCCCACATGGGCTGGGGAGTAGGATTTTCACCCTGCCCCCCAGTTCACTAGGCTCAAAAATTATTTTTGAGTTTGAAAGTGATCAAAAGACAAACACATTTTGGACCCAAAATTGTAAATTAATAAATGTGACTATAATTTAACAATTATATAGTTTTTCAATTTGCAAGTTAAAAATTATAAAGTCAAACTTGTATTGTGAATGCAATCTATAAAATGGTCACTATACTAAATTACAATTTACACAAAGTATTAAGTAAAATTTTACTTGATACATATTACTATATTTACATATAGTGAAAAAAATAATAAATATTATAAATATGTAATTATGTATAATATAAATATATATTTATGTTGCCTAGATGACTAACACAAGAGGGGGGGTGAATTGGGTTATATTATAAAAATTAACACTCATTAATCAAATACACAATATAAAATATAAACAGAATGTAAAGCAGTAAGAAATGTAAAGAGTAGGGTAAGAGAAAGCAAACTCAGTATTTTTACGAGGTTCAGCCCCACTGCCTACGTCCTCGCCTCAAGCTACCCCTTGAGGATCCCGAATTCACTATTCAATCTCCTTTAGGTGGAGATAGAAACCTATTACACTTTTGAGCAGCACCGCTCCAAAGAATCTGTGTAGAACACCCTCTACACTTCCAATCACCTCACACTTGGTGATTTAACTATTCCCCGTGTAGAACACCTTCTACACACACAAGGGTTATACACACCCTCTTACAAATACAAGAGTTGATAGTGGGTAGACTATCAAAGTACACTCCTCAACAAGTGAGATAGAAACAATACAGCACAACCTATATCTCTCTCAACAAGAACAAGAATTAAGGCTCAAAACTTTAGAAAAGAGAGAATGAAAGCTTTGAAGGAATGATGCAAAACTTAGCAATAGATGTGTAAGCTCTTGTTGTTATTTTTGCAAAACTCAAGTGAGCTATTTATAGGCAAATGAGTCTTTAATTTCAAATTTGAAAAGATTCCCATGTCCAAGACATCATCATTCACTTTTCAAAAATTTCAAATCAAATCTTTTTACTTTTTGCATGTGACAAAAGGAGCACACTTTACTTTTCAAAAATTTCAAACCTAATCTTTTACTTTTTGCATATGACAAAAGGAGCACACTTTACTTTTCAAAATTTTCAAATAAAGACATCTACATTTTGCATAAGTCAAGAAAAACATCCACCACTTTTGAAAATATTCAAATAAAACATGCACATGTGAAAGATAACAATTAATCATCTTAATATTTTCAAAGTTCAAACCTTTAATCATGTCATGCACATATGAAAGATGACAATCAATCATCTTTCAAAATTTTCAAATTTAATTTTCAAAATATTCATGCACATGTGGAAAATGTATTTTAATGTTTTATAATAAAATATTAATTTTGAGCCTTAATCCTAATTTCGAATTTTTAAGAGATTTACAACATTACTCTATGATTTTAATGTGAACTTGTTCCCTTCTTGCTCATGCTTGGTTCCTTGATGTGCTTGATTCTATTGTGTGGACAACTTGAGTTTGAGACTCCTTTATTCTTTGAATTCATTTGTTATCATTAAAATCCATGTGTAAATTTATAATTACACGAAACTTGAAACCTTGGGTTCAACAATCTCCCCCTTTTTGATGATGACAAATACTTGATAGAACTTGAAACCTGTATTTAATACTTAAGCTCTCCCTGAGAATGTGCGTTAGTTTTTCAAGTAAAAATATAAATATAATTCCAAGCATAGATAACAAGTTTAGCAATTTAAACAATGTTAATGTTCTAGTCTAAAACTTCTCCCCCTTTTGGCATCATTAAAAAGGAATCATAATTAGATCAATAAGATATATTCTTGCAATAACCAATAGACAAATAAAACGCTGCGTTAGTAGAGACTGTAGAGAATTCGATGCGTAGCCACACGTGTTCGACAAAACCTGCAAAGGCTGGAGGCCTAGTTCTGGCAATTCGGTGCGGAAGGAGATTTTGTAAAGAGCTGAATAATTGAAATCACCCGTGCCCGACAAAACCTGCAAAGGCTAGCTCTGGAAATTCGGTGCAGAGATTTGATCCGCTTGATGTTGCTGAAAAATGAGATATTATCAAGATTTGTAAGCTTGTCTTGTTCTTATTTCCGTTTCTATAAGAGCAATCCTTAGTTTTATCTATTTCGCATCAAGCTTTCTTCTCATCTTTGCAATTTGCTTGCATTCTCATTCTACAATTTTTCAATGGCTAGTAAATTTCCCTTCAGTGATTCTCTTGATCAAGATTTGAGATATCCTTCACCTCAGTCTCAATCTATTTCTGCATCTGTCGTGGGTGCCATGAAGCAACAAGAGACTGATTTAGCTAATAAATCAGATCATGACGCCATTTATGAGCTTGTGGGTCTCGGAACTCGATACTCATCATCTATCGTCGCATTTTCTGCTCGGTTGCAGTCCAAAACTCGCGAAATTGAGAAGCTTAGCGAGACTGTTTCTGTACTTCAACGACTTGTTTATGAGTCAAACAAAAAAATAGTAGAGTTAAAGCAACAGAATAAGGATCTGAAATCCTTGCTTGCCTCTTCATTTCGATTGCCTAATCCTTTAGACAAGGATGGCATGATGATTTATGAAGAGCAAATGCATTTGAATGATGAGGCTAAACGTCTCAAGTTTCTGTAGGTCATTTAAGATAATGAAATAAAAGTATCTAGCAGATATTCATGGCATGTATCATTCATATTTCTCTTCTAATCATGCATAGTCTATCTTCTGGTAGGGGTTTTGTGAAAATGTCTGCCAATTGATCATGTGTACTAGTGAATTCTAATACAATATCGCTCTTCTGCACATGATCTCTAAGAAAATGATATCTAATTTCAATATGTTTGGTCCGAGAATGTTGTATTGGATTCTTTGAAAGATTTATAGCACTTGTATTATCACATTTGATTGGAATGTGATTGTACATAAGTTTAAAATCCTCAAGTTGTTGCTTCATGTAAAGAACTTGAGCACAACAACTACCCGCAGCAACATATTCTGCCTCAGCAGTAGATAGTGCAACAGAATTTTGTTTTTTACTAAACCAGGAAACTAGTGCATGACCTAAGAAGTGACATGCTCCACTAGTGCTTTTTCGATCTATTTTACAGCCAGCATAATCTGCATCTGTGTAGCTAATTAGATTGAAAGATGTGTGCTTAGGGTACCATAACCCTAAGTTAATTGTACCACTAAGATATCTAAGAATGCGCTTAACTGCAATTAAATGTGATTCTTTTGGAGATGATTGAAAGCGTGCACATAAGCACACACTAAACATAATATCTGGTCTACTGGCTGTCAAATATAATAAGCTACCAATCATACCTCGATATACCTTCGAGTCAAGTGGTTTACCGGATTCATCTTTATCAAGTTTAGTGGATGGACTCATTGGTGTTCCAGTTTCCGTAGCACCTTCCATCCCAAACTTTTTTAGCAATTCCTTAATATATTTCGATTGATTGATGAATGTCCCGCTTTTTGCTTGCTTAATTTGCAATCCGAGAAAGAATGTAAGCTCTCCCATCATGCTCATTTCAAATTCTTCCTGCATAGTCTTAGCAAAAACTTGACACATATTTTCATTAGTAGCACCGAATATTATATCATCAACATAAATCTGAATCAAAAGAATATCATCATTTTCGTATTTAATGAAAAGAGTTGTATCAATTTTTCCTCTTGAAAAGCCTTTTTCAATCAAGAAACCACTGAATCTCTCGTACCATGCTCTAGGAGCTTGTTTGAGCTCATATAGTGCTTTTGTGAGTTTGAAAACATGATTTGGAGAAATATGATTTTCAAAACCTGGAGGTTGCTCAACATATACCTCTTCATTTATAAAACCGTTTAAGAAACACTTTTAACATCCATTTGAAAAAGTTTGAAATCTTTATAACAAGCATATGCAAGTAGCATTCGAATAGCTTCTAATCTTGCGACTGGTGCATATGTCTCATCATAATCGATTCCTTCTTCTTGATTGAAACCTTGGGCTACAAGTCGAGCCTTATTTCTAGTAATGACTCCGGACTCATCTTTCTTGTTTCTAAAAACCCATTTTGTTCCAATAATAGTATGTTTTTTGGGTCTAGGAATAAGTGTCCAAACATCATTTCTTTCAAATTGATTAAGCTCTTCTTACATAGCTAGAATCCAAGATTCATCAAGAAGTGCTTCATCAATATTTTTAGGTTCAATCTGAGATAGAAAAGCAGTATGATTGCAAATATTTCTAAAAGATGATCTAGTGCTTACACCTCGTGAAGGTTCTCCCAGAATTTGTTCCACTGGATGATCTTTCACAAATTTCCACTGTTTGGTTGCATCTTGTATTAAATTTTGATGATCGTTCCTGATGTCTCCATGTTGGACTTCCTCTATTGTGTTCTCTTTGAGATTGAGACTTTTCGTATTATTTATACCTCCTATTTCTTCATCAATGGATTTCTTGGAGAGTAGAGAATTAGATTCATCAAATACTACATGCATAGATTCTTGTACAGTCAAAGTCTTTTTATTAAATACTCTATAAGCTTTACTATTAGTAGAATACCCGAGAAAGATACCTTCATCAGATTTTGCATCAAACTTGCCTAAATTATCCCTGTCATTTAAAATAAAACATTTGCATCCAAATACATGAAAGTAACCAATGTTGGGCTTTTTCTCATTCCAAAGCTCATAGGGGGTTTTATCTAATTTGGACCTTAGCATAACTCTATTTATAACATAACATGCAGTACTTACCGCTTCGGCCCAAAAATAACTAGGCAAGTTGTTCTCATTGAGCATTGTTCTTGCCATCTCTTGAAGAGATCTATTTTTCCTCTCTACTACCCCATTTTGTTGAGGAGTTCGAGGAGCAGAAAAATTATGCATAAAACCATTTTCATCACAAAATGTTTCAATATTTTTATTAACAAATTCTTTTCCCCTATCACTTCGGATACTTGAAATAGTATAACCCTTTTCATTTTGAATTCTCTTGCATAACTTGGTAAAGGCATTATGTGCCTCATCTTTATGAGCAAGAAAGATGACCCAAGTATATCTAGAGAAATCATCAACAATAACAAATGCATAATATTTTCCTCCTAAACTTGCAACTCTATTTGGTCCAAAAAGATCCATGTGTATCAATTGTAGTGGTCTAGTAGTGGAAATATGTTTCTTGGTTTTAAAAGAAGTTTTTGTTTGTTTACCAAATTGGCATGCATCACAAATTTTGTCTTTAAGAAAATTTGCCTTTGGTAAACCTCTCACAAGATCATTTTTTGAAAGTTTGGAAATAAGTTCCATGTTGGCATGACCTAGTCTTCTATGCCATAACCAATTAGTTTCATTTTGAGCTGAAAAACAAATAGCATCTTGTGAGATAATTTCTTCAAAATCGATTGTATAAACATTGTTGCTTCTAAAAGCAATAAAACAAATATTACAATCATGATCATTTAAAATAATGCACTTATCCATTTTGAAAGTAACTGTAAATCATTTATCACATAATTGACTTATGCTCAAAAGATTATGTTTTAGACCTTCAACAAGTAGAACATCTTCAATTATGAGAGAAGACTCATTACCAATTTTACATATTCCCACGATCTTCCCTTTTGAGTTGTCTCCAAATGTCACGTGTCCTTCTTCTTTAGATCTAAGATCAAAGAACTTAGTCTTGTCTCCCGTCATGTGTCTTGAACATCCACTATCTAAAAACCATTTATTTTTGTTTGTGGGGGACTTCATGCACACCTATAACAACAATTAAAATGATTTTTCTTGGTACCCAAGTTCTTTGGGTCCTTTATTTATTAGTATTAGAAGAAATAAGATTTTTAGGTACCCATATGGCCCTAATAGTCATTGTATGTTTTCTTCTAATAGGACAAGCAAGATAATTATGACCATTTCTATTACAAAAATTGCAAATAGCATGTGACCTATATGAAGAACTTGAGTGATTATAATAGTATCCTTTTTTAACAAAATTATTTTTATGAAAAGAATTTTGAATATTGGACTTCGATGTAGAAGGATTATCAAAGAAGTTTTTATAAGATTTGTATTTTTGTTTTGGCATATATCCCAAGCCTGCCTTGTCAAAAACTCATCTTTGACTACCAAGAAGTTTTTCAAAATTTCTTTTTCCATTTGTAAAGTTTTCAACAATATTTTCTAAATCAGTTTTCTTTTTCTTCAACTCAAGATTTTCATCTTTCAAAACAATACTTTCTTTTCTTAAAATATCAATTTCGTTTGTTAAAGAAGAATTTTTCTTTTTCAAAGCAGTATACTTGATACCCAATTTTTCAAATTCCTCATATACCTCTTCTAAAATATTTTGCAATTCTTCATATGAAGGATCTTCAATATTATCAAGATTTGTTACCTCAATGTCATCTTTAGCCATAAGACAAAAATTTGCTGATTCTCCATTGCTTGCTTCACTATCTGAGCTACTTGAATCATCATCCCATGTAACTTTCATTGCTTTTTTGCCTTTGTTTCGATCTTTCTTTAGCAGAGGACAATCTGACTTGATATGACCAGGCTTATTACATTTATAACAAATGAAAGTGTCATTTTTACCTGAATCTTTCTTGGAAAATTTTTTGAAAGGTTTCCTTGGAGGAGCTTTATTTTTCAAGAATCTCTTAAATCTTCTTGTGATCATTGCAATCTCTTCGTCATCGCTTTCTTCATTTTCTTCGCTTTCACTTTCATGAGGAACGGCTTTGAGTGCCAAGCTCTTCTTTTCCTTTCCTTCTTCTTCTCCTCTTTTCAATGTGTACTCATGGGTGATAAGTGACCCGATGAGTTCATTCACTTCGAGCTTCTTGAGGTCTCTAGCTTCAAGAATCGCTGTCACTTTTGATTCCCAACGTTTTGGTAGAGAGTTGAGAATTTTTCTTACTATCTCCACTTTGGAATAAACTTTGCCAAGAGCTGTCAAGCTGTTTATGATATTAGTAAAACGAGTGTGCATACTAGAAATAGATTCATCATCATTCATCTTAAACATTTCATATTCATGAGTAAGAATATAAATTTTTGATTCCTTGACTTGAGAAGTTCCTTCATAAGTAACTTCCAAGTTATCCCAAATTTCCTTTGCTGTAGCGCAAGTCATTACTCTATTAAACTCATTACCATTGAGAGCATTATATAATAAATTCATAGCAGTTAAATTCAAAGTATAAAGTCTATCATCTTCACGATCAAACTCTTCTTCTTCCTTTTTGACCTTTACTCCATCAACCACTTTTATTGGAATATAAGGTCCATTTACAATGCATTTCCAGATTTCTCGACCTTGAGCCTGAAGGAATATTCTCATTCTAACTTTCCAGAATGAGTAATTGTATCCGCAAAAGAGTGGAGGCCGACTGCTAGATTGACCTTCACCAAATGAAGCTGCAATGTTAGCCATAAGATCTTAACTCAAAAGATAGTTAATCTTATAATAGAGCTCTAGCTCTGATACCAATTGTTGCCCAGATGACTAACACAAGAGGGGGGGTGAATTGGGTTATATTATAAAAATTAACACTTATTAATCAAATACACAATATAAAATATAAACAGAATGTAAAGCAGTAAGAAATGTAAAGAGTAGGGTAAGAGAAAGCAAACTCAGTATTTTTACGAGGTTCAGCCCCACTGCCTACGTCCTCGCCTCAAGCTACCCCTTGAGGATCCCGAATTCACTATTCAATCTCTTTTAGGTGGAGATAGAAACCTATTACACTTTTGAGCAGCACCGCTCCAAAGAATCCGTGTAGAACACCCTCCACTTCCAATCACCTCACACTTGGTGATTTAACTATTCCCCGTGTAGAACACCTTCTACACACACAAGGGTTATACACACCCTCTTACAAATACAAGAGTTGATAGTGGGTAGACTATCAAAGTACACTCCTCAACAAGTGAGATAGAAACAATACAGCACAACCTATATCTCTCTCAACAAGAACAAGAATTAAGACTCAAAACTTTAGAAAAGAGAGAATGAAAGCTTTGAAGGAATGATGCAAAACTTAGCAATAAATGTGTAAGCTCTTGTTGTTATTTTTGCAAAACTCAAGTGAGCTATTTATAGGCAAATGAGTCTTCAATTTCAAATTTGAAAAGATTCCCATGTCCAAGATATCATCATTCACTTTTCAAAAATTTCAAATCAAATCTTTTTACTTTTTGCATGTGACAAAAGGAGTACACTTTACTTTTCAAAAATTTCAAACCTAATCTTTTACTTTTTGCATATGACAAAAGGAGCACACTTTACTTTTCAAAATTTTCAAATAAAGACATCTACATTTTGCATAAGTCAAGAAAAGCATCCACCACTTTTGAAAATATTCAAATAAAACATGCACATGTGAAAGATGACAATTAATCATCTTAATATTTTCAAAGTTCAAACCTTTAATCATGTCATGCACATATGAAAGAAGACAATCAATCATCTTTCAAAATTTTCAAATTTAATTTTCAAAATATTCATGCACATGTGGAAAATGTATTTTAATGCTTTATGATAAAATATTAATTTTGAGCCTTAATCCTAATTTCGAATTTTTAAGAGATTTACAACGTTACTCTATGATTTTAATGTGAACTTGTTCCCTTCTTGCTCATGCTTGGTTCCTTAATGTGCTTGATTCTATTGTGTGGACAACTTGAGCTTGAGACTCCTTTATTCTTTGAATTCATTTGTTATCATCAAAATCCATGTGTAAATTTATAATTACACGAAACTTGAAACCTTGGGTTCAACAATTTATAAAAAGTTTATATTAAAAAAAAATTAGGTGAAGCCGTGAGGGGTCGGGGTCTTGCTGAAGCCATACCGCCCCCACCCCGCCCACTTTCTAGCCATGCGACGGCACGACAGTAGGGTGCAGGGTCTCACTATCCAACCCTACTAGAGATGCACTAATGCTCACACTAATGCTCATTCATAGTCATTTCAAAATCTTGAATTTGAAGTTAGAAGATGATTGTTATATACACAAAGAAATTATATAAAATAATCTCACAAACTGACGTTGATTTATTTGATCCGTTAAATCTTATTTATAATAAAAGTAACTTTGTAATCTAATGAATCACATCAAAACACATTAGTTTGTAAAATTATTTTTATGTAATCACATCAAAAAGCAGTTGTGCACTATGTAGAACACTTTGGTTACATATCCTAATGGAGGTTTTTTTTTTTTTAAATGAGAAAAGAAAACGCCTACACAAAGCTGAAAAGGAGGATGCTACTTCATAAAAGGGACTTCACACACCATGAAAAATATAATTTACACATTAAAATTCATTTGTTTTCAGATAAGGTTGCCAGCCAGGTAGCACTGTTCATTTGGACAACCACCCCCCCCCCTTCCGGCCGCTCTTTTCCCCTGTTGCCCGGTCCAAAACCCGGTTATATGGGATTCCGGTTACAGATTCCAATCTGGAACAAATCCGGCCAATAACCGCATGATTAATTTTGGGTACGCCAAGTCTGGGTACCAAGTTTAAAATCGACACCCAGGTTTAAAAAAAAAAAAAAAAAAATGAATTCCTGCAAAAGTGAAGTGGGGGTCTGCATTGGAGAGGACAACGACATGTTGATTGCTTCTCTTCATGCCTAACATCTTGTCGAGCAAAAGTACATTAGCTATGGAGCTCTCAGGGCCAATTCCTTTCCTTGTGGTTGCCGCGGCCACTCCTACTACAACTGTCAAAAGAGGCAAAGGGCTAATCCTTACAGACGTGGTTGCAACGTCGTTACCCACTTAGTGTCATTATCCACAACCTGCTGCCAACGATAAACATCAGTTGCATTATGTTCCTATGTCTTTTTAACATTGAACACAATCGTTATGGACATAACTTGTACCAACTTTATTGTCCACGAAAGAATGACTACAAAGCTTGCTCCACCACCTCCTCTAATGGCCCAAAATACATCCTCTCCTATGAATCTTCTATTGAGGATAAATCTATTAACAATGACCATTTGCGCGTCGATGATATTATCTTACAGAGAGACCATACTTACGCATCAAGGTTCCTATTAAATGTCGACTTGTGCCTACACCCGAACAAAGCCCTACAAGGAAAGCGTAGACTTTACTTTTATTGGCGATTTTGTAATAGATCCATGCGGTCTCCAATGCTATATCAATGTATAGACAAGGAAAATTGAACATGTCAAGGACTATTAATGGATTATTTGATACGTATGAAATACTCATCGTCGTGGCCACAGCTTCGAATCCTGTTTTTCAAGCCATAAAGTGTTTGGCAACTACATTAGCAAAGCTGTTTTATGGTTGCAAATGTCAAAAACCTGCGGTTTTTTTCTTTTTTTTCATATGAGAGTTCAAAATTGAGAGAAAAGATGCATTGTTGGGATGTAGATGGCCTGGGAGTCCCACTGCCAGGATCACTGATTGAGGACCTTTATCTATAACCCATGGAATTGTTGAATAAACAGGATTTACAAGATTTCCTCCGTTTAAAACTTGACTTTAATTAATTAGAAATATGGATGATTTTTCCTTCTATTTGGGTTTTGGTTCATATATATATATATATACATACATAGTATGCGTGTTATTATAAGTATGTCTTATCCATCTCTATGTGAGTAGGGACAATTTTATTTTATAAAATTAAATAAATAGAGTTTGAATGCTACAGCATTTTTTTCATGAAAAAACATTCGTAACATGTAGGCTTTATGTAAAGGAAAAAAGAAAAACCAAGTTCATTCCGAAACCCAAGTTTTTAAAAATCTAAATTCGTCGGGATTCCGGCCTGGGCTAGACCAATCCGAGTTCCAGTCCGGATATACCCGGGTTCCCAGGCTGGAACCCAGTTGAAGAGTCCTACAGCCACGGACGTCCATAGTGGCTCAACCAATGAGAATTCAAGAATAAAATATGATTTATTATAACCAGTGAGAACTGCAGCTGCTGCTTCTCAAGAACATTTAAGCTCCAGGCAGAATATCAGAGATGTGCAAGTTACACCATAATCATATATTTAAAAGGTTAGCAATGAGGGTAAAAAAAAAAAAAAATTTGAGAACACTGCCTAAACATCCTACAAACCCCTACTTATACATGCAGTGTCATCCCTTCTTATTTACAGAAACATGTCAATCCAAGTTTTAAAAGACTTACTATCTACAAAATGATGACATTTATATGACCATCTAGTAATGGTCCTGCATGTGTAGGCTTCAGAATGCCTCCATCCATTTTGCAGATTATCCCACATATGTACATTTTAAACTCGAATAAGCAGGCTGGCCCGGAATCATTAACTTACATACCCTTTTATTCAGCCTCCAATCTGCCTTTAACATCTTCAAAGTCACCTAGGAAGCTCTTATGGTTATCAACATTTCCCCCAAGAGTGGAGCGTTTTAAAACTGAAAAATGGTAAATACCGTATCTAAATACAGTATTCTTCCCCACTTCCATTTGGCGTAGTTGGTCAATCAGCTCAAATCAAAACCAGCATCTGCATTTATAGCATATAGCAACTTCGTTTCCAGCTGCTCTTTGCTATTTAATAAATAAATAAATAAAAGTCAATAATGTTCAGTAAAAAGCTGAGGTAAGAAATATTAACAACAATTAATAAGAACAAATCACGTCTTGAAGTAATATTTACAAATAAATTTGTTTCAAATAGAAAAGAAGATAGTTTCAGATTGATCAAGATCAAGGTTCTAAACTAATCAAACCAACACGCTTAATCTGCATTCGGCATTTCAAGAAGAAGCAAGCTCCTAACGGAAACGTGTAGTTAATTAAGTGCAAAATATAAAATAGAAATCAAATTTTCAAGACGCCCCAAAGAAAATTGGCACTTCAGGTGTCATATTTTGGCCGAGTTTACCCCTTGCACTTTGGACAGCCGTCCGTAGCATCATAAGGAGGACCGACCTTTCAAGGTAAAAAAATGGTACGACACATAGGAGGCTGGTCTTTCTCATCGTGGTTTATTTCTTCAGAAAAATGATGAGAACCTTTCTAGGCAAGATGATCTAAGTTGAGGCAGATATCCAAAAAAGAATTAAAGAAAGATTTAAAAGATAAAACACTTTGAACACCTAAATTCCCAATATAATACATATCCTCCCAGATTGTTCTGGGAGGACATATCCTCCCGATATAGGCTTCTAACAATAACACAGCAATTTTTTTTTTTTTAAATAAGTATTGGCACATAACAAATAGAGAACTTTTCTGTTATAAGTAACATGACAAGTAGAAAACTGAGCCCATAGGTTTCAATCTTTTTAATCAGTAACTGGGATGACTGCAGTTATCAAAGTAGCCTGACTTGAAACCTAAAGGTTATTGAATGAGGTGCCAAGTAGTGCTCCATAAAGTAGCAAACAAATCTGACAATGCTCTTTCTTTTTCCTGTGTTTTATTCAAGTTATCTTCTGGCAATATGAAGAACCTTTTTAATCAAATCTATGTCACTTTTCTTTGATAGATTAATGGAACACCATATGCGTACAAGATTAAACTTGTGACCTCACCCTCCACATCTTGTTTATGGGAGAGGGGCTGAGGGCTCACCATTTGGTCCCAAGTCCATTGGCAGAATAAAACTTCTTCCATTTACAGAAAGGAAGTTATGATCAGGACAAACCTTCTATATGGTGGAAGCTTTAGAAGATTCATACAAGTAGCTGATGTTGGTAACCGGTCAAGAGCCTCCTCAGAAGCAATACCAGCAGCCCTGCAATAAGAGAGACCAACAAACTGATAAACAAAGAGAGAGAGAGAGAGAGATCTGGTAGAGGCTCTCTCAAAGCCATTTGGCTAAGATCACCTACAATAACTCTCACTAAATTGTAGTAGGTGCATTTTTTTTATAGGAAAAAAAATTGATTGATAAAGGGCATAGCCGAAGTATATACAAGAGAGAACACCTCATTAAGAACGAGAGAAATTGGTATATGTTATTACCTTTGTATGCAAAATAAAGGCTCAAGATATCTGAACCCAAGGAGGGGTCCACGGGAGCACCCAGTGACAAACCTGGAAAAAATATGATCCAGTTATTTTCCTATCTGATATCCATTTCCTTTAAAGCTGAATAAACACAAGTAACTATAGCAGTCAACATAAATAAACAGTAACATGATGATAGATGATCTCCCTAACTTCAAAAATTTCTTCTGATTTTCCAGTGAAAAGCTTTTCATAACTTCCCAGAACATCTCTACAACGTAATGTTCCTGTGAAAGCAAAAAGTAAAAAATTAAATACTCTCAATTGCAAAACATATAGTGACTAACAATTGGGTGTTCTCCAAGCTAGGTAACGATACACAGTTAAGTATCACTACCATATTGACCATATTGTCATCAGACCATCAAACACTTGCATAAAGTAATTATATGCATCAAATTGTTTTCTTCTTAGAAATGTAATGCGGAATTTCAAACAAGAAATTCAAAATAAAAACTCTGGTTATTCAAAATGTCAGGAATAGGCAGCAAGAATTTCAAGTCTTCATCATGCCTAGAGCTGTAAAGCACAGGCAACCAAGTTAATGTTCTTATAAAATACAAACAAAAGGAGAATGTATCAAGCGCCCACAAACTTCATGACATGCAAAATCCATCTAGGAGAATACACCTGAGCTATGCATTCATTGCAAAGACAAATTATCACATAAAACAAAAAAGGAACATACTTTATGATAGCCGCCTACATAATTGGTATTCAATCTTAGATCATCAACATCCAAGCTGTCAACTGAACCTGATATTAAAAGCTGTAAGAAAAAAAGAGGTGTCAGAGAGGTAGGAAGTAAATATAAACAAAACATAATAGGTTTCCAAGTGGTTCAAACATGAGCTGGAATCTAGGACAGATGAAAACACCAAGTGGCAGGTAACCACATTTCTATTATCTGAATACTGAGATGGAAGCAAAACATTTCATGGCAAAGAGTTTGGCTTGGAGATATCAATAACAATACCAATTGTTTGAATGGACATTATAGCGGTTTCAAGATGACAGCATCCATATCTTTGGATGGCATGTGTGTATCTTTGTTAGATGATTTTTGTCATCTATTCTATCTATCGATTATATCCTGCTTATCAAAATCTATCAATTATGTCATCGTCTGTTTAATTGTCTTCCCTATGATTGGACTTTGAAATGTAGTAGATGGTAAATTTATTAAGTACAGAGTTAATTATTAGATTAAAGGATCTGTCTTTGTTCCATATCATGTAAATTCTCAACCTGTTCAATGCAATTGAGATGAATCAAGTAATCCTAGTAACAAAATTAAATTTCAATGGATCGTCTCAGGGGGAAATATTGCTGGTCCGGATGTCACTAAAGAACCGAACTTCACACTGAGGCTATCACAAGCATTTGCCATGCAAAGGTGATTGCATTGTTTGCTGTCTTCATAATACGCTTGGTTTAGAAGATTTAACACCGCGACTTTTAAATGGTGTCATTACATTCATTTCTTAGATGCTGTCTTAAATAGATGGTTGTAGGCTTGGTTATTTGCCATTTTGTTATTTGTTGCTAATTATTACATGAGTTTGCACTTGTGTTGTAGCTCAGCCGGGATGGTTTAGATGTATAATATGATTACTTACAGCTTTGGAGTTTCTTTCCTCTATAAAAGTGTGTAACAGAAGGAAAAAGATTTAAATGATACTCCATCTGCTTGAACTACAATAAGATTCAAGTAAAAGTGTGTAACAGAAGGAAAAAGATTTAAATGATACTCCATCTGCTTGAACTACAATAAGATTCAAGAATATGGAAAAAGTCATTCCGCACATAATCACTCTAGATTCTTAATTGGACTACCGTACAATACCTATGAGCAAGACACATCTTGTCATGGATGCTCTCATACAATGGAAAGAGAAAATTGTCTAACAAAGGAAGAAAAACAAAAGAAGTGAAGCATGTTAATGGTCCAGAAGAAACATATTACCATAAGCACTATGGGTGAGATACCCGCCCAGGCGGGGGTGGGGCACCCCTACTTCCGCCTCCCGCCCCCGCCTACACAAGGGCGGGGTACCCCGTCCCACAAAGGGGTAGCGGGGTGGGAGCCCATCCCCCCCCGCCCCTATAAGGCCTTGGCCTATTTCGTAATTTTAGGTATTTTCAGCCCAGATTAAGTTTCCAAGCCATTTTTAGCTTAAAATACCATCAAACCCGATTTAAACACACAATTATATATTAAAAAGGATTCGGTATTACAAATTTACAATAATACAAATTAATCCTACAAAATTATAAATTATGCTATTAACTATTAACATTACAATTTACAAATACTACTTCTAACTTTCTAAGAATCTAAATTCTAAACTAACAAAATCATTTTACATAACATTGGTGATTTATTAATATATATAATTATATATATAATAAGGAAAGGTGGGGGCAGGGTAAAAGCGGGGCGGAGGGACTCCTATACCGCCCCGCCTTAAGTGTAGAAAGCGGGCAGGGGGACCCCGCCCCCCGCCTGCCTGGCGGGTGACTCCGTCCCCGCACGGCGGTGCGGGGAGGAATGCGGACGGGGTAGCGGGTGCGGGTACCCGCTGCCCACCCCTAATAAGCACCATGCATTAGGTCAAAATAGCTTTAACTTCACAAAGAATGGTTTTGTGAATGATATCGAAGTTTCATGCAACTAAATAAGGGATGATTGTACTCAAGTGGTGCTATTTGTGCAAGAAAAAGATGGTGAATCGATTGATCACATTTTTCTGCACTGTCAGGTGGAGAGGGAGCTACGGGATGGCATCATCGGTAGGGCTTGTTTGACTTGGGTTATGCCCAAGTGCATGGTGGTGCTACTAGCATGTTGGAATAGACAACACCAAAGCTCTCAGTTGGCTGTGACGTCGAGGATGGTTCCTTTATGCCTTATGTGGTGTCTTTGGTTGGAAAGAAATGAGAGATGCTTCAACAATAGGGAGAAAACAGTAGGGGAAATCTGGAACAGTTTTGTATTTACTTTGATTCAATGGTTTTCTACTATTGTATTAAATGGAGGAAATGTTCAAGAGTTTTTGCTTTCATTTCAGTTTACTAGAGTGTAATTAAGTGTCTCTTTGTATACTTCCTATTTACATGGGCTTTTTTTTTATGATAGGTCTCTGTACTTTTTTTTTTTTTTGATATAAGGGGTGGGGGGATTCGAACTTGGTTTCCCATTTGGAGACCAATCCTTATGCCATCTGGTCTAAAGGACTTTGGCGTACACGGGCTTTACCTAGTTGCATTTGATCAATACAATTTATTACTTATTAAAAAAAAACATAATTTTTGGCTGCTAGAAGTTACGAGTACCTGAAGTTCATGCTCATTAAACATGTCAATCCAATCTTTCTGTATAAGCTGCTCAAACCCCCTCAAGAAATGAGAACTTTGTTGACGTATCTGAAAACAATTTTATTTTATGGTTTATTTGAAAGCAATTATAGTAATCATGTCAAAACAATATGAAAAAAAAAAGCATACAGACAGACCTGGAAGAAACTTGAAAGAACTACTGAGAGAAGATAAAATACCTGAAAATTCAAACGGTGATTGGCCACAAGATGTATAAATGTAATAACATTCTCATTGGAAACCCGCAAGTTCTTTCCTCCAGGAAGTAGCTCTTCTTCTGTCTGCTCTCCATATTCATTATTGACAATGACAAAGTACAGTTCTAAATCTGAAATGTCACCTTCATAATGCTGCGGATCACAGATAGGGGGATGGAAGAAAGAGCACTTAAGATTAGAACAATCATTAAGGAGATGAACGGACACCATATGAAAATATAAACATTCTCTTTAGTTTTCCCTATCAACAAAACAAAGAAAGAACAAAGAAAATGGAGTTACAAGATCTTCTGCATAAGCACTTGATAGATTCATCTCACTCTTTTACTAATAAAAAAGAATCACTAATAGAAATAAAACGGACTTGTTCCTCTCTTTTAAAGAAAGTGGGGGCTAATTTAAAATAAAACCCAATTAACCTTAATTTAAGCAAAATATTGCACAAGGTCAAAAGTGTAAATCACAAAAGCGGTGAGGAAGCATTGATTACTTCTCTCTGAGTATCATGAGCGCCAAGAATTAATAGAGGTAAGACAGATGAGGAGATAAAAGAAGATGCAGAATCATTACCTTCAAGAAAATAAGATGGCGATACAGTTCTGGGTCCAATGAAGGTAAGTCGTTCAGATAATTGTACCTGTTTAGTTGACAAATAGTCACGTCACATATCATACCAAAAGGAGTGTTCTTTTTTCATTGTATTAGAAAATCAAGTAGAATTTACAGGTAAGGACATAAAAGGGAACATCAGCTTACTATAAGTTGTGAGATAAATGGTAAAATAAGATTAGATACTATAGAAAAAAGGAAGGATTCAAGCTAGTTCAGCCAATAATGAGGAAATGAAGTGGAATGAAAAGATCAATTGATGAATCCATCATGAGGAAAACACAAGCGACAATGGTAAGAGCTCCATAAACAAATGTCTTCCTGCAACCAAGCATTTTTCCTGCTTTTTAACCTCCTCTTCAACTACTTACCCAAAAATACAATCCATTTAGACAATTCCTACAAGTCACTGGTATTTTATTTGAAAACCCATAGCCAGTATGGATATTTGGTGCTCTCATCAGTTCATTCATTTTGTACAATAAAGAAATAGGATATCGATCTCTTTGAAAGCTCCAAGGTAGAGTGTAAACAAGCTGAGATGAGTGAAGCTGACCTTTAGGCTGTGCGGACTCTTCACAAAAGAGGAGAATTGGCTATCATACACTAACTCAAGCTTGGTTAGCAGTATGGTTTGCGGGGCTCACAAACAGCTCATGGCTTCATAATTTTAGAGGCTGACAACTGATCTTAAATGAATGGGCATCTTATTTTAAAAGTTAAGGAGGCTCACAAATTATGAGGGCAACGTGAGACTATGAGACAAAACTGCTAATTAAAATAGATTTGCATTCCCATGTTCTTAGACTATGAGAAACACTGCTAACCGTGAGAATAGAGAAGAGTGCCTCATAGCCAAGTATCGCTTCTTGTTTTCCAAAGTTAGACTAGCAAAAACAAAGAACATGATCATGTCTTAACTCAACAAGAGACTCCAAAATACACCATTATAAACTAATATATATGGCTCTCGATTTGGCATGAATCATAAGTATTAAAAGGAGGTTCCTATTATATTTCTTCAATTAATCTATATGAGAAACTACGTTTTGCACCCTCAAACTACCATCATTATTTAAGTAAACCCTAAAATACCAAATTTTGGCAATTTGCATCCTTGGTTAAGATCCAAAAATTAAGATTATACGACATGCCATTTTTTATCTTGACATTCAGATTTTAACCAAATGTGCAAATTGTCAAAATTTGATAGTTTAGGGTGATATTCCTATTTTCCATTTGGACTGTTATTTTTCACATATAAAAAAGATAAGCAAATAACAAAAAGGGTGGTAGGTCTGGGGGAGAAAATGTAGTTTCCCTGTACATACATACATACATACTTATATTTGTGTGTGTGTGTGTGTGTGTGTGTGTGTGTGTGTGTGTGTGTGTGTGTATGGTGGGTGTCATGTGTGTGTGTTTTAATACATATGCTTTTTTTTCTTCATATGTATATCAACATGTGCAGCAGATCCATGCGTCTAGTCTCATTCCCCAAGTATAATATTCTTCAATACAAACTTAAATAAGCTTACCTAATCTTTAATCGCACAAATAAGGTGCAGATTATAAGAACAATTTAACTATAGCCATAAACAATTTGAGAAGGAAAAGAAAAGAAAAGAAAAACTATTGAAAAGAATAGGGCAGGAAGTGTTTCCGAAACCTTACTTCTGCTTTAATTTGCTCAAGAAGAATGTTGCAAATGGTATATCAACAAGAATCCCTTCAAACATAGCCTTCAAAGAGGAGAAATATGAGTTCACGCAAGGAAGTATGGACAGAATTAAATTAGCACAAAGACACTAAAATCATCCTATATTTAAGGGTTGTGTATTAGACATATGAAAGTAAATTGATTGGGCAACCTACTATGTGAGACAAACTGCTAATTGTAATAGCATTTGCTCCTGTTATGGAGCAAAAAAGTTTTCGTCACCTTAACTGCTAATAAAAGAAGTCAATTCATGGAAGTTATTTCAATTGCTTGCTTCATTTAGATTAAAAATGGCATATGGATAGAGACACCAACAACATTTAAAGTTATTCAAGCTTCCACCAAACCACATGCAGACCGCACTACACGACAGAAGGCACTGGTAATTGAAAGGAAAAAACTTTATATGCCCGGCATTTTAACCCCGCCGCGGCCCCGTGGGGGTTTTTAAATAGAAAAAAAAAAATTTAAAAATACATATATTTTATCTCTACACATTATTTTATTGTTTTTGTAAAAAAAAAAAAAATGAAATGAAAAAAAGTGTAAAAAAAATTTACATTACGTGGCCGCGGCGGGGATCCCTCCCGGGGATCCCTAGCACTACTCTAATTGAAAACAATCTTACCTTTGCCAGAAGAGTTCCAAGAAAATGGAAAAATTGGAGATGTTGTTCATGTATCATTCCAGATCCAGGGTTAGGGTAGAGCAGGTGATCAGCTGTTTCCTGAATATTTCAAGCCAAGCAGAGAATCAGTGGAACACAACCCACATTTCTTTTCAAGGAATGTAATTTCATTAAAAGTGTAAAGGGGCACAACCCAAGAAAACAGGAACACACATATTTTGAATAATAAAACATTGGATGACATTGACAAGTATCTAGAATGAATACATTTGAAGTCAGCTATGAGATATAATACAACTGCTTTGGCCAATGATTCATTGTACCAGGCTACCCGTATTGGTTTTAGACAAACGTCTTCCAGATTGTGTTGGGCAAGTAATGGAAAAAAAATGAGATGCCTTCTAAGGTTCTAGCATGACTTGGTCACCCAGTGCGTTTAACAGGTGAAGTTCATATATTCTGTGTTTCCCCTTTCTCCCCAAGCAATTACAAGTGCTTAATTAGCTTCATTTGATGGCCTTGCAGGAAATCTATTATTATTAGGCAACGCGGAGTAGAAAGAAAATAAATGTTTATTTTCCATAACCTGCTGGTTTACAAGAAAGCTGAGAGGGTCATGATCTTAATTTTCCTATGACACTTGAGATGATTTGAGGAATTTTTTTAATAGTAGAGAAGATGATTTGAGAAGTGTTTCCTGCAACTGCAATGGGTTCTACATCCTTTCCAAACCACTAAAAACAGGAAAAGCAAATAAAAACAAGTTTTCTTATGAATCAAACAAGCCTAATGTTGGAGTTACCGAGGGCACTGAGAAATGACCTTAAATAAACCATACTGGACATCAAAAGCTGCTCGAGTAATATTCTCCATGAAATCTTTGAAAATTCCACCACCATCAATACCTGCCTCCTCAACTCCAAATTCATTGACAAACGTTACACGAATCTGTAAGCGAATGCCAGATAGTAATTATACTGGTAGTATTAATAAAAAAAAAAATTAAAAATCTATAGTTATCTTCTGTGACAACAACAAACGGATAGAGAACAATTTTCAGAACTTCAAATAGGTAGTGTGATTATACTATAGTTACGAGCAAGCGAGTGAGCGAGTGTGTGTGTGTGTGTGTTTGTGCAGAAGAAAGGACTTACAACTCCTCGAAGATCCTCTTCAGACAATGCACTCATCTGATTATAGGCATCTTCTAAAATATGATCCCTTCGTATTCTGAATCGGTTCCTAGTAAAAACAGAATGAGACTCCTGTCTTTGTCGAACTGCTGTTAACTGTGACTGTAAATGGATGGGAAACAAAAAAGTTGAAAATGAAAGAATTAAGGGCAAAAAACAATTTTTAAGTTTTCATTCATTTGAGGAAGAACAACTAGTTCATAAAAAAGAAGGAATTCCAAAAATGACACCGCTAATTATACAGTAATTTATATCACCTATTATTAATGGCATTCTGGCTCAAAATTGTGTTTAAACACTAAAACACTTACAGTGAATATTTTAACCCTGCTTGTAAATGGCACCAAAAAAGGAGCTTGCTTCAATATGTCATTTGCTCGGGTGTTTTCTATTAGAGCCTGGGACAAAAAGAAAGAAAACATGTTTAGAACAAGCAGACCAAGAGATTTTGTTGTGGGAGCCTAAAAATGCAACAGAAGCTATTACCTGGGAAATGAAAAATTCATTAACACCATCAGCATGGAAGTCACTGGGGGATGTAAATTGCCGTCTATTGTTCCAGTCTTGCAACTATGGAAATGGCATACAACAAATTATAAGCACAAACAGAGCATAACACTCAATACATCATTATTTTGGTCAAATGCATTTGAACAACACTTTTTATTAATGAAGAATAAAGAAGCTCTTCTGACCCACTGGGACTATAACCACATGGAAAGCCTTAGAATGTCACACGATTAACTCTTAATAGGAAATAGGATTTACCAAACAAGAACACAGAAATTCAAGAACTCACGCTTAAATATACCTGTGAGAGGAGCTCAGAGGCTACAATGCTGACCCTTTCTTGGATGAATTCCTCAGGATGCCTCTTATTAGTTGAGGTGTTGGTGGTGAATTTAACAGAATTAGCTGGTGTTGCAGGATTGACCCATAGAAGCTGCCATAGCGCCTGCAGAAAAACAGCACAGTGAATTGAAATTGTCAGAGAGCTAATAGTACCAGTTATTCTTTTTTTTTTATCCAGTAAAAACTAAAAAGGGATTTTATTAATCCACGTAATTAGGCCATGCACAAGTACACAGAAAGTATAAGTACAAACTACGCGCTACAGAAAGTAGCATAAAAGTCATTAAAACTCGTTCCATTCAATGTGGAAGAACTTTGTGCTCAGCTACTACAATCATTTTTCTTGCTTTATCATCAACCGAAAGAGTACCATCCGCCTCTTTTTCATCAAATCGTTGCAGCTCCTGAAACAAATTGTTCCACTGTTCATTAATGTTTCCGAAGACTTCCATATTCCATTTCTTTAGATAGTTTTTCATAGCTTAAGTTCTCGGCTAAAGCAAAGCTAGGAGTACCCGTTAGTTCATATGAGAGCCACCACGATCAAACTTTCTCTACAAACCCGTCAACCTTCAATCACATGTTCCCCAATTTAAAGTATCTTTGTCCATCATGAAGACCCCCACAATCTAATAAGAGGGAAAGGTGATCAGAGCAAATCCTAGGGAACTTTTTTGGGCATAAGTTGGGAAAGTGGACCTCCCAAGGAGGGACAATGAACCTGTCCAACCTAGACCAGGCCCTCCCATTAGACCAAGTGAAGTCTCCTCCTGCTAAAGGAAGATCAACCAACTCCAGCTCGAAAATTAAAGCTAAGAAGTCAGCTATGTCTGAACCCATGCTAGAATCCCTCGACCTTTTGCTAGGAAAACGAGTGATGTTGAAATCTCCTCCAATACACCGTAGTCCATCCCACCAACTGCACAGACCAGCGATCTCATCCCAAAGAAGTTTTCTAATGCTGTCAACATTAAGCCCGTAAACTCCTAGGAACCCCCAACTAAAACCATCTTCCACATTCGAGAAAGAACAAGCTACTGAAAATCCGCCGACATATTCCTCCAAATTAATTGCTCTCTTATCCCACACCACTATAATGTCCCCTAAAGCACCCTTGGAAGCAAGGGTGGTCCATCCCGCTTAAGAGCAATTCCACAAACTTCTGATTGTGTACTATGTATCTATCAGTAGACTTTAGCTTAGTCTCCTGCAAATAAATCACATATGCCTTCCATTCCCATATTAAATTATTCACTCTAAGGCGCTTGCTCGGGTCATTCAATCCTCGAACATTCCATGAAATGATCTTGGGCTTCATGGAACACCGAGGTTCACCCTATCCTTGTGTCTCCCCGTGCTAGCACTTCCTTCCATTGCATCATGGTTTATAGAGCAAGCAAGCCTCTTTTGCTCCATATTTTTTTTTAGCGGCAGATTTGGCAAGGAGGGGCTATCCTGCTTCTATTGCGGTGAGTAGAACTTTAAACTAGTCCTCAAATCCTTTGCAGGAAAACCTGATGCAATAATGAACTTTGTTTACTTTTTGTAGGATCCAATCTGAATGTAAGCCAGCCCATGAAGGCACTGGTAGCAACAAACAGATAGAACTAGGCACATCCCCTAACAGTTCCAAACTCCTTGCAAACAAACTATAATTCGGACCCGATTGATTACACATCATCCGAGAGCACCCCATCATTTGATGACTCGTCATCCTCTTCTACCACTATGCACAAATATCTCGATGGAGTCTATGCATCTACAACAGTATAGGTAGGTTTGGCAAGCAAAGTATTCTCAAGTCTTCTCAAAAGACTCAACTACTATTCATTACTTTATTATTACTTTTCACTACTATTCAATATTCTATTATTACTTTTTCACTATTATTTACAACTCTTCTCAACACTTTTCAACACTTCATCATCCAAATGCAACCTAAGTGTGCCCTTGACATTAGCTACTTCACAGGTCATTAGGTGAAAGCCTTGAGCCCTGAGTGGCTCTAAGCCCTAAGGGTTGTAAGGGACCAATTATGTGCTGAGGGCCATTGAAAACTTCAAGCTGAAGCAGCCCAATTGAGGACGATGCCTCTTCATGGTTGTTCCTCCCATTCGAGGCCTTGAATTGCTCCAATTTTTGGACTCTTGGGTCACATGTGGCCGATGACCCTTTCTGTGTCACTGGCAAGCTCCCAGAGGCCTGGGGACAAAAAACGGCTTCCATCTCGACCAACCTAGCCTACTCCATCGAGCCCTATGGTTGCACCCTACTAGTACTAGTGACCATAGAGTTGCGGGAGGCCAATGGTTTATTCTGAGCCATCGATGGGGAGGCCAGATTGAACACCAGAGGGATTGAGCCTATCAAGCTCATGACAAAGGGCTCACGAGCCCAAGTTAATTCCTTAGCCCGCCATACAAAGTGGATGGGCCTAATGGGCTAAGCCCTTTCCATCCTTACAAAGGGCTCACAATCCCCCCCGTGCTCAAGAGACAGAGGGCTCATTGGCCCCCTCGCACTCTGGCCTAGTCCGGATGCATCAATCCTCACAGGCCCTCCCATGTGCTCACTGCCCCATACCCATAACCATACTCAAGCCCAAGCATACTTTTTTCATCAACACGTTAACTTCCTAATACCCCTGACAGTTGAGCTATGACAAACCTGAAACCACAGCCCCACAGTACACCTTCCATTCTCCCACCTTTGTGAAATCATTAAAGGACAACCCCCTACTACCCACAAGGGGACAACCGTCATCACCTTCACCACTAGGCACCTTCCCCTCCAACAATGTGGCAAAGCTGCAAGACAGAGAACTTGCTAGTAACCTCAAAATAGAGGCAAACGAGACAACAATGGAGGGGAGAAGTGTTTCCAGCCCATTACCAGACACCTCACCCCAATGTAGGCCACCCTTTGTTTGCACCCCCTCAAAGCCAGCCACCTTTTTGAGGTGGTATGCAAACCCTTCTCAGCAACTGCCCTTTGTGCCTTCAAGGACAATCAGATAGCCCCTCCTGTCATTCCCATTACCAGTTATTCTAGCATAACAATTAGGCAGCCTCCACTACAGCCAATCATGGTTACCATATTTGTTCTAAGCAAATGGTAAAGAATAATGCTACATAGCACACTCTCATCCCACTATGTAAAATGGGGCAATTTTATCACCCTTAGATCATATTTTAAATTTTTTAAAGAAAATTTCAAAGGTCAATGGGCATGTCACTTCATCATAGTGGGGTGGAAGTGTGATATGTAGAACTTTCGAATGATAAATGGATTCAAAAAGTATCCAGACATCAAAAAGTGCCTACAGGTGAAGATTTTCCAACAAGTTACCTGTCTTAGAATAATTATAAGAAATCTAATATCCTTCAATGATAGTGGTTTCTCCTGGTCATAGAACTCCTCATTATCAACTATCATCAGCATGTGCCTGGTCAACCACAAAAGATGATCAACTAATAAATTTAACTTGTAGCAGCCTCAGAAAAGCATGTCAGTTTATCATTAACACAACTGCACTAATCAATACAACCGGTGTACCAAATGGAACTACCATAATTAAAAAGGGATCTTACTTGTACACAGGACAGAAAACAGCCAGGGGCAATAGCCAACCAGGTGCATCTCCAGACAGATATGCAAACTGCTGTGACAAGGATGACCATTTCTGATTCTCATGGCACCTCTTCATAAAATTCCAAAGCACAGGAACAAGTTCAGTTCTGTAAGCTAGTACAGTCATGATTCGCTCAAGAGGTAAAGTGTTGAAAGTGACATGCAGAAAAGCACAAGCCGCACCGACAGCTGCCACCTCCTTATCATCGGGTCCATCGTGTGAACCACCAGCAAGAGAAATTCCTCCAAATAACAAATTTGTCTGCACCAAAAGCATGAAAATTCCAAATCGTTTTATTTTAATTTTAATATTTAGAAACGTGAAGGCTGTTCTTAGTGATGTATAATCTTCATTCTGGAGACTAATATGCTGTCTCAAGAAGGCATACCAATTGCAGAAGAAATCGAGGATCTATAGCATTGCAGATTTGTTGCTTCAAATCCTTATTCAAACCTATTTCTATTGCTTCATCACCTGCAACTGTGTCATCCTCAACCAGCATGGAACCTGGAGTGAACATATATATTTCAATCAATAATTATCAAAGAACAGATAAAAGGTTACACAATTTGTGGTGCTTGTGGTTTGAAAGAAACAGAAGATGTTTTGATAATCGTGAACGTACCTTATAAGAATTAAGGGGACTTTTTTCTTAGTACTATCAGATTTTGGGTCTCTAATTTTGTAAGGGATGGGAATGACTATATGGTTTTGCTTTAATTTTCCAGCTTTAGCTTGTAGATAGGTCTTTCTCAATTGTATACTCCCCATGTACTTTACTCGGAATAAAAGCTCTTATTACTTATCAAAAAAAAAAAAAGTTACACAATTTCACTTACAAAAGCTACATAGCCAACCGTCCAAACTGAAAACTTATAGCAAAGTAATTTTTTGGATATAGCTTTCTGGTTTGCATGCTTGTAGCAAGTATCAGTGATGTGTTCAAGAGATGGTATTAGAAGAGAGGGAAACTCAAGCATATAACGAGGAGGAGCCATACTTTCTTTACTCTCTGTGCTAGATGATTTCAGGGAAGGAAGTGTCTCCAACAAAAACGTTGTAACAGCAGCAAGGTCCACAGCCTGGTCATGTTAGAGTACAAGAATAAATTTAGTTTTAAAACCAAACAGAATCACTGCACATCCAGATCATGTCATAGAACAAACTGACTTGTTACAGATCTAATAAAATTAAGCACTGAATTCCATCCCTTGGGAAAAAAACTGATATAAAAACTAAGCAATGCTCACAAATTCCTGATCACTTTCATTAAGAGAAATGAAGAATGATGGGTGGCACTCTAATTAATTTTACAGTTCCTTACCATTTCAAATGAGCAGTTGGGCTGTGATAAAGCAACACCAGCAGTTTCTAAAATATTCCCAAGAAGGCAGCCATAACTAGGATATTCAGCGGATACATCATTAGGAAGTATATTAGCACTATTTTGCATACAAAATGCCATCTGATGTATGTAATGTTGGCCAAGCCCCCGACTTGCAAAAACCTGGATAGCAAAATATCACTCAGATTATAACAGGCAACAAACCTCAACAAGAACTAAAAAACAAAAAACAAAAACAAAAACAAGAAGAAGAAGAGCACCCTGAAGTACTGCAAAAAAAATAAAACATGAATCAGAAAAACTACACTTTGTTATATTAAGCAGAAACAACTAGGGTTGAGAAAAATAACTCAGTGGCTCTTCAGCACTTTATGGTTCCACTAAATCATGTGTCAAATGAAGCTAAAAATAAAAAACAAGGGTGATATGGAAAAAATGCTACCTCTTTTAAGTACGGGAAAAGCTGCCACAAGAAAGGAATTGTAAGAATCTGGGATGAGAAACTCGATTGTGAGTAGATATTTGGACAAGTACATGGCTTCTGACCGACATGGGGAATTATAAGGCCAAGCACATGCTCCAATGATGAAACTGTACCAATGGCATTAGCAGTTTTATTACTTTCCTGCAGCAAAACAAGAGTGAATTGAGTTAGCAAAGGACCAACACAGAATAAAAGAAAAAAGATCTAGGAACACAATTACTAGCAGAGTTAGACCAATCATAACAAGAATACTGACAATAGTGACACATATAACTCCACCTCAATTTGGATATACAAAACGTGTCCAGAAACCTCAAAGGCCAAAAGGTTTAAGTTCCAAAGGTAAAGTTGTAGTGGCTAACATGAACATGACTGAAAATTAGATCTACTTTCAGGTGGAAAAAACAGCATTAAGGCCAAAAAAAAGCCTGCTTACAAATACTCTTGAGTGTCTGGTCGGGAAAAACCACAATATAATGGCTTTCATCATACTAGCTTTGGGATACATATTAACATGGTAAACACAACTATGCAGTTTAAACTACTGAGATCCATGTTTACCCCCAACTACTTTCCCCTAACTACTTGAGGACAAAGATGCAAATTAAAGAAAAATTGCTTGCATGCAAAAGATTCATTGTAAAGAATAAATTAACAAAAATAAGAAATGATGATATAAGAACCATACCTTCCATGTGAGTGCAATCTCTCTAAATAGGGTGAATGTATTTCTTTGCAATAGATAGCCAACTATATTACAAGCCCATGGAAGTTTTGGATTTATCAATAAAACTACTGTTTCTAGCAAGAGACTCGTTGATGTGCTAGATTCCTCAGGCACCATCAATACCTGCTCCTCTAACCAATTTCTGTCAAACAAAAATCTGAATAAGCAAAACTTGCATTTAACACCAACACCAACACCAACAATGAAGACAAATTTTATTCCCTAGGTTTAATATTAAGTTCAATTAAATATAGTACAATATTATTTATTCATCCAACATGTGTCTACAAAACTCTATTAGAGTATACTGCACATGTATAATTTAAGACACTTCATCATTCAACAACTTCCTATACTCTCCAGAAAAGAAATCCTTTTGGTAAGGAAATGGTTTGTCACAGATACATTTCATGAAACAACTTTTCTAGCATTAGATACAATAAAGCGGGATCCATCAAGAACTAAACATACTAGTTTTCATATCAAATTCATATAGGCTGCACATTTATAGAGAAGCTTAGCTGAGCAGGGTCATAGAAGTGCAGTCTTTGATAGCCATTACTTGGCTGAACAAAATAAGGTGTGTGGAATAGAATGACTCCACTAAGGCAGTAACTACAGTCAAGATAAATGGCTGCACATTAATTCCAAATATATTGATTGAACATAACAATGCCACACATAAAGATACAATCAGCCGTTCTATTCAAAGAAGCTGAACCCAAAACAAATTGATATCATTTCCCAAAACAAAAGATCGCGGGCCAACCTATTCTGGTGCACAGCCTGAATACAAGCATATGCAAGTTGCTTCACTCTGTAGTGCACCAAGGTTCTGTTGGATGAATAATCCTTGCCAGCAAAGAGGCCTTCAATATTTCCTGTTGCATGATCTGATAATGTTTTTTTACAAGTAAGAAATAATTTTTAATAAGCACAAAAGAACAACCCATGCATAATTACATGGGAGACACTAATCTTGAAGGAGAATGATAAGGTAATGTTAATACCACCAACTAAAGTTCTAGGCAGCAAAAATTTCTATGAGATACTGTAAACCCTGTCAAATTACATTTTCTCTCATAGATTCATACATGGAAGAGAAAAAACTGACAAATACGAGCTTGAATAACATGATAAGCATCATATTCACAGTGGAGAACTGTAATTTAGAATGTATGTTATCCTTTTTTCTAAAACATATATAAGTTTCCAAGGATATGATGTTTGACACATCCTTTTTAACACTCAACAATAGTTTTGATAATTAGTTTTAGTATTTAGAAAATACCTCTGGACTTTATCAAGAGGATATTTGATAAAATTTAAAAAAATACAAATAGATATTGTAACCCCCAAGGAAAGACCAAGTCACATCTAGGACCATGCCAAAAAGGTACTCAAGATTACAACTAGAGCCCCTTGAAATTACTAAAAGGAGCAAGAACATCTCCTACCCAAGCAATGTGATCTCATTCACCACTTTCCTATACTCAATACAGGGTATTAGTGTCTAACCATTACATCCTTGACGTCCTCATCAAGCTATTCTATAATAGGTATTAGGTAGCACAGTTTAAATCCTACACTTCAGGTTAAGATTGACTATAATGCCATTTTGTAATGACGCAAGAGAAGCCCAAGCCACATCTAGGCCTATACCCCAAAAGGACGATCAATCTTACAATTGTAGCCCTTTGGAATCGTTATAAAGGAAAAGAACTTCTTCCCAAACTATATGAAGTCTCATCCACCACCTTCCCATACTCAATACAGGATTTTACAAATCTGAAATTTAGTAATCATAAAATAAATACAATTCAAGCCGTAAAACCCAGCATGTTTACAAGTACATTACATACATAATTATTGTGAATAGAAGACGGTTGATGAAGGTAGTGGTGGTGGTGGTGGTGATGATGAAAATGACATTAATGGTTAAGATGTAATGACCCAGCACAAGCCACATCCGAGCCTATTCTCCAATACGACTAGTCAATGTTGTAACTAGAACCCTATAAAGGACTTGAAATTCTTCCTTCCAATTAGGGTGGAATCTCATTCATCACCTTCCTATAATCAATCTAATCCAGGGTATCACATATGATTGCCATGACAAAAGCAATAGTTCATTTAAGGTTAGCAATGTGGCAACTTGTAAGACTGGGGGGATGATCTTAATATTCAATGTGACGGTGGTCATGGTAGTATTGATGCATTGATGGCAGTTGGAGTGGTGATGTGAATGAAAATACTTTTGACAACGCCTTTGATAATTAAAAAATGGTGTAAGGTGGTCTTGACAACAATAACAAATGCCAGAGGGTGCTGGTGAAAATTTTATCCCTGCGAACAGGGTTCAATTATAAAATTTTCACTCCACCAGCAGCATTTTTTCAATATTCAACATCAAGAAATGGCTAAGTTTTCAATAACAGAGTTTTTCATGTTATTTAATTCCCGACCTCCGCCAATCTTCAGTTAGTTTTGTTTGCCACATGGCATTAGTATGCCATGTATCAAATCTTTTAGTGGCTGACACGGCATGCTGATGCCATGTTTCCCCCAATCAAAGATAAACACTTGGTGTACCAATAATTTTTAATACCAGGGAAGCTTATCAACAGCCCATATTCCTAGTAAGATTTCAGAAATCTAATTGTTGCCTTCATATGTTATGTGAATCAACAAGGCACGTATTGTGACTTGATTTATGCTGACCTTATAAATGGACCACCTTGACAAAAACATGCCTATATTGTTTTCTCTCTTTCTTTCTTTTTTCTTCTTTTGGATAAGTTCATGGCTATATTCTAAGAGACAAATAACCAATCCACAAACGCTGCAAATATATGCATAAGTTTTTACTTCAAAAAAAAAAAAAACAAACGATATTTAAAAAAGGTTTGGCCGAGTGGGGGTTGGGAAGAAAATACAGGATTAAAAAATAAAGGCTCCACTAGAAAAGCCTCAATAAAAAGTTTCAGGAACCAAAATAGTGGTTGAAATAAAAAGCAAATGACTAAACTTTGATAATAACACTGGTAAAAATTACCGGTATCACGAAAAATTTGCAAGTAATCAACATGTCTCCACAAGGATTGCAAAATCACCAACATTTTGTGCATTAAAGAAAAACAAGCAACCGGCAGAGGACCAAAAGGCAAATCTTTGAGAAATAACACTGCTAAAAGTTACCACTATCACGAACAAAATGCAGAAGTAATCGGCATGTCTCCACAAGGATTGCAAAATCGCCAGCATTTTGTGCATTAAAGAAAAAAAGTAACTGACGCAGGAACTCTGAGTCTGGGCCAAAACAATGCCTGAATGGACAAAAATAATTGAAATAAAATCAATTAATCAAGTGGAAGAACATTAAGCATAAAGATGATCAATGGTTCAGAAATAGCATTGCCAAATATATAATCACAGAGATATTAGGAGAAACTAAGAGTAAAGAATAAATTAAACAGTATTGTACAGTTGCTACAATGGCTACAATGGTAAAGAGGATATAACAGTGCTACCTGTTTACATTTTGGCAGTGCTTCCCATAGGTTTCGTAGAAATGCTCTCGCGCCTTAAAATGTTCAGCTTTCACTGCCTTCCTCCCTCTGAAGCATTTCTGTAGCTAGTAATCAGTCAAAACTTTGCAATAGATTAAATATTTTAATCCCATTTAGAGAAAAAATTAAGCCAGCCCCACAATAGCAGCAAACCATTGCACTAAAATAGAAAAAATGGGTTAGAAGATCCACCGAAGTGGATAGCCTTAACCGGATGTGTGGTTACAGGTATGCCTGAAGGCTGTTCCCATCCCTGTCAAGGGAGATGCCAAGTTTGCCAACCATATCTCTTTCGTTTTTTTGATAGGTAAAATATAAATTTCATTGATGAGGGTGAAATAGGCAAAGTCTAAATATATAGGAAGTATACAAAAGAGCACCTAAGTACAAACTAACAGTTGGAAATTAAAGATAAGAAAAAATGTACATTGTTCCTATTTAATATAATAGCAGAGAACCACAACAATAAGGTATGCATGAAAAAATCTTATAGCTCCGCCAATGTGCGCTCCTTGTTTTCAAAGCAGCATTTGTTTCTTTCCACCCAAATACACCACATTATGCATAGCGGAATCATCTTCCACACTGCAATCACTTGCGGGCAGCCTTGTAGATTCCTCCAACAACCCAACAAATCCACCACCCTCCTTGGCATAACCCAAGCAATGTCAACCCTACAAAAAACCTCATCCCACAATAACCTTGCAGCCTCACAATGCAATAAGAGATGGTCCACTGATTCCCCAGGTTTTTTGCACATAGAGCACCAATCTAACACTACACATCCCCTCTTCCTCAAGTTATCCGTAGTCAAAATCTTCCCAAGGGCCGCTGTCCAAACAAAGAAGGCAACCTTAGAAGGCACACGAGGTCTCCAAATATTTTTCCAGGGGAAAGGAACATGCCCATGTGTTTCCAAGATTTTGTAGTATGTTTTAACTGTACACTGCTTGTGGTCATTGTACTTCTATTTCAATCTATCTACCCGTGCCAATGGAGTCCTCAAAAGGTGTAGTATCCTAAAGAAATCTGCAACCATAGATAATTCTCAATCATGAAAATCCCTGTTGAAGAGGATATTCCAATGATAAGAACCATGTGAAAGTGAACGCATGTCGGCAACTGAGGCGTCCCTATTGACAGCAATGCGATATAAAGTTGGGAAAGCTGTACCCAACTCCACCTCACCACACCAAACATCTCTTAAAAAACTTGTTCTAGTGCCCTCTCCAACCACATGCCGAATGTGGCTTTCAAAACATGGCCAACCCTTTCTAATAAACTTCCATAACCCCACACCATATCTCCCCCTAACCTCATTAGTACACCAACCCCCCCCCCCCGCGCCGGCGGGGGCAAGCCCCTCCATATCTAGAGTCGATGATCTCCTTCCACAAAGACCCTCCCTCCTGATGATATCTTCATAACTATTTTTCCGATAAGGCTTTGTTAAATGTTCTCAAATTACACACTCCTAGGCCACCATATGGAACTAGAGAACAAATTGTTCTCCAGTTTACCAAATGAAACTTTTTGTCCTCCCCCATGCCCCCATAAGAAGACCCTGAAAAGTTTCTCAATTCTAGTCCCCACTCTTGCTGGCATAGAAAACAAAGAGAGAAAATATGTAGGAAGATTAGTAAAGGTGTTTTTGATAAGTGTGAGTCAACCCCCCTTCGATAGGTACATTCGTTTCCATCCCACTAATCTTCTTTTAATCTTCTCCACCACCTCATCCCAAATAGTTCTAGCCTTGAAAGTTACACCCAACGGAAGACTCAAATACTTCATTGGCAAAGAAAATATCTTACAATCCAAGAGATTTGCTAAACTGGTAATATGTGGAACTGCACCTACCGCCACCATCTTAGACTTGCCAAGGTTCACCTTCAGCCCTGATACTGCTTCAAATCAAAGTAACGGTGCACATAAAATTTGGATTTGATTAACATCTGCACCACAAAAAAGTAATGTATCATCTGCAAATAATAGGTGAGAGATGTTAACTAACCCAACCTGGAAACCAGATATGAAACCATCCCCCACTGCAGTTGTTACCATCCGACTGAGTGCCTCTATAACAATAACAAAAAGGAGAGGAGAAAGATTATCTCCTTGCCGTAAACCCCGTGAGCTCTCAAAAAAAAACCCGTGGGTGAGCCATTGAAGATAACTAAAAACCGTACAGTAGAGATACATTGACACATCCTGGAAATCCACTTACCCCCAAATCCACACCTCCCAAGTAAGTATAAGAGAAAGTCCCAAATCCACACTGATGTATCCATAGGAGCTTTGGGTGGTGTGTTATTAATGTAGGATAAAAGAGTTGTAGAGGCTATGGAAGAATGTATTGGTGAGTTCTCGGTAGCTTCCCTTTTTAAAAACGTTACTAATGGCTGGGAGTGAGCCTTTGTAGGCAATTATGGGCCAAATGTAGACAAGGAAATAAGAGGGCTTTGGGAGGAATTGACGAGTATTTACTCAATTTGGAATGTGCCTTGGTGCATGAGTGGTGATTTTAATATCACTCGTTTGTCTAGTGAGGGCTCAGGAAATCATTGGAATTCTGTGGCTATGGAAGAATTTTCCGAGTTCATTCTTGATTTAGACCTCATGGATATTCCTCTAAATGGGGGAGAGTTCACATGGTCGAATGGACGTAGGGGTCAACAAAAAAAAGGAAGACCCAATCCGACCGCTAACCCAACCCGCTTCCGACCCAAAATATTCATTCCGATTAGATTAAAGCGGAAGTGGGTATTCCGCTACCACTTTCGACCCGCTTGTTAAGCAATCGGGTAATGCCCGATAACCTAGGCATTTAAGCATTAGGTCTTCGTTTTCTCATTCTCTCTCTCTCTCTCTCGCTCGCTTGTTTTCTCAATCGGCAAATCTTCGTAAGTTCACTCCACTGGTTGAAACGCATGGTGTAACCAACGACGACATACAATGGAGTTGTTTCCTATTCCAAGTCAAACATACCAGCTAGGGTTTATTGGAGTAGAAAAAATGGCGGAGTGCATCGCCAGAGGAGTGGTGCGATTCGGTGTTTTTGCTCCAACCCTGTCCGCTGTGACGCCTTCAAGTCTTTTGGCGTCACTCTTCTTCCCCGCAAGGAAGACGTATGATTACCCTCCTCCCTCCCCGCTCTCCTTTTCATTTTTGTCCTTATTTCCCCTAGTTTGAAGGAAAAATGGAAATTAGTCAACTAAGTAGAGAAACCTGTTTCAATGCTAACTGCGTAGCCAATGTCAAGTTTTGCACATTTTTAGACTGTAACTTTATACCCGATTACCCGATAAGGGTATCGGGTCAGGTAATCGGCTTAGACGCCAACGGCTTAATAGGATGGCCTTTTATCAGGTCGGATCGAAATTCTGGTTATCGGGTCGATTCGGGTCGGACGTTCACCCCTAAAAATGGACATGATTGGTCGAAACTTGATAGATTCCTAGTTTCCCCGGCATGGGAAGCACACTACCCTGAGTTAAGCTAGAAGCGGTTGGCCCGTGTCTTCTCTGATCTCTTTCTAAGAACACTTCTGTCTATTAATTAGTTCTTGTGACTTGCAAGTTCCTTTCTATAATTATTTGAAAGGGAATACAAGCTTTTGTCAATGTGGATAACACCTACAGTGATGAATTTCTTAGGTTATGGTGCCAGATCCACTTAGTATTATTTTATGGGCTAAATGTGACAATTTTTTTCCTTTTTCGTTTGCCTAATTTACTAATTCGTGGGAAGAAACTAAACTCTTGTTGTGTTTGAAAAATGTTTCAAGAGCGATCTCCAAAGTAGATGGTGGTTGATACATTAAGAGGATGTTTGGAAAAGTTTTTCATCTCGTCCCATCTCATTTCATCCCATCTTAATTCTTATCTCATCTCATTTCCTTCCCAAACATCATTCAAACATAAAACATTTTCAAACTAATGATTCCAACTTTTTCAAACTAATCATTACAACTTTCTCAAACTTTCAAATTAAAAGCAAAAACCATTCAACTTTTTCAAATCTCAAAAAAAATATATTAAAAAATTATACTATAATAATATTTATTTTTATAATATTTTTATTTGACTTTTTCTCTCTACTTTTTCAACCTAGCAAATACTTAACTCAAATTACCTCACTACTATACTTGAATAAAAGCTTTATCCAAAATTTTATTACCATGAATAGGCAAAACCTAAGTACACATGAAGTATACAAAGGAAATACCTACTACACTCTAGAAACAGAAAAAGACTAGAACATATTCATTACATCATCAACATCACTTACAAAATTCCTAACCCACAAAGACAAAATAGAAAAGAAAAAATTCCGAAGTTTGCCAGGAGAACTACTCACTACCATTCACAAACCATCTTATTTTTTTTTTTTTTGATAAGTTCAAACCATCTTATTATTACAGAAAATTCTCATGTCATCTCATCTCATTCGACAAGCATCCCCTAATTCTCAATCATAATTTCTAGCATGAGCACTTCTTCCAATATGAAACTTGTGGCTGATAATAGAACACCCACTCCCCTGTTGAGACCTAATTCGATCTTCATATATTTCTCAAGATAGTTTTTTACGAAGTTTTTCTATAGCATCTATAACTGCTTCCGGTTTAGGGGACAGCCTGGCAAATAGACATCTACAAGAATTAGCTTATCGACCCCCAAAATAGTACTATAAGAATCGGTACTAAACATCCCCTTGCAATCTCATTTTTGAAGCAAACAAGATGGAAAGAGAGTAGTTTGGTAATCTTATCAAATCGGTTTGAAAACATTTGCATTTTCAAATAAAAAATAAGTACTTTGATGCATGGCCCGTAAGCCCAAAAGGCCATGGGAGATATCATCTGTGATCCATGGATATCCAATCAGAAAACCGTATCCAAGCTCTGTGGCTAGTCTACGCTATCTGGCTTACTTTCCAGAGCTGCTCCCAGCTCACACTAAAATAACCACATTGAACGCTTGCAAGACATAAAGACCCAAATAAGACATGAGTTTTTTTCTTATTGTTCCTTCTGAAATGATCGCATTGGATGTTTGCCAGAGATAGAAAGACCCAATAATTCCCCTCTAAACACTTGAACATTAAACGGTGTTTACCATACATGAAAGACACCCTAATTTTACCAAAGCATGTGCAAAACCAATGGCTCTACTACTACTAACTACAATCTTTTATTCTCAGATTTACTTTTATTTTTTTATACATCAACTATGATAATAGAATTTGAAAACCTGCTTTCTTTATTTTCATACCATGCCATTCCATATACCCCAATGGTAAGTTTAAACAAAAAAAAAACACTTTAAAGCACAAACATTCTGATGCATTTGCACTATTGGATTTGCCCTCTCTCTCCATAACATTTCCACTATAATGTATCACCAATGGGACACGAACAACTCGTCTCACCAAAAAATAGACCAAAAACCATGTCATCTTTAGCTTCTCTCAACGTTTTACATCAAAAATAAGTTGCAAACAAACATTCCAAGTCTCGCACTCTCTTTTTCCAAATAAACTAATCATATCGCACCAAGAGTAGAAGACACGTGCACTGATCGATTCCACAGCAAAGTCTAATTGAGCAAACGCTTCCAATTCCACGACTTAGTAGAAATCAAGCAAAGAATATGGCAGTTTATTGCATTAAAAGGAAGCTTATACATATTACCTAATGTTACCACAACATTCACACAGTTATCTATTGAATTCTGAGTCCGATGCTAACAAGCACAATAAATTCTTCAATAACAGATTAAAATCCGAAGATCGAGAGTATGCGTGTGATCGCGCGAAAACCGAACCTGGATTTTGAGCGCGGCCGAGTTTTGCTGGCGTAGCCACAAGCGCCTGTTGCGCTCCAACCTCGTCTGCTCCAGAAGCTTTTGCCTATCCCTTTCCTTCGAACTACGGCCCCCCAAATCGACTCGCTTCCGAGTCGATGGATCGCCCGAGAAGAACATTATCCCGAGTCGACTTGGCCGGCTCTACGCCCTAATTACAATAATACAAAAATAGGAAAGAAAACTCTCAAAGCTCTAACAATTGTTTCCGATTGCTTGATGGAGGGGGAGTTTGGCGGGGAGAGTAAAAGAAAAAAGAAGCTGCCCTAGAATTGTAGAAAGGTACGTTGATGGAGTGAAAGAAAGATAGGGAGATTTCTGTTTAGTTGGATGGAAAATGGAAAAAGGGGAAAAAAAGCTTCTCTCGCTTTCTTGACTGAGAAGACAGAGACAACGGAAGTCGACCGGGCTTCAGAGAAGTTCACGCACAAAGAAATTCATTGCGCGTAGCGGTGCTGTATATAAAGCCAATGAAAAACGAGCTGGGGGCTCTCTTTTTTCTTTTTTGCGAAAAAGGTTATTGTTATTTTTTTTTTTTTTAGCCACGAGATATTACGACGCGCTACGATTTATGCATATGGCGTCGATAATTGTTCGTATTTACAAATCAAGGCACGGTGATGTAGGGGTGTCAAAACGTGTTAACGGGTCGCGTTCGCGTCGTGTCAGGACGTGTGTATAATGTTTAAAGGGTCAACACGAACACGACCCGTTAAGGATTTCCTGTCAAAAACTTCAACCCTAACACGACCCGTTAAGATAACGGGTTGACACGACACGACCCGTTAAGACCCGTTAAGACCTTTGACACTATATGACACGATATGACCCGATATGACACGACACGATACAACACGATCTGACCCGTTTCAACCCGCAAACCCGTTAGTGACCCGTTTGAATTTATCTTAATTGATTTTATATAAATATTACAACTTAAATAATAGTTATAAAATATAAAAAATTAATTACAAATTATAATTTTAAAATTACAATTCAATAAGTAGTACACTATAAAATATGATAAACACACAAATATGATCTACACATTGTAAAATATTAAAATTATAACCCAAACATATTAAATAATAATGGGTTAACTCGTTAATGACTTTTTAATGAGTATTTAAATGGGATAGTAAAGTGTATAAGAGTATAAAACTAATTTTAAATTAGGATTTTTTGAAGTTTAGCTCAAGGGTATAAAAGTAAATTTAAATTTCTTATCGTGTCTTAACCGGGTCTTAACGGGTCATAACGGGTTTGACCCGTTATGACCCGTTATCAAATCGTGTCTTAACGGGTTGACACGAATTGACCCGAAACCCGTTAAGGCTAAACACTAACCCGCTTTTATCGTGTCGTGTTCGTTTCGTGTTAACGTGTCGTGTCACATATTGCCACCCCTACGGTGATGGCTTTAACCATTCAATCGATTCCATGACGCATTCTTCAAGCCGACCCTTTTTGTTTTTTTTTTTTTTTTTTTTTTTTTAATATCAAGCCAACTTGATCTGTACGGTCGTATCGCGGTCACAAGTACTCCAACAATTAGAATTTGTAAGCTTTTGTTATCTTCTAATAATATATATTAAATAATTATTATTTAAATAAAAAATATATAAAATTATCTAAAATATGTTAAAAAAGTAGCATGCACAATTTTGAGACTCATGTCAACATGGTGATTGAGAAAATAGCTTATGATCATCAATTTTGATCATGCCACTGGTCATCTAATTATGATAGATATCAAATGTGAATAAAGATGATAGTTTAAAAAAAAAAAAAAGTATTGCTCACTTAAAACAATTTCTACAGCCACGGCCTAAGATTGGCATATCTCTGTTTAAGGTAAATATAAATATATTGCTCAATTAAGAAGATGATGATGTTATTCATTTAAATTTATATGATTAAAGCTATAGAAAGAAGTTGATGCCTATTGATAATCTTCAACATTTCATTACTTGGCTACCTGAATTGTTGGTCCAGCTCCATACACTAGATCTGAAAGTTCAATCAGTTCTCTCGAAGGCAATAGAGTAGTGGGTGCTCCTTCAAAAGAAGAAAAAATACAAAGAGAATAGTCCACCTATCAAGAAGATTGTGGTATTTGATAATTTGATACGTGGTGGTGGAATCAGAGAAAATTATTCTCTTTTGAGAAGAGGACTTGTCCTTCTGTCTTAAGAGGAAGAGGGACTGTCATTGGGTTGCTCAGATTCTGGAACAAGACAATACATAATGATTAGACTATGTCGTTCATTAAACGGGTCGATTAGTTCTGCATTGATTATCCTATTTTGAAGGTTGATGTTTGTCCTATGCAAAACTATGGTGGGCTCCTTATTGGGAGTGCACTTCCTTCGATGAGGGTTCCCGGTTTAGACGAGCATTCTCTTAAGCGATCTCTAGAACGAGTACGTTTGAGAAGAATTATAAAAGAGTAATAAAAAAATATATGAAAAAATAATTAAAAAATATTAAATAATAGTATAAAATAATAAATAATAATAAAATATTCTCATTGTCAAATATAATCTCAACGTATTGTAGAGGGGATGATGAGGTTTTGCCATAGTACGTCTTTAACCTTATGCTAGTTTTTTTAGCGTATGGCCCGTCCAACTATGCCTAAATGGCCAGTAATTTTATTTGCAATCTTCAAAACGATCTATGTGGATTTTTCACTTAAATGAACGAATCGTTTCGTTCAAGGAATAAAAAAAAAAACAATCTAACTCCTCGTCTCATCACTTACCCTGATGATTTCTCACAAAATTGGAAAAAAAACTGCATCTGCTTCCTTAACCCAAAGCCGCTATCTCCTTCTCAAATCAAGTTCATCGTCGCCTTCCCAACTTTAGTCCGTCGTCCCCTTCCTCAAGTTCGTCAGCTCTAAATTGGACATCCCCATCTAAGACCGCTGCCCCAATGTCCATCCCCTTCCTCTGTCCTAAAGTCCATGTCCATCCCCTTAATTTTCTTTTTTCTATTTATTTTTTGGGTTGATAAGTAACTGTAATTTATATTTTATATTTTTATCTTTATGCTCTTTCTACTTGCTCTGCGTTTGGCAACTTGCTTTATAACTCTTCTGCTTGTTCCAGGGACGTCCAAAGGGTGTCATACTCTTAAGTACAATTTAAAGCCTCTGGTTCCCAAGATATTCGAGCTCCTTGGATCAGTTCAAGTGTGCTTTCATTTGCAATCAAATAAACATGACTTGTGATATTTGTTTTACAAAAATAATTGAAAACATTCACATTCATTACACTCACCCTTACATAAACTGTAACATAAACTTGTTATCCAAAGGAACATTTTCTTGTTAAATTAGTATATATGATTTGATTAGTTTGAGATTTTAAGAGTTTTATTTAAATTATGTGTCTCATATACCCATCTTAATAGAATTTAGAATAAGTCAAAGCTTATCAATTAATAGATGAATTATAATAAAATGAGAAAACTCAAGAGAGATCAAATAAAAACTATATATCTCTAATTATAGTCAAATTTAAATTCTTCAATTTCTTAATAGTCAAAAGTCTATAAATAAGACTGAGGAGTCAAAAATTCTCACCTACAACATCAAAGTGCCTCTAGCTATCAGGAGACTTAACAGACAAAATTGTTAAAAGTGATCCTTCTCTCATAAACAAATTAATTTATTCATCAATCAAATGGAGAAATGTTTGTATATATTTATCATTATTTATTATTGTAGATCATAAAAAATTAAAAATTTAGTTATTAAAATTCATATTAAAATATTTAACATGTGATATAAGAGGCAGGTTACAGTTTTTCATAATATTAATAAAATATATAATGAATATATGCTTTCGTGTATTGTAATTTTATTATGTTGTGATAGATTGAAAATATTATTTTTTGGCCTGATGGATAATTTTATCATGATGTTTGTAAAACGAGTAGCACTTCAAGCTGGATGGATGTGAAAAACTGTTTTACACCGGCCAATAGAAAAATGTCACATAGGCATTTTAAGAAGAAGTGAAATGAAGAAGCATGCACCAAATCACTTCCCTCACCCTCCCCGTTCTATGTCCATCTGGATTCTACACTCCAATTTTCCTTGATAAGACTGTTAGACGGTCTTTATTTTTATTGAAAACATGATCTGCTAGTACATGGCCCATGGCCAATTAAGGAGAAACTCGTGGAATTGATAGAAACTTGGATGAAGATGCAGGATTCAACTCATTACAGCTTTACTTCTTGAAATGTGAAAGAAATTGAGTCTTGGAGTGAAAGATTTTGAGGTTATTTTTTGGTTCTTATGTCAATATGTTGTTATATGATTTTCTTTATTTGTAGCCAAATCTGACTATACATCTTTTATAACTACTTATGTTAATTTGACAATTGATTTTTATTTTTTATTTTTTAAAGTCTGCTAGCCATTAGCAAACATCGGGCTATCCTCTTCGATCTCCAGAAAAGCTTTTTATTTTATCAAGCTGAGAGAATGTCCAGAATGCAGCGAAATTCTCTAGCATCCCTTTATCTCAGCTTGCCATTTTATCAAGCAGTGAGGAAAACTAAAAAGGTACAGAAATTTAAGCACAAAATGTTCAAGAATGAATTGGGCTTTATAAAAGAATCGGTTTTCCCTCCTAGTCAATGTTCAAATTCAATTTGTTTCATAAATTCCACTCTACAATCAATTTGCTTGTCTAAGAAAATAGTTGTTTAGTTCAATATAAATGTAGAAATGATGACAGAGGATGTAAAATGTAAATAAAATTTGTTTGCAGAGTGAGAAAATTTTTAGGATTGGAATTTGTAGGAGTTTATCCTAGAGGGGAAGTCCTTCCACAAATTCTCGAAGGCCATTTACATACATAGTCACAAAGAAAGCATCAAACGAAGTGAAAGGGCGGTCGGCTTCAACCCTAAGTCCCGAAGAGTCAGTTGGGCCCAAGGCCCGTGATCTGAACCCAGATGACGGGGTGTCCGAATTCAACCAGGAATGCTGGAACCAGAAACGATCCGAGTAACTGGTTATCCCGAATCAAGAAGAAGAAAATAAATCAGCTTCCAGGATACGCTCAAGCCTGGAATGACGGCTCATTTATTGACATATCTCCTGGTTCCACCCCACCTCATGATCATTCCAGCATTTATGAGCAACCAGAAAACAGCCGGTCTATAGATTGTCCCTCTTAAATGCGGAGATACCATAGACACGCATCGTTAATTGCTGGATTGGAGGGGGGGAGAAGAGCAGCATTTAATGTCCCTCTCAAAAAAGATCTAATTGCGCATTAATTAAGGAGATACCCATTTAATGCGATAAGGCAGACAGAATCAGATCAAGTTTCCTCTTCTCAACGATGACGATCAAGTGATGCCCCAATTAATAGATCTTTCACCATCGAACCCCCCTTCAGGGGGAACACCTATAAATAAGACTGAACCGAAGTCGAAAAGGGGTACAATCTGATAACTCTCTCAACAAACTTCGATATATTACCTCTCTGAAACTAACTTGATCGTCGGAGCGGTCTCGGACCCCGATCTTCCTTGTTCTTGTTTTGCAAGTTCCGGTCAATCGGGATTTGATAAATTAGACTGCGGAATACGTTCTTAACAGTGGCGCCGTCTGTGGGATTCCATTGTTTTTTATAAACGTATTTTTTGCATGTCTACCCTACCATTATCCCAAACGATCAAACACGACCAGCTTTCAGGCCCGGCCATGGAAGAAAGACTAGAAGGGCTGGAAGAAATGGTGAGGAAGCTGAAAGAGGAGAACACCGCCCTTCGGCAACCCCGAGAAGAAATATCAGCCCGTGGCGAGATCAATCTTGAGGAGAATGAGAGCTCCCAGCATCCTGAGGAGAGCGAGGCCTCTGAAGGAGAACGACGCCGGATGCACACCGAGCTAAAGGAGTTAGGAGACAAGTATGCTAAAATGGCAAAACTAATCAACCCGGCCACAGGGCACCTATCCTCGCAAGGAAGCATAGGAACACCCTACAGTGCAGACGTCCTAGCCGTCCCTCTCCCGTCCAGATTCAAGGTCCCACAGGTAGAACCGTATGATGGGTCTCAGGATCCCGTGGAACACCTAGAAGCCTTCAAAGCACATATCAGCCTGCATGGCTATCCTAGCGAAGTAGCATGTCGAGCGTTCCCTCTCACACTGAAGGGGATGGCTAGGACATGGTTCGGAACCATTCCTCCGGGATCAGTCAGTAGCTTCGAGACGTTAGCCCGACTCTTCACCACCCAATTCATGGCCAGTAGGAAAAGAAGGCGCCCCGCGTCGTACTTACTGACCATCAAACAAGGAGAGAAAGAAAACCTGAAAGGGTACCTGAAAGGGTACCTGAAAGGGTACCTGACCAGGTTCAACAAAGAAAGAATGACTATCGACAACCAAGACGAAAAAATCACCCTAGCGGCCATCCTGGGTGGCATATGGCCCAGGAGCCCCTTCATGGCGGAAATAGCCCGCAAGACTCCCACTACTCTGATCGGGTTTATGGATCAAGCTGACGGGTTCATCAACGCCGAAGATACGCTCGAAGCCCTAGTAGCCCCACGACGAGGAGAACTCCGACAGCATGACCGGAAAACAACCAATACCGGAGAAAGTTACAGCCGGCATCGGGGGGGAGGAAGTTCCCAGATGAAACGAGGAGAAGAGACCCCCCATGGGAACACAGACTATCATCATGGCCTCAATCCAACTTGGCGGTGGAAGATCAGAACCGATCCGAATCGAGACGAGAATCCATTAGAAGAAAGAGGGGGAGTATGTATTGCGAATATCACAAGATTACGGGCCACAATACTAAAGACTGCCAGGCTTTGAAGAATAGACAACGGGATGAACATATGAGCGATCGAAGAAATAGAACCCGGTCGAGGACCCCCCTTCGGGAACGAGAGTCAAGCCGACACCGAGGCTAGCCCGCATCTAGCCACCCGCCAGGCGAGATCAAAACCATCATTGGAGGACCGTCCCGAGGAGGGACTACATTCTCCTCTCAAAGGGCGCATGCACGAAGAGCCAGGTATGGAGAAGTTTACACACTGGGACGAACACCGAGACAGGGCAACCCGGGTCGAGAACCAATTGTTTTCAACGAACAGGATGAAAAGGGCATCGCCTTTCCACACGATGACGCATTGGTGATATCAGTATTGGTAGCCAATTTCACAGTCAAAAGGATACTGGTTGACAACGGGAGTTCGGCCGATATCTTGTTCTAGGAGGCCTTTATGCATATGGGGATCGATCCCCACCAACTTCAGCCCATCCAAGCCCCCTTAAAGGATTTATGGGTGAAGCAATACACCCCGAAGGCGTGATAACACTCCCGGTCTTGATGGGTTCCGCACCCAAAACTATGTCAGTCATGACTGAATTCTTGGTAGTGAAAGCTCCCTCCTCATACAATGCCATCCTAGGGAGGCCGACCCTAAATAACCTGAGGGCAGTCACTTCTACCTACTACCTCAAAATGAAGTTTTCGACCGACAGAGGAATAGGTGAAGTCAGAGGAGAACAATTCACCTTCAGGGAATGCTACGCTCGGGAATTGAAACACAAGGTCAATTCCGTGGCTACGATCTCCCTAGAAGGCGAGCATACCGAGTTCCCGCCTGCTCCTCCCCGAGCGGTTTGGGACGATGAAATCAGAGACGAAGGGACACTACGTCAAGCAAAAGCCAACGAACCTTTGGAACTGATTCCGATCGATCACGACAACCCGGATCGGACGGTGCGAGTCGAAACCAGAATAGATCCAGGAATACAGGTAGAGCTCAAGAATCTCCTCATTGAGCACAAAGACGTATTCGCTTGGACGCATGCTGACATACCCGGAATCGACAGGTTCATAATAGAACACCGGCTGTGTATCAACCCGACAGCCCGGACAGTTAAACAAAAAAGAAGAAGCTTCTGTGCTGAAAAATATGCCGCCATTGCAGAAGAAATGGACAGACTCCTGACCGTTGGGTTCATTCAAGAAGTTCACTACCCGGAATGGTTGTCTAACGTAGTATTGGTAAGGAAGACAAGCGGGAAATGGCGTATGTATGTTGACTTCACCTATTTGAACAAGGCTTGCCCTAAAGATAGCTTCCCTCTGCCGCGCATTGACCTCATTGTAGATTCAACTGCTGGACACTCTCTCCTCAGCTTCATGGTCGCCTATTCTGGTTATAATCAGATCAAAATGAGAACAGACAATGAGGAAAAAACGGCGTTCATTACAGATCGCGGACTCTATTGCTACACCGCCATGCCTTTTGGACTCAAGAACGCAGGGGCTACTTATCAACGGTTGGTCAATCGTATGTTTAAAAACCAAATCGGGAGAAACATAGAAGTTTACGTCGATGACCTCCTAGTCAAGAGTCGCTGCCCTAACGACCATTTGGCAGACCTAAGAGAGGCCTTCTCTATTCTGCGGCATTATCAGATGAAGCTCAACCCCGCCAAGTGCACCTTTGGGGTCGAATCCGGGAAGTTCTTAGGATACATGGTCTCCGAACGAGGAATTAAAGCCAACCCCGAGAAAATACAGGCTATCCTCGGAATGGCGTCCCCGAGGAATCTGCAGGAAGTCCAACGATTAGCTGGGCGAGTCGTCGCTCTCAGCCGATTCATAGCAAGGTTAACCGACCGATGCCTTCTCTTTTTCCAAGTCCTCCGGAAAGCACACGAGTGGGACGCGTCGTGTGAGCAGGCATTCGAACAACTCAAAGACTATCTGACATGTCCTCCGTTACTTAGCCAGACGGCTCCCGGAGAAACTCTTGTGGCCTATTTGGCAGTCTCACCTCATGCAACATCTGTAGTTCTAGTAAGAGAAATTGGTCAGTCAGAAACATGTGTACTACATTAGCAGGGCACTTCAGGGAGCAAAAGCCAAGTACCTCCGTACGGAGATGATGGTGTTCGCCTTACTGACGGAAGCGTGTCGGCTGCGTCCTTACTTCCAAGCTCACACCATAAAAGTAATGACCGATCAGCCCCTCGGAACCATTCTCCAGAAGCCTGATACCTCCGGTCGATTGGCCAAGTGGGCAATCGAGCTGAGCGAGTTTGATCTAATGTTCCAGCCTAGGACAGCGATGAAGGCACAAACACTGGCGGATTTTGTAGCAAAGTACACCGGGTTTCCAGAAGAGATCCCCGATAAACCTCAGGGACAAACATGGCAACTATATGTTGACGGGTCCTCATGTCGAGCTGGGGGTGGAGCAAGAGTACATATCGTCACCAACCAGGGTGCCCAGCACAACTACGCCATAGGCCTAACTTTCAAAGTGACCAACAACGAAGTAGAATATGAGGCCCTCATAACTGGGATGACAATTGTTCGGGTCCTTGGGGCAACAGAGTTAGAGGCCCGAATCGATTCTCAAATAGTATTTCATCAAGTACTCGGCCAATACATCACAAAAAGTGAAAAATTGAAAAAATATCTGGAGCTAGTATGCATCGAGAGAGATCGATTCGGATACTTCCATTTGCTGCGAATCCCAAGGGAAGAAAATCATTTGGTAGATCGATTGGCAAAAATAGCGTCGGGAAAAGATGAACACCCGCCTCCAGAAAACACAGAGATCAGAGTAGCAGAAGCTCCCTCCACCAGTAGCGAAGTTAGAATGATGGCCGTTGCAGATCCCGGCTGGGCAACCGATATTACAGAGTATCTCCGGACAGGCACATTACCTCCTGACTCAAGCCAAGCTCGCAAGATAAAGAATAGATCAGCCATGTTCACACTGATTGACAGATCGTTATACAGGAAGGGTTTCTCTGAACCATTGCTCAGGTGTGTAACGAAAGAAGAAGGGCAATATATACTAGCTGAAAACTATGAAGGAATATGCGGGGCTCACACGGGGTCTAAAACATTAGCCGCCCGCACAACCTGTGCAGGGTATTACTGGCCGTGTTTGTTCCAGAAAGCAAAAGAGTTCGTTAAAAAGTGTCCAAAATGTCAGGAATATAACCCAACGTTACATTCCCCGTCGAAGGAACTCACTTCGATAACATCCCCCTGACCCTTCGATCAATGGGGACTAGATCTTATAGGACCATTCCCAGTCGGGAGGGGTGGAACTAAATTCATTATAGTAGCAATGGATTACTTCATGAAATGGGTAGAAACCGAAGCCCTCGCCAGCATCACTTCTCAAGCCATCACAAAATTCTTATGGAAATTGATTGTTTGCCAGTTCGGGATACCTCAAAGCTTTATATCAGACAACGGAAAGCAGTTCGACTATAATCATTACCGAGAGTGGTGCTTCGAGTTGAAAATCAAAGTGAAATACTCTTCTCCCGGCCACCCGCAGGCTAACGGGTAAGCCGAGGCGACCAACAAGACGATCCTCAATGCGCTGAAGAAAAGACTCGGAATGCACAAAGGGGCTTGGGCCAATGAACTGTCGGGAGTCCTTTGGGCATATCGCACAACAGTCCGAACCCCCACGGGCGAAACGCCGTTTGCCCTTACATATGGCTACGAGGTAGTAATTCCAGTTGAAATCGGGATGCCTACGCTGTGAATCCAACACTATGACGCTGCTACCAATAATGCTAAAATGATGGAACGCTTGGACTCCTTAGAAGAACATAGAGAAGAGGCCGGCATCCGAATTGCCAACAACAAACGCAAGACAGAACAATACTTCAACAAAAGAGTAAAGCCGCGCAACTTCAAAGTCGGGGATTTAGTACTAAGACAAACGGGCGTTACGACTCCATCACAAGGAAAACTAGGGCCAAAATGGGAAGGGCCCTACATAGTGACAGCAACAAACAGGCCCGGATCTTACCGACTCAAGGATAACTCTGGAACCGACCTACCGCACCCCTGGAATAGTGAAAAGTTTAAGAGGTACTATGTATAACATTTACCGATGTATTTTACTTCTTGAAATTATAAAAAGCCCGTTGTTATTGTTATTCAATGCATTGTAAATTATAAAGTTCTCAACACGAAGTCCCGCGGGGTCGGTCTACCCACCCACGCGAAGTAACATTCATTCAATCGAAGTCCCGTGGGGTCGGTCTACGCACCCACGCGAAGTAACATTCATTCAATTGGAATCCCGCAGGGTCGGTCTACCCACCCACGCGAAATAAACGATCGGAATCCCGCGGGGTCGATCTACCCACCCACGCGAAGTAAACGTCATTCAGAATCCCACGGGGTCGGCCCACCCACCCACACGAAGTAAACGATTGGAATCCCGTGGGGTCGGTCCACCCACCCACGCGAAGTAAAATTTACAAATCCCGCGGGGTCGGTCTACCCACCCACGCGAAGTAACATTCGTTCAGACTCCCGCGGGGTCGGTCTACCCACCCACGCGAAATAACATTCGTTCAGACTCCCGCGGGGTCGGTCTACCCACCCACTCGAAGTAACATTCATTCAGACTCCCGCGGGGTCTGTCTACCCACCAACGCGAAGTAACATTCATTCAAACTCCCGCAGGGTTGGTCCACCCACCCACGCAAAGTAATTCACAACCCCTAAATCTTGATCTTAAGAACACATATTACGCCCGATAAATTTTTTTTCTCAAGTTTACACTTAACCAAAAATTTCACGGGGTATAGACAGAGCGAACAAAGCATCTAAAGAAAGACCAAGCTCGAATGTTATATTCAGTTATACAAACTCGCTCGAATCAAGCTCGAATGTTATATTCGGTTACAATATCTCGAAAAAAAAAATAAAAAAATAAAAAATAAAAAATAAAATTTACATCGATCAGGTCAAGCCTCAGGAGAGGGAGGAGGAGGATTCAAGTCGTCAAAAGGATGGTAGCTATGCTTCTCAATCTTCTTCACATATCTCTTCGCAACCCGATCCTGACAAAAAGACTTCGGACTTATGTTCCGGGGGTTGAGTTGAGGGTCCACCAGAAGCTGGGCTCCTATCCGGCGAAGGCCCTCGGCATAGCCATACCCCCAAACCGAGTTGCGAATGGCCACCACTCGAGATATCTGCTGCTCGAAATCAGCAATTCTCGAATGGGCCTCTTCCAAAGCGTGACGAGCCTCCTCCAGCTCGGACTCTCGAGCAGCCCAGATTTGTTCAGACCGTGCCAACTCCGCCCCTAAAGCCTCTCGGCGCTCCAAACCGGCCAATTCCTCCTCCCGCGCAATCCGAGCCTACTCAGAAACTACCAGCTCTTCTTCCCTCAATGAAAGAATCTGGGAAGAAGCGGCTAGTTCCGCCGTCCAAGCAGTTAGCTCGGACTGAAGGAGGATCTTGTCCTACTCGGTGGCCGATCTGGCATCTACGAGGCAGGCGTTCCTCCGATGGGCTGTCGCTAGGGAATCCTGGGTTGCTTCCAATTCGGCCCGAAGAGAAGCGTTGGCCTTCTCTAGCCTGCTCTTATCCGCCCCTAACTCCTCAACCGTCTTGATCAGCCCCCCGCAAGTTTCCTGCGACAGCTCAAGCTGATCCCTCGCTTGTTGCAACTTGTAGAGCCATAACTTGCAGACGGTTCCGAGCTCATTGTTGAATTCGGCAAGCTCTGCCAACTCGGAACCCACAGTCTGTGATATCTCCTTGGCGACCTGAACACAAGGAAAAGAACTTAGCAACTCGAAAAGAAAAGACCATGCAAAATTCAACAAAATCTACAAGTCAAACCTGTGTCAGTAAAGGCTCTAGCATCAAGGCCACTCGTTCGGAAGCGTCCGCCTTGGCTTGTTCGAAACGAGAGGGGCGCTTTGAACCAGCTTCACCGGCTTGATGCCCTCCTTCCGAATCCGGCTCGAAGAATCGACCGAGCACCGCGACCCCACTTCGAGATTGAAAGGGGGACGGGGGTCGAGGAGGAACTTCCGAATCCGGAGATGGGCACCCATCTTCGAAATGGACCCCCGAGGTCGACCCCCTCTCAAAGGTTGGGGTGGACGCTCAGGAGATTCATCGAGCTCAACGACAGATCGCCCGCCCTCATCCGAGGCCTCTATGAGGATCCCTTCCACCGAAGCGCTAGACTCGCTCGACCTTTCGGGGCCGGCCTCTCCCCGATGTCCCTCGCTTGAACCTCCTTGCCGACCGACTACCCCGCGATCGTCCTGGGAGTCGGATCCACCAAAAACTTCATCTTCCCCATCGGAAGCATCCGAGTGACGCTCGGAAGATGAGGGAGGGGGAGTGGGCAATTGATTCGCCCAGGCGCTCGCTCTTCCGACTCCTGTCGGAAGACTTGCGCGAAGGGCATGGCACCCTAGGACAGGTCAGCGGCGCGATCCAAAGCCTCTTGAAAGGCACGGTCGATCTCTTCTCCGTCTGACGACTCAACCCCGGCCAGATCAGTTGCTTCAATATGGGCTTCGATGACCACCCTCTTGGCCTCAGCCCTTATTCCCTCAGTCTGCAGGAATCGGAGCCCATCTGAGGACGACGACGACGAGGCCTGCTCGGGGCTGCGAACGGGAGAGTCCGTAGGGGGGACGCGTTCGTCCGGATCTTCGGTACATGGACCCTTCCCCTTCTTCTGTTTCTTGGGACGGGCACCACAACTCGGAGTGGCTTCACCGGCTCGGCTCTTGGTGCGTCTCTCTCTTCCTACCTCCCGATCGGAGGCTCACTTGCAAGAGGAGGTAGGGGGCTCTTCCGAAACATTGAAGAAGTTTTGACCCTCGGGATAAGACCGGTCTGGTCGGGTCGGAAACTCCTCAATGTTCTCCTCGGTCAGAAGAGCGTCGGACCACAGCCGGTCGGGATCTTCTGCCCCCCAGGAGAGGACGGCCTTCACCCTCTCAGCTTCTTGGACTATAAGGGTAATCTCCATGTGTGTCGGGGAAGGGAGGAAGCCCCAATCTTTCTGAACAGGGAACTCATTCCCCTCTCCCTCTGAGAATTCCCACTCCCTGCCCGAGACAAAGAAAAATTTTTTGTGATAGTCTCGGGCACTCGAATGTCTCTCTTCCATTCGAATCAGTCTGCACTTCGGCTTTATTTGGAAACAAGCAACATTCCCGTCCCGACAGAGGAGCCGATACATCGAAAAAAACTCCCGAGCTGTCAAGTCAGGGTAGGGATCGTTCTTCCCAGAGAGAACGATCCGGAACGCCACGCAAGTGGCCAACAAAATACGCCACCCGTTCGGCATTAGTTGGGCAGGGGCCAAACCCAAGAAATGTAGAACTTCTCGAACGGGCCGGATGAAGGGAAGACGGAAACCCTTCGAAAATATAAGATAAAAGAGGACAACCTTCTGTGCCCTCCCATCACACTCACAAGCCCTAACGCCATCCCCTAGGGCCTCCAGGGTATGCCGCCAGGAAACACGATGTTTCTTCCTGAGCGCGTCCACATCAGAGGACTGCATTGAGGAAGTCCGGCCATTACCAGCGAAGAAAGGGCATGGATCAGAAGAAGCCATGGGAGTAAATAGAAAGGACGGTAGCGGAAGAACAGGGAAGCAACAAAGAACGAGTTTGAGAAAGCAGCGAAAAGCGAAGGCAAGAAAGAATGGCAACGGAAGAGCAGGGAAGCAAACAAAGAAGGAAAGACAGTGAGAAGATCTCCGGGAAATTTATACCCAAAAGCCAAATTTAAAGCGAACGGGAAACGAGGCGACACCGGAACCGTAACCTCAGGCGTGACCCTTGGGAACAGAAGGCACGCTCGAAACTGACCAATCAGAGGTAAGAAGCATGCGCCGAAATGACAGGTAAGTTAATGATGATCACACGCGTGCATATCACGAGAAAATCGCGAATCACTGACGGTTCGGGAATCGAAACAACGACACAAATAAATTTTGAAAAGCATTAAATGCCTGACACAGAATATGACAAATTATGACTCAGCATTAATTGATCAGAATTCAAATTGTCCCCCTAGGGTCCGGTCAGTAAACGAAACGACATGCCAACTGGAACCACCCGAGTATATTCGACCAAGCATTTCCGCTCGGAAGGAAAGTTAAAATAACATTGTTCAATACTGATGGAGAACATAACAAAAGAGAGACCCTAGCCCTAAAGCACTTAGAATCTCCATCGAAGTACCTTCGATGAAAATTCGCGGGGTACTGGAAGGGCGGTCGGCTTCAACCCTAAGCCCCGAAGAGTCAGTTGGGCCCAAGGCCCGTGATCTGAACTTAGATGACGGGGTGTCCGAATTCAACCAGGAATGCTAGAACCAGAAACGATCCGAGTAACTGGTTATCTCGAATCAAGAAGAAGAAAATAAATCAGCTTCTAGGATACGCTCAGGTCGGGAATGACGGCTCATTTATTGACATATCTCCTTGTTCCACCCCACCTCATGATCATTCCAGCATTTATGAGCAACCAGACAACAGCCGGTCTATAGATTGTCCCTTTTAAATGCGGAGATACCATAGACACGCATTATTAATTGCTGGATTGGAGGGGGGGAGAAGAGCAGCATTTAATGTCCCTCTAAAAAAAGGTCTAATTGCACATTAATTAAGGAGATACCTATTTAATGCGATAAGGCAGACAGAATCAGATCAAGTTTCCTCTTCTCAACGATGACGATCGAGTGATGCCCCAATTAATAGATCTTTCACCATCGAACCCCCCTTCAGGGTGAACACCTATAAATAAGACTGAACCAAAGCCGAAAATGGGTACAATCTGATAACTCTCTCAACAAACTTCGATATATTACCTCTCTGAAACTAACTTGATCGTCGGAGCGGTCTCGGACCCCGATCTTCCTTGTTCTTGTTTTGTAGGTTCCGGTCAATCGGGATTTGATAAATTAGATTGCAGAATACGTTCTTAACACGAAGAGAACAACAAATGAAAATATTTTCTGGAGAAAGGAGGGCTAGGGCTTCGGATCTATTGAACGCAAATGGGGAGGGAGATGGGGAGTGAGAGAAAGAAAGAAGAAAATGGAGGTGATTCGGGGCATGCTTCTTCATTTCACTTCTCCTTGGAATGCCTATGTGGCATTTTTCTATTAGCCAGTGTAAAACAATTTCTCACACCCATCTTGTTCTGTTTGAAGCTTTTTCCTTGTAAAACGTCAACTCTGTTTTTATGAAAGAGTGATACACTGACAACCATTAATGTATTTCAATTTTTAGTGTACCTATTTCTTCCATGGACGATACTCTACGGCTTTAAATATTTTTTAAAATTAAAAAAATATATTAATATATTTAAAATTAATTTCTTAATTATTAAAGAAATAATAATAATAATTTAAGAAGCGGTCATTTAGAGTATAGGTGTTCATCCGGGCCGGGTTGTACCCTGCCCGGTTTAAAATTTTATTTATTTCTTAACATTTAAATTTAAAAAAAAATGTTTAAGGAAATTTCGAATCCGGGTTTCGGATTTGGAAATCTGGAACCCGGATGAACACCCCTAATTTAGAGCGGTCACATAGAGTAGACATAGTAGACTTTTCCTTCTTCGATTACCATATTTTGCATCTACCTTTGATTGGGTGTATTTTAATATTGTACATTGTTTATATTGTTGCGTACGGTTGAGGAACTGAAAAGTAAGATTACTGTGTTGTATAGCTCATGTATTGTGAGTCGCCGTAAGCCACTATGTGTTTGTGTATATTGTGTATTGTAGCCACTAATTTGGACATTGTGTGTGGTGGCAGTGGCTCAATATGTCTATGACATAAAGGGGCTAAGAAGTCCAATCATTAAAATATACCGTACCGGCATAAATGGCTTAGAAGCCCATCATCCCACTTGATTATGGCCCTCAAAAGAATTCTTTGGTGCCGCAAGGAGGCCAAGAATCTCCTTGTCGACGTCCTTGTAATAGCGGCAGAAAGCTATAAAAACTCACCATCACTATCGTGACGATTCCTTGGTATGGAAAGAAAAGAATAAAAAATGGCTGTTGGGCCAAGCTGTGAGTGCTGACCCAGTCAAACAAGAAAAGCAAAACAACAAAGTGGGCCACGGCCTAGCCCCATTAAAGAACAAAAAAAAAAAGATGGGTCGATCTTAATGTTGTAGTAAATCGGGCACCATCCGATTTATTTTATTACTATTATTTTTTAATAATACTTTTTATTAAAAATATTATTTTCTATACATGTTATTACTGATATATATGTATTAAATATTATTTTTATGCAAGTTATTAAAAGTTATATGCATATTATTATTGTTAAGAGCCATGCTACATCTCTCGAGAGATATGTAGTAGGGCGATGTAGCACGAAATTGTATTGAATAGTTGTTTTTTTTCATTCATCTTTAATGTTTTTAAATATTTCTTGAAAAGAAAAAAAATTATAATATTATTTAAAAACACTTTCTTAACAATTAAGTAAAAAAAAAAAAATTAAAAATTTTATTCGGGAGATGTCCTTCGAGTCATAAAGCATTTCCGTTATTGTTAAATACATCTATTAAATTTCATTAAAGTTATATGCATATAATATTGTTAAATAAATATATTAAATTTTATATACATATTATTATTGTTATGTACATGTATGAAAATTTATTAAATTTATATGCATGTTATTATTGTTAAATATATGTATTAAATCTTATGTACATGTTATTATTAAATACATATATAAATTTTTTATTTTGACTCTTATTATTATGTCATGTATATTTGTTTGTCCAATATGGGGAAAGTAATTATATTAAAATTAAAGAAAAATTGTTATCTAAGATTTTCTTAATTTTGGTGACAAATCATTAAACTCCATAATAAGGTAAATATGATGAATTGAACATTTTGTTTGTCAATATCTAGTCTTAAAAAGAGGGTCTTGATGATACTACTAGTTCATCCATAATTGTTTAAATTCTAATTATTGCTTATAAATGTCTAACTCAAAGCATTATGTGACAGAAATTTTCTTGCAGTAAGCATACCTACGTCATTACACTTACAGATTTCATTTGTTTCTGTTTTAAATGGTTCTAAATCTTTTGAGTGGGTTGAGCGAGTTAGATTCACCTTAGGAATCCTTAACCTAGACTTATTTCTTACGAGTCCAAAACTACTACCCATCACTGAGACTAGTACCAGAGAAGAGAGAGTCTTTTAAACAGTAAAAGAGATCAAATAGACTAAGTCTAATGTTCATGAAAATAACCATAACCGAAAATATAAAAAATTCACTTCCTAATAATGAGGATGCGCAAACATTTTTTAAAGATTTTGAGTAGAGATTTTGGTCCATAGATAAATCTTTAATATGAACACTGATGGCTAGACTTACCACAATGAACTATGATGGTACTAAAGAAATATAAAAGCTTATCCTTAAAATGACAAATATTATTGTCAGATTAAAAACCTTGAGAATAAATGTAGAGCAGTCTTTTATTGTATATTTTATTTTGAACTTATTACCATCTCAGTATGGTTCATTCCAGATGCATTATAATACTATTAAAGATAAATGAAATGTGAATGAGTTGGCATGTGACGTCCTCAATTTATGCTTTGTGACTAAACGTAAATTGAAGAGTCAGAGTAAGTAATACTAGGTTACCTATCCCATATGTGTCGAACTTATAATGCATGCACTTATTTTTACTATCAAATTCAATAATACTCGCAGCAAAAAAATGTCTAAATAAAAATTTTAGCATAATAAGCTAATGATCACATGGTAGAAATAAAACCACAGATATAACATAATATTACATCTCCATATTGTCTCAGTTCATAAGATAACCTAGTTAGTTTTTTATTGTCATATGCATATAAAAGAATTATCAACATAACATCAGGGCCACCTCGGCTCTTTCTTGACCTCCGGATAGTCTCTCCGTACCGCAACCGAACTATACTAATATCTACATCCTTTAGAAGGGGTTTTCCATGTGGGATTTTATAGACACCACATATGAAAAACTTCAGATCCACCACCAAGCAGCACCCGACCCACTGTCGCTCCGCAGAGGAGACGAATGCGTACTGGCTAAAAACTGTCAATATGTAGTTATGTATGGGAGGAGCATCAAAATTATCAAAACGTGGGAAATCAGAGAGTCCCTCAAGGCTCTATGAAGTCCATGTGTCGTCATAAGGGCCTTTCCCCTTTCCGTCATACAGTCCTGCGATAATATTTAATTTCTCAGAAAAAGACAAAAACATATAAAAGTGAGATTTTCTCGAAAATTTCAGTAAGTACACATTCAACATAATGAAACATAAATAAAATATAATATTAAAGCACATGGCAAGGCGAAATCATATAACATGTGAAATGACTTATGAAGCTCATGCATATGAGTGACATATGAATAACAGACTTATGTTCTCCATGGACCCACTCTTATTATACATAAACTCTTATTTTTTTATTGACTTTCATAACATCATAAGTCTTACTTATTTCACAATCTCGACAGGCGTTACGTATCGCCGTCCCAGTTAGATTTTCTTAGCATGACGCGTCAGTTTGGCTATACATAAACTCGTCAGTCTTTCGGACATTACGTATCGCCATCCCCATCCTAACGAGTCTCGTGTCAATCTTCCAGGCATTACGTATCGCTATCCCCGCTAGTTATGTCAGTCTTCCAGACGTTACGTATCGTCGTCTTCATCATGACACGACACTTAACATATCAAATCATGTTAGTCGTTCGGGTGTTACGTATTGCCGTCCCCGTTGTGACACGATTATTTATTTTATCATGTTTTCTTAAAGTTTGCTTAACGTCTTTTCTTAAAATTGATGTTATGACTTATGACGACACATATATGTGACGAAATATAATATACGCAAAAACTTAAACTTATGACATGCATATTTCATGTCTTCATAATTCATATGACATATAAAAATATATCACAAAAATATACATCACATATACATACACTTACGGCCCACAAATTCATAACGTCAAAACTTAATGAATAATGCTTAAACAATTAAATATAATATTAATATATTATCAAAACTAAGGCTGGCTGAAACTCATGGGGGTTAAATCTTATTTATTTATTTATTTAGTTTATTCAACTCAAGCCAAAAGTTCACATATTTAGTGTATCAAATTTTCCTTAATCAATTTATGCATATTAAATTGTTTTCTTAGTATTTCTTTTATAATTATTAGCAAAATGGTTCTTGAAAATTTTCTAAATAACTTAGAGTTTCTAGATTCAATTTAATCACGAAAATATTATGCAAATACTTAAAAACCAATAAATAAAATTTATAACTAAAATTCCACCAAAAATCCTATTAAGGCCGAATTACCCTAGGGAGCTTTTCTCAAAATTTTCTCAAACCATGACCTCATATTTTTACTTAATATTTTTCATATATCAATATAGAATATATTTCTAGGGTCTTACAAATTTTCCTAATATTTTTCCATAGCAAAAACTATTTCAAAACTTAATAGGCTTCAATTTAACACATAAACAATGTTTAAACTCAAACAAGCATAAAACATATTCCAATCATAAAACCACTTATTCTATACTAATATTAGGTTAAGTAGTGTACTTAAAAAAATTTTCAAAACTTGATTTTATGCTTGTGGTAGGTTTTGAACAATTTCTTCTCCAATATCCTTAACTAGCTCTTTTTTGATACTTTTGTGAAGTAAGTGGATTTAAGTAAATTTTCTTGGGTATTTTCTCACTTTGGCCAACTGGAATCTTTAAAGGATAAAAAAGAGGAACTAACACACCTATTTATATGCATGAGTGGCGTTGGAAGCAAGGGATTTGAGGGGAAAATTCTTGAGCACATCGGCAGCCTTCTTAAGTCGATTGGGGTGATGTGTCCCTACCCCTTGTATCCTCATGATTACCTCTATTCCTATAATGATTAGCTGATATTTTCATCTAATGATTAAGCTTAATCCACCTATAAGATGATCTTGATCAATGGCTCAAGTAATTATAACACATGGATATAAAAAAAGAAATAAAAGTGTTAAGAAGTCTTGGTAAGATTTATTCGGCCACTTGGTCATTCTTGTGTCCCACGACTTCTAGAGCAATTTTCCCCTTCTTGCCACATGTTTAAGCCTTCATTGGTACACTTGGGGCATTTTGGAAAAGTTCTCTCAAGGTTTAGTTGGCTATTGGTTAGCAACAAATGGGTAATTTGGCTGATTTAGTTAGTTCTAAACTAATCAGATTTGCTCCTAATTCCTTTATGGTTATAGGCTAATTATCCTTCTAGAAACTCTTTCTCCACATGACACCTACCTCTCCACACATGTCTAGAATATATAAATGGAAAGAACCAATCAAATTCAAGCTCCTAACGTAAGGCGGTGGCACACTTTATTTTTAGGCTTCAGTTTCGTCGAATTCATGTCAGTCCACTTCCAGCCTTAATCCACTTCGATTATCCAAAAATTTAAAATATGAAAGTTTTCGATCATCCTCTTAGTGATCTATAGAATTTTGAATAACCTAATTACAAGGTCAGATGAGAGAGATAGAACCATTTTACCGAAACATGTTGGACTAATTCGATAACTCAATTTCGGGCTACATATGTGTTTTTCTATTCCACTTCTAATTTTCTCAATTTTTCTCTTAATCTTCTTGATATAATTATCCTCCAAATTCAAACTAAAATGTTCTAATTTACATCTTACTCAATTTCCCAAAAATTTCCTTAAAATGATAAAATAACCTCTAAATAAATACATATATCCTAAGTAAGTCCTTTTTAAAAGGAAGGGTTATTACATGGCAAGTATGGTATTCACGAGGAAGCAAGACTGAAATAACAAAGACATTACTCTGCTAATTTTATGACTAAAGAAGTTGGAAAGAAAAATTATCATTATGGTAAAAAGAAACGAACTGGACTATCGAAAGGAAAGCTGCCTATGAAAGTCAATCAAGTTCAGCATAACAGTAATAAATGCTATTTTTGTAGAACCCATGGATATATAAAAGTTGGGTATCCAAAACATAAAACTTAGTTTGAAAAGAAAAATAAGTCACTTACCTTTATATGTTTTAAATCAAATATTATAAATGTTTCCACTCACTCTTAGTGGCTAAATTCGGATGATAATATTCATATTTCTATAACTATGCATGGATACCTTACAAGCCCAGCACCAAATCCAGTGAGTGATTTATCTTTATGGAAAATAAAAATAAGGCTAGAGTTTTAGTCATAGGATGTTTTCGTTTATTTTTTAGTACCGATCATTATTTAGGCCTTCATAACACAGTAAATGTGTCTTCTATGAAGAGTAATTTGAGTTTCCAATCCAAACTAGATATTGATGGTTATTCCTTTTCGTTCCATAATGGTAGTTTCAATTTATTTGAAATAATTTATCTATTGGTTCTAGATTTCTTTCTAATGGTCTTTATCGACTTTGTCTTGATAATACATTTTTTAAAAATGCCTATACCCTGCATATGAAACATGTATTGAAATTAAAAGAAACATGATAAATGAAAATTCTTATGACTTGTGGCATAAAAGATTAGGGCACATCTCCAAAAAAATGTTACAAAGATTAGTAAAAGAATATATTCTTCTGCATTTTGATTTTACTAATTTTAAAGTGTGTGGATTGCATTAAGGGAAAACAAACCAAACATATTAAGAAATGTATCACAAGAAGTAAAGATCTTTTTAAAATAATTCACACAAATATATGAGGACTATTTGTCACCGAATATTTTGGTAGAGAAAAGTATTTTATCACCTTTGTAGATGATTTTACACATTTTGGGTATATCTATATGTTATATGAGCAAGTTCAAGCCATAACGGTATTTGCGATATTTCTCATAAGGTGAAAAGGCAGTTAGATAGAAAGTTGAAAATCATTAGGTTAGATCGAGATAGAGAATACTATGGAAAGAATGATGAATTGGGTTGTAACCCAAACTCATTTGCCAAACTTTTTGAACAATGTGGCATTGTTACACACTACACGATATCCTGGACGCCACAGTAGAACAATATTGCTGAAAGGCGTAATCGGACTTTATTGTATATAGTCAAAAGTATGGTAAGCAATTCTACCTTTCCAAATCATTATAGGGTAAAGCTATTAAGACTACAATGTCTATCTTAAACCGAGTTTCTAATAAATTAGTTCCAAGATTTCCTTTCAAGCTGTAGACTAGTCGGATACTAAGTTTAAGGCACATGGTTGCCCAGTCAAACCGAGACTTTACAATCCATGTGAAAGGAAATTGAATTCTAAAACAGTAAGTTGGTATTTCATTGGCTACTCAGAGAGATCCAAAAAATATAGGTTCTACTATTTTAATCATAATTCGAGAATGGTGAAAACAAGAAATGTTAAATTTATTGAAATTGGTGAGAACAGTAGAAGGATTGAACCCAGAGATGTGATCATTGAAGAAGTGCGAGTAGATGTCCTTATACCTACATCTACAAAAAAAGATAATGGCTCCTCTAATTGATCATCACGATGATACGTTGGAACAAATAAACGATCACTTATCTCAGAATGATAATATTACCAATAAACCAAATTCGGAGTCACAAGAACAAATTGTCTTATGTAAATCTCAGAAAAATTAGAGACCTGCTATTTTAGCATACTAGGTAGTGTATCTCCATGAATTTGAATTTGACATTGAGACGAGTGAAGAATCACTAAAGTTTTCACTAGCTATATAGAGAATTAATTTTAGTAAATTAATCTATGCCATGAAAGAAGAGTTGAAATTCATAGATCAAAATCAAGTCTTGGATCTTGCTGAGTTGCTTGAAGGGAGTAAAATAGTCGGGTGTAAATGGGTCTTTAAGACCAAATATGACTCAAAAGGTAACATCTAACGACATAAGGCTAGACTTGTTGCTAAGGTTTCACTCAAAAAGAAGACATTGATTACAAAGAGATATTTTTTCGATATCTAAAAAAGATCATCCTCATACCATTTTTTTTATGTATCAATACTTAGGATATAATCATCATTGCTCACTCCTCTTCTTGAATTGTTTAAATCTCACCAATCACATTTAAACAAATATACTACAAGTACATCTAAATATTTCAAACCAATTATATCCACAATGATCCCATAAAAATATATGTTCTCTCCCCAACGACTTTTTTATATTAGGACACCACTATTTTGAGTCATTCTATAACACTCACGCTCCATTATGTGATACATGCTTTTTCGAGAAATACATGCAGATATCAAACTGCGTGTCTTGATAAACCACGTGCCAAAGCATACAAGTCCGAGACATCATTAGAATTTTTACCATGCATTTGCACAACCTATAATATTGAATACAATATGAACATATATATAACTATACAGTCACTAGATAAAATAAGTTAACTAAATAAAATGGATCACTTAGTCATTACCCCCGTCATACTATTTAGGAAACTTTTCATGTTTCTTATTTATATCAATAGCTCTTTGTTCTTCAAGCAAGTTAATATGATCACTGAAGTTATAATATAGTATATAATTAATAAGTACCTTAGATCTTTCCAAGATCATTAAAATATTAATTATTAAATAAGGAGAACTTTCTTTAAGTGTTCTATTTTGGTATAATTGTTTAGCATGTACCACTGGGTTTTATCAAACTCTCATCCAGACAAATCATAACTATACTCTGCACCAAGTGGACGTACGTGATGGAGAAATACATAAAATACATTATTTTGTCTTGCTTGGTCGACATTAAAGTTCATTTCTAGTCGATCAAATCTCGTGTCAATTCTGTGGAAGGGTTTTGAACAAAATGTATGCCACTCATTGGTGATAGAAGTTTACACATTTGACCTTTCTAGATGAGCCTTGTTTCCCTCTGTGCATTTTAATTTTTTAAGAAATTTTTCAATAGGATACATCCATCTATACTGAACTGGTCTTGCAAGTCGAGCGTTATGTGGGAAATGCACGACTAAGTGAACCATTATATTAATGAACGATGGTGGGTTAATACTCTCCAGCTTACATAGTATTATAGCAATTTTCCTTTCTATACAGTCCAAAACTTCTATATTCAATGTTCTAGCACATAAATATTTGAAAAACGCACTTAGATCATTCAAAGCCATGCGTTCCTCTCTCGTCAAGTACACACAAATACTAACTAGCAATACACATGGTAAGAAAACATGCCAATCATGACTTTTTAATCCAGTAACTTTCCAATAATTTGCCCATACACACATTGTTAGATTTGAGGCATAATCGTCTAGTAATTTAAATTTGATTAACCACTCACAAAAGTGGACCCTTTCAGTCTTAGACAGTGTATACCAACCAATTGCCATTAGACAGACAAATCATGTTCTTGCAAGTGCATTTCTTGTCTGATTCCCAACCATTTCAAATCCTTCCACCAATGTGTCGTTTGTCTTGCCTTTAGTTGACATCAATGTTTCCAGCACAGACTCACAAATATTTTTTTTTTCATATACATAACATAGAGATTATGCCGCAATTTTAACGTCGACCAATACGGGAGTTCAAAGAATATGTTTTTTTTTTTATCCAATTCAAGCCATTCTCAATTTCCTTTTGCTTTATTTTTTAGCGAAATCATTACTACTCACATCTATCAATTGTGGAAGTACATATTGTTCAGACACATATGGTGGAGGCCCGAGGGTGCCTTCGTTCATTAGTCCCATCAAATATTTTAAAGTTTCCACGTCATCTATGATCAATAGGTATATAGCAACGATGACCCATAAAACAGAGTTTCCTCTATACGTATACCACTCAGATTGTGTGTGTTTGTTACATGTCGGGCACACCATTTCTCCCTTACTACTCCAACATGACAAGTTTCCATACGCGAAAAAATCATTTATTGTCCATAAGACTGCATCATGCATCTTGAACGAAGTACATATTGACGCATTAAATGTATCAACCCCATTCTCCCAATGGCGAAGCTACGTTGGGGTAGAAGGCATGACCCCCCTAAAATTTGAAAAAAAAAATATATATATACTAATTTTTTTTATAATTTAATAAGATGACATTCATTTTATCTTGTATTGGCTCCCCCTCTAAAATTTATATTGGCCCCTCTACAAATTATTTTGTTTTGATTTAAAAAAAATGCATCTCACATAAAATAAAATATATAATAACATAATAACAAATTTTTATCATAGATAAAAATAAAAAATAAAGTTCGAAGTCCACTGACCCACGCGACTTTTCAAAGTTGAAAGCATTGTACATCGTCTCTCAACGTCGGCATATCTCTCAGATTTGCTCATTCAATCCTTTGGTTTCCTTTAATATCCAATAGACACACAAATGACAAAAGTTAGAAAGTGCCTAATTTTTGCTTCGTCCAAGATTCCATTTCGCATCCCTCAAATCCTTTGCAAAATCGCAAGCACCAAGCGGCAAGTCACTATCACAAGTTCTTGAACCTTCGATACTTCGCAAATCGCAAGTCTCGCAATCGCCGAACGAGTTTGAACCTCTGTGGTCTACCTATGGTATTACTTTTCATACATTTTTAATGTAGTTTTATGTCTTAGCTTTTTATTTATAAATGAATTTTTTTATATTTGTTGCTAACTTGCTTGTGCTGATAAGTCTAAAAGAACGGTAGAAGGTCCAGAATATTCTTTTAAAAAATATTATTTCACTGTTAACATGTGGTCTGAATTGTGAGATCCCGTTATTTTATCGCCCCTGTATTTTATATGTATTACTTGTTAAAATTAATGTTGGATCTATTATCTTGCTACTATTATTATTTGGATATTCATATGTTTAAATGTTAAGTTATTTCATTTTCTTTTATTATTTTATTGTGGTGTATCTGTTTTAATATTTGGAATTAATATTCTCTTATTTTATTATGTGGGATTTATTTTAATATGTTGGGTTGTTGATTTTATTTAATAAATTTCAGATGGACTAGTCTTGTAATTGCTTGTTATTAGATTTTCCCTTATTTGTGTGGGTCTTGTGTTTGAGTGCGTGAAGCCTAGCCCATGACCCAGTTTGAACCCGCCCCAACACCCATAAACGGCACCGTTTGGCGTCCGAACTTAAAGAAACCCTTAGGGTTTCATCTCTTGTGTTTTAGGCGCTCCTCACTTCTTCCTCTTCCTTCTTCTTCTTTTATTTTCTTCTTTTTCATTTCTCTGCTCTTTTGGTTCTCAGACCTTTGACCTTCAATCCCGACACCACCTGTCTCCGTCGTTCCCATTCAGCAACACATCTGCCACCTCGAAGCCCACCACTATGCTGGTCCTACACTCGTGATTTTCACCCCAACTTATGAGCCATGTGCCAAGAAACTCATCACTTTTCTCCCCAAAATCGCAACCTCACCCATGGTTTTTCTCCCTCATCTGCAAAAGCTAGAGAAATCCCTCCATAGCGGCTCGTGCATGCTCAAGACTAGTTTTAGGGTGCCACGCGGTGGTCTTTTGTCGAGTTCTGCATCACACATTTTGCCCAATCAAAACCATGGTTGTTAGCTTCAAGCTCAACTCGTGGCGTACAAATAAATCCCCTCGACCTCTCCCTCAAATCCACCTCCAAGAGCAACCTTTCCACAATGTCGCATACTTGTTTTTCCCCTCTCTTGAGTTCGGGTCTAAAGCCTCTTGGCTTGCTTTTTGCGTGCCATCGAGCACCACTACGTGTAAATGCCCCCTCGCCAGTAAGTATGCTCCCTAAGCCAGAAAATCACCCAAACCCACGAGCCCAACATCCGAAATCCGTTGTTTCTTCCCTTGCACAGCCGCTGTCATATCTCTACACCGCCACCCTTAATAGTGCCTTGGTGAGCGGATTTGGATGCTATTTTACTTTCTTAAAAATTATATTTTATCATATTTTACTAACGCCTACTAATTTGTACGCGACGTAGAGATACGTGTACTTGATGTTATTCGGAATCGTATCTTGACACTCGCGCATTCATCTAGAGATTTAGTTAACTTCTTTGTAAGTAGCCGTCCAATGTGATATGAGATTTCATTTGATTAATAATATACGCTAACATTTATTTGCAGCCTAAAGTGTTGGTTAACTTTTAATAATAAAATGTGAGTAGGTTGGCTGGGCCTAGGGCCAATGAATGAAGGATGGGATCACCCCGTAGTTTAGTTGGTTGTGAATTGAAAATATTGATGTGATTATGTTTAATGTTATGGCTGCTTTTGGGTTTCATTGACATGCCATCCAATAACTGCTTATCGTGCATATACATATTTATTTAATTGTTGTAAGCGTTTAATTGTGCTATGTTACCATATTGGTTGTTGTAATAACATGTGCGTGCGTGTGTGTCACGACCCCAAGTCGAGATGAGACATTATCTCGGTGGAGTTTCTCTGATCACTCGGGAGCGTAATAAATTGACGTGACGTTCCTAGGTTGTTGTTGGGCAACAATGGGATTGGACGAAACGGTAATGCTCTTGTGCTGACTGTGCGTTCCCTCTACTGGTGGGGATTAGAGGATGCCTGGTTATGGTACCCGCCAGAAGCAGAGTGGGGCATTGCTTGTACAAAGTCACTCACATTGTCATTACTCATGTGGTGACGAAGGGAGTTAGGATGTATGGATAGTCCATAGGGGAGACCATAGTATACACTCAATAAAATAATATGGTTTATATCGTAGGCCAAAGATCGAGTTTTTGATGTAAACAGATAGATGTGTTCATTTATGGGAAAAGATGGATTGGTCATGTTTATTTATTCTTGGTTGAAAACATGTTAAGTGCCTTACTTGTATGTTGTTTTCCATAATACTTGGAGTGTTATTTGATTGCTACTTACTAAGATTTCAATGTCTCACAGTGGTTTTCTTTCACTTGCAGTTCCGTGTTATGGAATCGTAGATTTTGATGCAGAGGATGAGGATAAGCTCGAGGGGCAGGCTCCACTAGAGGAGTGATTAGTTGATGACACTGTGATTGTGGGACTCATATCCCCCTAATGTTGTTATTTATCCCTTTATTTCTTGATTTTCTTTTATCGGATGACTGTATAATCTTCTCTTGAAGAATTACTTCTCTAGGGTTTGTAAACTTTAAATTTTTTGATACTAAAATGTATGCCTTTTAATTTCAGCTGTAAATTTTATTTGCACACCTAATACATGTTGCACACACTCCTAGAGCACTTATCGATATGGTGAGTGATCCTTGCGATCACAGTCTTGGCGTTGCGAGTCCCACTAAATCACAAGTGGGAGTCGTGGATGCCACATCAATCTACCATCAATTCAAAAGAAAAAAAAAACATGTGGTCTGCCATAAGTCTAGAAGGATTAATGATGCTCTACCATTTATTATTATTATTATTTTGTATTCTTTTAAAACGACCTTAATCTCACACGTTGACATGTTTTCTTTATTTAAATTGTTGACATATTGTCTTTATTTAATTTGGATGTTAATTTAAATTGTTTTTGATAGCATTATGATTTATGTGTATTGATAAATTATTTGATTTATAATTTTAAATTGCTTAATTTTTAATTTTGGCACCTTATTATAAGAATGATCTATGAAATTTATCTAATTTTATATGTTTCAATTTGATTTTAAATTTAGGTTCATGAATGATATCTAAATTAAGAACTATCGACTCATACTTCAAAAGAAAAGAAGTTGATATTTCAAAAAATTCTTCTAAAATTTTGAGGATTGAACTTGAAAAAAATCTCAATCTTAACTCTCCAATTTTAGAGTCTGAAAAGATTTATTTTATATCGTCAATACTTGATGGTGCTAGTGAGATTGATATATCTTTTCTACAATAAAACCCAATATTACGTCCTCCTATGTGAGATTATCCAGTCAACCAACGTGATGAAATTAGAAGAGCCTATTTAAAAATGGGTCCATATGAAATACATCTCTCAAAATATCTATTTTCTGATTCTGAAAAGCATCCTCGACTCTTTCAAACTTGGCTTGTACAGTTTGGGTCTTGGCTAGAATATTCTCCATTAAAAGATTCTTCATATTATTTACCTTTACAATGAAAGCATTCCAACGTTCTAGATGAGATGTATATATTGCCATAGAATTTAGAAAATGGAAGAAAATTAATGATGGAAAACATTGTACCTTTTTTAATCATATTAGGAAGGATCATTGCTCTTGTCATAATAATGCTGTGAAATGTTATGAGAATTTATTGAAACAATCACAGCATATTGATAAAATAATGAATGCACAAAATTCTGAACAAATACTCAAAAATCAACTTCAAATAAAAACATCTATTGATGTTCGATGGCTTGCATTTCAAGGATGTGCCTTTAGAGGTTATGATGAGACCCTTGAGTCAAAAAATCGAGATAATTTCGTTGAGATGCTTAAACTCTTGACTTCATTTAACGATAAAGTTGGAAATTTTGTTTTGGAAAATGCTCCAAAATCCTCAAAGTATACTTCACCCCAAATGCAAAATGAGATTTTGAAAATTCTTGTAAAGAAATCAAAAAATAAAATTCGCGAAGATGTTGAAAATTTTCGATTTTGCATTATTGTTGACGAGGCACGATATGAGTCTAAAAGGGAGCAAATGGCTATAATCTTGAGATTTGTTGATGATAATAGTTTTATATAAAAACGATTTTTTGACCTTGTACATGTTATAGATATATCGACATTGATTCTAAAGAATGAAATATCTGCAGTTCTTTATTATCGTTGTCTTGATATTCAAAATATTCGTGGACAAGGATATAATGGTGGTAGTAATATGCGTAGTAAATGGAACAGATTGCAAGCATTATTTCTTAAAGATTGCTCATATACATACTATGTTCATTATTTTGCTTATCAATTACAGTTAGCATTAGTTTCTGCATCTAGAGAGGTGGTTTCTGTTCATGAGTTTTTGTCAAATCTGAATTTTATTATCAATGTGGTGGGTGCGTCATGTAAACGTCATGATGAATTGTAAGCTGTTCAGGCAACACATATTGCATATATAATAGCCATTGATGAACCTGAAAGTGGAAAATGAGCTAATCAAATTGGCACTATCAAACGAGCTGGTAATTCTCGTTGGGGTTGAGATTTTTATTCTATTTGCAATCTACTACGAATGTTTGAAGCCACTTGTTCAGTGCTTGAAACCATAATAAAATAATAATCCACTTACTTTCAACGCGGGGATGTGAATGTTGCTTGTAAATGATTACATCATTCTAATTTATATTTATTTTACATTTAATGAGGGAAATCATGGGTATTACTGATGTTTTTAGTCAAGTTTTACAGCAAAAATTTCAAGATATTTTGAGTGCCATGAATATGGTTTCTACTACAAAATGACTCATTCAAAAGTTGAGGAATGAAGGTTGGAAAAATCTGCTTGAGAATGTTGTCTCTTTTTTTAAGAAATTTGATATTAACATTCCAGAATTGAGCTTCCGTTATGTACAAGGTCGTGATCGTCATTAACAAGATCATATTACGATAGGGCATTATTATCATTTTGAAATATTTAATGCTACTATATATTTTCAAATGTAAGAGCTTGACAATAGGTTTGCTGAAAAAACAACAAAACTTTTCACCCTTAGCTCAGCTTTGGATCCAAATAATGGGTATAAATCTTTTAATATTGATGATATATGATATCTTGCGAAAGAGTATTATCCTCTTGAATTTTTCTAAGAATGAGAAAATTAATTTAAGGTTTCAATTGAAGCATTTAGAAATTGATGTGTTTACTAATCCGAAGTTTCAAGATTTGAGATCCATTGTAGATTTATATCGAAAATTGGTAGAGACAGAGAAATTAAAGACATACTATCTTATTGATAGATTGATTCGTCTAATCTTAACTCTTTAAGTGTCTACAGCAACCATTTAACGAGCATTTTCAGCTATGAAGATTATTAAAACAAGATTTCGCAACAAAATTGAAAATGAATTCTTAGCAAATAATTTAGTTGTCTATATTGAAAGAGAAATAATTAAAAACTTTGATTTAGATTCAATACTTGATGATTTTGTTTGTTTAAAAGAATGCAAGTTACAATTTTAGACACTCTGTATTTCTTTTATTTAATATATTTGTATAAGTATTTTTATGTTATTTCAATGATATATTGTTCTTGACATATAAAATGCTTTTTTAATACATAAGTTGTATTAAACGTATTTTATTTTTATTGTAGATCTTACTATCAGATTATTTTATATTGTAATTTTATTTTATATAAAAATAGAATAAAAATATTTTATGTATATTGTTCTAGGCTTCTAGCTTTGTTTGGCCCCACCTAGAGTAAATTTATGGCTCCGCCACTACATTCTCCTATAAATCTTTCAACTCAACAATTAATAGTTGTAAATATACATATATATCATTTATTGGTGATCTCGAATCAAGAATGAGCAAACTCATTATAAAATATAGATTCTTCATACATTTTCATGGTGCTAAGTTATACGACATAAATACAATTGGCTAAGTACTATGTGAAGTATTCATATTTCTATATATATTAAATTCATCTATTGCCAGCTCAAGATGCACATTACGAGATTCTGCAGCAAATCATGAGTGTTTGATGTCAAACTCCTTTCATGCCTCAGAATCGGTAGGATGTAACAAAATATTATCATTTCTAACTCTATCCGACGAATGTCATGACATGTCCATAGCCGTTACACGAGAGATAAATAACCAATGCAATCTCGATTTTAATGGAAAGTGTCTGATTACGCCCAAAGAATAACGCGGTCGTTTGCAGTATAGCTTTGGGGTGTCGATTCCACAGGGAGATGGATTGAGAAATTGAAGAACAATAACGAAATTAACAAAAAGATATAGATAAGTGCGAAAAGTAAATTTTAGAGTTTGACGTAAATTAAAACTAAATGAGTAATTTGAATAGTATAAAAATGAGACGAAAAGTAGAGCGTAGGGAATTCCTTGTGTATTTGTGGTATTCAAATTTATTCTTAATTCATTGATAACTCAATTAAGAATTCTATATCTAAATTCTTAATCGGAAGATATAACATTAATAACCAAAGTTTAAATCAAATGTAACTCTTTGAAAAATCATTCTTCACGCTTAACTCTCATAAATTGTTATCGACATTGAGAAAATCCAACGACGACAATATACCCAAGAGGCGATATTGCAGCAGAGAATTAAATCAATATAGATAATCAATTGCTCCAAACATAATTATAGAACTAATCCACTCAATAGAAAAAGCATGACTGAATCTATAAACGAAATAGATTCTATAATTATTTGAAGACGAAAAACATCACAAATAAATTGAGAATAATAGAACAAAAGAGTTTTAATATTTAAAGACCAAATACATGAATCAAAAATAAATTACAAACACCATCACACACACAAGTTCATCCCTAACCCTCTTAGAGAATTTAGTTACACATATTGAAAATATGTAACAAAAATTCTTCAAGGGATAATATGGAAGAGCCAACCATTATTTTCTTCTCTCTTCTTTGGTTTTTCTTTTCTTTTCTTAAGCTCTCAAAACAATGGCTCTTCCAAAGCATCCTCCCACACTAAGCATTCTTAGAACACACACCCCTCCCTTCTATTTATAAGCATCCTTCATGCAAGTTGTCATGACAAAATCATCACAATTTCAACTTGTTTTGCCATGTGCCATTCTTGAATCCAAGTGACTTGTGAGTTGTCATTTTGATCATTTGTTTTCCCACTATGCATGAGCTGGATTTTGCTTGTAGGTTGAGAGTTTCAATTTTGCTTCTCTACCCATTAGTTGTCTTGTATGACTTAATATCTTGTAGTCAAATAATTTGTCTTGAAGAAACTTGAGTGCACTTCATCTTGCATATGAATTGATCATTGCATTTCCAAGTTGGTGTAGGAGTGCTTGCTGGAAAATATTATGATGACATTTGGATTTGATGCAAGTGGCTGAAAAATATCCAGGAACGTCAAGTGCAGGTGCGTCCACTTGATGGTCGATTTTGTCTTGGATTGAGTGGATATCTCTTAAAACATAAAACATAAAAGTTATAGATATTTCTCTTGCGGTTCTATATCATCTTGAATCAGCTCCATCGGAGATTGGATGAGAGAGTTATGCCCATATTACGAAAATACGTCAGAACTGTCTAAAATTCCGCAATTATCTTCATTTGCTCCTAATGCCTCTATTTGTGTCCTAAATCAAAATGTAAGAATAATGAGTATATTTAGGCATCAAATAAGAATAAAATATTAAACATTAAGAGAGAAAAATATGACATTTTATATTCTCATCAATATATTAAATCATGCTTATATCTATTTCAAGATAAATGACCATTAATTTTAATAACATGAGTTATATTCATTATTTTCTCATTTCTTTTAGCATTTAACTAGAGTATTTAGAGTGCATTTTTGTGCACTCATCACACCCCCCAACTTACTCATTGCTAGTCCCTAGCAATTTTCATGCAAAATGATGAGAAAGACCAAAGAAAATCACACATAGGGGCCATCAAGACACATTTTTCAAATTTACATATCAAAACAATCTTAGAAATTCAATAACCCTTTCACAAGTAATTCAAATATAGCAATCCACAGAGTGTGTATGTGTTCCAAACTATTTTTATCAAATCAGCGGTTTCGACACATGCAACATTAGAATATCTTAAGCAAAAAGGTTCAACTCCATAACTCACGGGTATAGAAGTGTTTCATGTAAGGGTTCTCTCTATGGAGTTGACAAAGGTGTACATTTACTCTCATGGAAATTTAGCCAATTATATATAAGTAACAAGTAAACATTGATCTTATGATAGGAATACTAACAAATGAGATTTCCACCATTCTTTCCACAAGCATACTTAGGATCGGAAAAATCAACACAAAGGGTTGTAATGTGGTTTAGGGTTGGGGTTTATAAGAAGAAAAGGTGAAGAGATTTCAAAAACTTCCAAGTATACACAAAAGGGAATCTGTTAAATTTTTCAGTAGACTATACTTTCCTTTTGATGTACTTTTCAATTTTTTAGATTTTTGACTAAGTACACTTTTCCATCTTCTTTTGCCACTGGTGTCTTCGCAATTTGATGAACTCTTTCATGAATAATTTGATGGACACATCTAGCACCATGCCATTTTTGTCATGGTTTTTTTTTTTTTTTTTTTATGATAATTTCACACCTAGTACACACTTGGAAGTAAAATGGTAGGAAAATATAGTGTATAAGCTATACTCCAATGTGGAGAGGTATGGATGATGTAGATATGAAAAGAAAAGGCCATATGTGTATATTGGCTCAAAATTGGCTGCTAGGGATCTATGATGAAAAGGCTCAGCTTGAAAGGCTCAAACGTTAATCCTAAGTTGACTTTCGTCATATCCCAAGTATATCCACCATCTTACCACAAACCATATAATGATATTCTCAAAAGAAGTGTCAAATTCAACAGATCAATGGATACTTATCACAATTTCTGTATTTGTAAGCTCTCAATTCTCACAAAATTCACATGAATACTTGAGCAAAATAATTCTTTAGTTACATGTGTCAAATCACCATATTACCACAAAGTTTGGAGAAGTGCATAAATGGTTTTGTGGATACTTTAGCAAAATGATTTAAGATGGGTTTGTTGAATTCACCAAGATGGTTATGAATGAGCATGAGTATCATGTGTGAAAAGATGCCTGTGTGAAAAAAATTTGGCAATTTTTTATATATTGATTGAAATATGCCACAGAGTTTAAATAACAGATTTGTATTCCCACCCCCCAACTTAAATGAAACATTGTCCTCAATGTTTAAGAATTAAAATTGAATGGGGAGTAACTAAAAAGGGTAGGATACACCTGATGTGTGATGTGGATAGCTCGCTAAGCGTCAAAAGTGGTGATCTGAAATGACAAAATGAAACTATCCTGCAAACAAAAATAAAGAAAATAGTAGTAAACAAAAATAAAACAAAACAAACAAGATAATAATAATAATTATTATTATTGTTGCATGGTGTGTTCAAAGTTGATAGACCAAGTCTACAACCGGACTATCTTCTACTTCTTGAACTATTCCTCCTGGGTCAAAAATGAAACACTTATTTGCCCAATAAACTCGGTGCTCGAGCTTCACAGGTAGGTGGCAAGGCTTTAGATTAACTTTTGGTACTTGCCCACTTGAAGGAATCTGTTTTTCATTTTTCTCAAGCAACTCCTCAAACTTCAGTTGCCAAGTCCTTGTGCTATAATCTTGAGTATTGTCAAAAATTGAACAAATATTAGGTACATCAGACGAATCACTGATAGGATTAAACTCAAAATCAACAATAAAATTCTCAAGGGGATCAGAATCATGAGTTGTGAAAACTTCCCTGTCTATGAGTGAGTCAATCATGTATGTCTGATGACACTCGTCATTCTTCACAGTTTCTTGTGCCATATGTTGATCATGAGGTATAGACTGAGCTTGAGAAGGGAACTTACCTTGCTCATTTACACTCAAGAAGCTCGTTATTTTAGACACTTGGCTCTTTATCTCCTTTTGTTCTTCAACAACCTGCATAATTAAAGACTCAAATTTTTGGTTAGTCTTATCCTGTACTTCAATAAATGCATGCAAAGTGTCTTCTAAAGAATTTCTAGAAGATTGAGGTGCATGGTATGGTGCAGAATATGATCTAGAAGGCTGTGCAGGCTGTGCAAGCTGTTGGTTTTCAGACTTCCAGCTGAAGTTGGGATGATTACGCCATCCTCTCATGTTAGCATGTGTAGGACAGTCTTGGGCATGATGATCTACCCCACCACAGACAACACATGGCCCAAAAGAGTTTGCATGATTAGCCATGTATGTTGGTTTTGGGTTTTTGGTTTTCAATAACTCTAATTCTCTGGTGAGCATTTCAACCTTAGCCTTAAGGTTATCCTCCTCCCTTAGATGGTAAATACCACCACTCAAGTTTCCTGTAGGTCGTGACCTGTTTGTGCTATCAGTAGCACTAGGTCCAGTCCAAGTATGAGCTTTTTCAGCAAGCTCATTGAGGTACTCTATGGCCTCATCGGGATTTTTCTGTAAAAATTCTCCATTGCACATCATTTCCACGAATTGACATTCCCTGGGCGTAAGCCCTTCATAGAAATAACTCACTAAGCGCCAATTCTCATATCCATGGTGGGGACACATACTCAGTAATTCTTTAAATCTTTCCCAAGACTGGTACAAAGTCTCACTATCCTTTTGTGCAAAGGTAGAGATTTGTCTTTTTAAAGCATTAGTCTTATGTTGGGGAAAGTATTTATTGAAAAACACTTGAGTCATCTCACTCCATGTTCCAATAGACCGTGGTCTTAGTGAGTACAACCAACTCTTAGCTTTATCTTTCAAAGAAAAATGAAAGAACTTTAGCCTTACCGTGTCGTCAGTGGTATTTTGATTGTGGAATGTTGCAACTACTTCCTCAAATTCCCTAATATGAACATAAGGGTTTTCATTTTCTAGACCATGGAAAGTCGGAAGTAATTGTATCATTCCTGTTTTGAAATCTACATGACGAACATTAGGTGAGAACATAATACAGGATGGTGTGGCTGTTCGTGCGGGATGAAGATAATCTTGGAGGGTTCTAACAGGTTGGTCCACGTGTTCACTCATCGCGTCAGAATTGGAAGAATTATCAAACAAGCGATTAGAAAAATTAGATTCTGAATCTGATTCTAGCACGGGTCTACTAGCAAACCGTCCAAAAGCGTCTCTGTACCTGTGCATGCAAAGTAAAGAAAAGCGTAATACTAAAAAATAATAATTACGAAAAGAAAAGTAAAATAAAATAAAGATGCAAAAAGCTAAAAAAAAATGAACGAAGTTACCGCTTTTTTTTTTTTTTTTTTTTTTTTTTTTTTAAAAAAACTACTAAAAAAAACTACAAATTCTTCTACCGTCTCCCCGGCAACGGCGCCAAAATTTGATTACGCCCAAAGAATAACGCGGTCGTTTGCAATATAGCTTTGGGGTGTCGATTCCACAGGGAGATGGATTGAGAAATTGAAGAACAGTAACGAAATTAACAAAAAGATATAGATAAGTGCGAAAAGTAAATTTTAGAGTTTGACGTAAATTAAAACTAAATGAGTAATTTGAATAGTATAAAAATGAGACGAAAAGTAGAGCGTAGGGAATTCCTTGTGTATTTGTGGTATTCAAATTTATTCTTAATTCATTGATAACTCAATTAAGAATTCTATATCCAAATTCTTAATCGGAAGATATAACATTAATAACCAAAGTTTAAATCAAATGTAACTCTTTGAAAAATCATTCTTCACGCTTAACTCTCATAAATTGTTATCGACATTGAGAAAATCCAACGACGACAATATACCCAAGAGGCGATATTGCAGCAGAGAATTAAATCAATATAGATAATCAATTGCTCCAAACATAATTATAGAACTAATCCACTCAATAGAAAAAGCATGACTGAATCTATAAACGAAATAGATTCTATAATTATTTGAAGACGAAAAACATCACAAATAAATTGAGAATAATAGAACAAAAGAGTTTTAATATTTAAAGACCAAATACATGAATCAAAAATAAATTACAAACACCATCACACACACAAGTTCATCCCTAACCCTCTTAGAGAATTTAGTTACACATATTGAAAATATGTAACAAAAATTCTTCAAGGGATAATATGGAAGAGCCAACCATTATTTTCTTCTCTCTTCTTTGGTTTTTCTTTTCTTTTCTTAAGCTCTCAAAACAATGGCTCTTCCAAAGCATCCTCCCACACTAAGCATTCTTAGAACACACACCCCTCCCTTCTATTTATAAGCATCCTTCATGCAAGTTGTCATGACAAAATCATCACAATTTCAACTTGTTTTGCCATGTGCCATTCTTGAATCCAAGTGACTTGTGAGTTGTCATTTTGATCATTTGTTTTCCCACTATGCATGAGCTGGATTTTGCTTGTAGGTTGAGAGTTTCAATTTTGCTTCTCTACCCATTAGTTGTCTTGTATGACTTAATATCTTGTAGTCAAATAATTTGTCTTGAAGAAACTTGAGTGCACTTCATCTTGCATATGAATTGATCATTGCATTTCCAAGTTGGTGTAGGAGTGCTTGCTGGAAAATATTATGATGACATTTGGATTTGATGCAAGTGGCTGAAAAATATCCAGGAACGTCAAGTGCAGGTGCGTCCACTTGATGGTCGATTTTGTCTTGGATTGAGTGGATATCTCTTAAAACATAAAACATAAAAGTTATAGATATTTCTCTTGCGGTTCTATATCATCTTGAATCAGCTCCATCGGAGATTGGATGAGAGAGTTATGCCCATATTACGAAAATACGTCAGAACTGTCTAAAATTCCGCAATTATCTTCATTTGCTCCTAATGCCTCTATTTGTGTCCTAAATCAAAATGTAAGAATAATGAGTATATTTAGGCATCAAATAAGAATAAAATATTAAACATTAAGAGAGAAAAATATGACATTTTATATTCTCATCAATATATTAAATCATGCTTATATCTATTTCAAGATAAATGACCATTAATTTTAATAACATGAGTTATATTCATTATTTTCTCATTTCTTTTAGCATTTAACTAGAGTATTTAGAGTGCATTTTTGTGCACTCATCAGTGTCATACCACCTTCTGTGGGATATTCTACTTCGATGTGCATCTTGATTCATGGGACATAGGACACTCAGTTAATGATTCATTCTTTTGTTAGAAAATAATACAATCATTCTTGCATGCATGTATTATATTATAATCAAACTCTAGACATCGCTTCAACTACTTAGCTTCATAGTAATTTCGAGATAATTTATTATTCAATGGAAGTGTTTCTTTAAATAATTTTAACAACATGTCAACTACCTTGTCAGATAGTTTGAGCAATATATGAGTGTGATAATATATTATATTATAATATAGTATATAACTATATGTTATTCATATTTCAATAAGTATAAGTTATTATAATATATTGGTTCTATTTAATGTAAGTATATTAGATAAGTTATGTAAGTATAGTGTATATAGTAATATATTATATATTATAATATAATATCTACAATAATATAATATATGAGTATGATAATATATTATATTAAAATATAGTATATAACTATATATTATTCATATTTATATGATAATATAATATATAACCATATATTAATATATTATATATAATACATAATTATAATATCATATCTAAGTTTATTATAAATATAATATATATAATATATTTATATTATATATTATTTTATATATAATAAGTATATTATTTTTTATATAACTATAAATATATTCTACTCTGGCATTAAGGCATATGCTTATTTCCGTTTGAACGCTACTCGAAATACGTTCGAACATTTTATAAAACCGTTCAAATGCTTGATTCGTCGTTCGAATGATTGAAAATAAATATAAACGAATTGTCTGCCAGCCTTAGCATCGTAGAGCGTGAATTTTGTCCCAAATCTTCTAACCATCGCACCTTTGTCCCAAATCTACCACACGTTGCGTCAACCCCACCATCTCTCATAAGGGTGTAAGAAAACATCGAAAAATCAAGCAATTGGACCGAACCAATCCAAACCAGTGTAATCGGTCTGGTTTTAAGTTGGTACCGATTCGAAATCGATTCTCATAATGTAAAAATTGGTGAGTATCGATCCGATTCCCATTCTAAGCTTTTAGAACCAGATCTAATCGGTTCAATATAATATATATTTTAAATTATTTTTTTAATATTATATGTAATATAAAATAATATTTTTTATATTATATATAATACTTTATACATTAGTATATAATGTAAATTAGTTACAATTTACATTTTATAGTTTAATAGTAATAGTCTAATGTTATATTACTATTAGTAATATACATTAAGACTATAAATAAATTGCTATACTAAATAATTATATATAAAATAATAATATAGTATTAGTATTAGTATATTAATATTATTTGTATTAGTACATCAATACTATCATTATCAATAATATAGTTATAAAAAAATAAATTTACTATAACAAATACTAATATATAATTATTCTAATCACTATAACTAATATTAATATATATTAATAGTATAATAGACTAATTTAAAATCGAAAAATTAGACCGAACTGAACTAGAATCGATAAAACTGGTACTATCGGTCTTGAGGGATAACCGGTGGTGCGTAATCGATTTTAAAAAAATGCAAAATCAGTATTACCGGTTTGGTTCTAGATTTTGTCTAAAACTGGACCAAATTGGACCGGTTACACCCTTAATCCCCCACCACTTTTCAAGCCGTGTATAAGGTACGTATATTTCCACAAATGGGGTTTGATTTATAATGTAGATTAGCATAGGTTTGATTTGAGTTGAAAATAATGTATTTTTAAAACCCCATTTTCAACCCCGTAAATAGGTGGAAATGGAAGCCAGAATGTGTCGTTTGATAAGTGTGGTTCGTGGATAGTGGATCATTTGATGTGTGGTTTAGTATGTGCATTCGTAGTTTCAAGCATTTTGTATTTCTTGGGTAATTTGGCAATGATTGAGTTGACTCAGCTATCGCGGAATGGCGTTCGAACGCCTCCAATTCATTCAAACGACACGTAGTGCACACACAATCGTTTAAACGTAAATTTAGCATTTGAACGGTACGTTTGAACGACACGTAGTGCACACACACACACACACAATCGTTTGAATGCAAATTTAGCATTTGAACGATACGTTTGAATGACACGTAGTACACACATACATAACCGTTTGAACGCATATTCAACGTTTGAACGGTACGCGTGAACAGTGCACAACCGTTCAAAAGGTTATTACTATTATTATTATTATTGTAATAGTAGTAATAATAATAGTGCACACATATTATTACTATTATTATAGTAATAATTAATGATAATAATAATAATAATAGTAGTAATAATATATGTACTAATAATAAAATAATAATAATAATATGTGTGTGTTATTATTATTATAAGTTTTTAAATACATGAATGTCATTGTTCAACATTCTAATCATGATTTTTTAGTTTAAATGTTTCTTCATGAATTCATGGCATTATTATATATATATATATATATATATATATATATATTGCAATATCATTCCAATGGCTTCAAGGGAAAAGAAGCAGGCCATTTCAGGACAATCTTCTAATGAAGAAGTTTGAGGGAGAACCATTTTATTGAAATGACAAGTGAAGATCGAGGACTTCAAAGATTTCCAATGGGAGAGACATTCTCTAACATATGTCTTTATAGATCGTGGTTGGGTACTGATGCTCAACTAGGACGATGGGACCACTGAGCTTGTCAGCTATATCGATGTTGTAATTGATTTCTATAAAGAACTTGGTGGTGCCCATGAGAATTATGACGCATACACCTTCTCTATTTGGGGCGTCTCGATACGATTTTAAGTTGATGCAGTCACAGATTTTCTTGGCATCCCTCAATTGCCCACTGTATATCCTAACGTGGTGCATAGGAAGTCTACACCTCCAATTGATGGAGAGACTGTTAAGGAGAAGGATGTTGTTATTCCGAATGAGATTGATGGCCTCGCTGATCATGAGGTTTGTTAGTTGATTGTGGGTCCAGCTGCTCCTACATATGATGGGAGAAAGAGCATCAAATGGGCAGACTTGTCCAGTTTTTTCAAGATCATGAACATTATAATGGCTCACAACATCAATTTGTGATTGCACAAGACTTAGGTTAGCATGGACTGGACACGATTTATGTTACAGGTAGCTCGTGGGGTGCCTACCGACCTAGCGAGATATATCTCCCTAGGATTCTATCAAAGGCCACGTATATCACGATAGATATATTACCATTCGGGGTCCTACTCACGTGATTTCTTTTATCGAAGGGAGTCATGAAAAATCAATTTGAGCGTGAATGAGACCCAATTGGACTAATAAACTCCACAACCTTGTCTCGTAGCACGGGACACTCCAGACTTCGTATTCGTGAACCCACTACATCAGCGGCCAACACTTAGGGAGGTGCATAGAGTGTAGCGGGCAAGGCATCTACACAAGCTGGTGCATTAGGTATTGCTACTCGTGACCAGATTACAGACAACAGAGCTCATTGCTGCAATACAAGCTACCATAGCAAACATAAAAAAGAAGCTCATGAAACGGTTGACAAATGTTGAGAAATGCATTGGTGGAGCCGAGACGGTGTTACGAGATTTGGGTCTATAATGTGTGCATTTTATTTGTATATTTCTGCTATTTGGTATTGAGAGTAGTACTCATGACTAATTGTGTTTTGAATAATTAATTTAAATATTCAACATCTTTTTATTTTCTAAATTAGTTATATATAATTACATATACTTTTTAAGTTACTTATGAATTTTTATTATTTGTATTATTTAAATGCTATATTTATTCTAGAAACTAACTAAATATATGCCTAAATTAATAAGTATAATTTTTGGAAACTAAAAATGGAGAAAATTTATTAACCGTTTGAATGGACATATATAAGCATTTGAATGTGATTTTTACAACGGCTAAACTTTTATTCATCTCACTCACCAAAATAAACGTTCGAACTCTTTCATCATGTTCGAACGGTAACTTCAAACACCGAAAGTCACTGTTTGAAAGGTTACTCAAATTTCCACCATAACTTTATTGCTTAATCCATTTAACGTTTGAATGTTTCAAATCATCGCTCGAATGACACTTTTTCTACCATTCAAATGGGTAATGTTGCGTTTGAACGATTTTTTGTATTGGAAATGATTTTTTTCGTCATAATATCTTTTTTTTGAACTCAACATTATATGTTCGAACAGATAACGACATTCGTGAACTTTTAGGGATGAAATCTAATTTTCGTTCCTAAAAATCATATTTTTGAATGATTTTTATTTTATCTCAAAATAATTTCATCCTAAAAGGCAAATTTTATTGCAGTGATCAAAAGCATTGTTAGTTCTTTATCCATTATTAATTACTGGTCAAAATCAAGCACAAGCTCAATAGATCTTCAGCAAAGTTTACTTTCAAAACACATTCAATCTTAACTCATTTTATCCCATATAATCATTACATCTTTTTCAAATCTTAATATAAAATAATATAAACAATTTAACTTTTTCAAATCTCAATACAAAAATCATATTAAAAAATATATTATAACAATATTTTTTTTAACTTTTTATTTTAATCTTAATTTATCTCATCTTATTTCAATCTCATCTTTAAAACTAAATCTGGCCTAATTTCATACATAAGCTCTATAATATTTGTTTGCTCTAAATAAACCTTTTAAACTTAGAAGCTCAATAAGTAGGATTCAGTATTAAAATATATTATTATTATGCACAGTACATACAATCCTTATATGGAGGCTTATTTAATAGAGGACAGGTTTATTTAGGCATTATTTAGATAAAGAGGTGAGATAAAATAAAATGATTTTATATAAAAATTTAAAATTAAAAAAATATCATTTTTTAATATTATTATTTTAGAATTTGAAATTATTTATTAGATTTTGTACAAAAATTAAAAGAATTATAATAATAAGATAATATGAGATGATAAATCATTTTTATATCCAAATAAGACCTTACATGTGGTGGAAAAATTCAAATAATCTCATCTCTCTTTGTAATTTCATTATTATTTTTAAAGAAATCTATAATTTAGTGCTATGATAGTTGTTTTTTTTTTTGTTTTTTCTATTTTTTTTAATCCCTTTTAAGGTATAACAACAAAAAATTGTTACCGACCATCTCTCTATCATTTTTTTTTTCTCTCTTCCTACGAATTTTGAAGGTCTCCCCATAAACATTTTTTCTTTTCTCCTGGAGGAGGCTCCATCTTTGACCAACACGTGATGTCTCCCCAACATCTCCCCAGCACCTGCCACCTTCATTACCTCCTGTGGAGGTTTCATTACAACCAACAGTGATTGCATTTTCACTTTTTAGCGAACGCTTTATTTTTATTTTTTTAATAAGATAACATCTTTTTATAAGACATGAATAGATATCAAAAAATTGTTTCCAAATAAATTTTTTTTCCTTTTGTCTACCTTTTTGCACTATTAGTTTTTGGTTTGGGGTATTTGTTAGGAAATCTATCCCTTTCTCATGTATCATTTTTTTAGTTTAATAAAATCTACTTGCTTAAAATAAAACAAAAAATTATTGAGCTTCTCGGTTGAGTTTAGTTATGTTTGTGACTGTTTCGTTTGATGATTTGATTTGATAATAATTCGTTATGATTTGTTATAAATTTTTAGTAAAAATTGGACCATAAAATGAAAGTTTGAGCCAATAGACTCAAGCCGGAGTGACCATAGACAAGTTGTGTGGGCCGTGGGATCTGCGTACCTCGCCAACATAAAATTTCTTTCGCCTTTATTAAATATATATATATATATATATAATGTTATGAATTATTAGTAGGACGACCGCCGCCCCCAGTCCCCACCACTATTATTTTTAAGTCTTTCATAGTAACTTGTATAGTAGGAGTGTCAAATCGTATCAACGGGTTGTGTTTGTGTCGTGTCAAGACATTTATATTATACTATATAGGTCAACCCTAACCCGACTCATTAAGTTTATCGTATCCAAATCTCAAATCCTAACACGACTCGTTAACATAACGTGTCGTGTCGTGTCAACCGTTATGACCCATTAGTGAATATTACGAAATAAATTAATACAACAAAATATAATACGTTTCAACCTGTTTATGTAAATGTGTTGAATATGTTCAAAATTAATTAGTTTGACTTAATTAAACTTAGCATAATTTTATACAAATGTTAAAATCACAATATCTATAAAAATTATAATACAAACTACAAATATGAATTATAATAAAAATAATAAAGAATATTGAAATTAAGATTCTAACAATTTTACTTTTAAATATAAGGGTATACTTGTAATTTTAACTATCTTAACGTGTCATAACATGGCATAGCAGGTCAAAATAGGTTGACCCGCTATCAACCCGTTAAGCAATCGTGTTATAACGGGTCAACCCGTTTTGACCCGAAACCCTTTAAAACTAAACTCTAACTCGTTATTATCGTGTCATGTTCGTGTTGGGTTAACGGGTCGTGTGACATATTGCCACCCTTATTGCATAGTAATTTCAAGGCGTATAAATATGAGTTTCAATCGTTCTGAAATTCATAAGAAAATTTATATAGAATTCAGTTCTTAAGAGTTTTAAATATTTTTTTTGTATTTCTCTTGCAATAGTAGTAGTTTCGTTTTTAGTTTTATAACATGTTATCAGCATGAAGTTTTACCGAAACTGAAACTAGTGATCTTCTATTTCAAGTAAGTTTTTCAATATATTATTTACAGTCCTCGAGATAAATATAAAATGTAATATTGCTATATATTACATGATAAAATTTTACTTTTATTCTTATGATTATGTGAATATATTTATTAGATACACAAATTTATTTTTGTGATTCATATATATATAAAATATCAAATATTATAAAATTAAAATTTATTACTATTGACATTTTTGAAAAAAATTATTTATCCAGGATCTTTGATGAGATTCATTTGTATATGATGAACTTGAGGATACAATTAAAGAAGAAAATCACGTATCCCTACAGAACCGTATTGTGTATCTCATGGTAAAAAATTATCTTACTTTATGAAATGATTTAGGGGAGAGATTTGAACACCAGAAGATGTAATCCTCCCAAAAGATTATGATGACTTATTGCACCTGAAATTGTAATATTTTAAAAGTGGTACTGAATATAACTCTGCACTCTTTAAAATCAGCTCAATATTAAAATTATGCAGTGAAAAAGTCACTGATGATAAAATTTTTAAAAGAATATATATATATATTATTTTTCATGTCTTGAATGTGCTCCTGCAATAGCAATATCGAGAGCAAAAGTTCAATAAATATTCTGAATTTTTATTTTGTCTTCTAGTGATTGAGCTAAATAATGAGTTTTTGTTAATAAATCACTAGTTACGTCTTATTAGTTTCACATTATTTCCTGAAGTAAATGATATTGGATTTATAACATTCCCAGAAGTGAACGATGTATCTTTTCAAATGAACTAAGAGCATAGACATGGGAAAAAATTATAGAAGTGTGAGTTCTAGAAGCAACAACACTAAAGATGATAATAATATACCGTATTACCAAAAGTGATCCAACTCGAAAAAATGTAAAGACCCTCATAATAATTATTCCTAAAAAGATGAAAATGTTTGTCATAGATGTGGTATGACTGAATATTGATTACGTAGCTGTTGTATGGCCAAACACTTAATTCACTTATATCTAAACTTTTATATAGAAACTTATTAATGTTTCATCATATTTTGAAATAATGAAAAGTCGGTGTCTGAATCATGACAAGAAATTATTTGGAATAATAAAACCCTGTCTAAATTTGATCTTCTTACAAATGAATGTGAACCAGAAGTTCAGAGGATTACCTATTTTCAAAGTGTTGCAAATCAATTATTGGATGTATTTACTGACACTAAAAGTGTTGTAAAATCATATATTACTGTAATTAATGCTTAAGAAAGAATTGAAGTCCCTAAAGGACAAGTTGTTAAAACAGCAATAAATGAGTCTAAGACGCACCTGAAGTGTTGAAGACCTATTGGTGCAAAAGAGAAAAGGAAAAGGAAAATAAATCGGTGCTTTTGAAGAGACCGTACTTACAAAATAAGATCTATCCAGACTTTCTGTATAAAATACAAACCTCCTGAAGAGGTAACTCCTGAAAAGGAAACTCCTAAAAAGAACAAACTTCCTAAAGAGGTAACTTCTGAAGAATATAACTCCTGAAGAGGTAACTCTAGAAGAGTACAAATCTCTAGAAAAGGTAACTCCTGAAGAGTATAACTTCTGAAGAGGTAACTCCTGAAGAGTACAAACCTCCAGAAGAGGTAACTCTTGAAGATGAAACTCCTGAATAGTACCTTCTGAAAAGACGTTTCATGAAATGTTTTCCACTGAAGAGGAACAAGTACCTGATAATAATGAGATCTCAATACATTTCATTAGTACTAGAAAAATCATGGATAGAAATAAAACTGTTGTCAATAACATATTTTCATATAAGATGGCCTTGATATTACCAGAAATAATGAAGAAAGTGAGTCAAAAATCGTCGAAGAATGTCGACATAAAAATGATTGGCCAAAATGAAAACAGCTATTAAAACTAATTTAAACTTGTTAGTGAAGCGAGATATATTTGGATCTATTGTCCAAACACCAAAGGGTGTAATACTTATTAGATATAAGTGGGTATTTATACGAAAGCATAATGAAAAAAAAAATGAAATTGTGCGATATAAAGCACGATTTGTCGCACAAGATTTCCTACAGAAACTCGAGATTAGTTATGAAAAAACATATTTTCTTGTTATGAATGCAATCACATTTAGATTTTTAATCGGCTTGATTATTACAAAAGGATTAGATACGTGATTGATGGATGTGGTCACTGCATATTTATAAGGATCATTAGATCATTACATATATATAAAAATATATAATGCTTGAAGCATCTAATCCAAGTACATTTAGGAGTATGTACTTTATAAAACTTTAAAAATCTTTATATGGGTTAAAGCAATCAGGATGCATGTAGTATAATTGACTCAACGAGTATCTATTGAAAGAATGATTTGATAATAATCCTATATGCACATGTGTTTTTATCAGAACTCGAATTTGCCATTATTGCAGTTTACGTTGATGATTTACCTTGTTAGAACTCCTGAAGAGATCACAAGGACTGCTATAAATTCAAAAAATGCATTTGAAAATGAAAGATTTTATTATTTAAATGTTAGATGAGTTACAAAAATTTGAGACTTCTAGCATCATCTCTCAAATACATTTGCTCTTCATCAATCAATATGTCATCTTTATCTAAAGGACTAGGCAGTCGAAATGAAGAGGCAAATAAGGATTTTAAATCCTTATTCTCTTATTTTAAGTCTATTATTTTTCTGTCAAACTCTTGAACGAGTCGTTGAAGTACGGAAACCTTATCGTGACGCTCCTCAATCTCACGCTTTTTGGATTGTAACCAGTTGAAAAATCCAACAATAGAGAAGGAGTATCGAGTATCGAGAGTCACCAGCTCATAAATGGCTTCACGATCTGATCTATTAGCCAGATCATTTGCTTGCTGCAACATGGCACCTACGAAAAATGTAGGAACAACTTGTAACTGAGGTGAATAATACCTCATATCTTGATCGTGAGGTATATTGAAAGGAAATTGATGAGCCATTAAAAATTTGTAGAATAAGAATGTAAATGCAGATGAATTATAAATATGAGGAGAATATTTGATGTGAACTAAATGAAACTGAAGATGATTCTTATAGAGATGAAAATAAGAACAAGACAAACCATCATCTCTTCAAATCTCATTTTGTCAAAATTACAAGATATGCTAGATGCATAATTTCAAAAACCAGCGAGATTAATTGCAGCTATCCCTATTTTCTTGTAAACCCTGAACCTCTACCGTTAGCTGTTGTTGTTGACTTTGTATTTGAGCTTTCTCTCGTTCCAGCTCTTCTATTCATGTTTTCAGGTCATGAGAATACCAGTCTACACATTTCTTCAGCTCATTGTTTTCTTATCTTAAATTTTTATTTTTTCTATCTTTAGTTACAAGCGTTTGATGCAACTCAGATATTTAATTTTTAAGATGATTAGCCTCACTCGTTTTCGCCAGTAGCCTCTGAGATATAGTTGTAAGAGAGGTAGCATATTGAGCACTGAGGGATCTTGAAACTGCAACAATTTTAGGATCAGTTTTACTAAAAAGATATATCTCTGTTCCTATCATAGTATTTACAAGCTCAGGAGAAAATATGAGTGGTTAAGGTATAAAATGTTTATGGTTCAAATCTGGGACATTAACAAAAGAATTTCTATCAGACATAATATCGTTCTGGATGAACAACAACTGGATCTATGAAGAATATGAGATTTTTTTTGCTGGAGTAAATCAATGGTAAAATGGTTATATTTAAATAGTAACTCGAAACCTTCAAATCTCTTCAAGATCTTGTTTGTCAACAATGTCAAGCGAATTTGCTTTTCTGCTGAATCGATAAAATTATATCTCAAACTTTTACAGCTTTTATCATATATGGATGGTTTTCAATGCTCTTTCCGCCGTACATAAACAAATTCTCTCTAATAAGGCCGAATGAGGGGTAGGAAATTTTAAATGAGAATATTATCATGTTCTCTCTAATACATTATTTAGATAAAAATTATATTTGAATTTTTAATCCTGTTATATATGCTGAAATCATGTTTGCTTATTACTTGAAATACTAACGCATATTATCAGGGAGAGTTTAAGTATTACTGGGGTCTCAGATTTCTACAAAATCTGTCAACTAGACATTATCTTCCATATCTTTCAATCACTTAGAGATCATTGCAATTCATGAAACAAGTTTAGAGCATATTTGACTGAGATTAGTGATTCTACATATTCAAGAAAAGTGTGATCTTTCCGTTATCAATGATAGCCCAATAATTTTATACGAAGATAATGCTGTTTGCATCACTCAAATAAGAGGAGAATATATCAAATATACGATCAAGTGATAATCTGACAGATTTATTCACGAAGGCATTACCAACTGAGACATTCAAGAAAATTATGCAGAACATTGGAATGCGAAAACTCAAAGATCTATCGTCATGTACTTTTCAAGGGGAGTAAATGTTCTGATGACGTATGCTAATTGTATTCTTTTTCCTTCACTGAGGTTTTGTCCCACTGGATTTTCCTTTGCAAGACTTCAATGAGGCAATCTTAAAACGCTTGGAGATACATAAAAATATTGTATTCTTTTTCCTTCGTCATTGGTTTTTCTTCCCACTGGATTTTTTTGGCAAGGTTTTAACGAAGCAAATTCTTTATGGGTGGTCATTCAAGGGGGAGTGTTATGAATTATTAGTAGGACGGCCGCCCCCCCAGTCTTCACCAATAATTTTGTGAATGACCCCACCACTATTATTTTTAAGTTTTGCATAGTAACTTGCATAGTAATTTCAAGGCCCATAAATATGAGTTTCAATCGCTTTGAAATTCATAAAAAATTTATATAGAATTCAATTCTTAAGAGTTTTAAATAGTTTCTTTTATATATCTCTTGCAATAGTAGTAGTTTCGTTTTTAGTTTTATAACATATATATATATATATATTGTATTGTTTCACGTACAATCACTATATTACCGCACTGTATCTTTAATTATTATTTGAATAAAATGCTTTACAGTTCTATATACATAATTACATATAAACATTATTAAATCACATAAATTGTTAGAAAAATAAAATACAATATAAAAGAAGATGGAGAAGAGAGAGCGCAAGAGACTTTTGAGGGCTACATCTTTCCTTTTTGAATTGATACTGTATACAAGGCATACATTTCTATTTATAAGAAAATTACATTGAGATAAGAAAGGTAAATACCTGAAATATTATAAGAATCAAATCAAAATTAAACCAATTCAAAGTGATTTGAGAAATATGAAAATCAAATCGAGATAATATCAAATCAAGATAATATTGATTTGATATTATCTTCAATACTCTCCCTCAAACTCAAGGTGGAGAACTTCGGAAGCTCGAGTTTGAAATTTGATAGTAGCCTTCATTATTAGAGATTATAAAATGTTGCAGTGTAGCAAATTGCTTGAGAAAGAGGGTTCAATGGAAGCAAGGAGGCTGGAGATAAGAGCCATGCGCATGGAGCATCGTCAGGACATATAGTTATTGCCATGAGAAAATGTTCGACTAAAGAAGATTTTGGATGATCAGCAAAGTGAAGATAGTATGAGACAGATAAATCAATGATGGCTATGAAAGTGTCATCAACAAAGTAGAGTTTATGCTTGGTATTGAGGGCTCAGTGAAGTTCATATTGCTATTCGTGAAAATTATCTCTAGTGAGATAACTGGAGTCAAGAATAAGGCAGGGAGAATCAGAGGGATACGAGGGATATGAAGAGGAAAGTTTGGAAGAGAAAGCCATGGGAGGCAACAAAGATTTGTCAGGAACGAGTTTTGGTAGAAGTGGTCAGTGGCGCCACTATCAACCACCCAGTCGTGGCGGCTGTCAAAGAAAGGTCATGAGAATGAAACATTATCCACGAAGTTGGTCGTTGGGTATGGTGAAGGAGGGAGCTGGTTTGATGAGGAAGTCATGAAAACATTAGAGGAGGGATAGAGTTTGGCTTGATACCATGTTAGAGAAATAAAACACAATATAAAAGAAAATATCTTAAATACAATATTAGAGGAGGGATAGAGTTTGGCTTGATACCATGTTAGAGAAATAAAATACAATATAAAAGAAAATATCTTAAATACCATGTTAGAGAAATAAAATACAATATATTTATAAGAAAATTACATTGAGATAAGAAATGTAAATATCTTAAATATTATAAGAATCAAATCAAAATCAAATTAAATCAAAATGATTTGAGCAATATGAAAATCAAATTGAGATAATATCAAATCAAGATAATTAAATATTATCTTCAATATAAATCTTATGATCGATTTCAATTCTTTTTATTTTCTTATAGTTCTTAAGAGAAACGTAACATATATACTATGCTCGCATTTCACTCAAATATTAAGTAATGATATATAAAATCTAATTTTCATTAAGAATTAGACTAATAATTGATGAATAGTCATACCAATATAATGGAACGGAAACGAAATGAAAAAGCCGAGGTCTGCTAAAATGCCTCGGGGTAAATTTAGAGCACTCATATTAGACAAATGATGGATTGAGCTGGCCCGAGATGAAGCCCACAATCCGAAGCTGAACCGCAACGGCCTCTGTTTTTTTATATGGAATATTTATGGATTTATACAAGGCCCGTGGGCCCGTGGCTAGGCTGCTCAGCATTTAACTAGGCCACATCGACTTGCCCTTGAAACACAGAACCTGGATTTCTCATTTAATTAATGTACATTCGGGAGGATAAAAACTAGAGAAAATGAAGAAACAAACTCTGATAATCTGATTTGCTGCAGAAACATCCATAATGGAAGTGGATATAACTCCAACTTTGAATGTCAAACGAATAATTAGGTGTTATTGCATACTAATAATTAAAAATCTACAATATATTAGATTATTAATTGGCTCTAATTGCTCCATTCTAATTCAGTGAGGAAGATAATATAATGTCAACAGCATTATATTATACTACTGCACTGATCTTGATGCTTGTGGAACTTATTCACTTAGCTGCATCACTCAGTATTTGGGAATATCGCTCACTGACTATGGTTTTTGGCTTAAATATGGTTAAATAAATAAATAAATAAATACTTGATCTGGATACAACTTTGTTTCTGACAGCTTGTTCACCTATATTCAGATTCTGGGAACACTAAGTACTACTTTGGACAAGTAGTTCTTCATGATCATGATGTAGATCGACTAACCCGTCTCAGAATACTTGCGTTGGAACTTTGAAACCAAATCATTATATATATTATGCTAGTGCGTGGAATTAATTAAGGTCTTGTTTGCTTTTACAATTAGTCTTCTGATCAACTCATTTCATCTTATGTAATTATTATAATTTTTTTAAATTCTTACATAGAATAAAATAAACAATTTAACTTTTTCAAATTTTAAAACAAGAATGATATTAAAAAAATATATTTATAAATAATATTTTATTTAACTTTTAACTTTAATCTTAACTTAACTTATCTCATCTGCAAAAACAAATAAGGTCTAAATTTCTCCCAAATTCTTTTACCATTAAATAATGATCATCGATAGAGGGAGCTTTGGGTTTCAACTTTCTTTTCATTAATCTATTCTACGCCAATTGATCAGAGATTATTTTTTGTTAAGAGGCATTATTTTAATTCAGGAAGCAGCTAGCTTCCTTTGTTGACAAGAAATCAGCAAAACATACGTATTGCGTGTTGATGGCTTTAATTTGTAGACTTGGTACTACGTACAGAGGTGTTGAAACTTTGAGTCACTACAAGGAAAAAAAAGAAGAAGAAAGAAAGATTAATAATATCGTGGGCGAAAGTTGCTCAACATGATATTCATTTGCTCGATAATGTTAGGATTTAAAAAATGGGTCTCCCACTAAAGAACCCTAATAAAAAAGAAAAATACTCAAAAGCTCTAAGCTGATTGGGAAACACAATGTCCGGGTTGCAACATTCACATTCGGGTGCAATATGCATGGTGTTTGGACGTTTAAGATAATCCCAAATTAATACATTTTATCTTTAACTAATGATCGAGGGTTTTGAACTTTGAACGCCGGCCTGACATTTATAAGTGTGTTAAATATATATATAATACAAGTTGTAGTACTACTTCCTTTGGGAGATTCAACATAATGAATTATTCTGTTGGGCTTTTAACCAACCGAGTGTCTCCGATTCTTGGGATGGAACAAGAAAGTATGTTTCGATGTGTTTTAATTTGCTTTCCACTTTGGAGATCAATGGCTGCTTATGAGTTCAAATTGGAAAACTTGTAGTACTTAATTAGCATAATATGGAGCTTAATTGCTTTGTTTTAAAAATTCACAGCATTAATCTTGATGAACACATGACGGCCACATGCATGCAAGTCAAAAGAAAAAGAAGCTACAGATATTCATACATGCGCATATTGTTGGGATAATATATTATAGATAGATGCGAGTCTCGGGTGGGTGAAACTTGGTACATAAAAGTCAAAAGTTCAAGCCTATACTTTGAGTTTAAAATGTAGCTATATTAATATTTTTATATTTTGGATAAAAGCTATATTATTAGGAAAAGTACATATCACCAATTCAAAATTGTTGTTTTTATGTAATCTCTTTATGACTGACTAAAGTATTTTTTTTTAAAAAATTTGCAGACTTTACCAACAAAATTATTCTAAATCTTTTAAGGCTTTGTTTGTTTTTATAGATAAAATAAGATGAGATGAGATAAAAGTTAAAAATAAAATAAAATATTATTATAAAATATTTTTTTAATAATGGTTTTGTTTCTGAAATTTGAAAAAGTTATTTTGAGATTTGAAAAAATTTAATTGTTTAATTTGTTTTGTATAAAAATTTAGAAAAGTAGTAATGATAAGATAAGATGGTAGTGTTTGTGAAAGTGAAGGTACAAGACCTAATTTTCCTTGATGATCTTAATGGTCATATACAAATTGAAAGTGTAATTTGAGGTTCTAGTGGTTAATTTGCGATATAAAACGTAATGTACTTTTTCATTGTTTTGAATACTGTATTAGAGGCCGTTTCGATTAAAGTACTATAATGAAATATTTTGGTATCGATATTATTTTGTATACCATTTCGAAATAGTCTATACATAAATAAATTATATATATTATATATATATAAACGCATAAACTGTAAAAAGATAAAATTGTTATTTTTTTTGTGATTCATATAAACGTAATATACCTTTTATATATATAAAAAGGGAAAAAAAAGCAAACCCACTTAAAAATAAATAAATAAATAACAATTTGTAGAAATTTGAAAAATCGATTAGTATTGGCCGAAATATTTTCCGATACGAAATATGATTTTTTTCTACCGGTCAAGTTAGTATGGCATATTTTCAAAATATCGGTCGGTACGATATGGTATTCAAAACCATGTTTTTTTCTTACATTTTTGTTATTTTTATTCCGTATATAAAACATCCTTTAAATCAATTGACAACATCTTAGTTTCTCATTAAAAGAACCAAGGACCAAATCTCCCTTCCCCATGTATAAAAAAAGAAAAAAAAAAAAAAGAAGAAGACATTCTTGAAAACATAATTTTTTTTTTTTGCAAAACGATATGTTTGCAGCATTGGTTGGTTATAAAATAAGTTGTAAGAGATACTTCTAAAAGAGTTCATATAGGTTTGTTATTACTCTTCATTCATAACATAATTAATCGATACTTTTCATAACCAATCAAATTGATAGACATATGCCACATCAACCAACAAAATCCAATTTCTAACGATCAAATGCTCAAAGCTAGCTACGTACGCTAGCTGATCATTTACTGCAAATTCCCATATTTGCTTCAAGAAGATTAGGAAAGAGTGCAATTACTTAAAGTCTATCAGTAAAGCTGTCATAATTGTTAGGATCAATTACAAAGTAAAAATGTTATGGTTATTCATGATCAGTTAGTTGACTTTATAAATTAACTTGTAGTAACTTGAACTCCCTGATCATGATTAATATATATATATATATTTTAAATTGATCATGATTAATATGTACATTGGTCAGACCAACAATATTACCAGAAGATTATGGAATTTACTCCCAAGTCCCAAAGCCTAAAAAAATTGCCAATCTTAGTGAAAACGAAGTTAGTGGGTTTTGTTAAATCAAGCATTAATAGAAATGTAACATCACATATTTGGAAAAATCCCTCCCCCCCGAAAAAAAGGTACCAAATCAACACTTATTTGATTCTAAACCCTAGCTAGGTGCTAGGAAAAGGGGTTGATATTCTAGCCATGGCATATATAACAGGAAAGGGATCGTAATATATTAATTAGGAAGTAAAGATAGCTAGCTGATCATGATGTTGAAATAAATCTAAAAGCAGATTAATTAAAAAGGAAGAAAAAAAAAAGTGGGGGAATGCTCCAAAAAGATTAACACGTCGTTTTACAATAAGGACTTTATCTAAGAGGTACCATTGAATCTGGACGAAGGCCTCTTAAATTTCTTCAATGGTTTGTCATATTCCTATCAATCAATTGATGTTCCATACATCGCAGTCTTATGCCACTCAAGCTTTAATTTACATTCTTTTCTCAACTACTTCAGCAACAAAACTATTACAATTGAGTTCCATTCGTCAACATTATATATGATCATCATCGTCATCGTCATTCTCATAAATAATCCTCTTATCGTGACGCGTCCGATAACTGTTCAATTATATACTTTGGTATTTTGAAGAGAGAGAGAGAGAGATTGGGTCAAACATTCAGGTATATGGAATGTCGTTATTGAATTAATCAGGGGGGAAAAATATCATGTAACTTTATACAGCAGGGCAGCTCATGTGAGCAAATTAAAAGATTTCTGCTCATGACCCCTACCCCTCCTACCTTTTTCTGTAGTTTTAGTGGAATTGGGCGATGGATCCAAGTGGCAGTATATATGAATGACAGTTTGATGGTTACTTATCCACTTGAAAACGCAAGTACTACTATTTCCTCGTATCTTACAGTTGTGATTCTCCTCAAACCTTACGAAAACTAGCAAAGATGGAATATATTACAAGTATAGGATTACCCTAATCCTTAAAATGCTTAGCTGAACCATTTACAACTTGACACACACGCACACATGGATCGGAACTGAAACCCCAAAAACCAAAACTTAATCACAGCTAGCTAGGGGTTGACATTACTCTTTCAAACATGATCATTACTTTTAGGGTCAAATATGATCTAAAGATTTCCTGCTGATTATAGCCTATCAATTAATAACACGCCAACTTCAACGATCCCCAAAAACAAAAGTGTTTGATTTTACATTCGTTACCAAAAGACAGTGGTCCTAATTCATCCATGGCTGCCAATAGACACATGTCACAAAACCCAGAAAGAAAGTAACGTCGCAGTGCAGGCCGCCCCAACACGTGATATGACCACGTCATCCACCGTTTCTGATCTCCCCACCACCAGCCGCAGCATCAGTGTGAAATCAGAGTAGGAAAGCCTGAAGAAAGGCCCACAAAACAGGGATTGAACAATCAAATCAACTGTACATCTATGTATATTATATCATTAACCGATTTATATACTACTTATATGTTCGCCTGTGCGTGGACCTTTTGGCTAGTGGGTGCAACAACACGCTCGTCCAAAAATACTGTGTTCTGTAATTAAACAAGAATTTTGTCTCTAGATCTATATATTATTGGGTATCCTAATCCTAATGTAGAGTTAGAAACCAACATAGACACGTATTCTTTATATAAACCGCAAAAACTAGGGGGAACACGAAGACATACTTTAACCTTAAACACTCACTTTTTAAACTCCAAATTATGCTTTGCAAGAAGGCGTGCTTCTAAGTGATGAGACATTGGTGGTCATCTTTTTCTTCTTTGCTTTTGGCAGCTTCTGGAATACTGTTCTTATATTAAGCCACATGATGATCATGAACCATATCGTTATAGGGTTTGTTTATATATTTAACTACGTACGTGATATCATCGTTCTTCAAAAGATCAATAGAATTGTGGAAGCATTCCCACATGAATTATTGCTATTTTGAGTTTGTCCCTCCTTTCCGATTAAAGATGAAAGAAGAAATAAAGATCGAGAATCTTTTATGTAAACTTCTAGACAGCACGTGAAGGGAACGAATAATTTATCTTTTATCTTTTTCTCTCTCTTAATTTATATCGAATCATCATAACAAATATTAAAGATGTAGGGCGCTTTAGATTATACTATATATTAATTCTCCCGTGATGAGTTTTTTTTTTTTTTAATCTTTATCGATATTTGTTAATTTTCCTATACCGTGTCATAAAAAGTATGAGCAATACTTCGTAAAGTTCTCAAATAAGGACTAGAATATATATAGCAAGCATAAGTATCACGCATGTTCCTAAGTTCCTATCATGTATAGTATATATGTCTGCTATATATATATATATAAGTGCTATTATTTGTATATATATTGCATGTGGTATATATATTTACTTTGTACGTACGTCTAAGTACTGTTAAAAACAATTATAAACTACTTATACCATAAGCTAAGCTTAATCGTGGGTGTGACAAATTATGACATATCTCAAGCTCGGATTAATGGAAATTTTTTAAGCCACCGATATGATCGATCATGTCTAGCCGCATACCGCAACAAAAGCTGATTATTAATTTCGTGCCAACGACGTGGCTAGCTACCTGAACATGAATGGCAGTTCAATAAGATCAATCTAGAAAAGTGTTTCATTATATCTTTGTTTCTGTCCATATTTGAATCATTCCACGTTTCAAAAGGCCGTGATCTGAACGAGAATTAAGTATGGTGAGATCGCAAATTCCAGCCAGATCTCGAGTACTCTTGCCAGGTTTGAACAGTACTAGTACTAGTAGTACTATTTGACCCAATTAATTAATTCAACTCAGTTTAATCAGCCAAGATTTTGGAAATTTGGAGGCTTATAATTAATTAACTATCAGATCGAGCTCAAGATATTGGAATTTGTACTCATTCACGACTCATTAATCTCGACTTCAATATATATATATATATATATATGTTCGATCGAGACCGATCGACTTCACGTCTAAGCTGGTAGGACAAAGAGCACGCGCGTATTTTGATGATAAAAGAGGCCGGTCAAGAAATATGCAAGATACAATGGATCAATACAATTGGGATGGCACTTGCATGTTTTACGAACTTTCCTGTAGATGTAAGTATTTAAATATTATCCAATCTACGTTAGCTAGCAGCTAGCTTGTCAAACAAATCATAAAATTTTTGTACCTAACAATATCATGTATATACTTGTTAAGAAGAAAATAATATACGCATGCCATGCCGATGAAAGAGGTCAAAGTTAGGGTGAGAAGAAAAAAAGTCTGCAAACACATGTAATTTGGGTCAAAGACGCTTCAGATAGAGGATGAAGAAGAGAATATCTAGTATCCTTAAAATATAATATACTTATAATATTTAGCAATTATATGAGAGAGAGAGAGAGAGAGAGAGAGAGAGAGAGAGAGAGATGCTTTCCTTGGAAATGAACACCGGCCAGTTGAAAATGTCAATACCTCAAGCCCCGAAAACCCGGCTAGCTTTTGACGAAAAGACCAGAAAACTATGGATGGTGTCGCTCTCACAGAACCATTTTATTCCCTCGTTAATCTTTTTCAGCTAATTTCTCTTGGCGACTGGATTATTAATAGATCATAAAAATCTATTAGCGTTTAATCGTTTGCAGCAAATTAACGATATCATCATTTGTAAGTTTATGATCAAATTCTGAAGCCTAGTTTTCGATTTCATCTCTGACGTTTTGTTAATGAAAGGTGATGCTATTGAGTATTACTTCACGTTCATTTTTTTAAATCCCAAATATAAACTTATATATAATGATCCAAGCCATCTAATAGGGAAAAGAACTCATCTTGATCAAACATGCATGTTCTGTGTAAGCATGCGTGTGCTAGCTTTAGGTACCACTACAAAAAATGGGAATCAGTTATTTGCCACTAAAAGACTATTTTCAACTCATGACGATAAATAATTATTTTATTAAAAATAAATAGTCATAAATAAATAATTTTTTTATCGTATACATAAAATCATTGGATATATAGATTTAACTAAAAGGGTATTGTTGTAGATGAAAGTTTCAATTTTACCAGTCCAATCTAATATAAATAAACATGGAATATAATTAGCTAATTCCCCATTGATCTATGGGATATCAATTCAACTTTTTTAACTGTTGTGTAAATGAGGACAGAGGAGGAAAAGTTGGTGTATGCTAGCTAGCAGCTCGATGGTGAAATGAACCTATAATCGGACAGTGAAATATATTAAGGAGAGTCGCCGTGATAGATAGCGCGCATGCAGGCCAGTCATGGTGTTTAAGTGCCATAAGAAATGATTTTCTTTGTGTGGGGTACGTACGCACTGTTAGATAATAATAATAATAATAATAATAATAGTAGTAGTAATAATAATAATAATAATAATAATAATAATAATGGTTTTTGCTTTGGACAATTGTTTCAATTCTGTTCTGCTCTGCTTTTCCCCATCCAGTCTCCTTTTGGGGGGTAAGGAGCTGAGTTTCAGAATCTGTACACAACCCCTGATCCACTTTTTCAAGCGAGCTCTTTCCACACAGCACTAGCATTCTGTCCTCTTCCTTTTAGTTTTCTAATACTACCCCACAACATAATGATACAATATGATCCATACTTGTATATATAGAAAAAGCCCACCCTAGTTTAAATGATTCTAATAATTAATTAATTATCCTTAATATATATATATAAATATTTCTTTTGGATTTGTTTTTCCGATCATTTTTTTCGCCTGCGGCAAACATAATAGTCCAAACCCAGTTGGAACAAAGTCGTACGTGTCGATCGGTGAAAGAAGGTTGATTGAGAATGGGACGATTTATTTGAGAAATAATCCACAAAGAGTCAGCTACTCGAATAAGAGTGTCTTTTCACTAGGTTTAATTAGTCACATTATATATAACACTAACTCATAATTAATTTATAAGAAGATATGTTGAGTAGGCCCCATAATTTAATTATATTTAAACTAGCATCAAATTAGTGCAATACACGAATTCTTATAATATATATAATTTTAATATAATTGCAGCATATTCCAACCTAGCCACACATCCATCATAATAATTGGTGGTTGTATTTCACACTAATTGGCTCCATAATTAATTATAATAATACTTCCACTAATAAAAGTTCAAATATTGATTGAAGCATGTGATTATTGAGTAGGTCCCCCACTTCTATCCTTTTCTTGGTGTTACCCATATATACACATACCTATCTGCTTTACTACTTACTAGAAGCAATCGTCATTTTATATAAAAAAAAACACACACACACACACACATATATATATAATCTAAATCGCCATTATCTATTAGTCTCATTTGATAATGATGCATATATGGTTGGTGCATATATTAACCATGCATCATCAACACGGTACCTGAAATTAAACACAAATAATTTTCCTAACCAAAAGAAGAAAGTATAGAAAAATCAGAATGATCGAGGTCTCTTAATTTCATTAACAAGAGCAAAGCAAACAATATCCAATCTGTGTGCATGGTTACCAAGTAGCTAGTAAAAGACTTGTTACAAGCCATCGACCGTGTAATTTGGTGGATATATATATATATATATATATATATATATAACAATAACAGGTATATATTAATAATAATCAAGAGTTTGGAGATTCATTAGCACAATATTAAGTAAATCATGAGACCTATATATGCATGAGACCTAGTACTGTGTATTCATCAGAAAGCACACACAGGTCGACTCTCTATCATCAAGGTCAACGTTCTCTTGAGCCGTGCTACGTACTCATGGAAAAATGATATTTCTAGTCGTAGATCTAATGTTGTATAATTTTTTAACAAAATAAAATAATTAAATATGAGATTTACATAAAGAAAAATATTTAATTTTTTACCCACTCATTTTCGAAATTAGAATTGTGCGGCGGCATTTGTACGTGCACTCTAATACTGTATTTAATATTATTCAAAAAAATCATATATAGTGCGTAGTAAGGACGTAAGAGTGATAAGTATAATTCTTTCTTTATTTTTATTTCCAACTAAAAGTTTGTTCATCTAATCAACGATATTATATATATTCCACAAGTAGTATTTTTAACTATTAATAACTTAATTGCGGCCAACTTTTTCCGCTCATGAAAGACAATTTTTTCCATATTTAGATTTTCTATTATCCCAGCCTCCATAACGCTGGCTCGAATTGAAGACTTAAAACTAGCATCAAAAGCATTATGCATAAAAGTATTTTATTAAAGAGTAAATAATTAGTAATTTTCGGCCTCCAGAGTCGATCATAGTATAATTAATACAATTTGTTGCAATATAAATTAAATATATAAATTTATTTAACAGGATATACACTACAAGAAAAACAGGTTTTTGAGGCCAGTTATATGCTACGAACATGACTATTTGGGACGAAAATAGTATTTGAGGCCAGTTATATGCTACGAACAGGACTATTTGGGACGAAAACAATACTGTTTTCGTCCCAAAATAGGACGAAAATAATATTTTTTTGTCCCAAATAGTCCTGTTCGTAACATATAACTGGCCTCAAAAGCCTGTTTTTCTTGTAGTGATATCAGGCCGTGAGAGGTCCTAATCAATTTGTAGCTTTTACTGGATTCAAACCAACTCAAGAAGATTGAAAACAACGCTGACTAGCTTTTGAGACCAATATTCACTATAAGAAAATGAGATTTTTGTAATTAATTATTTGCGATAAAAAAATTATTTGCTACTCATTTAAATTATAAATAATTATTTTATTAGAATTAATTAGTTGATAATAAGTAATTTTTTTTATAGCGATTGTTGATTTAACAAACTTAAATAAGTAGCTACTGGGAATTATAATTTCTCAAAAGGGAAATGCTTAGGCCCCAAAATAAATTATAGAAAAATTACTCAATAAACTAGTATATGCCTATATTTACTGCATGGTATGTCAGGCTATAAATTAATATTCACTTATTAGTGTAAAAAAAATCTAACTTACTACGTGCAATAAGATCTATTATTTATCAGGTTGTAAACTTCTTTTCATAATTCTCTTTAAAATAGATCACCTAGCAATACTTAGATTAGATATTTCTTGCTTGTACATTAATTGTAACTCAATATATATATATATATATATATAGCTACTCTGTCGCCCAGCTGGGCATGCCCCATAGGCTAAATGCCATTTTTTTTTCTTCTCTATATTTTTTAAACATCTTAAAATAGCTTTAAAAAATAAAAATTACGCAATAGATTGATCATACTCATTTTCTTAACCATTAAATACAAAGAAAATAACAATAAATAAATAAATTACATGTGAGCGGTTAAAATGAGGGAGCAAATTCATGGGACATACTAAGTACATTTTCTATATATATATATATATGCCACAGAGGGTGGCAAATGTTTAATCACAGCTATATGTCGGCAGGGTCTTTTTTGGAGTCGAAGTGGAATAGTTTATTAAGGTGAGAATTAAACCCTCCCACAGTAATGCTTGTGCATACGTGACCTATCCACCAAAAACTAAATCGTCGGCCACCAAGCCAGCCAAGTTAATTTATTTCAAAGTTTGAGAAAAACGTTAGCGGCCTTGACAGTACTCATGAAAGAGACATATATATATTAGCCGATTACCGGCCACATGTGCGCATTAACATTCGGCAAATTAAATTCATTCATATATATATATATATATTGGAAGATGTGGTCTTCGTCAAAACTTGGTCGGTACTGTAGAAAAGGGCAAGTTGGTTCAGTTTTATGTACATTCCATCACAGATTTTACTCATGTCCTCTAGCTCGCATATTTACACTGCTGATTTTGAGATGACTTTGATGTTCTTGTCATATTGCGCTCTCTCTCTCTCTCTCTCTCTCTCTATATATATATATATTATACATTTATATGACTTAATCTTTTCGATATATAGCTAATATCCACTTAATTTGAATCTTAATACTATAAAAAAATTATTTATTTATAACTATTTAATTTTAATAAAATGATTATTAATTTACAGTCAAAATAATGGCATATAATTTTTTCGTCAAATATAATTAGTCATAAAAATTCATTTTTTTTATAATGTAATTAGTTATAATGATCATCATGATGATCTGATCATGTACGCTCCTCGAAGTTTAAAATGATCGATAAAACTATCCATAATAAGAAGATAAACAGAGAACAGAGAACATTAATTAGGACAATTTAATGATCTCGTGTCTTAAAAAAAAGGGGGAGGGTGCATGTTAAAATTAAATTAAATTATGGGTTGTCAGGTATAGAACTAGATGTAGCTTAGGTGGCATATATTGGACCAATTAACACGGCCTATGGCCGACCCTAGCTATATACTTATCTCATCTTAATTATATAGGTCATGATAAACATTAAATACAAAATATTAATTAATATAATTACCTCTCTGCTAGGCCATTGAATTAAGACCATATATATACACAATATATATATGTATATATCATAATTATGTACTGTGTGTTTGCAATTATGGACGGACATTAACATATTTATTGTGTTAGCCAAAAGCATTAACAATATTATGTCTAAAGTGACGCGAGGAATGGATGAAGAAGGAAGACCCTCAACTAGGAAATATATGCCAAAAGTAAATTTATAACAATAATGAATGATTACAAGACCGCCGTAGTCCATTATAAGATATGAGAAATCAAGCAGCAAGTTGTTCCGCGAATATTAATTGTTGGGGGCAAGCAAGCGCCACGTTCTCTATATAGGTGTGTTGAAATAAAAACTAAATAATGACCATATAATTTATCTCTTCTCGATCGTCATTTAAGTACATTTTTTGGACAAGTGACGGCATAATGTGATATAAGAGCTAGCATAGGTTTAAATTCTAATTCTATAATTGAACTTATTCAATAATTAAATATTCTACATGTCGATTCTTAATTTGAATCCTAACTCTAAACTTCACTACTAATAAGTCAAAATTCAAAATGCAACCTTTCATGGATTTAGAGAAGTTGGGTTGAGAGTGTGTGTTGGATGATACAGAACTCTAAAGACAAGTCCCTCAAGAGCTTGATCTATAAGCATATATTTGCTGCTTTGATTTGTGCTATTTAGAGGGCAAGAAACACAAAGACTTTTCCGGACAAAAACTAAGACATGTTAGTAGTATTGTTATAAGGTCTTCTATTAGTTGATTGTTTAATGTTACACAAAAATATCCAAATTCTACACGAAACTTTTTTTTTTCTTATAGGAACATAGACTTCATTGCAAAAAGGAACAAAGGGTCTTAAGAGTGTTTACAAGGGAGAGCATCGATGTAAAAACATTGTCAATAAAATAAGGGATCACATTTCACCCCAATTGCATGTCAGAAAGCATGTTGTTTGCAAGATGATGTGCAACTTCATTAGACATACGTGAGCAATGTTAAACCTTGCATTGGGTGAATCTGAGCATAAGCCTTTTAACATCAGTAATCTAGTTCACATGGTTGTATGAGGCTCAACTGTACTACTAATCTCCTCCACAAGATTAAGGCTCGGTTGTAAAAAATCAATGTCGAGGCAGGTTTGCATACCCCTCAAAATTGCCATAACTTCCACATTTTTTGGTTCTAAAAACTCTTTGTCGACTTTGCTGAGGGCCATGACAACTCTACCATAGGAGTTGCGAAGTATAGCTCCAAGTCTAGTTTTATTGCAGTCAAAGAAAAGTACTCCATCAACATTAAATTTAAACCAATATGGTGGAAGGGGGCTCCATCTGTAATTAGGTTTCTTAACAGATAGATTATGTTGAATACTAGTAGGCTGTTTTAGAGAAAGAGCATAATCTAAGACCCGTTAGATAATCATTTGAAAAATCGATATGCATTGCAAACACTAAAGATTCCACTCCTCCTATGCTCCCAGATCCACTTGTTAGGTTCATTAGAGAAATTAGGATGAATCTTCAGTATTGCCTCAACAATATTTGGATTGAAAGACACTTAATCTTTGATAAATTCTACCACTATGTATTACAATCAATTAGAGAAAAACTTTGTCATCCAATTTAGATTGAGCATTGATGTAGTGGCTGCCACTTACTGAGAATTCCTTAATCTAATCTCAAAAATCAGGAACCCAAGGGTTCCTCAAAATAGGGATATTTCTACTATTCTCCACACTCCATCTTCCACCCTTAAGCAACTAATTTTTAGCCTCCCATATCCTCCTCCAAAGCAAAGGAGGGAAAACCACCAAGAGGAGCCTCAATCAAATTAGAGTTAGGGAAGTATTTGGCACTATAAACCTTGTAAAACAAACCTTCTTATTCTGCAATAATCTCCAACTCTAGTTAGCTAGCATAGCCAAGTTAAAAGTTGATAAATCCTTGATACCTAGGTTACCAACTGTTTTAGGTTTGCATAAGTTATGAAATTTTAATATATTTCTTAATATTTTGATTTTTTTTTTTCAAAAAAATTGAAGAAAATTTTAAATCCGGGTTCCGGATTTGGGAATCCGAAACCCGGATGAACACCCCTAGCTAACCCAATGGATTTTTCTATCCCCACCAATAACTAGCCATCATACTCTCAAGGTCAGCACATAACTTTAAGGGAGTTTAAAACAACTCATGGTATAAAATGGAATTGCTAATGCTACAGCCTTTAATAACACCTTCCTTCCTCTTAGAGAAAACACATTTCCTTTCCAACCTTGCAGCTTTAACCATACATTGTGCCTATTCTCAGCAAAAGCATTCAACTTAGATTTGCCAATCAATGGTTGTAAGCCTAGGTACTTGTTATAGTGTTGTAGTTATGCATCTTTATACTATTTCAAGATCAGCTCGAGTAATCTATGGTTTGACTCAACTTTAGTAGACTAGAAGATGAGGCTATCATCTGCAAATAGAAGACGGTTAAGCCTAGGGGGCCCTCAACAGAATTGTTACCATGAAGTGAATTTGAGCAAGCTATTTTTTTCGACTAATCCAATTAAACCTAATGTGCACAATAGAAAGAGATAAGGATAGATGAGATCTTCTTGTCTCAAGCCTCTAGATGGAGTTATATGCCCAGTTGGTGATCCATTAACAAGAACTAAAAAGGATGCATTGTGAACACATTTCATAACAAGTTTATTAAAATTTTCATGAAAACTAATCTTAAGTATGATAGCTTGAAGGATAGATCATTTCATCCTATCATATGCTTTATTCATATCTAGCTCGATAGACACGAATCCCTTATTTTCCCTAGTTTTCATTTTGAAAGAAGGAAGAATCTCATAGGCTACAAGGACATTATCCATAATCAACCTACCTTGTATGAAAGCTGATTGGATTTCTGATATTATAGTAGGAAGGACTTGTTTGATCCTATTAGCTTATATAGTAAATTATATAGGCTAATAGGTTTAAAGTCACTAACTCTAATATGATTCTTTTTCTTTGGAATCATGGCAATAAAAGTAGAGTTGACAACTTGTTGGAAATCACCAAATTTGAGAGCTTGCGATACAGCAATTGAGATAGTAGTACCAATTTGATGCCAAAACTGCTGATAAAATGAGGGAGGCATTTCATCAAGATCTTTGGTGCCTTTGAGGGGTGCATCTCCTTCAAGGCTTGAGTGACTTCTTCCATAGAATATAACATGATTAGATCTGCATTCATTTCCTCAGTAATTCTGTTGCCAATGGTATCTAATACAGGTTGAACATTTCGAGTACCTGTAGATGAAAATAGAGAAGTAATGTAATTAATGATTAAGTTATTATAATGCTCTCCCTCATGCCATCTGTCTCTTTCTTTTATGAAAGATGATATTTTAAAAGATCACTTGGTAGTTTTTATGAAGAAAATAAATTTTAAATATTTATTACAAAAACAATAATGGAGGAGTCTTATTAATTCATAAGATATCTTCGTCAAAAATCTGAAATGTATATTAAGCATTTTTTTCTATTTTTTTCCAGACGACATATAAAGTTCCTCTTCTTAATTAATCATGTACTAAAGGAGAATGAAGAGAACGGGATGTGAAATGTGAACGCTAACAGGTACGGTGGATATAGATCTCAAAATAGATTTTTAACTGATCAAATATATAGAGATGAGTGATGGGGGAACTTATTAGCTTTGAGATCTATAGGGCGGGTACAAGTGATGATAGGGCGGGTATTAGCTTTGAGAAGAGGAACTTAGAAGTGATGCTAGAAAGTAGAAAGAATATGAAAGACTTATGAACATTGAGATCTATAGTGCGGGTACAAGTGATGATCAGAGAAAGAAAGCGGTGATCGAGCCGTCGAATGCTAGCTAGCTGTTACTTGATACGTACGCTACAGCCTTTGGTAACTAATTAGGGTAGCGTGGGGTTCATGGGTCGATATTACTTAGTATATATATATATATATATATAAGAAAAAATAACGTGCAAAGTATTTTTTGTAATTAGTGAAGTGGCTATTTTTAAGAAATGATATGATTTTTATAAATAAATAAATTTTGATTAATAATGTAATGCATAAAAAAAAATGTAAATTCTAATAAATATTTGATTGAAAATAAAAGAAAAATATCTTAACAATAAAAAAAATTATATAAAAATAAGTCATAAAATGATGTGAAATGATAAAAAAATAACTATTTTATAATTTTATAATTTCATTTCTAAAATAATACTATTTGAATTTAATGTTTCATAATGAGTTTAAATTAAGAAATAAATAATATTTTATTCAAAATAATTGTAATCGCAAATGTAATTGACAAACATATTTAAACTTAATTATTTTATATTTCTATTTTTTTTAAATAAAGAATGAATAGAGATTTTAAATTATATATATAAATTTAAATATAATATAAATTATGAGTTATATAAAATAATTTTATATTATAATTTATAACGTGAAGTAGGTTTACTAATATTATAATGTTATATTATAACTTTATATAATATTATAATGTTATACTAATAAAAGATTAGTAATTTATAATTTGTATATATAATTTATATAATTTGTGTTGTTTAATCTGAGTTTTGGGTGAGTTTTATAAATGATGGGAATTGGTAACATCGATCATGATAAAGAGATTTATGAGTTGGGTTTGAAATTGGATATTAGTTTCAATTTAAAGAGGATAAGAGTTTTTGAATTTGCTTAGATTTGAATTTAAAGGGTTTGATTTAAGAGTTTGAATCATGAGACTAAATTTTAAGAATCGCATCATTTTAAAATTTAAATGAACGGACAGATGAAATTAAAATATTTAACAAAAAAATAAAGAGATTTAAAGTAAGAAAATCCGTTAAATAGCCGTTAGATAGCCACTTATTATAATAGAAATATATATATATATATATATGAGCTTTTCGTAAATTTTTAACTTAATTTTTTTTAAAAATATATTCACATAAAATTAAGCATCGATATATCAGTTTTTGTCTCACATTATTTCAATAAAGAGAAATATGGTGCTCAAATATATTCTGTTTGACTTCCCTATAATTGCATGTCATGGTCCTTAGCTGAAGCAATATTAATCAACTTTGTGGAAGAGAAAATAAAAGAAAAAACATGAATAAGTGGAAGACATGTCCAATGGCAGGTCGAACTCACGTCTAATGCTGAAATTCTTCCTAATTGCTCCGTCTTCTGAGTAATTTGAAAAAGGTAGCAAGGAAATTAAACTCGGACGTATTGATCAAATCGGCTTTTAAATGAAAGTTGTACTTGTTGAGATATAGTTGAGTGAGAGTACGAGTAATTAATTTATGCGTCGCGCGTGTTGCGGTCCTAAGAACTGATGATCGATTTAAAATTGTTGGTCCAAACCTCACATCTTTAATATTTTTATATTTTTTTCTAAGTGATGCAGCTATAAAGGAATATTATAAAAATAAATTCAAAAACTAATATGATTTTATAATTTATATAATATATTGGATCGACTTTACAATAAAACTAGATTTATAATTTAATTAGCTAATAAATTACGTCATTAAATCACATTAATTTATGAACTAATTTTTATAAAATTTCTTTACAATTAAAGTATTTCTCTTAATTAACATATTTAGAGTTCCCACATATTACAATTACTGACTGTCCAATTAAGACATAACAATAACCTTTGATATGTGTGATAATCGATAATCTCGGCCTATAATTTTTGTCACAAACACTTCAGAATTGAAAGGAGAAAGACACAATATATGGATCGAACTTATTATTATAAAACTTATTATTATAATAGAAATACCTCTTTTAAGACAAGATTTGTGATTTGTACCCAAAAAAAAAAAAAAAAGAACATTTTTTGCAGTGTCTCCCAACATTAAGGAATTGTTGAATCAAAGTCATCTTATCTCAAACCAATTATTGATAGAACTCTTCACTTTTTCAACCTCTTATAAAAAAGTTAAATTCATCCCAAACTAGTTTATATACTTCAATCTAAAAATTAGGCAAATGGTAACTTATAAAGGTTAAATCCAACTAAATAAGATTCATAAAATACTATTATGCACAATGAATTATAAACCTGTAGATTAAATATTATAGTAAGATTTGCCTATATATTATGTATATTTTTCACCAATTATAAAAGTGTTTGTGAAAGAATTGCAAGAAATCTCAAATTGTCGAATATGGCTACATTTGGATGTTGAGTTGAGATAAGTTCTCTATGAATAGTAATAATTTGAGATGGTAGAATAAGTTTTGTAAAATCCACCTAAAATGAATTTAAATGTATTTGGATATTAAGATGAATTTAGATACATTTAAGAAAAATTAAAAAAGATTATGGGTCATATGTTTAAAGTAGTGTTAAATTAAAAAATGTTATGGGTCTTACATATAAAGAGTTTTTAAATTAAGATGAGTTTAGTAATTTAAAAATTGAATGTTTTGATGTTAGATTTAGGAATATAAAAAAAAAAAAAAAACTAGAAAACCAGACCAAACCGGTCCAAACCGAATTGGTTAGACTAGGTTTGAATCAGTTCGGTGTGGAACGGGTTTTTAAAAACATAAAACCGGTAAGATCCAGTTTGGCTCCAGTTCCTTTCATTCTAAACCAGATCGGACCAAACCAGATCAGACCGAACCAGGCCAGTCATCATAATTATATATTTTAAATTTTGTTTTTAATATTATATATAATATATTTTTATATTATATATATATTTTTTATATATAATACATAATAATATAATCATACATAAATAATACTATAATACTTATAAAATAAAAGTTTAATTTTAAACATAAAATTCAAGCAATTTTTTATATAACAGTTTTTTTATATAACATTTATAATTTTATAACAGTTTTTATATTACATATTTTTTTATATAACAGTTTTTTGTTAGTCTAACAGATTTTTGTAATAAAAAAAATAAATTTTAAATTAGATTTTTTTTAAAAAATATATAAATTTATTTTTAAAAATTTACAATTTATTAAGACTGAAACCGGTAAAATCGATAATTTTAGAGGATAATTAAAATGTAATCGATTTTATATTTTATAAAATTAGTAGTACCGATTTGATTTTATATTTTAATCAAAATCAGATTAAACTAAATTTAACTTAAAAACAAATTAAATTGAGTTGAAGTAAGTTGGATTTGACAATCAAACTATACACTCTGTTTATATTCAAAACTCATCTCAACTCATCTCAACTAGTCTTTATTTCATAATTATATTTTTATAATTTTTTTATACAAAATACAAATTTCTATATACATTCTTCAAATCTTAATATATCTTTTTTAAATTTTAATATATTTTTTTTTAAATTTTAAAATAATAATAATATTAAAAAATAAATTAAACTCATCTTAATTCATCTCTACTCATCTCATCTTCGAATCCAGCGTTAATTGAGAAAGATGTGTCCTGTTTTCCTACCATTTCAAGTTTTGTGGCTTTGGGTGCCTGTGAAACGGACGGCGTGGTTCTGGATGGGCAAAAGGGTTCGAAAACCGTAAATCTCCACGGAAGCGATTAAACTCGGTAGTTGCAGGCAGGCAGGCAGGCACGCACGCACGCACACATCCAGAGATGGGTATGAAAGTCAAAGCGTCAAACTTCAAAAGCCTCTGGCTAACTATAATTGATGTCAAGCTTAAGTGTAAATTAAATCACTAAATTAATCAACTATCCTATTGCGGCTCTCTCTCTCTCTCTCTCTCTCTCTCTTCAGTCTACCAGTTTTTTAAAATTCATCCATCTATCTATAAAAACCCATCCCTCCCCATCCTTCTTGTAATAATCTAAATCTAACTCTCCCTTTCTCATCCCTCTAAACACTCCCTCTCTTATCTCTCTCTCTCTCTCAAACTGTCTAAAAATCCAAAAGCATCTCCTTTTCAATCAGTTTCCCCATTTCAGGAAATAGAATGGATGTTAAAGGAAGAGGTCGCAGCAGCACCGTTCAGAGCGAGGACGAAATGGACCTTAGGAGAGGTCCCTGGACTGTCGATGAGGACTTCACCCTCATCAATTACATTGCTAATCACGGCGAGGGTCGCTGGAATTCCCTTGCTCGTTGTGCCGGTACGTGCTAATTAATTTAAGTATTTTCCTCCATCTACTTTCTTCTTTATAATATTCTCATCATGTTTCTATCTCCATGTCTCGGATTCTCTCTATGATATGATTTCTCTTTTTTCTTCTCCTAAAATCTGGTTTTAGCTTTCTTTTTTTCTCAAATCTAATGGACTTTAGACAAAGACCCACATATATAAAGCAGAAGCGCAGAAGCTAGCCTTATGTGTATTCCATAAGCTTTATGGAAAAAGAGTTGATCAGCATGATGACAGATTCAATAATGGTTCTTTGTGTAGAAACGAAATGATATATGCTAGCTACAATATTGTTATTGCCGTACATTAGATATTTGTAAAGCATAATCTCTGGGCACTCGCGCATAAAGTCACAGATGGAAAAAAGAACAAAGAAAGAATAATAATGCTATAGCTCTTTCTAATTTTCTCTCTCAATATTTGTTGTCATGATCAAACTTAACAAAAATCTTGGTTTCTTCAAACAGGTTTGAAGCGAACTGGAAAGAGCTGCAGATTAAGGTGGCTCAACTATCTTCGACCCGATGTTCGACGTGGAAACATCACCCTAGAAGAACAGCTTATGATTCTTGACCTTCATTCCCGTTGGGGAAACCGGTACGTGATCATAGTTATTAACCCAAACTGTTTGTTTGTTTTTTTTTTTTTTCCTTGTTGGGTTTCTTTGATTCAACCCTAATTAAAAATCCCTATCGGAAACTGGATTTTAACTTGCATCTGTACGTAATAGATGGTCTAAAATTGCACAACACTTGCCGGGACGAACCGATAACGAGATAAAGAACTACTGGAGAACTCGTGTCCAAAAGCACGCCAAGCAGCTCAAATGCGACGTGAACAGCAAGCAATTCAAGGACACCATGCGTTATCTTTGGATGCCAAGGTTGGTCGAGCGCATTCAAGCCGCTGCAACCGCTCCGGCCACCACCTCCACCGCTCGGGCGGTCGCCATCAACGGAACTTCTTCCATCGGCTCAGCCACCTCAAGCATCACTTCTACCAATACCAATCACCACCTAATCAACAATAAAAACCTTGCAGATATCCACGCCGGCCAGATGGTTTTGCCACCGGCAGGGTTTAATAATAATATTGGCCAACAGATTACTCCGAGTTACACGCCGGAGAATTCTAGCACGGCGGCCTCATCGTCGGACTCTTATGGAGCCCCTCAGATATCACCGGTATCCGACTTGATTGATTATTACAACAATATCCCGGTTAGTAACAACCTTAGTCAGGATTATTTCCCGGTCGGGTACCCAGACCAGAGCTTAACTAGCCCATCTGGGAATTACTTCAACACCGGATTAATGGATTTGCAAGCTATGGAGCAGAGCCACCAGTGGCTGGACGGTGCGGCCACGTCGGACAATCTGTGGAATGTTGAGGACATCTGGTTTTTACCGCAGCAGCTCAACAACATGAACAGCCTTTGAAACGCGAAAGTGAATGAATGTCATTTACGTATAACGTACGTACGTCATTTAGGTAAAAAACAAGAAACAGAGAGATCAGAAGAAAGAAATGGGAGAAAGGGAAAAAATTAGAATTATCAAATTAATTAGAATAATTCTAATTTATTATACATGTAGATTTATGAAAAGACGAGAACAGATAGATCTAATTGTGAATTATTCAGTTTGTATCTTTCTGTTTTTTTGTTTAAATTTATTTTCTAGATATTTGGGGTGGGGAAATATGTAATTTGAGGTGCCTTTTTTTTTATTTTTGCAATGTCATTCTTTGAAATAATCGACCCGCGTGTGTTTGTTTGTTTTTTCCTTTATGGGTCTTTAATTAATTTCTTATTAAGGGGTAATTGCATTGCACTAGAAAAGAATAGGTTTAGATAATAAACATGTAATATAATATTAATTAAAGATGTGCATAATTGGTTCCACCATTTTAAATACAAAAGTCCTTATTGAACTGATATTATAATACATATAGTTAAGATTAAAGTTAAATTTGCATATTAAGAAGTGTTGAGAAGAATTATAAATAGTAATAAAAAATAAGTGAAAAATAATAAAAATATATTAAATAAAAAAATAATAAATAATAATAAAAATAAGTAAAAAATAATAATATAATAATAAAATATTTTAAAAATATTTGTGAATGACTCGCACGCCAAACATAACTTTAAAGTCATTTCGTAATTGAGAACTTGGGGCCTGAATATGGGAGAAGCTAAGGGCGTGGGGTTGGGGATTTAAATTCCCCCTCCCCCATGTTCTAGATTGGTAGAAGGTAATTGGCAATGATTTTGGAGTCGTGGATTTACGTGATTGGTCGACGTATAAATTGAGTTAGCCATTAATCTTATAAAAAAAAAAGGACAACTTTCGAAAGGCATATATATATTACTTTAAAAAACGATCTTATCGTGTTACATGATTCAAAAACCTCCCAAGTATAATTCCAATAACTTGTTCTTTTGCTTGCCGACGTACGGACAAGAGTGTTTGGAACCCACTTACCAAGACAAAACATCATTAATATACTTAAACATCATTTAAACCATTTTTTAAAAAATGAAATTGGGCAATTATGTCAGTTTATTCCGAGTTTAAAAATTATCACGATTTTATCTGGAGAGGAACAAACAAATATTTAAAAAAAAAAAAAAGAATACGATATCAATTTTTTTAATTATTAAATAAAAATTAAAAAAAAAATTACAAAGAGAAAACTTCCAAAAAAATCATTGGATGATTAGCTTTAACCTAAAGTTCGTGAAAAAAAATAAAAAAACAGAAGCTCACACGTGGAACGGTGGAATTGTGAATGAAAAGGCTAGGCCGTCTAAAACGTGATGGAATAGTGTAGAGAGAGAGAGAGAAAGAGAGGGAGGGGGTCATGGCGGCTGGGAATCTTTTTGTAGGCCGCGTGCCTTTAAGAGAAGCCACCGAAGTGGTCCCTTAGTCAGTGAGGTGTTGAGGATGTGCCACGTGTTAAATATAAAGGATTTGTTTTTAATTATTTATGATTTTGGACAGAAGCACCGGCAGCCGCAACCCTTGAAATAGCTCCCAATATTAGAAGTCCGCGTTTGAACTGTACTCGTATTATTTTCTTTTGAATTATGAAAAATGATAAACCCATAATATTTTTTATAATCTTCTATATAATATATATTATAAAATAAAAATATTTTTATATAATAGTATTAATCTTATAAGACAACTTATAAAAATATTTCTACTTTTGTGGTTAAAGTCTAAAGATGTATTTTTCTTAATGATATTATATTTTTTTATTTTTAAATATTTGAAAATGTTAAAAAGATATATGAAAAAAAAAGTGTACTTGACGGATTCCCGGTCAGGAGCTACTCAAGTATAGTTATGGATAAATCCTTTTTCTATCTTTTATTTTTAATGAAGTATTCTACTCATGTTAATCAATACAAATCACACTCTTAATATTAAAAAAAATGATTTTAAGGGTGTAATACCTTAGCTTTGATAGTAAATTGACTAGTAATTTTAAAATATATAAAAATAAAATAAGCACTTGAAAATAAAATAATATTAATCATTTAAATATATGTTTTTATAAAAGTGTAAATGGTCCGATTTGATTTAATTTCGAATAAAATTTGGTATCAAGCTGGTGTACGCTAATTTTATATTTTCAAAAATCAATTCCATACTGATTATCTTCTAAATCAATATTTTTGATTTTATCAATTTCGTTCTGATTCAATCTAGTTTACAAGCTTTACTATATTATATTATTTAATATATATATACAATATAATATATTATAATATATAATACTATAGTGATAATATATCTTAGTATACTATAATATATAATGATATAGTATTAGTATAACTATTAATATATATAATATTAATATAACTATTAATACAATAAATTAGAGTGATATATGATTTTAAAAGCTAATATTATATTAATTATACCGGATCAAATTCATCAGTTCGCTCCAGTTTAATTCGACTTATTGTATTAGTTTTTTCTCACCCCTATTTTTTTTAATAAAAATAGATTTAATTGAAATATTTAATCTTTCTATTCTTGGGATAGAATGTATATACAATAGCTCCTAAAAAATTAAAGAAAAATGTTACAAACTTTTTTTTTTATATACTACATATTATATATAATTTTTAATTTCTTTTATTAAATGTGTAGCATTATAGTATATGAAAATTAATTAAAAGAGTTTTACTAGTTTTAAAAAATTAAATTAAATTTATTTTTTTTAAAGTGTAATGTACATGTAGATGATGAATAGAAATTTTAAAATAAAGATTAAAAAAATAATATAATAGAATGTGTAGCTGGACTCCACAACAATTGCCCCCGAAGGCTCATCTTTCCGCCACGTTAAGTTCTTCCACAATTCAAAGAAATCTTCCAGTGGTGGGGCCCACTTTGGAAGAACCATATACAATGACTACCTAGTCTATACGTGGGTCCTACGTAGTCCCCGGGCTTCGAATTCTTTGAGGCATCTGGTCCTATGACTTGCGGGCCCTACAGTTATATGGGTCCTACGTGGATCTGTGCCATTGAACACCGTTATTGTCACCAGTACTCATTACTCGTTCTCCCTGATTTTTATTAGCAGAAAAGGTACTTAAAAATCTTCACCAATTCAATTTCAGGTGCCTACGCAAATGCAACATGTTACATTGGAATTATTCATACTACAAAAATTATTCCTATATGTTAATGCATTAAACATATTAATTAATATAAAAAAATATATATATTTAATTTTTTATAAAATAAATAATACATTTATACAGCAATTTGTACGTGACAAATTTAACTTGACGAGTGTCAGAATATAATCATCATTGGAGAATATGCATCCAGACATGGACGAAATTAAGATATGCTGCTTGAGGATATTTGACAAAATATATGATATATGTGAATATAAAAAATATGTATTTTTTGTAAGTAATTATTATATATAAAATAATAATCATATGTCATTAAATTGTATATAAAAATCATATGTCTATAAATTATCTTATAAAATAATTATTCTTAAAATTTTTGGAGGGTGTTAAACGCCATTACAAAAAAAAAAAAAAATTGAAATATCAACTTTGGATTTTCTTTCTAAATTAAGTTCGACGAACATTTTTTTAATGGAATAGAATTCATCTATTATTATCTTTAAAATAAAATTCTTAAAAAGTTCTTTTTCAATATAAATTAGCAAATGATATACAAGAAACTCATCTTATATTTGAGTACGCAATATAGTTTTTATAAATTTCATGACAAAAAATGCTCGCTCAATAGTAATAATAGAAACATAAAAAATTAATACTAAATAAATTAACATATCAATCAAATAATAAATTTTTTATTTTTTTAAACTTTCTAGTCTTCCATATAATTTAGATAATATAAATATATCTTAAAAATTTAGATACGTCAACACATCAAATTAAAGTGGGAGACAATTTGAATGTTACTCATAAGGTAAAATGAAAAGTTAGAGTGGAGTTAGGTCAATATTGAGATTTAGAAAGACATTTTTCAATAAGAATTTTAGATATTTGAATATGAAAAAAAAAATTATAAATTGGGAGTTAATTTTAATTATATAAAAAAAATTATATATATTTATATACTATATTAATTTTTTTAAAAAAATTGAGAGCCTAGCTAATGTGTAATTCTGCCACAGCATTCATAGCTCTAATTCGTGGGGTATGTATTTTAAGATATGAATATTTTTAAAAAAAACAAATTCCAATTGGAATGAAATATAGGCCACATGTTACAAAGGGGAGGTGGAGTTATTTTTGGGGAAAAAAACAAACATGGAAACGAGCACACTAGGGATATACATGGGTGCACTTTTGATAGTGTCTTGTCAATAAGGGCGCTTTTAAAGACGTTTGACATTTCATTCATTCGAATCCCTTTACATCCTCGTTTATCACTTGCGTGAAGCTTTGTACTGAAAGCGAGAGCACACAATCAAATGGTCTTTGAAAGCCATCACGACCACATATTCGAGGAGAAGGGGTACTTGAGTTGAACAAACATTTTTAATTGGTGTTATCTCCTTTCAATTTTATAGGTCATGTCCTTAAAATGTGCAGAACATCTTTCTTACCCGCATAATATACAGTGAGTGCCCATGTTGGCATTCCACTATTGGCAAGAATGACATGTCTTTGTGATTTTGTGCTTATCCTGTCCATACATTAATACGCACGGTTTCCATAATTTCAGTTCTAAGTAATCATTTTCTTTATTCTATATTAGTTTGTCATCTCCATTAACTACATTTATTATATGATACATTTTAGGTACTGTTTATCATTTAAGTACCGGTTGATAATAACTATCGCTTGAGTAACGTTATTCTTACTAATTAATTTAAACAAATAATTCTAAAAAAAAAAAAGGACTTTGTTGCGATTGCATTTTTGGTTCAATAGGGTTGCACGAGCACAGTAACAAACTCGAGTAATCACATAATACATTATTTATTTAAATTATTTCGATTATTGATAATAAGGGTGAACAAAAAATTTATAAGCTAACCCCTTTTTCCAATTTAGGCCCTCAAAAAATTGACCCATTTTCGGGCAAAATAGGTAATGGGTACTATTTGTTATTCGATTTTAACCTATTTCAATCCCGAAATTCGCAAAGTCTTAATTGTCATTATGGGACTCTCAATCTTATTCTCACACCAATCCTCCCCAATCTCTCCATCCATCCATAATTGCCAAAAGATGCAACAATCGCAAGAATCAAGGTGCCCAATTTCCAAAAGTTACGGGCTTCAAACCTAGAAACCAAAAGAACCCAAGAAAGCAATGAAGGATTTTGATTCAGCAGCTCATATCCGCTGTCGATTTTTGCCACAACCGCGACGTCTACCACTGAGATTTGAAGTCGGAGAACCTGCTTCTGAAATAGGATGGTTGCTTTAAATGTTAAGAACCTAGTAAATTCAAGAGTAAATATGTAATAATCTATATATGGATGCAAGTATTTTTGTAATGAAGTGATGAATACAGGAAATGAATGTTATGAAAGATAAGGGATAAAAGTGTGTGAGTCACGCAGAAGAACTTCAAGGATCCTCATCCTCCAAAATGAAACAACAAACTTCTTGTAATATTTTTTCAGATGCGAAAACTAGGACGCCCCTCTCTTTTAAATATACTCAAGAAAATGACCACCTAAGTCGGCAATACCACTAAGGCCATGGGCCAATTCTACTAACATTAACTAGGCCTAAGGGCCACTAACAATTTAAACAACTCAAATAAAAGAATAAAGATAACGACCCATCAGTAGGAGCCTATTAAGCCCAACCTAGCTAAATTGGGACTATAACAAATTTTCCCTTGAAAGAAACTTGTCCTCAAGGTTCCTTTCCACTAACAACTTAATTGAATTGAAAGACACTCATTATTCTAACATAGCGCTTGAGAGCTAGTCTACTGGTTAAGTATCCCATCCAGTACGCATTTGCACGATTTGCCTAAGGAAAAAAAGTCTTCAACCTTGATTGGCTAGGATTCATCTCTAGCATATTTTGCACCAGTATATATGGATGGGGTAGTGTACAGAGCATTGACGCGGCCATTCTTGTAGACATAATGAATGAATTTGTGCATATGGCGATCCATGTATGTGCATACTAATACTTAAAATATGTTCACATTATATGACTTATAATGCGATACTACAAAATGTCCAAAGGGATTTAATTGCCAACTAATTCGTGGAACAACCCCAAACCCCTTTTTGATAAACTGATGCCCAAGGGTTGTCTGATCGATCATGTCAATGTAATGTGTTGCTGCCTCATCATGTATGCACATACCCCCATTTATGAACTTTAGTTGACCTGAGCTCACCAACTACTCGACCACGTCTTGGATTGTCTCACTCTGATCTCTCCACCATCGTTTGAAAAATGCCTGCTCAACATAGATAAACCTTCGATTCTTGTCAACACACTTCTCCAATCCATACTTCATATAAACTCCTCCATGGGGTATTACACGTTCAGGTGTTAACAGATGATGGAAGACTCTGTATTCAACATTTTTCAAAACAACACCTAGTGAAGAATATGCTTGGGTCATTAACTCACCACCGCATAGAGTTGAAATGAACTCTTTGAGAACATTTTCATATGGTTGCCAAAGTCTAAGTGCCCACTCCTTGCTATCAGGAAGACCTCCTTTGTAAACATCACTATTACCACCCTTACCCACCATACTCTCATGCATAAAACTAGAGGTTGTCGAGGAAAGCTCCTGGTAGGTAAACAACCTACATATGGATGAGTATTTCTCGTTTAAACCCAACAATTCTTTAAAATTTTTAGCACCAACACCAGTAAAATCTATAGCCATGTGTTCATTGTGCCAAATTTTACATCTGGATATTTTACTTTTAACTCTAGCACTTGCTGAAATCTTAAGAGCCGATACAACTTAAGCCCACCAAAATCAAACCAAAAAAAAATTGATTTCCTCAACAATAGCTCTCGTGGCGAAGCCAAAAATTTATGTTAGGGGAGCCAATCAAAACTAAAATAAAATATATAAAATAATTTTTGTTCTATTTGTATACAATTTTTTTATGTGATATAAAATAATTTGATAGTAAGATTTATAATAAAAAATAAAATACTTTTAATATAACTTATGTATTAAAAAATATAATATGATAAGAGCATTTCATTATAATAAAAATATATTAAAAATACATTAGAAATCATCCAATTTCTTTTTATTTTTGTTTTTATCTATAATAAAAATATGTCATCATGTTATTATTTTATTTTATTTTATATGCGATGTATTTTATTTTAAATTAAATTAATTTTATAGAGAGAAACCAAAATAATTTTTATAGAAGGGGTCAATATAAAATAAAATTAATATTATCATACAAAACCATAAAAGAAATAAACATATTTTTCAATTTTTTAATTTTCTTTCTTTAAAAAAACATATATTATATTTTTATTTTTTATTTTTAGGATAGGGGTGGGACCCATGAGGAGGGGGGACCATGTCCTCCTACCCCAATGTGGCTCTGCCACTGAATAATTTAGGGGGAAAGATAAATTCTCTTTCTACATATATGCTTCCATCTATCTCACTAAAAAAATATAGGTTGGCACCTATTACCAATGGCACACATATTTTGGAGTTTGTGCCACTCAGAGCTTTGAATTTACATCAATAAGGCATACCAGTCAAAGACAGACAAAATCACGTCATTGGAGGTTTAGAGACGATTTTTTTGTAAATAGAGTACCATTTGTTTTCGCAAGGACTTGAAATGCATAAGCAATTTGTCTATATCCTGCAATGCATTCTTCAATCTGCCTCTCACTAGGTTGTATTTGACATAGCCTAAGAAATGCATACAAGGACATGATAAAATTAGGAGTGTAAAATCCACATTGTGAGCCATGTGACTGTGCCAATGCTTCTTGCATTGGGTGAAAACCATGTTTGCGGTTCCCCACTCCCTTCACAACAATTACATGCATCGATAATTTTATTTTATACTACAAAACACCCATAAGTGACATTATATGAAGCAGTTGGGGTGCGTTATTCAATGCTTCATCCAATTGGTCACCAATTCTTGAAAGAGACTCTTGCCACTCAACAATCAGCAAACAAACAGTAATATATCTTTCACCAGACTGTATGAAAATGAGAGGTGGGGGAATTTGCTTACCCTTGAGGTGTTTGTATGGAGAAAAGTCTATAAAAATGGGGCACCATGAGTACAGACTTCTAATCAAATTTTGAAGTGCGTTGGCAGTGTCCCCTTTTCCCTTAAATTGAACGGGAACATTGCGTTCCATGTGATCGACCCAATAGTTGCAGATGGGGTCAATATTGGGAGTGGAAATTCCCAAGTAAAAAATCCGCCATCCAATCACTAATATGACCAAGATCGAGGGTGAAAGGTTGAGTTCTTTAGAGATGCTTTTAAAAGAAACGATGACTATAGACATGGAACTAAAGGATTTTATGAGGCTTAGGACTATGAGTAGGGCAGTATGATTCTTGTCTTTAGGGGCAATTGGTGGAGCTAGGAACTAGAGTTTGGACTTGGAGAGGAAGTTCTGGTCTAGGTTGCACTTTCGATTTTTTGGGGATGGCCATAATTTTTGTTTACCTCTTTCTTGCTTCGTCTATCTCCAATTCTCTTTTTCACTTCGATTGCCTTAACTTTCCCTTCCGTGTACCCATCCTCTGCTTCTTTGACTTTAGCCACATCAATATTTGGGTTTACTTTAATTACTTTAGATTTTTCTGTGTCTTCTTCCTTATCTACGGAATCATCATCTCCTACCTTCCCTTTGTCGTCCACTTGGTCGTTCCATACCCTGAAAGATTCATGCATTCACTTGTGATTTTGTTGCATTTTATCAAGTGCTTTCCTCATATGCGATAAGTTTTCCAAAATTGTTTCTATTGATAGCATTTTCTCTTGCTATTTGTTGAAGATTATTTCATCCATGAAAAATCGGTGGTTCTTGATACCAATTGTTAAAAACCCAATAAATTGAAAAGTAAATATGTAGTAATCTATGGATGGATTCAAGTATTTCTGTAATGAAGTGATGAAAGCAAGAAATGAATGTAATGAAAGATAAGGGATAAAATAGTGAGTCATGTAGAGGAACTCCGAGGGTCTTCTTCCTCCAAAATGAAATAACAAACTGCCTGCAATATTTTTCCAGATACCCCAACCAAGATGTCCCTCTCTTCTAAATATCCTCAAGAAGATGACGACCTAAGTCGGCAATAGCCATTAAGGCCATGAGCCAAGTCTACTAACATTAACTAGGCCTAAAGGCCATTAACCGTTTAAACAACTCAAGTAAAAGAACAAATATAACAATCCATCAGTAGGAGCCCATTGTGCCCATCCCAACTAAATTGGGATGAGGAAGGTTGCGTCTGGACGAGAACAATAATCTCAAAGTCCCTGATTTTGGGCTCAGCACGTTGTTAGAGCACTTAAAGCAAGACTCGTCATAAAGTTTCTTGATTTTCCCCTTTCTGCTGGACTCATTCAACGGCGTTGCTCTAGCTAAGGCTCCGGTCGGTCAATTTACCCCTCTAATGCATCTCTTTGTCATCAGCAATAACCCTTTCATTAATATTGCTGCATTTTCTCACTCTAAGGCTTTCTTTCACTTTGTAGCCATTTTGGTCAATTATTCAAACAAAAAAGTGGAAAAATTTTGAATGCCCAGAAGCGGCAGCAGATGTTATGAATGGAATCTAGAGTTTGAGTTTTGGAGGTGAAAGACAACTTCTTGGCCAATGGTTGTTTCTTGCAGGAGGGGTAGGCATTGGCAGCAAGGAATACGCTGTTGCAAATCGGGTAATTGGGTAAACGTATAAATGGAATAAAACAATTTTGAGTCATTTTGGGAATGTGGTTTTTGGATCGGGTCAGTGTACAACCCTAGTCGTTATTATAGTTCAACTCTATTAACCATTCTCATGAACATTTAGCTCGTCACCATTTTTCGATAAGAAATAAAATAGCACACTTCCAACAAAAATAAATAGAAGTATCATGAAGGTAGCTACGACTAAAGTACATATTTCTTTTTTATTTCGTGTTGATATTTTAAGATGTAGATCATTATTTTAAATCTCAATCATTGTTCTCAATTCAAATGATTGATATTTCACGTCGATGATTCAATATTTATCATAATATTTAAAACATCGTGTTGAATATGCTAAATCTAAAAACGATAAATGTTACGTGGGCAAAAAACAATATATAAATAATGACATGAGAAAATCCCCATTATTTCATTCAAAAAAGCGATTGGGAGCATATAAAGTGAAAAAGAAAATATTTATAATACTGAAATAACAAAGAAAATACTTATAAGATCACATATTGGTATAGCTAGCGCTTAAACTATATATTATCTTTCAATTTAACATGCAGGTACTAAGGATCGGTTTGGTTTGTAAAATAATTATATATAGGATCTTGAAAAATGGAACATCTATTCCAAAATTTGGTTACACTTTATTTTATAAAAAATGGGTGTTCCTTTAGAAATAATCAATTAATCATTCCTCAAAATGAGAACTAAGCGGATTAAAGGCTCCAGAACATGACTACAAAATTATTAAAAGCCCATTAAATGTTTTAGAAAAAAATAAAATTATTAAAACCTCAAAAACAAAGTAATAAAATAGATTTCTTTTTAAATGTATTAGAAGTCAGCCAACTAAGAAGATTAGTTCAATGTGGTTTGAGGCTATCTTAATATAGCTGAGGGTTGTCTAGGCGAAACACGTGTGTGTGTGTGTGACTCATATCTGATATGTATACAACAGCAAGATAGTAGATGGTGGAACAAGCGGGCAAGCGACGAAATTATTTTTGTAAATTTTTTTAAATGCGTCCATACACTTAGAGTTAGTATAAATATATATCATGTAACAGTAATTTTAGTAATAGTAAAATTTTCACTCGCTCCTGTGAATGTAGACACACCGCCAAAGCACGTAAAATTTCTGTGTGATTCTTCTCTTATTTTCTCTTGGTTAATTCTTTATTATTCATCGTAATTGTTGCACGATCACAACAGTTGGTATCAAGAGCTCGGGTTGCAATAGCTAGAGTTTTTTATTTTTAATTCGATATGATTATTTGATGGATCTGGTTTTTCAAATTAAGACAGAGGATGATTAAGGATTTGTTAGTGCAACAAGGCATTGTGAAGGCGTTATACGAAATGCAACCAGAAGGCATGGACAACACAGATTGAAAGAAACTGGAAGCGAAGGCTGTGGCGACTATTAGGTTTTGTCTGTCTGGTGACGTGATGCATCACGTCATAGATGAGGAATCATCGGTAAAATTTTGGCAAAAACTGGAAAATCGATTATGTCTAAGTCATTGAAGAACAAGCTTTATTTTAAGCAGAAACTGTATGGTCTTAAGATGTCAGAGGGCCTGAATCTGAGCCAGCACATCAACGTGTTCAATCAGATCATTAGCGATCTGTAGCAAGTTGATATGAAGTTCGAAGACGAAGACAAGACATTGATGTTACTGAATTCCCTAAAAACGTCTCATACGTATGAGAATTTGGTTACAACTCTAATGTGGGGAAAAGAAACTCTAAAGTTGGAGGATATCACAAGTGCTCTATTAGGTTTTCATCAATGGAAGAAAGCTAGTGATGAAGTTTCACAAGGTGAAGGACTTGTGGTGAGAGGTAACCAGGAACGTGTAAGAAACAAGTCTCGAAATAGATCAGGTAATAACAAAGCCCGGTCTAAATTCAAGAAGAAGAAAGACATCACGTGTTACAAAGCGAAAAAAAGGCCCATTAAACGAGAATATCCAGAGAAAAAGAAAGGGAATGCAAAAAACAAAGATGATCCATCAAAGTCTGCAAACGTAGTGGAAGAAGAAGGCTTAGAGAGCAGTGACGAAAATATGCTTTATGTTTCATCTGGTTCAGATCATCTGACAGATTCATGAATTACAGATTCATAATGCTCCTATCACATGACACCTAACAAAAATTAGTTTGACACCTACAAGTTAGTAAATTCTAGTTCTATTCTAATGAGTAACTATGCATCTTGCAAATTTGTTGGAAAATGAAATATCAGAATTAAAATGTTTGATGGTGTGATTAAAACGTTGTGTGATATTAGACATGTATCGGATTTAAGGAAGAATATGATTTCATTGGACACTTTAGATTGTAATGATTCTAGTTACAAGTCTGTAAGTGTAGTAATGAAAGTGAATAAATGTGTGCTGACAGTGATGTAGGGGTAGAAACTAGTTTGAAATATTTATAGACTGTTAGGTATCTTAATTGTAGGTGGAGTCACTGTTGTAGTGTCTGAGTCAGATAGTAATGTCTTGTGGCATATGTGGTTGGATCATATGGATGAGCATAGGATGATGGGGCTTCATAAAAGAAATCTATTGAAGGATGTCAAAACATGCAAACTTGATCTCTGCAAGTTTTGTGTTCTTGGGAAACAAAATAAGGTACAATTCAGGACAACTACACACAAGACAAAGAGATTCTTGATTATGTTCACACAAATCTTTGGAGGCCAGTCAGCGTAGCATCATAGGGAGGACATATGTATTTTTTGAGTTTTATTGATGACTACTCGCGAAAGGTCTGGTTGTACTTCATGCAGCACAAGTCAAAAACATTTGCCAAGTTCAAGTTGTGAAAAACTGTAGTAGAGAATAAGATAAGGCAGAAGATTAAAAACCTCAAGTCAGACAATGGTATTGAGTACACAGATTTAAAGTTTTAGGAGTTATGTGAGCAGCATGAGATTAAGAAACACTTCACAGGACACAAAACACCACAACAAAACTATATAGCAAAAAGGATGAATGGAAAGATAGCTGAGAGAGCTTGGTGTCTCAAGTTGAATGCAAAGCTTGCAAAGAATTCTTAGGCAGAGGTTGTAAATATGACATGTTTCTTGATTAACAGATTACTAAAAGCAGCACTAGATGAGAAAGTAACAAAGGAGGTGTAGACAAGCAGTGCGGTAAACTACTCCAGCTTGAAAGTATTTGGATATCCAGCCTACATGCATGTTTCTAGTAAGGACATATCAAAGCATAATGAAAAACCTAGACAGTGTATCTTTTTAGGTTATTAGAAAGGGGTAAACAAGGTAGTGATCACTAGAGGTATGATTTTTGATGAGAAAGCTATGTTGCAACGTACTCAAGGAGAAAGGAAACATGTCCTAGAAAATTGCGGCAGCAATAAACATGTGGTGTAAGTGGAGCTAGAGAACCATGATAGAGATGACAATATACATAATGTAGAGAGTTCTTACTCAAATAATCAAGAGCACCACAATATACTCACAAGTAGGCCTAGATGCATTATCAGGCCACTCACTAAGTATGGTTTTGAGGATTTTATTTTTTATGCACTTATTAGTATTAGCAGGGATCCTACTACTTTTCAGGAGACAGTACACAACTAAGAGAAAAGTAGATGGATGTGTGCTATGGTGGAAAAAGATGAGTCTATTCATAAGAACCAGACATGGGATTTGGCAGAGTTTCTAGAGGGAAAAAGATCGATAGGATGCAAATGGGTGTATAAGAAAAAATAAGTAGTATCAGAAAAAGTGAGAGGAAAATTCAAGACTCGCCTAGTAACAAAAGATTACTCATAGAGGAAAGAAGTTGATTATAATGAGATCTTTTTCCCTATGGTCAGGCACACTTCTATCAGAATAGTGTTGGCTTTGGTAGCTAATTCAGACATGCAATTGGAGCAGATGGATGTAAAGACAGCTTTCCTTCATAGTGATTTGGAGGAGTATATTTACATAGTACAACCAAAGGGGTTCAGCCATCCTGGACGGGAACACTTGATTTATAAATTGGAGAAGTCACTTTATAGGCTGAAGCACTCTTTGAGGCAATAGTACAAGCGATTTAACTCCTACATAATTCGGATTGGCTACAAGTGATGTGAGTATGATTGTTGTTTTATGTGAAAAGCCTTGATGATAATTCATTTGTTTTTCCGTTACTTTATGTGGATGATATGTTGATTGCTGCAAAGAGTATGAATGAGATGAACAAGTTGAAGATTTTGTTGAGTAGAGAATTTGACATGAAGGATTTGGGTGCGGTTAAGAAGATTCTTAGAATGAAGATTCACAAGGATAGAGCTTTCCAATGAGTACACTGTTGGCATATCACTTAAGAATGTCTATCGCTCTGTGTCCAAAGACAGATGATGAAGTTCAAGACATGTTAAAAGTTTCATATGCTAATGCAGTAGGGTGTTTGATGTTGTACGCTATGATTTGTACAAGACCAGATTTGAAACAAGCTATCAGTGTGATGTGCAAATTTATATCAATCCGAGTCAACATGGATGCTATGATTTGACTGCTATAATTTATTAGTATAAATACATATACTATAACCTTACTTTTGATAATAGTAAAATTTATGTCGCTCGCTCCCATAGATATAGCCAAGTCGCCGAACTACGTAAAATCTCTATATAATTTTTCTCTTATTTTCTCTTTTAATTAATTTCATATCATATATATATATATATATATATATATATATATGGCCAGTGGTTGGTTGAATAACTCCAAAAGGCTATTTTAAAGGTGGTGATCTAGTTATTGATCTTGTAGACATTGTAAGTGGAAAATTTGTTGGACTTAGGTATGTTAGAGATTTCACTCTAATTTTAACCAGACACTTTAATATAAGAATGGAGTGAAATAATAAAAATGACTATTCTTGTGAGAATGAGACTATATGTTATGATTCCTCAAGGAATGAAAACACCATTCTGCGAACCAAACATGACCTGTGACTATTCTTGTAAGAATGAGACTATATGTTACGAGAATCACGTCTCTAGTTTGAAGATGCATGTATTGTAAATTTGGATGCATCTGTCAGCAGTAGCTAAATTTCAATTCCAATTGAAAAGTCGCATATATAGCATGGACATTTAAATCAACTTCAGAATTAGAACATAATGGACCATTAAAATTTAAACCAAAAAGAGATAATTGAAGTTGAGTATGGATAAACCCAAGACAGGGATTAGGTAATGGCCATGAGTATGGAAAAAGTTCAGCTAGCCGCAATGAATCCAATATCGATCTTTAACTTGTAATCATGATAATTAATTTTGGACTTTTTTGGCCTAATTACATGATTAAGATCATCCTCGTACGGCTGCTTTCTCGACCACTAAACCTCAGATTTTCTTTCAAACACGCATGTACATTAACTCGTGATGTCTCCTGCTTCCTAAAATATTAAATGATGCTTTTGAAGCTGGCCAGTAAGTTAAAAACGGGGAGCATGGGCGCATGCGTACTGTCTTTGAGTTTTATGACTCCTTTTAGGTTTCGACAAGGATCAGTTGGAGAAATGTGATGGGTCAAGAAAGCCGACGATCGATGAAGTTATATTTAAAGGATAACTAGGATTTAATAGGATACTCAAATCCAACCGAGGTGCATAAAAAAAAACCAGGGACAATTGAGTCAAACAATGCCTCAAATGAAGTCAAGCAATGCCTTAAAAGAACTGATTGAATATTGTAAGGAAAATGCTGGTATGTTTTACGAGTTTGCCTCCTGATTTTAACGGCTCATATATTTATATTTTAAAATTATTTTCTAGACTTTATCTTTTTTTGATATTTTTAAAAATATTAAAAGATGTCTAAAAAATATGAAAATTAAAATAAAAAATAAAATAAAATAAAATAAAATGTGAAATTTGTGCTAGTGGGCGGCACACTAGCACTAATATTTTAATCGATCCTCGTGACCCATTTACTCCAAACTATTTATTATTCTAGTGATCATCAAATTAATAGCTTAATTCGTCCCTTGACTTGATCAACTCATGTTTAACGTACATTATAATTATAGCATGCACGACAAACACAAGCGGGTCAAGCATGATTAATTTTAATCTATTTAACCCTAATGACTTTAGTGGCATCTGACGTGTGTCATGACTCATGTCGTTCTGCACGGTCACTCCAAAATATATTCAATAATGATACCCTGATTATTATTTTACTATTTATTTATTTATTTTTTTTTTTTAATTTTTAATCTTACTTAATGATTAAGAAAGTAAATGTTAATAAAGTTATTTCTATTTTTTATTTTCTATTTTTTATTTTTTATTTTTTATTTTTTATTTTTATTAATGATTAAAAATATTTTTAAAAAATACTTAAAAGAAAATGATAAAAAAAAAAAAAATATTCAAATACACATATAAATAATAAAATAGTAGAGCGTCTATCACTACTCAAATATATTTTGTAAATACTAGGTATCTTATTTTAATTTTATAATATTATTTTTTGAACTAATAAAACCATCCGTTCGTATTTTGTCACAGTTCGTTGAAAACTTGTACCCTAGATTATGATCTGATTGTCAAGATTGTACAATATTTTAATAATTTGGGATGCAAATTGATAATTTTGATAGTTTGTTTTTTATAAATTAATTAAATCAATAAAAAAAAAAACGGTACTTTGACATGCTAAATATATTCTCTCTTAACTTTTTTGGGCTTAGCCCGATATTAATAGGTAGCATATTTAAGTAAAGAAAACATGATTTTATCATAACAAACTATGTTATCTGAAGCTGATAGTTGTGGAAAAATCTGAATTGCTATCAATAAAGAAATTTTCATTTCGGTGCGTGCTTGTAAAGGTCAGGATCTCCATTGTTCATTGTGGTGGGCCCTAGTAAGAATGTGGCTAACTATACCAGGCTGAGTTTTTTTATCAGATCCGGTTTATACAGCATGGGCCTTACAATGAAGCCCATAACTGCTAACTATAGTATTATGAAAAATATATATATTCATTGTCTTTTTTTTATTATTTGATGATGTGACATTAAATAATAGATTTATAAATAAAATTTAATAAATAGAGGATACATTCTTTATACTGATTAGATTATATGATTTGATCTATAATAAAAATTCTTTAATGTCAGCAACGTGAAAGATGTGTGATAACGTCATTCATATTAGTGAGAGTCTCTCATATATATGGAAAAATAAATAAAAACAAAGAACCTAGCCTGGTCTGTTGGACTTCCAAATGAGCCATTTCCAATGGTGTCATTGGAGAACGCCATTGTTTCTCATGTCTCCCCATGTCTCCCCATCCAAACAGAATGACAGAATTTTCCTCTTTTTTTAAGCTTAGTTTGAACAACTATAGAGTTTGGGAAAGCGAGGGGCTTTCAGCCCACGAGATGGGTATCGTAAGTTTGAAATTAGATGGTCCAATATTAATGGGTATGAACCTGGGCTTAGTTAGTAGTCACAACCCAATCCAGCCTGCTACGTGGGCTTAGTTAGTAGAGTTCTCTTCATCGTCTTTCCACCCCAGCAAACCCTATTTTTTACTCATCCGAAAGGCTGCCCCAATACAATTATATCACATATATATTTCAAAGAAGAGAAAATCTTAAAATCGAACATGTGAAAATTCAAGGTTCACACCCCTTCAATCACCTCTATAGTTTCATAAAATTTATTATAGAATCATATAACATTTCATTTCATTTCTTCACTGCAAACTCTTTCCACAAGCATGTTCTCTCTCCTCACTCTCAGCAATCTCTCTCTCTCTCTTCATTCTCAAAAAAACTGATGTTGATAAAGCTCAACTTACGACTATTTTCCCTAAACCATCATCAACATAAAAAAAAAAAAAAGATTTAGGAGAGAGTAATATTACTGAAGAACGAAAAAAGAATAAATGTCAGAATCCTGTCAAACCCATCTCCTTTCTTATCTTCTGTTCTTTCTTGTCTCCCATCTTTCCCTTTGACTCTAACCTTCCCCACTCCATTCCCTTCTCCTTTCTCCTCTCATGCTATCTACGATCAAATCCTTGCCAAATACTGTCTGAATTAAGAGGAATACGAGCGATTTGAGTAAGATGAAATACTGAGGAGAAAAATTGAAGAGCTGCAGATTGCGTTGGTGAGGTAAAGGTTGAAGATCGAGAGAATTGCTCTGTGGCTTGACGGAGGTGCATTGATTGTGCTGCAATGTGATGGCTATGTGTGGAATTAAGATTTGGTGTTTGGGAGTGATTGATAAAATGTGTGATATTTATGAGTATAAATAATATGTATTTTTTACATATAATTATATAAATAATAATAATTATATGTCATAAAATTGTAAATAAAAAATACATGTCTATAGCTTACAAAAAACTATTTTCATTTTCGAGATGTATTGGTAAGCAGAGATTTAGATATCAGTGAAGTGAAAAATTAGAGTGAAATAATATGAGTTATGAAATTTGAGGGAATAATTTCAATAAAAGTTTTAAATGCTTAAATATAAGGACCTAACTTTAGTAAAAAATTTGAAAACATGAGAAAAATTATACTAAGCTATATATTTATTCTAAGTTCAAGAATTCAGACACATTAACTTCAAAGAAAAATCAGAAAGTTGAATTGTCTTTCTAAACCCTATTAATTCCAAAGGTTCTCCCTTAGCCAAAAAAAAGAAGGTTAATTTGAAAGGTTTTAACCTGCAAAGTCACTTTTGTAATCTCAAAGTTAAAAATACCGTCTAACAATAATCTTCCCATGATTCAGATACATCAACTTTAGAGCAAAATCAAAAAGCTAATTCTAGTTGCAAAAACTCAAAATTCTGTTGTTAGAAATCAAAGTGGGACCATAATAATTATCAAGCACCAAATAGCTTACCAGCAACTCCAACAATGAAATGTGACAAATGGCTGCTAAAGCCAGGATTTGACTCTTCAATACACCATTTAGTAGACTCTATGATACCAAAATCTGTTACCCCAATTTCAAGAGACCCAGTAATTCTAGGAGCTATACCTCTATAAAAGCCTATAAGAAAGATTAGTATAGACAAATGACATACTTCATAAATGCATTAGTTTCAAATTGGGAAACAATTGACTCTCTTAGTTTAAGTCCAAGATATTGGAAAATATGCATAGTCACACATTAATATGATACTTTATTCCCTACTCATTGTAAACAAATCCATTTCATGTATGCAGACACATTTGAAAATTGTGAATAAAAATGTAACATATGAAACTTTGATGTCATACACAAAACAGAAAACTAATTGAAAAATAAGTATTTTTACCTTTTAATCCATATGCAACCCATATGGCTCATACCACTTGTAGTATGTTCTTTTGATTCTGAAAATAAAAACATAGGGTGCCAGAAATGAAGGCATTCCCATGCAAATGTTATGCTTTAGCAAGTGACAATAAAATAAGATGATGTAATGTAGGCTTTCTTAGAACTCAAATAAAAATCTTTCTACTAATATATAAAAAGCTTATAGATTAACCATGATGATAAAATCAGTGTGTTTCCTTTCGGAGGTCGTGCAAAAGGCTAGATAACAACGTAATGGTTTATAAGCAGGAAAAGCATTGTGTCAACTGGATGCATCATTCCTTCTCCAAATGCCCCAACAATAGCTCCCCATACGAACTCCCACCATACTACATCACATGACAAATCATCACTTCCTAATTGTTTAGAACATCTAAAATACTAAAAGAGGTAATTTTTCATACTGCATTTAAGGAAGAGAAGGGTGGTGCTACTGTAGAGGAATAGAGATTTCCCGACAGATTTCCCCCTCAACTTATACCTCGTACATGGATCCTTTCTATTCCTCTACCGTAGCACTATCCTTTATATCCCTCTCAATTTGAAGTTAACAGACTTAAAACCTAGAAATTAGGTTAAGCAACCAGTCTACATAATAAGGGGAAAGATAGAAAAAGAAGTTGAGAGACACTCACTTATAGAAGAGGTGGGGCAGCAGCACTGGGAGGGGGTAGTAGCACGGCATGAGTGAGAAAGGGGGGGCGAGAGAGAGAGAGAAATTAGGGATTGGGGCTGAGTAAGAGTGGGTTAGGTAGCTGGGAGGCCGGTGGTGAAATAGTGAAGAGGTCGTGGCCAATGGTGGAGCGACGGCAGCGCTGGAGCACTAAAGGGTCGTGGCATAGAAGGCGTACGTGGGGGCAATCAGCGGCATGGACTGGGCTGAGATTGATGGGGGATGATCGCCGGTCAATGGGGAAGAGAATGAGAGGGGCAGTGACGGTCATGGTTGTGCACGGCGGCACTGGATGGAGAGGCGAAAAAACGGGGGGAAGAGGAGAAATGGGGGGTGTCGCACGACCGGGGGGGGGGGGGGATGGGGAAGAAAAAAAAAAAGAAAGAAGAAAAAGAGAAAAAAGAAAGAGAAATTCTAGAAAGAAGCCTCACCCACTGCACGCTCATCGCACACCCACTTAAATATATAAGATTACTTTTTTATCCTCTTTTGAAAAATCCACCCCTCTTTTATACTAAATATGAGTTTTGTTTTGTTTTTGTGGTTTTTCTTTTCTATTTCCCTTTGCATCCAGAGACTACCTTTTGCAGTGCGTGTAGATTGTCCAATATAAATAAAAAATACAAAGCGCCATATCCGTCATTCTACAGTGTGTGGATTGCCCAATTATTTTTTGCTGTGAACCCAATTACTTTTTTTTTTTCCGTAAACATGCAGGTGCACCTAATAGATAATATTCAAGACCTTGAAGCCACTTCCTGATTTCCGTTTAATATTCAAGGTTAATATATACAATATCACTCTTTCTTTCTAATCAAATACAATATCACTCTATTGGCACTAGAATCATCTGCAACAAGGAAAAAGCTATTTGAATTATGTAATCACTAGATTAAAATAGATCATTTCAACATACAATAAAATTGGTCCAAGGTAATAGGAAAAAAAAAATAAGCACCGAGGCCTATAAAGGAAAAAAAAAAATCATGTAATTTAGTGGAGTCTAAAACATTAATACAACTACCCTAAAAAAAATCACGTATAAAGGCCAAACAATAACTGCCCTAAAACATTAATACAACTTGCTCATTCCAACTTCCGCATAAAAACCACCATATTGGAGTCTAAATGGTCTACATCGTTCATTTGCTCATAAATTTGACCTCCATTAATCTCTAGTGGATGTTGTACATGCTTCCTGCAGAGATGAGAGAAAAAATTAAGAAGGAAACAACAGCTAATCTTTTTTCTTAAACACAAGAAAAACATACCATAGAAATTATGTTAACTTGAGTTGGAATGTTTGGTAATGTATCATTTGATTCATTTGCTGGGAGAGACTGATAAAAATTAAACATAGGTGTTAAATTACAATAAATCAACTTACTAACAAAGTAAAAAGCTTCAGATTAGGATTAAACCTTTCTTTTCCTTCCGTTTGAATCATTAGAGTCTCCATCTCTTTTCTTCTTTGATTGGCGACTTTTTATAGACTTCTCAATTGTGAAAACTCTCCATCGTGTTGGCGGCCTCCCTTTACCTCTTACCACGTTCGGACTCTTTACTTTTTCACCCTTATCTGCGGTACCATCAATCGTAGCTCTTGGTTTTGAAGTACTTTGTTCACCCATTAAGTCACTACATTCTTCTTTGGTCATAGTTAAATGATCCACTAATTTATTATATAGCTCCTCATTTTTCGATACAAAAGGTGCTACCTCACATAACAATCTCATAAGATGATCATGCCTCCGTGTATCGGGATTGTCATGCAAATCATCATAACTACTCTTAATAAGAGTGTACTTGCATTTCAAGTCCTTTCTCAATCGACTTAAAATGTACATAGATAGTAATGATGCATTACTCTTATGCAATCTAAAGACAGAAATGGCATGCCTACATAGAATACCTCGGGTCTCAAACAATCCACAAGTACATTTCAACTCGAACTCCTCGCGATTGCAATATACACAAAATTTTACATATTTAGTGAAATTATCAATTTGCACAGTGTCTTTTAACTCATAGGTTAAAATTGCACCCTCACTCCTCAAAAGTAAGCGGTTACAATAAATCATTCCTAGTATCTCACGTTAGACTTCCTTAAACTTTTCATTGGTGTATACACTCTGGAATTGCTTCTCAATTGTGGAAAATGAGACACATGGTATCGTGGCATTGAATGAGTTAAAGTCGGCAATTTTCTCATCTCAACTTTTTTCCTGAGAGTATTGTCAAATTGATCAACAAAACCTTTCAATGTGGTACCTGAATGCACGAACCCATCAAAGAAAGCGTTCATGCTTTCGCTTCGTTTAGTGGTGCTCATTCCATCCCAAAACACATCTTTTAAATAAACTGGAATCCAAAATGTACGATCATCATATAACTCACTCAACCATGCATTATCATAAAGTTTATATGCATCCAGTAGCCTTCTCCAACTCTCTTCAAAGTCGTCACAAGTTTGAGAATCATACAGACACCCCTGGATAGAAGATTTTAGACCACAATTATACATTGCGTGTGAACCACAACTTAGCACAACTCAATTATTAAAATGGGAGAAATTTTTACATACCATTTTGGTTGGTGCAATCCACAACTTCCTCAATATGGTGCTCATTTGAGTGCAAACTAGAACCCTCTTTATTTATTGGAAAGTCTCCAATCACATTCTCATTTATTGATCTTGAAGTTTCACCATGTCCACTTTCTGTAACATCTTCTACAATTCTTGATGTACCCATATTAGATGAGCCAAATAGTTCAATAATTGGAGGCTACAAAGTGTTAGATTCTAATAAATTAATATCATAAGTTAAAAATGAAATTACCAATAACTTGTATTATATTTACCTGACAACCCCATAGATATATGGGTAACAAGTTTGGTATGGTGTTAATGTAAGTGGTGTCTCATATATGTTAGTCAAATAAAATAAAATAAATTACTCAAAAATTATGGATTCAAAATATTTCTAAAAAAATGACAAAATAAGCCTAATAACTCACCCACTAGATCAACTTGGAGAGCTAAAGAGTTGTTAGAAGTTATTTGTGTAACTTGATAAGTATCTCCACATTCATACTCAAATGTTGGTGCATCCATAATCCAAACATTAACTACAAAAGAGAGTATTTTGGATAAGCATAAAAAAAAAACAATAAAACATGTCAGATAATGATTGTAATAGGTACGTTTTCTTTGTTTGCACAACACAAGAAGTCCATGAGGTAGGTACGTTTTCTTTGTTTTACCATCAGTAATCATATATTGCTCATTACCATTTTTATTAATTTAGTGATATTGCTTATAATGGAAATGAAAAGGAAAATGAGCAAGTAGATACAAAAAGTTAAGGTCAGAAGAAATTAAGCGCGAATGATGAACATATGTACTTACTTATTTCCCAAAACATCGTGTAGATGTATTATGGTCTCTTCTTCTTCAAATGAAAACGTGCCTCTGTCAATTCAAAGATGAAAATCATTTTATCATTTTATTTTAGTCAAGCATTGCAATATATGTATCTGAGAAAAAAAACTTGGGAAAAAAAAACTTTGAGAAAAAAAAATGTATTCTCAACTAGGAATGTGAAAGAATTAATCCCAACCAAAGCAGCTAGCAAATGATCACTAACGCTAACATATCTCATGCCTTAGTGATTAACTCAAATGAATGGTTGACATTTGAAAAAATTAAGAAAAAAAGATTGAAAAATGTCGAGTCGATACTCTACCTCGTTGATAAGGGACTGTGAGAGGGACTGGGATGGGGAAGAGAGGACAACCCAGCGCTTCCATGTCAAACATCTTCCTTTCTTTGAGTCGTTTGTGCTGTCATATTCTCCGTATCTCTTGCTAGAAAATGGACGAAGAGGTAACAGCAAATAAAAGGATGGTGCGCAAAGGTATTTTTGGGAATGCTTGAAGGGAAAGAAAGTGAAGGGTGCGAAGCCAAAAGGTGCTAGAGAGGACAACCCAATGCTTCCATGTCAAACATCTTCCTTTCTTTGAGCCGTTTGTGCTGTCATCTTCTCCATATCTCTTGCTAGAAAATGGACGAAAATGTAACAGTAGATGAAAGGATGGTGCGCAAAGGTATTTTTGGGAATGCTTGAAAGGAAAGAAAGTGAGGGGTGCGAAGCCAAAAGGTGCTAGAGAGGACAACCCAGCGCTTCCATATCAAACATCTTCCTTTCTTTGAGCCATTTGTGCTGTCAATTTCTCCGTATGTCTTGCTAGAAAATGGACGAAGAGGTAACAGCAGATGAAAGGATGGTGTGTAAAGGTATTTTTGGGAATGCTTGGAGGGAAAGAAAGTGAGGGGTGCGAAGCTAAAAGGTGCTGCATCTAGGTGGAAGTTTTATTTTTTATGCTATGCACCTTTTCGTGCATTTTCGTGCTTATACAGGGCTTCCATGTAGCACCTCTCAAAAAGAAAAGAAAAAGAAAAAAAAAAGTAAGGGAAAAAAAACAGATATAATTCTCACAACTTTGGTCACAAAATTAATCCAACGAAAAGAATTTTAAAACATTAAACTAAATAAATTAATTTAAATACAATGACTAGTTAAAATAAAATAATAAATAAAACAACAACACCATAATTTAAAGTCTAATAATAAATTAATTTAAATTAAAAAATAATTTACATACAAAACATTAATTAATATTAAGAAAACACATCAATTTAAATTTCATAACTTAAAATCATAAAATAAGTTTAACAAGAAATTCGATAAATTTAAAACAGGAGAATCAAAATTAAATTAAATTAAATAATTATTCAATTAAAATATATAAAAATATGGGATATCATAGATTTGCTAGGGGGGTTTTGCTTCAATTTGCGGCAGAATTTGACTTGACTAGAGAAAATATAGCAAGTGCCACTATTTTACAACAAAATTTGACTCTCGGCTAGAAAAAATGCGACAGATGCTACTATTTGTAACAGAATTTGACTCCTGGCTAGAAAATATAGCAAATGCTATTATTTGCAACAGAATTTAACTCCCAACTAAAAAAAATGCAGTAAAAAGTCTTATATGTTATAGTGTGTTTTTGTTGGTGTTTGATTCTACTGCATATTCTAGTTTGATTTTGCTAGCTAGTTCCATTTAGATCATTTGCAAATTTAGAAATATGATTTTCTGAAAAAAAAAAAAAAAAAGATAAAATGTCTTTGTTTCCATGAAAAAATAAATTCTTGTGGTTTTACTCATATGCGTGTCAATCCTATTTTAGGAATGCTTTTACCTCAAAGGAAACGTCAAAGATGAAGATGTAGGTCCATTGCTCAATGAGAGGAGATGGAGGGAGACTAAGGGATTTCAAAGGAGATTGTTCTTTAGATGAGAGAGAAGCATATTTTAGAGAGAGAGAGAGAGAGAGACGTGGGGGGAGAGAGCAACACAAACAGGATCAGGTATTTTTGCTGATCTACTGCAACTTTGTTCACTGTAATAAAATTAATCAAATGATACGGCTGTGTTTATTGGAAGGTGTAATTATCACATTTAAACCCATCCAGTCCGAAGGTCCGTCCAAGATTATTTACCCATTAGATTGCACTTACGAGATTTTATCAATTTTTATTTAATACAATCAGGGAGCGGGGTTGAATTGATAATCTCTATTTTGAAGATGTGGATGTTGTGCGACCAGACTACAAGCCATTGGTGAGGTTTTCTCACTTAGGGAATATTTTAAAAATATAGTTGATAATTAATTTTGTATCCTGTTATTTAATTTTATTATGGGCGATTAGTACAATTCTCATGTATTTAAGTTTTGACCAAGTTTTTATTTTATTTTGAATAGTGCTACGAAGAAGCCCCTATTAGGCTCACGAAATGCACGAAAGGTACACGTGGATAAGTGGGTAAAAAAAACCTATAACTGTAAAAGACAAAGCTCTGCATTCCCGCTGCCCTCCTCCCTAACAAATCACTTGTTTTTTTTTTTAGACCTGCAATTTCTGTCATTGATAGCGTTACTTATTCAGCTCATTGTGCAAATCCAAATCCTCCATCTCAACCACACATTGATATATCTTCAACTACAACAAATCATATCAATCCTTTGTTTTATGGGTTATCCTGTAACCCTTTTGATATGAGTCTTGATCTATTTTCCAGTTTCAATCCCGGTATTTTCAATGTGGAAAATCATATTTCTGGTAATTATGATCTCCAGCCCCAGCTGAGTGCTCTTGGACTAGGGTCCTCCTCTGGAATTATGTCTAATGATATTGCTAGTCATGATCAGAATCATGATTACCGAAATGGGTTTAATCTTGCTAAGAAAATCCAAGATTTGGTTACATCAAACTCGCTTCTCTCAGGTTATAGTTCCATCTTCGGCTCCTCGGCTTCTACTACTACCACTACTTCAACCATCGCTTCTTTGCTTGCCTCTAGCTCTCAGCAACAAAATTTCGTCATTGATGGTATCAAGGACGCTCGCCGGTGTTGTATTTCTCAATAAGATGGTTGTTGATGCTTGTTTTATAATAGAAATCATTGAAATGTTTGGATACTGCAAGTCTGCAAGAAAGAAGATGATTTAGAGTATATTTGGGATTGAATTTTGAGGTTTTAAAAATGTTTTTAAGTAATTAAAATCACTTTTAAAGAAAAATGACATGTTTCGATAATTTTATTAAAAGCGCTTTAGTCAGTTAAAACAAGTTAAAAATCAATTTTTTTAATAAACACCAAAATAGAACTTTTATCAAAAAGTTCAAGTATGATTACTATATATTTTTAAAAAAATTACCGTAACTAGCTTTAAAAGTGTTTTAGACATATAGATCTCAAACAGTAAATGACTTTATAGTAATAGAGTTTATTGTATTAAGTTTTAAGTTATAAGCCTTAAATTAAAAATAATATTTTTCATCGCAATTTCAAAAATAGACTTAAGAGCATCTCTCGAAGCCTTGGAGTAGATAGGACCATATTTCTACAGGTACTTTGTCCTGGTTCAAAATCATATCCCTTTTTAGCTGCTTAAAAAAATTAAAAAAACAAAAAAAATCCCTTTTTAGCTGAAAGTTAGAAATTACTCTGAAAATGTTTATTCACATCCTCGAACAATTTCCCAAATAGAAGTCGTTATCAGCATGGAGTATGAAAACCTTGCCTGCACGGTTGATGAAGTCCGCAGCCTCGAGTCCTCGGCAAGGTAATTGTCAATGGCATTGCAAGGTACTCGACGTCTGGCCGGGCACTGATTCGTTTCCCTCACGTCCTTGAAGTGGAATTATTCAATTCAGGGTAAAATGGACATTTCATAAAAGGTGTGTGTTTCGTGCCTAACGACGGCGTGCTTTCTAACATTTTTCTTTTATTTTTTATTTTTGTTAAAAAAGTAATTCCTGCAATGAAAAAGTACTAAAAAAATCGTTTTTAGCAATTTTTTCAATAAAAGACATGCATAAATATTGTCTACAAAATACAGTTAAGCATAGCAATATATAATTATATATCTTTATATAAATTTTAATGATAATAAATAAATTCAAATATTAAACTGAAGTTATTTACAAAATAAAATTAAGCATATCAACATATTCAGTATGAATAAGAAAAAGAAAAGGTCTACAAGATAAAACTCTTAGAGTAATTTTATACATCTTTTCATAAAATTTTAAATTGATTTAAAACTCAAAATTAATATTTTCTCATAAAATATTAAATTATATTTTTCACATATACATGACATCATTAAAAATTTTAATTTTAAATTTTAAAATTTTCACACATGCATGACATCATTAAAAACTTAAAATGTTTAGTTTTAGAAATTATATTTTTCACATATGCATGACATCATTAAAATTTAAATTCTATAAACTTAAAAGATGATTGATTATCATCTTTGACATGTGCATATTTTATTTAAAAATTTTGAAAAGAGATTAATGCACTTTTGACATATATAAAAGGAAGATGCTTTGGTTTTAAAATTTTAAAAAGTGGTTACTACACTTTTGACATATATAAAAGGAAGATGATTTGATTTGAGAAATATATCATCCTCATTTTATCATAAACGAAAAGTAAAATATTAGGTTTGAATATTTTTAAATATAAATGAGATTGTCTTTGATAATTGCAAAAATGATATGTTTTTATTTAAAAATCTTGAAAAGTGACGAGTGCTCCTTTTTGTCATATGAATATTTTTAAATTTAAAAGTAAATTTTCATATGCTTATAATTAGCTCAACTGAGATCTTCAAAATTATAACAGCTTACACATCAATTGTTAATTTTGTAATATTCATTCAAAATTCTTAATCTCTATTCTTTAAATATTGAGCCTTAATCCTTATTCATTTTAAGAGATATATAGTTTGCGTTGTATTGTTCTTATTCTACTCATTGAGGAGCGTATTCTGATAATTTACCCACTATCAGCTCTTGTATTAGTAAGAGATTGCGTATAACCTTTGTATGTATAGAAGGTGTTCTATATAGAGAATAATTGAACCACCACGTGTGAAATGATTGTAAGTACAAATGGTGTTCTATACGGATTCTTTCTAGTGGTGTTACTAAAAAATGTAATAGGTTTCTATCTCCACTTGGAGGAGATTAAATAATGAATTTGGAAATTCTCAAATGGTACCTTGAGGTAAGGACGTAGACAATAAGGCTGAATCTCATTAAAATACTGAATTTGATTATCTTATCCTTACTCCCTATATTTCTCGTTGCTTCGTATTTTATTTATATTTTATGTTGTGTACAGGGGCGGAACCACTAATGCCCTTGGGGGGCTACTACCCCCCAAACTTTAAAAAAATAATTAATTTAGTATATAAAAAAATAATTTTTTTTAATATATTTAAAATTGTCCCCACCAATACTCAAAGTTTCAAAATTTTTATTAAAATTATTCTCCCAATATTTTTTTTCATTTACTTGTTTTTAATTTCCTCATACCCCATCGAAAGTAAGAACAATAATTTCATTTTTTTTCTGTTTGTAATGGTCTATGTTAACAAACTATAAAAATCTTAAGAAAAATTATCTTATGAGATAATTTATAAACATATATTTTATTTATATAATTTTACGTTCACACATCGCCTCCCAAACACTAAATTCTAGTTTCGCCCTTGGTTGTGTACTTAATTTATTATTGTTAATTTTTTTAAATAACCTAATTCATCTTCTTTCTTATGTTAATCATTTGGATAACAGTTTTATTAGTTGAATAAATAGAAAAAATTTTGAATAAAAATAAAGTATAACTTTCAGTTGATTGATCTGCGATACTCCGACTAACAACCCTCCAATAAAAGAATACGAAGTAAACTTTCCATATTAGCTCTCATGTGTCTACACAACAAAAAATAAAGAAACAAAAAGCCTTCCCCTCTCCTCCCTCTTAGAAATCTCGAGAGCCCCCTTCCCTCTTACATGGAAACAAAAGACCCTTTTCCTCTTTGGAAGATCATACACTTTTCAAAGTCTCAAACTTCTTCAGCCTTGGATTTTTATCATCAAAACTCAATTTCATGCTCAACAACTCATGCTAATGGGTTTTTACCATCAATTCCCAGATGCAAAATATGGAACTTTAATAAAACTAATACATAGTAGAAAGTTAGACCCCAACTGCATCCAAAAAAAGCACTAAGAAATGAAGGTGGCAAAATGGCAATCCTTCCAAATTGCATACGGGTATCTCTGGGTTTTCTTGATCCGTTTTGTTTGGCATTATTACTCTTTTAAATGGATGTAAATCAAATCAGATTACTCGAAAAGATGGGATTATTGAAGATTTCATTCAAGAATATCCAATCGATCATGTCAAGAGTAAGAGTAATCATTCTTCAAACAAGAAAGAAAGTATGATGGAAAAGTACAACTTGTTTGCAGCAAGAAACAATATGAGAGAGAGAGAGAGAGAGAGAGAGTCTTTCTCTTTCTCAGATCACAACCGCAGTGAAAAATGGGTGAAAGAGACTATACTAGTGTTTAAAGGATGTGTATTGACAACTTTATTATTCTCTATTGCTACTCAAAGAAGTTTGAGCTGGGTTGAAGATAATACATGGTCGTTGAGGAGCAATGAAATTTGCGCTATTTCTACTGGTTCAGGGCGTTGGGGAGGATTCAATGATTGCCTTTGGTGATTGAACTCAGGGGACTCTTGAGGTTGGACGTGGCTGGTAGGAAACTCAATCAGCCACTGTTGGTGCTGTTGTGGCAGAGGAAAGGAAAGCTGAGGTGGGTTGCAAAAACATAGGGCTCTCGATTTTGGTTAGGGCTACTGCTGCCGCTGCTCTCGTCTACAATTTGCAAGTGGTTCTAAACATAATTTTGAATTTTGTTCTATTTCGGTTGTTTTGGCCAGAGTTTTTCATTCTGGTTTAGTATCCGGTACGTTATACCCAATTATTTCATTATGCTCCAAATTTTGGCTTGTTTCAGTCCGTTTCAATCGTTCCAGTCAAATTCCGACCATTTCAGCCATAATTGGCATTTTGATTCTTATTGTGTTTCGTATTGTTGTTGTAATTTTCTTGTATATGAATCATATTTTATTTAAAATTTTAAATTCAAATGACATTTAGTTCATTGTAGAATATAGAATATAGAATATAAAATATATTTATATAGTTTAATTTGTTTGTAACTTTAAATATGTCCTTTAATTTATTTTTTTTAAATATCATTATTTTTAATAATTTATCTATTTATCTATTTTGTTTTCTTTGTTTTGGTGTCTCAACTTAAGTTTGTATTTTTTTTAACTTATATCTATTTAATAAATTTTTAATTCATCTATATATGTATACATATACATGATACATATTTACATATATGTATTTATTCTATTAGTTGTTAATTTATATATACATATAAATGTTTTTATATATATATACTTAATTTTGAAACAATATATTGAAATTAACCGGTATCGAAATATTTTGATCAGTATTGAAATCGAAATGATTATCAAAACAAAATTCAAAAGATTAATTATAAATTTCAAAGATACCATGTGAGGAACAAAGACACTCTTGATTTTATCCGGTGTGATGATTTATGATTTTAATAATTTGCTGGTGTGGCAAGCTTTTATTAGAGGCTGTTAATGCCTTTGATATGGACGGACCGTTCCATAGCCTTTTTAAATTTGTTTTAAAGTTTGTAAAAGTGATAAGAAAATAATACCTGGTCGCCTAAGTTTGTCCCCTCAATTTGACTTTTTCCGTATTTTATTAATTTTTTTATTTAAAAGTAAAGAAAGTGATTATTACTGTATTGATTTTTTTAATATTTTAAAATGTTTTAAGAAATATTGAAACAAAAAAGTAATAAAAAAATAATACAAATACAATGTGCACTAGAGACACACCAGGTGGGCAAACTTGGAAAGCATAGTAGTACAATCCAAAGTTATATTATTTTTGTGTTTGAATAATAATTAGATAATAACTAAATTAGAAAATTAAAAATAAAAAAATAGATTATATATTTAATGATATATGGGAATAAACTTATGAAAATTCTTTATCTATTTAAATAAAATAAATTTATTCATCATCTCATTTTTTATTTCTTTATAAAATGATATTAGATAATAAATTTTTAAGTAAAATATAATAAATAATTTTTAATAATTTAATATCATATCATAAAATAATAAAAAAAATTAAAATTAAAATAATAAATAGCATTTCTCATTCAAATAGAGTAAATCCAAAATCTATATTTAGATATTTGCAGTCAACAGAGTACGCTGATTTTTTTTTTATATGAAATTGATTGAAAAATTGGTAACAAAGAAAAAACAAAACAGTGGAGAGGGAAATAACACAATGCTAATTTCTATTTTTGTTCTTTTATAAAGAACAAAAGCTAAAATGTATAGGATTAGACGACGTGTCGGGCTTATCTGCTTGGTGGAGACAAAAACGATGCCGTGGCGCACGCTTCTTACGTGCGAGATACAGAGACACGCACGTTACGAAATTGACCTCCATCAGGACCACTGCTACACGGAATACATCCCGTTCCACACGTACGTGCGATTGCGAATCGAACCCAAAAAATCCCGTTTCGCCAAATATCCCGATATTTCTAACTCCCCATAGATAACCGTAGCCTGTCTGTCCACAAAAAGCGAGCTGAAATTATTAAAAAATAATAAATAAATAAGTCGTTGATATTTTTATCCGTGGAAAGTTCTCACACAACGAATCAGAGGTATCCACGTGTTAAATACTAAGAAAAAAAACTTATTCGGACCACCCAAGTTGCGAAAAGTTTTACGCTTTCTAAATTCCGCACATTTTTTTTTTCAAAATGTTTAAGGCTAGAGAGTCAGGTCTCGGTCTAAGACCACATCGCCACATCGGCATGCCCGATCCGGTTCTACGTCAACAAAAACCGGATTGACGAGTATACCCTCGCTCCGGTCCAGTAGTTTATTCTACATTTGATCCAAGATGAAGAAGATTCAGAGGTGCCTTGCACGTGCATGGATAGAAATGTAAAATCAGATGTCATTCGAATTCACATTCAATGTTTCCAACCTCCACCCAACCTCTACGAACTTTCCCTTTCCTAAAGCATAAAGCTTATAAAAGTCCCCTTGGGCTAACGTTTTCATTTCTACCATTCTCATTCAAATCCCTTCGCTTAAACCAACGTCTCCCCCAACTGTAAGTAAATCACTGTTCCGAAAATTTCTTTTCCATTTCCAATTCCCATTCCCTTCTCTGATTTCTATTGTGTGTTAATTTATAAGGATTTTTTTTTCCCTTTCCCTATATTTAACCTCTGTTATTCAGCTTTTCTTGATTAACAGAGCCGTACATATATTACATTCTCTGAAATTGTAGCTTAATCTGTACTGAAAACAATTGAATTTTTCAAATTTGGGTTGAAGCTTTCAATTTTAGGGGGAAAATACAATATTAATACAGATATTAAGAATGAACACCGGCAGTTGTATTGGAATTTCCACTATGAAACCTTATTGTAGAGTACTACTAATTAGCTACAAAAGATCGTCCATTTTTGGGTTTTCACATGAAAAATTCAATGATGTGATAACCGATAATTTGTTGAAATTCCATAGCCGTCGATCTCGCTGTTGTAAATCTCAGATTGTAGGGTATATACCGGTAATTGATTCGAATAGGAGAGCTTTTAGTGTTTCCAATTCGAATTTGGGTCAGTCTAGGGTTTTTGGCACAAGTTGCCGTGTTAATCAAAGTAAAGGCGGTGGTAGTGGTAGGGGTAGGGGTAGGGGTGTTTTAGTTATTCCCCATGTAGCATCAGACTTTAGGAACCATTCTACCTCGGTCGAAACCCATGTTAATGAACAGAACTTTGAGAGGATTTACATTCAGGGTGGGCTGAATGTTAAGCCTCTGGTGATTGAGAGGATCGAGACAGGTCTTGATGTTGTTAAAGAAGAAGAGTCCAGGGTTGAGTTTAATGGGACGAGTATAAATATAAATGATCTGAAGGGTTTGAATGAGAAAAAGGTGTCTGAGATTGAGGAAGAGGCATGGAGCTTGCTTCGAAATGCAGTTGTAAGTTATTGTGGAAATCCAGTGGGGACCGTTGCAGCTAAGGATCCAAGTGACAACCAGCCACTAAATTATGATCAGGTCTTTATTCGTGACTTTGTCCCCTCAGCACTTGCCTTCTTGCTGAATGGAGAAGGAGAGATTGTGAAGAATTTTCTGCTTCACACATTGCAATTGCAGGTAGTCCATTGTCTTAATTGCTTTTCATATTTGTTTTATTATATTTTTTTGCTTGCAAGAGAAGTCTATCATAGATTTTAATTTAAATATAATGGTGTAAGAAAGCGTATTTAAGATATTGTTATTTCATCTTTTGGCACATTGGATTGTAGTATGTGATCTATTAATTAGTATTGATACTAGATTAACGTTCCGTTTCTTACCGTATCTTTTTTTCCTTGGTTACTAGAGCTGGGAGAAGACTGTGGACTGCTACAGTCCTGGGCAAGGGTTGATGCCAGCAAGCTTTAAAGTTAGAACTGTTCCTCTTGATGGGAGCAATGAAGCATATGAGGATGTTTTAGATCCTGATTTTGGTGAATCAGCCATTGGTCGAGTTGCCCCTGTTGATTCAGGTAAGAGGATAATCGTTATGGTCGCTGAAACAATTATGAAGAACTTATTTTCACATGAAATACCACTGCATGGGCTCTAGCCATCATTACTTGTTTGTTGAATATCTTGCTGTTATTTATTTATTTATCTTGCCTGAAACCGTAATTGTTCGAACACTTTGTGACGTAACACATCTCATGCATGCTTAAATGGGTTGCTTATGGTCAGTTCAACAAAAATCAAGTACAAGGATATTGGATTTTGAAGAATATGTTTATTATTTTTTACAGGGTTGTGGTGGATTATTTTGCTGAGAGCTTATGGGAAGATCACAGGAGACTATGCATTGCAAGAACGAGTCGATGTCCAGACAGGCATAAGATTAGTCCTCAATCTGTGCTTGACTGATGGGTTTGACATGTTTCCTTCTCTGTTAGTGACTGATGGATCCTGCATGATTGATAGGCGGATGGGTATTCACGGACACCCTCTTGAAATCCAAGTAAGTTCAGAGTGGTGCTATTCTAAAGTGTAAATCCTGTGGTTGGTATGCATTAGATCCTGCCTAATGTTTTGTGGTTTATAACGTTTCCAATTCCCATTCACAGCCTTAGTGTCATTTTACACTTATCCACGTCTTAGGTTTTACTGTTTGCTTAACAAACCTTAAATTCCAGGCATTATTCTACTCAGCCCTACGCTGTTCTCGTGAGATGCTTATTGTCAATGATGGAACCAAGAATCTGGTGGCTGCTATCAATAATCGACTCAGTGCACTGTCCTTTCATATCAGAGAGTATTATTGGGTGGATATTCAGAAGATCAATGAGATTTACCGTTACAAGACAGAGGAATACTCCACGGATGCCATCAACAAGTTCAATATTTATCCTGATCAAATTCCTTCTTGGCTTGTGGATTGGATCCCCGATAAAGGTGGCTATCTCATTGGCAATCTACAACCTGCTCATATGGATTTTAGGTTTTTTACGCTTGGAAATATTTGGTCCATTGTTTCGTCTTTGGGAAGTCCACAACAGAATGATGGTATTCTGAGTTTGATTGAGGACAAATGGGAAGATCTTGTCGGTCAGATGCCTCTTAAAATTTGTTATCCTGCTTTGGAGAATGAGGAATGGAGAATAATCACTGGAAGTGACCCAAAGAATACGTGAGGCTCTTTAAGTTGTTTGTTATTTTCTTATAATCTCCCTTTTAAGCAAGTCTGACCATGTGTTTGCCTACAGCCCCTGGTCATATCATAATGGCGGATCTTGGCCAACCCTGCTATGGCAGGTGAGTTGATTGTTGTTTAATTTAATCTGTTTAACTAGGCCTTGCTTGAAAAGCTAATCTTCGGTACACTTAGTGGCCATATCGTAGTGATCCAACTTGGTAAATATTGTATATTTTCAGTTCACATTGGCCTGCATTAAGATGGGGAGGCCAGAATTAGCACAGAAGGCAGTTGATATGGCGGAGAAGAGGCTTTCAATGGATCAGTGGCCTGAATACTATGACACGCGCAGTGGGAGATTCATAGGAAAGCAATCCCGGCATTTCCAGACGTGGACAATTGCCGGTTTCCTAACCTCAAAGATGCTTCTGGAGAACCCAGCAAAGGCATCCTTGTTGTTCTGGGAGGAAGATTATGAGCTTCTTGAAACTTGTGTTTGTGCTCTTAACAAAACTGGTCGAAAGAAGTGTTCCCGTGTGGCTGCAAGATCTCAGATTCTTGTCTGATAGAGAAGCGGGCTAAGCTCTTGAATAACTCTGTAGTGTTTAATGGCACACTAGTGAGTGCTGCTGATCAATAAAAAGGCCTTAGTAAAGTGCTCTCTGGAAGCTGACTTAATTTCAAATACCAGCCTCTCAAAATACTGTAACTTTCAGCACTGAGCTTATGGTGTGGCACTTTTATTTTGCAACATTAGACAAGACCCTATAATTGTCCCATTATTTGAATCTGGGATAATTCAAGTTCGATGGCTCTGTTTTTTTAGAGCCTCTTAACCCTATTTGTATTGATTCTACAGCTGGAACTATAGCTTGTAAATTGAATCCAATGGACTTTGGACTATACTTGTTACTATACTTTTTTTATTGCATCGATGGATCTGTGCATGGATGTTAGATGCAAAGCATACAACATTTGGAAAATGACAAACGGCATTCACCTTTTTGATAATTGAAATTTTACTAATATCCATCTCTACGCAAAAACTATGGGAATGGCATGTACATACTCTCTAAACCCTCTGTTCCCTCATGGCCCCACACAAAATGGATAAAAAAAAAAAAAGGAAAAACGCAAAAGAGCCCCCTTTCATTATTCTAAAGCAGTACAGCACTCAGGAAGCAACTCCAGGAGCAGCAGCTTCTGAGCATGTTCTGAAAAGGTCAAGACGTCTATCCCCGAGGCGTAGAGAGTAAACTGCTTTCTTGTATTCAGCCCAAGTGAAAGGCCTGTAGAGAGAGAGGCTATTGGTGTTGGGGGCAAGCAATTCTGGAGGTGCAGTTATACATGCTTGGAGTGGTGGACCCCCAAAGTAGACCATTGATATTCTCGATTTGCATGAGTTTGTTAGTGCTCTGTGTCGCACGCTCACAAATCTTCCATTTGTCATTGCCTTAAATAAACATACCACCAAATATTTCAGTCATTTCTCAAATTTTTTTCTTAATTACTTATATACCTAAATATATATATATATATATATATATATATCTATTATACATGCATTATATAGACGCACGTTTAAATTGTTGGTTTGGGTTTAATTATTCTATTCTATCGTTTTATAATATTGTTTTAAAACATTTATCTTTGGAATACGTACACGTACCACTCGTGGGCATGAGAAAAAAAAAAACAGTAGAAAATATATTTCTTCGACGAGTGGAGTGTCTTTCGACTCTTTGGGACAAAAAGAGCTGTTAAATCGCAAAAACGAGATCAAAAATGTATAAGGCTCGATCGCATGTCCACGTCTTGGTGTACCTTTTGTAAAATCAATAACTTGACAATAATATCACGTCAATTAAAATATTAAAAATAAATAAAAATATATTAAAAAAAGATATACAAATAATTAAATTAAAAATATATATAAAAATAACATTTATACATAAGTCGTATTCAAATAACATTTTTAAACTCAATAATAGTCAATAGGATACTCCAACATGTACGTACACATGCATGCACATGTGTGTATATATATACATGCATGCATGACATGCAAACTCTTCAGGATATATATAGAAGAAAATATATATATATATATATATTACCCTGAAGAGTCGTACGCATCATAAAAGGAAGGCAGGGCAGGATGCCCAAGGGGCCAAGAAACCAAGTAGTTTATGAGTTCCACTCGATCTGAAACATAGATAAGTATTAATAGTCCATTCCCCAACTCCTCGTTGGTGGAAAACTGATATGCGGGTCCCTACTTAACATCACATCAATGGCTGCATTGAAAACTTTGCAGTGATTCCCTAAATTCATTTTCAGTCAGTTACTGTCAGCAGCATCATCTCATCTTTTACGAATTGTTATGATTACCACGAGAAATTAGAAAGATAGAAAAGAGAGAAGAGAAAATACTGACCAACCTGTAACATGTCACCCACATTAGCACAGAAGGCAGTGGGGTCAGGAGGGACAGGGATCCAAACTCCATCCTCAATACAAATTTGGAGGCCACTTACATCGTTGGATCTAAGGAGTGTCAAGATCTGAGGGTCTGTATGCTCTCCAAAACCCACCTTAATTCGATCGGGTGAGATGTCCCAATCCTCCAGTTGTAGAGGAGCCGGAGGATAGTGATTGAGCCTAAGAATAGAGTCACTATCAACGTCTCTGATGAGCCTGCTGAAGACTGACGTGTCTGGGACCAACAGTCCCTCTGCCATCAGATCCAAAAGCTCACATGCCAGCCCCCGAACTGCTTCAATGTACCCACTCACGGCAGAGCTGTATGTCATTAGGAAACAAATGCAATGCAGTCATTAACTCACACTCCCGATTGAATAAATATGCTTTTGCCTTTTCAGTGAAAGTTAAAACCATTGTTTTGCATTTGTTTTCTTATCTATTTTTGGGGGTGGCCTGCCATTTTAACTTTTGAGTAGATTGATCTTTGATGTGATTACACCTTCCTGATGTCTCTGATCTGACTTGTCATTCTGATAGTACTTTTGTACGATCTGAGTACTACCCATCTTCTTTTTTTTTTTTTTATATTAATATCGCATTTTCTATTCACTTCGACAATATTGAAAGCTGCCTCCATGGTTATCCACACCTTTGGGGATGTTGTGTAAATATTTTATGCTTTATAAAATAAAATAAAAAAATAGTACTCACGTGTATTAATAATTATTGACGGTCCAATCTTTTTCTGTGCTTTATCTTCCATTTCTTATCGAATTTCGTCGTATGAACACAATTCCACATATGATTAGAAAAAAAAAAAAGAACACAATTGCACATACATGTTGATCTCCATGATTTTAACCACAGAAAATAATAATAATAATAATAATCAAAACATCCGTAATAAGGATAGGATGCCCTCTCAAAATGTTAGAAATGGCACAGCGATTAGCGCCACATTTATATCCTATAACCTAAACGTGTCTATATTCTAATCAACCCCAAAATCTTAAAAAAATCCATACAGAAATTTAATAACAATTGCTTTTTAGAGTAATTCACTAAAATTGCCATACATAAGGGTAAACTATCTTTGTTTTATATAATATATACATGGGGGTTAGGATAATATAATTATAGATGTTCTTAAGATACGATATATATGTTAAGATTCATCCCATATAAGCTAATATAAGTTGCAATTTAAAAAAAAAAAAAAAAAACAGAAGACGACTCCTAGGATGTATACACCATGTTACTTCATAAAAGGTAACTGAAATCAATGAGGCACTTAAGCTGTATGCCGGGAAAAGTAAAGAAAAACATCCTAGACATGTTTTATTTTTGTTACCCATTTTGTCACTACTCTAACCGCCATGCATAAATTACTATTGACCAACTGAAAACGGCCTACATGTACTAACTATGAACAGCTTGCTAAAGCAATTGATCAAAACCAGACAAATATAGAGAGAAAAAGAACAGAAAAATTAACCATGCAACCACATCAATGAGTGAAACGATGACAACATATATAATCGAAGGCCGTACTATAAATGTTTGTTTACATATAATTGTATTGATAATTAGTACCTGAATTTGGATGGGTCTTTGGAGATGGTTCTGGATCTTTCAGCAAGCGAGAGAGGATTGGTATGAAGTGTAAGATATTCAATCTCTCCCTTGTCTCCGTGTAAGCCTATGTTCTTGCATCCATACCCTAATGGATTAGCCGGACCCGCCCGCTGTTTTTCAGAATCCGGTAGGGCAAAAAAGTTAAGTCCCTGGTGTTCAAGGTTCGCTATAATGTCCTCGGGAACGCCATGGTTTATAACCTTAAAGAAACCGTAATCTTCGCATGCCTTAACGATGAGCTTTGAGACCTCTGATCTCTCTCCCGAAAAGTCGATTATAGGAAGTTCTACTTCTCGAAGTTTTTCGCTGCTAAGTGGTTTTGGCGACGCTACCACCATTTCTGAGTTTCAATATATAGAACACAAGCAGCAAAAGTTGATAAGCAAATAATAATAAAATTCCAAACAAAAAGACCCAAGTTCGTGTCGGTGATGAGTTGGTAGGAAGAGTTCACAGAGAGAGAGAGAGAGAGAGAGAGAGAGTATGAAGGGGAAGAACGAAGGTAATGGAGTCTTGCAGAAGTGCACATGGTATATTTATTGACAGAGGGAGGATAGGCTGAAGAAGGCTGAAGGTCATGTGAATCCTCAAGTTTTGGAACTACGAAGTATTGGGCCCCTCATGAGGTATAATTAACTTCGGGTTTTATTTTATTTTTTAAATAAATAAATATAAAATAACAGGATAAATCCGGAAATGATATATACAACATATTTTATAATATATTTTATAACACATGTTATAAAATAAAAGTATTTTTATATAATTATAATAATTTTATAAAAATATTCCTATTTCTAAATATTATTATGTAAAATATTATAAAAACTTATGTGTATTAATTTTTTATTTTTCAACCCGTAATTCCTTGAACTATATGCTTGTACTGTTGATCTATGGCTAATTGGTTCAAACCTCAAGCTGGGCCAAAAAAAAAACACTTGCCCCAACATTCTTTCAAATTATGTGAAATGCTAGCTAGGTATATGAATAGATTCTGTTTGGATACTATGAAAAATCTCAGTGTAACTAATTTTAGTATATCCTTAAAATGCATTTAAATGGTGAGTTGATTTTAAATTATTTTAAAATCAAGTTAATAAATAATAATAATAAAATAATAATTAATATGTAAATAATAATAAACTGTTTATAAAATTGCAATAGGTAATGATGAAATTAATTTACTAAAACCAAACACATGAGCCTTTAATTACTTTGAGTGCCCTCCCTGAATTTTAGTGGAAAGCTCATGATTCATATGAGTATATCTCAAAACTATCGTTTTCCTAGCTAGCTATGATCTTTAGACTTGTGGTGTAAAGTACAATGGCAAAATTCCTGTCGCGCAAGAAGGTTGACTAACTTCTTCATTCTTCTTTGACTTGCTATTAATTTCGTCCCCCCTCTCTCTCCATTAATTACCTTTTTGTAATAAATTATATTCTTTTTTTCCGACCTATATTTCACCTTTTTTGACTTTGACTTTTCTTAATTACCTCCCTGTCTGCTTTTATTCCATGCTTCTTGTGGAAGTAAGCTTGTAGTAGTACTAGTCCAAACCCAACTACCCTCTCCTTGCATCTCTTGCTTTTATTTCTATTTATTGCTAAAAAAAAATTTATTCATCTTCTTCTATACCGTACATTATATATATATATATATATATATTTTGATCAAATATTTGGAATATGAATAATAAATAAAATAAATTGAATTAATCTAAGAAAAATAAATTCAGAAAATTTTTTAAATATAAAAATATAAAAAATATATAAGATATGGAATAAAATATTATTCATAGCAAAATTCTTATTACTAATTCTGAGTAAGAACTTATCCATTTGTATTTAAGAGAAGATGAATTCATTTCAATTCATCTCAAATTTATTATTATATTTTTTTATATTTTTATATAAAATACAAATCACAATACAAATTTTTCAAATTTCATTATAATTTTTTTAATTTTCAAGTCAATTTTTTTGAATCCCAAAATAATAATAATATTAACTCAACTCAATTCACCTCAACTCATCTCATCTCTTCTCCGAATCTAAATACAGCCGTACTCCCCATTTTTTGTTACCTAACTTACTCCCCACTTGTTTTCAAATATAGTATATTTATCTATCGAATGAGCATATCTCTCCATATAAATATATGAGGTTTAAGTATTAATTTTTAATTTTTTATTTTTTTTTTATATTTTTCAAAGTAATACTTTAGTAAGTAGAAGAAGATTAATATCCTTTTTAAAAAAAAAAGAGAAGATTAATATAGGCCGGTGGACTGATTTTGAAAGAACCTAGCAATATAGCTTGAAAGAAGATCCGTAATCTTTTGAAAATTTTAGAAGATACCCATTTTAAGAAGCTAGAGGTTCATAGTAGACTATGTCATAAAAACTCAACTTTAAGCCCCATTTCAACTTGGGTAAGATAATTTTAAATAAAAGTTAAAATTTGAATAAATTAATATTTTTTAATATTATTATTATTATATAATTTTAAAATTCAAATTATTTATTTATATTTTATATAAAAATTTAAAATTTTAAAAATTATAATGATGAAATTAAATGAAAGCACCTCTCCATTCAAATAGGGCCTAAACATCAAAGAGAATAATATTAAATACAGTTATACAATATACAAGTGTCTCATATTTATTTTGAATAAATATTAGATCTACCATTAAAAATAAAGTTTTTATCTAAATCTTAAATTTATTCAAGTTCTTTAAAAGAAATATATAAGAGTTATATATTTTAAAACTGTACAAATGTTTATCTTATTCTAGAGACTAGGCCTTATTTAGATAATAAAATGAGATAGGATAATTTTATATCAAAATTAAATAAAATATTATTAGAATAATATTTGTTAATATTATTATTATTTTAAATTTTAAAAAAATTAAATTATTCATTATATTTTATATAAAAATTTAAAAAATGTATTAATAAAAAGCTAATCTATGTTATACATATATAGTAATTAAAGTAATTACATAAAAATAATTTTATAAATTAACACATTTTGATGTAATTCGTTAATTTATAAAAATATTGTTATTATAAAATAAAATAAATAAATCAGATAAAATCACGTAAGTTACGAAATTAATTCCTTTTCACAAAAAGCTAAGAGTCGATGAACAATAATTCTCTCACATAAACAGTATAAATATAGTGTAATTATATTATTCTTACGAGGAGACTGTCGATGTGCTGGGCTGGCCCTAGCACATCTCATAAAAAAATCATCTGCCCTAGAACGATGCTCTATAGGCTTTACGGTGATAGGTAGCATCGCATTCGATCCCAGTTAATCTTTACATGTTGACATGATCTCCCGAGTGCTTATTGCTGTTTCATCTTTCGAATATAGCACCGCCGCCCACGTGTTGGCTGGCCACATTCTTCAAGCTTTATTGGGTGCCCCGTATCTCAAGATACCAACTACTTCGTAGCATTGGCATTCTCACAAAAATTTTTATACTAATGCCGTGATATATCTTTCTCTCGAAAAAGGCAACCTCTAATTTAGGATCGGTTTGTTTTAAAAATAAAATAAAAAATTTTAAACTTATCTTAAATTTATTATTATATTTTTTTTAATCTTTATATAAAATTTAATAATAAATTCAATTTTTCAAATTTTAAAATTATTTTTTAAATTTTTATATAAAATTAATATTAAAAAATATATTATAATATTATTTTTTATTATTTTAATTTTTATCTTATTTTATCTCATCTTTTAAAAAAAAAAAAAAATCTGTCATTGAGCTAAGCACAAGTCACGATTTTTGGATCACCTAATTTCCAATGTTTTATTTTTAAATTACACGTACTTGATAGCAATTCTAGGGCTCCATCCATGTAGGCATAATTAATTCCTATCGCGCGCGTGCAAATCCAGGTTCTATTCTTTTGGGTTTTTTTTATAAGTTTTATGATTATAAATTTTGGGTAGCTTTTCCCGTGAAAAAATAAATCTAATTTTAATAAAATTAATTTGTTATATTGAAATATATACTTTTTTTTTTTTATAAAAGATATGTACGATTTATATTTACATTTATATATATTATTATTATTCCAATTTTTCAGTTTGAATTTGCTCAGGTTCAGAAAGATAGATGTTTGAAAAACATTTCCATTCAGATTTTTCCAACATTATTAGCAATTTTCCAAAACAGGTTTACATATTCAAGTACAACATCATAATAAAAATGTATACTTAAAAAAATCAAAAAAATAAATATATTATAGATGATAAATGAGTGATAAAATAATGATAAGCTTCCTTTGTTTTTTTAATAAAATCAAATAAGATAAGATAAATTAAAATTAAAATTAAAATTTTTTTATTTAAACTGATTTTTAATAATTTATTTTAAATAAAAAATAATAATTGTAATAATTTAAGAAAAAAATGAGATACAGAAAAATGTCGTAAAAACAAATAAATCCTTAGAGAAAAAAAGAAGAAGATAAAACTGTGGAGCGCATGAGCATGGCGAGGAGCCTTTGCACCTTGTTTGGATGGTTAGGTTTAGAAGTTGGAAAGTACTGTAAATAATAATAAAAATAAAAATAATAGAATATTAAAAAATATTAAAAAATAATAAATAGTAAGAAAAAATAAAATAATAAAATAAGAAATAATAATAAAGTATTTTAAAAATATTTATAATATTCCCTTATCCAAATATTTTAAAAGTATTATATTATTATTAATTATTTTATAATGTTGTTTTTGTCTCTTTTAATATTTATTTTTAGATTTGTTTGAATTTAAAAATGAGATGATATAAGTTAAGTTGAATTTATTTTTTAATATTACTATTATTTTAAAATTTTAAAATTTTGATTTAAAAATTAAAAAAATTATATTAAAAATTATATTTTATATAAAAATATAAAAATATATAAAATTTAAGATAAATCGAGATGAGATTGACTTCAAATATAAACGGATTTAATGTTTTTTGTTATTTATTTTTTATTTTTTTATAATTTTTTAACTATTACCTATAGAATATCTAATATCACCTCGTTACGGCACCGGTTGTTGACGCAGGTGAGCGGAAAATTATTAAATTAAACAAAAAGGAGTTGCGTCTGACTCAATCAAGCAGGGTTTGTATTCCCATGCACTGCTCAGCGCCCCACACACGCCCCGATGACGAAGGCCCAGTAATTAATTAATTAACTAATTAAAATCGAAAAATGAAAATAGTATTATTTCGATTGAATTTAAAGATAAGATAAATTTATTTATTTTTTAATATTATTATTATTTTAAAATTTAAAAAAAGATGTATTAAAATTTAAAAAATATATATTAGAATTTAAAAAATATAAATTAAGATTTAAAAAAGATATATAAAAATTTATATTTTGTATCAAAAATTATAAAAATATAATAATGAAATAGAAGTGAGTTGAGATGAGCTCAACTCATTTCGAAATCTAAACGGAGTTTTAATGACTATTGTTAAGAGTATTTTTATTAAATTATTTAAAATTATTTTTTTTAAAATATAAATTTACATATTTATTAAAAAAATTTAATTATATTTAATCAAAAACTAAAATTTTTGATTAAATATCATTAAAAATTTTTAATAAATATATAAATTTATCATTTTTTTAAAATAACTTTAAACAATCTAATAGTTTAAGTCAAGTCTTTCATTCCAATCAACTTCTAGTCAAATCTTAAAAGAGTTTTCTTGGGGATCGGTCGGGTGCAAAAAGCAGTCCGCTGCCTCTAGTGGCGGTGAGCGACACCGTTCATCTCATCAGGACCAGCGGGCCCCGACGAGCTTACCCTTCAACGGCGAGTTCCAGCGACTTCCGCTGTGCCCTACGGAAGCTTAAACTCGAAATGGATTCGGTAGGAGTAAGCTCGCCGAAATCCGCTGGTCCCAATGGGTGGGGCGGTGTCGCCCACTGCTCGCCGGAGGCAGTAGGCTGTAGCCAATGCCGAATACCTTTTAAAATTCATCTCTATTTTATTTATTTATTTTTTTTTTTTTTTTTATTTTTTTTTATTTTTTTATTTTATTGTGTTTTTATTATGTTTTTTTATTTTATTTTTTATTAAATTTTTTATTGTGTGTTTTTTATTTTATCCTATTTTTTATTTTATTTTAATATAATTTTCATCAAAAAATAATTTAATTTTCATTAGACTACTTTAAACGTTGGAGACAATCAGATTGGACCCCGAGTCTCTCATAAAACCACACAACATTAATAATTATTATTAGCTGCAAATTGATGTCGATGTGTTTCTGACGGGGGTAATTTATTTTAAATAATTATTTTTTTTATAATAATATATATATATATATATATATATATATATATTTATCAATATCGTATGCTACCGAAGAAGAAATTGTGTTTACTCTTTCGGATGGGAGGGAAACCAAATCTCGCTCAGCACCATCATGATAACTTTCGTTTGGATTCAAAAATGAAATAAGTAAAAATGAGTTTAATTTATTTTTTAATATTATTATTATTTTAAAATTTTAAAAAATTAAATTTAAATTTAAAAAATATATATTAAAATTTAAAAAATATGTATAAAAATTTATATTTTGTATGAAAAATTAAAAAAAATAATAATAAAATAAAAATAAATTGATATGAATTGAAATAAATCTTGAATCTAAATTATATCTAAATTATTTGCGAAATGATACAACCAATACAATTATATAATATATTTTATAATAAATGTTAAATAAGTATTAAATAAGAAATAATTTTGTAAAATATTATATATATATAATATTTTATAAAAATATTTTTTATTTAATAGATTATTGTAAAATATATTATATAATTATATTGTGTGTATATATTTTCCTAACATCAATAGATCGAGGTAAGAGATGCTTTGCAATTTTATAATAATGATAGGTACACAATAATTGGGAGGCCCGACTTGTAGATATCTATGTCCTATGATCTTCTATGACAATTATTCATAGAAAAATGATGTATCATGTTTTTACGAGCACGTCGTACACATGGTACTGCAACTCGAAATGCAAGGAAAATTGCTTAATTTCAAAAGATGTAACAAACCACGGCCACACCATTGGGCATTTAGAATTCTATTTATACTTTTATTCAGAACACTGATTTTGTTAGTGTATTTTTAAATTTTAAGTTTTAAATTTCAAATCTCATAAATTTTAATCCATCAATAATTAATACGTGAAAAAATAAATATTTTGTAAATATATGATTTGAGAGGGGGGTTCAAGTAGACTAGGTCCATTGAGAAGTAAGGTCTAGAGGCCCCCACGGCCAACTCGAGCCCATGCTCGAGAAATTAAGGTGACTCGACTGGGGGGAACAAGCTCGGGTAATTCTAGGTACTTGCGAGATTCGAGGGATTGTCGTTATCACTGTCGCTACATGAAAAGTAACAAGATGTGCTTACGTCGAGCGTTGTGCTACATTAAATGTAAAGTCAGGTGGTACATGCAGCATTAAATGCCACCCAGGAATTACAATCTCATACAATAGGAAAATTAGGGAAACTAATGCAGCTGAGATGAGACGAAAAGGGCCAGGCCTTCATTTACTAAACTGCTCGAGAAAAGGTTGTCCGCTCTGACACGATTAGTTGGGTAATGACCACACAGTATCACTGTGTGACACCAACCACCCCACCAACAGACTGGACGCAAGAACACTTATAAATAGCGCCCAACCTATCCAAAGTTAGGTTACGTTCTTCACTCTCTCACTTTTTCATATTGTTCTATACTTTTATCCCAAAAATTGACTTTGGCATCAGAAAGGACTCAGACCCCGACCCCACTTTCTTCCCTTACTTGTAGGTTCGAGTCGATTGGATCACCGTGGAGAGGCTGGATGGCGAAATACGTCCTTAACAATGACGCTGTCTATGAGAGTTTGATTTCATAAGAGTACATTTCGCATACCAGCAACGACACGGTCCCAAACGACTCACAATGAAGAATATCAAAGCAATACCATGGAAGCAAGCCAAGTCGCGATGGAAAAAACGATCAAGAAGCTGATCGAGGAGAATGCAACGTTGAGACAGTGCAATGAAGAGCGTGCAGTTCACAACGAGACCAGCATAAGTGAAGATGCGACCTCACGATGTAACGCTAAAAACAACGCATCTGAAGAGGAATGACAGAATGCATATTGAGCTCAAGGAGCTTGGAAACAAATATATAGAAATGGCCAAGCTTATTGACCTACCCCCATGGACAAGCTCGTCATGGGGTAGTGTAGGAATACCATACAGCTCTAACGTGATGGTGGTACCCCTCTCACCAAAATTCAAAATCCCCTAGGTAGAACTTTATGATGGGTCTAAGGACCTAGTGAAACACTTAAAAGCGTTCAAGGCACACATGAGCCTGCACGATTACCCGAGCGAAGTGGTCTGTCAAGCCTTCCCCCTAACTCTGAAGGGGGCAGCCCAAACATGATTCGAGACCATTCCTTTAGGCTCTGTTGATGGTTTTGAGGGATTGACTTGTCTCTTTACGACTCAATTCATGGCCAGTCAGAAGAGAATGCGCCATGCGGTGTACCTCCTTACCATCAAACAAAGGGAGTCTAAAAAACTTGAAGAAGTATCTGGCCTAATTCAACAGGGAAAAAATGACCACGGACGACCAAGATAAGAAAATCACGCTAGTAGTGCTCCTGGGTGGCATATGGCCCCGGAGCCCGTTTACAACTGAAATCGCCCGGAAGACTCCGATCACTTTGAATGAGTTTATGGACCAGGCCGACAGGTTCATCAACGCCGAAGACACCCTCAAAGCCTTGACTGCCCCTTGTCGAGGACAACTCCAGCAGGTAGACAAACGGTAGTGGAGACCCCAGTCGAGACAAAACCAAAAAGAAACACTCTAACAAAAAGAAGATGAGAGATCCATCACGAATGCTTGGCCCCCCTCGACTACACGCTAGTTTGGTAATCAAGGGTGACCACAAACCAAGTTTAAGATGAGAGCAAGAGCGGAGTAGGTGGAAGGACATGTATTGCGAGTTCCATAAGTCCTGAGAGCACAACACAGAAGATTGTTATACCTTTAAGAAGAGGCAAAGAAAATAGCAAGCAGCATAATCGGCGAAGAAGGAGCCGATCTAGGTCACCCCACAAGAGGGAATCCCGACACGAGCTATGGCTCTCTAATGATCGACTACGAGCTGTGGGGTTTATCCAGGAAGTTCACTACCTGAAATGGCTCTCTAACATGGTACTTGTGAAGAAAGCTAGCAGGAAATGGCGAATGTGCATGGATTTCAGCGACCTCAAATAAGCCTACCTCAAAGATAGCTTTCCCCTACCACGTATCGACCTCATCGTAGACTCAATGACAGGGTACTCACTCCTCAGCTTCATGGATGCATACTCCAGATACAACTAGATCATAATAAGTTTGGAAGACAAGAAGAAAACAACGTTCATTACAGGCTGGGGGCTCTATTGTTACATCGGCATGCCATCTAGGATCAAGAATGTCGGGGGACCTACCAGAGTTTAGTTAACCGAATGTTCAAAAACCAGATCGGACAAAACATGAAGGTTTATGTCAACAATGTCCTAGTCAAGAGCCGAGAGCTCTAGCATTATTTGGTAGATTTCCAATAAGCATTTTCTGTCATGTGGCGTTACAAGATGACCAATTTATGATGTATCACTAAATCATTATTAATTAATTAATAATCACTATTTACTAACATCTACATTGATATCATTAAATCACTATTAAGTATTAACTAATTAGTAATTACTCTTCTTATAATTACATGTAGGCTTATAGAAATTATAAATATTCATATATAGTTTTTAACTATATATGAATTACGATTATTAATATCATTGATTAATTGATATGACTCCTCTACTTAAAAATTGATTTCTTTTTTCTATTTTTTTATTTAGATTAATTTTCTTTTATCATTTTTTTTTAAGAGTGAGTTTTTTTAAATATTTTTTAGCTTAAATATGTGATAAATACATAAAGTGGACAGAAATATTAAATTTGGGCAAAAAAATAGATTTGATCATTGTAAAATTTTGGACTAAATGTAGCCCATTAAATCATATTAGGTGCTCCTGGATCGAACCTAGACCAAATCGGACCAGACCAGTATGGACCAAATAGGAGTTCGGTCTAGTCCATGGTAAAAAAATATTTGGATCGAATGGAACCGGTCCATAGTTATTTTGGACCGAACTGTTTACACCCTTACCGTCAACTGCACGTCCAGGGTCGAGTTGAGTAAATTACTGGGATATATGGTCTTTGAGAGAGGGATCGAAGTCAATCTGGAAAAGGTCCAGGCCATCCTAGACATGGCGTCATCATGAAATTTGCAGGAAGTTCAATAGTTGGCTTGACAGGTCGCTGCCCTCAATTGCTTCATTGCCAGGTCGACCGACCGATGCTTACCTTTCTTTCAAGTCCTCCGAAAGGCTCACGAATGGGATTCAACTTGCGAATAGACATTCACCGAATTAAAGGGCTACTTGACCAGCCCTCCATTGCCCACATCGAGGGAGACACTCATGGCCCACTTGGTAATGTCACCTCATGCCATCTCAGCCGTCTTGGCCCACAAAACAAAGCAGGGGCAGAAACCCGTCTATTATGTTAGCCAAGCATCCCGAGACGCGAAAGCCAAATACCATTGGACTGAAATGCTAGTATTCGCCCGCATAATAGCCGCCCGCTGACGACGCCCCTATTTCCAGGTTCTCTCCATCAGAGTCATGACAAATCAACCCCTCAAAGCTGTCATCTTCCAGAAGCCTGACACCTCCAGCCAATTGGCCAAATGGGCCATCGAGCTGAGTGAGTTCGACTTGACATTCCAACCGTGAATGGCTTTAAAAGCCCAGACCCTTGCTAATTTCGTAGCAGAGTTCACTGGCTTTCTTGAGGAAGTTCTTGATAAAAACCTTGGCAAGTGTATATTGATGGTTCCTCCTATCGAGCTGGTGGGGGAGTGGGAGTACACATCGTCTCTGCCCAGGGCTTCGAACACAGCTATGCCATAAGGCTGACCCTCAAGGTAACCAACAACAAAGCAGAATACGAGACGCTCTTGATTGGGATGACAATAGCTCGGTTGTTTGGGGCGACAGACATAGAAGCCAGAGCAGATTCACAGGTGGTCATCAGTCAAGTACTAGGTCCGTACGCCACAAAAGGCAAAAAGTTGAATAAATATCTCCATCTCGTGTGCAACGAAAAGGATGGCTTCATCTATTTTCGACTGCAGCAAATCCCGAGAGCAGAAAATAAAAAAAGTAGACCGTTTGGCAAAGATCATGTCCGGACAAGATGAATACCTACCTCCAGAACACACCAAAATTTTATTGGCAAATACACTCTTCATTGGTAAAGAGATTGCAAGTATAGTCGCAACCATTCTCGACTGGGCGACAGGCATCGTTGAGTACCTGCAAGAAGGCAAGTTCCCTGATAACGTGGATGAAGCGCAAAAAGTCAGGAATCGATCAGCTCAGTTTGTCCTACTGGAAGGGACATTGTATAAAAGGGGTTTCTTCGAGCCTTTACTCAGATCCTTATCTCACAATAAAGGCTAATATATACTCGTAGAAATCTATGAAGGGATCTGTGGAGCCCATGTAGGAGGAAAAAGCCATGGCCGCCCGGGTAACACCAGCCGGGTACTATTGGCCGTACTCGCTCAAAGACGCCAAAAAATTCGTCAAGAAATGTCCGAAGTGCCAAGAACACGGCCCTATGCCTCGTTCTTCACCCAAGGAGCTCACGTTGATTTCGGCTTTGTGGCCCTTTACTCAGTAGGGTCTGAACCTGATCGGACATTTCCTTGTCGCGACAGGGAGAGTTAAGTTCGTTATGATAGCGGTCAATTACTTCACGAAATGGGTTGAGGGCGAAACCCTTACCAGCATCACCTCCTAATTCATCACCAAGTTCATGTGGAGGTTAGTCATTTGCTGTTTCGGGATACCTTAGAGTTTCATATTAGACAACGGGTAGCAATTTGATTGCAGTTATTATCGAGAATGGTGCACCAAGCTCAAAATCAAAATTAATTACTCCTTGCCCGGACACCCACAGGCCAATAGCCAGGTCGAGACAACCAATAAGACAACCCTCTCCACGCTAAAAAAACGACTTGGGACACATAAGGGAGCATGGGTAGATGAACTGCCAAGAGTACTTTGGGCGTACCGAATGACTGTCCGAATTCCCACTGGCGAAACACCGTTTGCCCTCACATACGAAAGTGAAGCAATGATCCTCATGGAGGTCAGGATGCTCACCTTACATATCCAACATTTCGATGCGGAGACCAACAATGACAAGGTAACAGAGCAGTTAGACCTACTAGATTGTCGAAGGGAATAAGCCCTCACCCAAATAGTTAGTAACAAACGAAAGATGGAGTAGTACTTCAATAAACGAGTCAAGCTGCGTACTTCTGAGTTGGAAACTTAGTACGAAGACAGACAGGCGTCACCACCTGGAAGGAAAATTGGGACCATGTAGGGAAGGACTGTACCTCGTAACAACAACCAACCAACCGGATTTGTATTGACTCAAGCACAACCAAGGGGTCGAGCTACCCCACCCATGGAATGCCAAACACTTAAAAAGGTACTATATATGATGTTTCATCTTGTATGTATGTGTTTCATCTTGTATGTATGTGTTTTTTCTTGTATCTCGTAAACCAACATTATGAATGGGATCAAATGTTGAAACTCCCAAACAAGCTCTCATGTGATGTCAACTCGTGCGGGGAAGAGGCTGGACACAGACCTGAGCCCTCAACACACCCACGCGACGTCAACTCCTGCAGCGTAGAGGCCGAGCACTAGACTCGAGCCTCAACACACCTACGTGACGTCAACTCTCGTGGGTGGCCAACACACCCATGTGACATCAACTCCCGTGAGGTGACCAACACACCCATACGATGTCAACTCGCGCGGGGTATAGGCCGGGCACCAGACCCAAGCCCTCAATACACCCATGCGACGTCAACTCTCCCGGGAGGCTAACACAACCAGGCGATGTCAACTTTTGTAGGGTAGAGGCTTGGCACCAAACCCGAGCCCTCGACATACCTATGCAATGACAACTCCCACAAGGTAGAGGCTGCGTACCAGACCCGAGCCCTCGACACACCCATGTGACGTTGACTCCCTCGGGGTGGCCAACACACCCACACAATGTCAACTCCTGTGGGATAGAGGCCGGGCACCAAACTCGAGCCCTCAACACACCCACACGACGTTTACTCCTGTGGGGAGCCAACACACCCACGCAATGACAACTCCTGCAGGGTAGAGGCTGGGCACCAGACCCGAGCCCTCGACACACCCACATGATATCAACTCCCACAGGGTAGAGGTCGGGCACAAGACCCGAGCCCTCGACACACCCACATAATGTAAACTCCCGCGGGGTAAAGGGCGGGCACCAGACTCTAGCCCTCGATACATCCACGCAATGTCAAACTCCAGCGGGGTAGAGGCCAGGCACCAGACCCGAGCTCTCGACACACCCATGCGATGTTAACTCCCGCAGGATAGAGGCCAAGCACCAGCCTGAGCCTTCAACACACCCACGCGAAGTCAACTCCCGCAGGGATCTTGAACCCTCGACATACCCATGCAATGTCAACTCTCACGGGATAGAGACCGAGTACCAAACCCAAGCCCTTGATACACCCATGCGATGTTAACTCCCCCGGGATAGACGCCGAGCACAAAACCCGAGCCCTCAACACATCCACGCAACGTCAACTCCCGTGGGGTTCCCGAGCCCTTGACACACCCACGCAATGTCAACTCTCACTGAATAGAGGCTAGGGCACCAGAACCAAGCCCTCGATATACCCAAGTGATGTCAACTCTCGCGAGGTAGAGGTCGGACACGGGACTCAAGTTCTTGACACACCTAGCTGATATCAACTCCCGCGGGGTAGAGGCTAGGTACCAGACTCGAGCTCCCGACATAGCCATGCGACGTTAACTCACGTGGGGTGGCCAAGATAGTCATGCGACTTCAACTCCTACAAGGATCCCAAGCCCTCGACACACCCACGTGATGTCAACTCCCGCAGGATAGAGGCCAAGCACGAGACCGAGCCCTTGACATACCCACGTGATGTCAACTCTCGCGTGGTAGAGGTCAGGCACCAGCCCAAGCGTTCAACACACCCACGCAACGTCAACTCTCACGGGAATCCCAAGCCCTCAACACACCCATGTAATGTGAATTCCCACAGGGTAGAGGCCGGGCACCAGACCTGAGCCCTTGACACACCAACGCAATGTCAACTCCCGCGGGTAGAGGCCAGGCACCAGACTCGAGCTCTCGACACATCCAATCGATGTCAACTCCCATGGGGTAGAGCCTGGGCACAAGACTCAAGCCCCTGACACACCCATGCAAAGTCAAATTCTGTAGGGTGGCCAACATACCCATGTGATGTCAACTCCCACAAGAATCCTGAGCCTTCGACACACCCATGCGATGTCAACTCCCGCAGGGTAGAGGCCGGGCACCAGACCCAAGCTCTTGATACATCCAAGCGATGTCAACTCCTGTGGGGTAGAGCCTGTGTGCAAGACTTAAGCCCCTGACACACCTATGCGACGTCAAATTCCGCGGGGTGGCCAACATACCCATGTGGCGTCAACTCCCATAGGAATCCTGAGCCCTCGACACACCCATGCGATGTCAACTCCCATGGGGTAGAGACTGGGCACCAAACTCGAGCCCTCGATACACCCATGCGATGTCAACTCATGCGGGGATCCCGAGCACTTGACACACCCACGCGATGTCAACTCCCACGGGGTAGAGGCCAAGCACCAGACTCGAGCCCTTGACACATCCACGCAATGTCAACACCCTCAGGGTAGAAGCTGAGCACCAGACTTGAGCCCTCAATACATCCACGCGACATTAACTCCCGCAGGGTGACCAACACACCCATGTGAGGTCAACTCTTGCGGGGTAAAGGCTGGGGACTAGACTTGAGCCCTCAACACACCCACACAACGTCAACTCCTGCGGGGTAGAGATCGGGCACCAAACCCGAGCCCTCAACACATCCACGCGACGTCAACTCCTACGGGGATCCTGAGCCCTCAACACACCCATGCAACATCAACTCCTGTGGGGTAGATGCTGGGCAGCAGACAGACCCGAGCTCTCTACACACTCACGCGAAGTTAACTCCCGCGGGGTAGAAGCCGATCACCTGATTTGAGCCCTCAATGAATAATAGACCTACTCGAGTATGAAATGTCTTGAGGCTTAAGTAATTCCTGCCCAAGTATCCTTGGCAGGATTTTGCGGGGTACTGAAGTAAGGAAGAAATAAAGCAAAGAGCAAAGTACACAAACAAGGAAAGACGAGCGCGAGAAGTAACAAAAAGCGAATTCCTTTCATATATTATTTACAACAACAACGAAGAAGAAAATTCTCATCGAAGTCTCTACGATGAGAATTTGTGGGGTACTGAAAGGGGGTTCGAGTGAACTAAGCCCATTGGGACAGTAAGGCCCAGAGGCCCCCACGACTGACCCGAGCCCATGCTCAAGGAAGTAAGCCCCCCCCCCCCAGCCCGCCGCCGCCGCCGCCGCCACACACACACACATACGTATATATATGATATTGTGGTCGGTTAAGCTAGCTATCAGTTCAAACTTTGCATTACTCTTGTTTTTGGCTAGCTAGCTAGCCAGGCCACCGTTGGTTTTCCCGATTGGATTCAACTTACCATCCGCGGACGTACGTACTCTTCATATATAGAATAGAACTACTTAAATTTCTTACGACAAAAATATGGGGTTTCGTGGTTTAGGGGCAAATTAATAGTAAGATATTACAAGCTAGCGCACTCAGGAAGTTTAATAGAATTCCACATCTCGATCAGCATATATATTAATTCGAATTAAAGTCATGAATTTATAAAATTATTACTAATTGTCTTAATGGTTTAAATTGATAGAAAGTCAAAATCTTTTAGACTAGATAATATAAAGACTGATTTTAAATAAGATAATCAAAATCACCCTAATAATCTCTATATTAAAAAAAGAAAAAAAATATAAAGTTGATGGAAAGATCTAAATATCATTATTTATATTATAATTTATTTTGTCATTGCTTCTGCATATTCTATGTACGTACACGCTGAAGAAACATTGACATGATTTAATTAGCAAAAAGAGGTCATGATATTAGAGCACGATCGAGGCTTCACATATTATATTCGATACAATGATCTAACCCTAGCAGAAACTACATCAATTATATGCGTACGTAATGCATTTATATATATATATATAAACAAATTAGCTACATGTCAGTTGAATATATATTAAATAATGGTATATATAATATAGACCCAATAAATAATAATTGAAAAGGGTAGTCCGTAGAAGTACTAGGAGCACGTTGGTCCTCTATTATTAGTGTAGGTATATCATATATGGTCCGACTCCGCGAGGCCCAACAATATGAGTCTGACAACTCGATCTCTCGCGCGCATTAAATATATAGATATAGATATATAGCCTTACGGCAGCAAACTATCACATGATTCATAAATCATGTCAATCTGATCAGGTTGACACTGATTTAGCATTGCCTGAAGGAAAACTATGTCCTATCATAGATAGTGTCGGTTGGCTGTTTTTTATTTTCGGGGGTCCATCGGAACGTACACTTGTATATAGGGGTCCATCGGAACGTACACTTGTATATATATATATATATAAAATAAATATGGTGCCATAATCCACTCTATGGTTTGAATAGTATTTATTATTTATTATTTATTATTTAAAAAAAATTAATATATATAAAAATATATCAATATAATAATAATAATTTTTTTAATTATGAAATAATTATTTTTTAAAAAATCCAAAAAAATGTCAAAATAAGGTGGAAAAGAGTGTCGACAAAATAACAATACTTGTCATATGCACGTGAACCCAGTTAATGGGTTTTGTTATGTCTCAAATGTTTAATTATAAACTGATAAAATTTCATCTATATTTTGAAGATTTTCTGCTGGCTCACAACACACATCGCATTGCTTAGATTAAAAAAAAAAAAAAAAAAACACATTACACACACGTATTTATATTATTTACAAAATATTAATAACCATAATACAAATACTTCCACAAATGTATTTATAACTACACACATAGCAAATAACAAATAGTTGTAATTGATAACCACAACTAATTCGTCTGTTTGTTAAATATCATACACAAATAAACAGACGTAATATCACAAAATAAATAATGCAACATTTATTTATATGAATAATAAGAAAACATACTCGAAGGTAGAGGACCAACAAAAGAAGCGTGGAGATAGAGCAGATCAGCAACCAGCAGATTGAAGAACAGCTAAATAAGTATGGAAGCAGTAGATCTGTTGCGGAAAATATATTATAAAAAAGAACATAATAATTGCATTAATATATTTTTTAAATAAAGCTATATTAATATATTACGAATAATAAAAGATCTAATAAATAAGATGCAAATTTACAAATCTTTATTTCCTTATTAAGTTTTTATGGGCAGCAGACATATTATTTAACAAATATTCGTCTTATTATAGTTTAAATTTGAGAAAATAGAAGCATCAAATAAACTTGAAGTGTTTTTTTTTTTTTAATATTTTATTTATTTATTTTGAATTTATGAACGATTAACATATTAATTACTTCAGGTTTTAAAAAATTATAACATAATAGTTGATTTAAATTTATTTCTAATTTTTTTTTTATTTTTCACATTTAAACTTCAAAAGGTAGGAATGAAAATAAAATTTTGTCCGTGATTTTGTACGGAAACATTATTTTAGTATTTTCTATACTTTATACAGACTGATAATAATATTAATAGTATTAATAAGTTATACTAAGCAACAATATATTAAATAATTCAAAAAAGGTATAGATATCATGTTGAAATTATTAATAAAATCTGTTTCCTTCTTTCTTTAAAAAAAAAATTATATTTATTAATAAAAGTATTATAACTAATTTTAAAAATTGTAATTAATTGCTAATGTTGTATATTTATCATCTCTAAAATGAAAAATAAAAGAAAATTAATGCTTTAATTTTAAAATTATAAAATAAATATTTAAGAATTAAATTATTTAATCATATAATTAGAAGAAAATGTTTATCATTGGAATTAAGCCGTGTGTAGCATACAAATTGATATCTTTAAAAATTTATTTTTGTTGTTGTATGTTTAATTTTCATGGGTTTGTTGTTTCTGGATGTATTTTCTCTTTGTAAAAACAATGGCTGTAAACAAATTAGCTACTAAAAAGAGTATAATATATTTAATTGAGAAAAGAAGTGGAATAAATCATACCTAATTGATGCTAAATTGAGAAGAAACAAGAACCAGACTTCACAGATGTGAGAATTTGAAGCTTTCAGTAGTAAATAGAAGAGGTTGTAAATCGAAAGGGGTAGAATATATGAAGCAATGTGGGTTACTTAAAAACTTAAAAACAGAAGCTGAAGCAACGGAGGTTATAAACTTGGAAATCAAAAGACAAAGTTGGCTGTCGGTAAAAAGTACAAGAAGGAAGAATAGGCATTCTGTGGAAACCAGAAGGGTTTTTTTGGGGGAGGAACTTTTTGACACTTGTATAGTGTCGGCATAAACAGTGAAATAAAATAGAAGTGTAATTCAATTGGAAGTTAATGAAAGAATGAGGGATCAAATTGAAAATAATAATAATAGATAAACACTATTTTATTCACAAGCTATATTTTAAAGAGTAATTCGTAAAAAATAGAGTTGAGAGATAGAGGAAAAAATTAAATACGAAAATAGAGATAAAATTGGCAGAAAAATATTCTCTGTCTTCTGCCTGTTTAATCGCTTTTATTTATTTTTCTTGATAAGTAGGCATATATATTATAAGATAAATAATTATAAAGATACAAAGTCAACAAAATGGAATTTTTCAACAATCTTCTCAATTCAATAAAGATACAATAAGCACCAAATAAATTAAAAAAAAAAATATTTAAAATCACAAGTGTGACTTTTACCAATTCTAAAAAACAGGATTTCACCTAAAACAATTCTGAAATAATTAAATAAATAAATTATTTTACTATATTAAATAGTTGCAGTAAAGGAAGGTGGACTGCAATTCACCCTTATTATTACTTAGATAAGATATGATCTATAATCTGGTTGGCGTTAGCCAGTGGCATTTGGGACGGACGTACGTACGTACACAAAATAGATCAAGAAAAGTAGCATGCTACACGCAAAAACAAAAACAAAACATTTGCTTGCAAACTTGAAAAAGATTGAGAATATAAAAAGAGCAACAAATAGAAAGGAATTAGATTAAAATAATTTTATAGATTAATATAATTTTATGTGACCTATTAGATTTATTTTATAATAAAAATAATTTAATATTTTGAAAAATTACATCAAATCATATTAATTTGTACGATTACATAATTTTATATAATCACTATTTGGCAAGAGTATTTGTTTATGTAGAATTTTAAAATATATAAATCTCATACACACATTTTTTAAAAAATGAAATCTATTATTAAAATTAAAATGATTGGGATGGTGTATGTTACTAAAACTAGTTATTCTATTTTCTATAACTTTTTTTTAAATAATGTTTAGTACGTGGAACGTCTGTGACTCTGTATGTGCGTATCATGCTCGGGATGGGGAAGGGTTGAAATAAATCTAAATAAAGGTGGGAAATTAGTTTACATATATTTCAGGGAGGTACGAGTGTAAATTAATGATTTAGAACAAACCCCTACTTTATATATGATCTGTCATTTTACTAAAGATTCATCTGTTTCATTAAGATCGCATGAAAGCAACTCATAAATATCGTATAAACCTTTCAAAACTTTGGAGACATGACGATGAATGTCACATCGTTGTTTCTCTTCTAAGGTATTAACTTGTTTAATCGGTCATTTAAAAAAAAAAAAAAACTTGTTTAATCGGTCATGGAGTCTCTTGCACGGTAGCAGAGCCACTTTAGGGTAGGGCCATGGTCCTCCATTTTTTTTTTTAAATTATGAACTAATTCTTAAATTTTAGAGTAATATTATATATAATTGTGAAGTTGCAATCGGTATGTAATTACTTTGAAAAAAAAAATAGGATCTATTATTATAAAAATTAATTTTTTCATGTGAATTTTATATATATTTATTTTTTTTAAAGTAATTGTACGTCGTTTGCAAAGTATATGACTGCATTTATCATTTTTTTTTAATAGTTTCGAAATTCTATTTAATTTTTATATATTAGATATTTTTAAGGATGTAACTTTTCTAAAATTAAAATTAAGATTAAGTTTAGAATAAATAATAAATTTATTAATATGGATCCTAAAATTTTTTATTATACAATATTAAATTTCTTAATATAGAATTCAAAGAATAAATATAAGAAAAATTATTTAAAATTGATGATATATATGAAAAATAGCTTAGAGTTATGTTTTTATGATGGACAATACTTCTAACTGGTAGCACCTATAAGTCCACTTTATCAGAGATTACTTAAAAAAGAACACATTAGCTAAATACATAAAATACTTCTAAAGCTGATCACACTGAATCACAATACCAAAAACTCATGCTGGTTTGATTTTGGCATGAGAAAAATCAGCTTGCTGCCTTTTCGATCCCTATATCAGTTAAAGGGAAAAAATGTCCTTGTGAAAGACTTTGGGACGACATTTGAAAAAATATTGGGGAAAGCGACTATATATTTGACTTCTGAATCGGAGTTGTAAATCAGCTTGAGCACATTGATGGTTAAATTTTCCTTCCTTTTCATCCATGACCTGAAAATGACATGATTTCCTTCAAAAAATTGCTAATTATTCAAGAGATCCAAGTCCAGCTGCTTTCCATTGAAGGCCATAGTCAATCTAGAGCTTCAGTATTGGATCAAGAAGTGTTTGAAGTTGATGATCTAGAAGAAAAAATAAACCCTGTCTGAGTTGAGAGATTTTAGGGTTATGATTTGATTTCGAGTTTAGGGTTTCTTTTTTAGAATTATATTATTGGTCAAATGTTACATTTTCGCAATCTTAGCTACTGAGTTGTTTAGGTTTTGGAGTTGGTTGGAAAAGCCGCAAGAGACGACAAGAAGAACAAGATTATCCCTATGCTACTGGCCGTGAGGAACGATGAAGAGCTCCGGCGTGACCATTGCCCATGGCCCATGGAGGTGTCCTTCCCAATATCAACAAGCTTGAGGTTTCCTTTCAATTCCATAGAAATAGACTGAGAGAGCAAGTGGTGAAGGGAGGTGATTTTCAATTCACGTACTTTTTTTCTTGGATTTCGTTGCCAGGTCCCTCAAGAAGGCTCGAGTTCGAGGGGGGGGGGGGGGGGGGGGGGGGGGGGGGGTCCCAAATTCCTCTCTAGGGCACCCTATTACTCAAAACATATTTTCCCTATATGGCACTATTTCACTAGTCTCCGTTGTTCAATACTCATAGGTGGCATCGATTTAAAGTTATTATCTTTTATGATTTTTTTTTTTAATTTACATAAGAAAATAGATGTTTGCAGTCCTATGATTAGGGGTGTTCATCCGGATTTTGGATTCTCAAATTCGGAACCCAGATTTAAAATTTTCTTCAATCTTTTTGAAAAAAAAAAAAATATTAAGAAATATATTAAAATTTCAAACCAGGCTGGGTACAACTCGATCCGGATGAACAGGCCTAACTATGATCAAGTGAAAATCCCATCTATTCCATTTCAAAAAATTAAATAAATTTAGAACTCATATGAAAACGAATAATTTTTAATGGTGAACGTACCATACTTTTTTTTCCAAATTAATTGTATAGAGTTTGCACAGTTTAAGATTGTATTTACCATTACTCTTTACATAAATATGTCACATAGTAGAGAAATTGGCTCTCCTTGACACAATTATTAGTTCCACCACTCCTCTTATAGCTGTGTCCCTAACAAAAATATTGAATCTTTTGTTAGCACTATTTAAATAAATGGATCTACATAGATTATGAATTTTATATTGTATAAATTTTTTAATATAAAATTTAGATAATATTTGCAGAGCTCAATAAATGTGACCGATAAAGTGACATAATTAGACCAACACATCTCTTTAAGCCCATGAATATGATCAAGTCATGAGCATAGCTCGTACGGGCTCAATTCATGTGTAGAGGCCCATTAAGGACCTACATAATTCCATTATTTTATGATGGAAAAAATTGAAATTCTGGGTGTTATATTTAAGATCATGGTCTCCACTCGAGACTATTTTTTAACAATCCCATCATTATGAATTTTTCTATGAGTGAATATTGGACGTGGACGTGGAAAATTATATCGCTGCGCACTTCTATCAAATGGCTACAAATATCCACATTTTATTATTATATCTTTACATGAGTTTGACAAGAGATCTTGACGTTTTTCGAATATTGTTTAAAATCTAACAAATGGTATCAAATACAACTTGACAAATCTGTGCAGAAATAAGATTATATTTGCGATTTATTTTTGGTATTTTATATTTTTTTCATTACTCCAATTCATATCTTTTTGATTTTGGAGTTGTTGGATGATAAGAAATTTTTGTTTCGGGTTGTTGTAGATGTTGCCGGTGTGTAGTCCACCAGAACTGTAAAAAACCACCACGCTTGGTGGCCAAAAGTGTCTTTTATGTTATTTTATTAAAAAAAGGTCTAACAAAAACATGGGAGGATGCCAAAAATGTCATCATAGGTGTCCTCCCATCCAGATCGGTTAGAAAAATGGTTGGTTGACTGGACCAATGGCCAAATAGTGCTTGGAGAAGTGACTCTGATTCAGGTCTTTGTTTTGTGAAACTCGAGTAGGGTTCTATTTTAATTGGGTCTTGTTTTTTAATTTAAGTATTCGGCTTGGTTTAAATTGGTCCAATATGTAGGTCCTGAGTATAAATTGAATTGGATTTAAATAAATTGTTGGGTTTAAATAAAGGACTTGCATGTTAGTCGAACCCATGTTTGGACCTTTGTTATAAAACATTACTTCGTGGGCTTAATGGGAGACCCATTTGTATGGAAAAAAAAAATCCCATTTGACTTTGACTAACACCCATGACCCTTGTTTGACTACTCGGTTTCACCCTTATTTGACTATCCAGTTTCACCCGAATTCGAATCCTAAACCGAACTTGACAGATTATAATAACTTTTTTAATTAAAAAAAATTAAAGGTATTTTTTTTAAGGAAATTTATACATGTGACTTGGACAAATTAAAATGATTAGTTATCTAACTGATAAAAGTTTTCTCTTTAATCATAAAAAAGTTCAATGAGTTGCAACAAGTGACATTTATATTCATGCGAACGACAATCAGCCCAAAGGAAGGTTGTTATTTGGTTGGATCATAGTTGGTATAAGGTGATTATTTGTGAATTGCAATTTTTTCTTTTCAAGATAAACTTATGCATTCAATAATCAGTCCAAAGGAAGACTATTATTTGGTCATATTGTATAAATATATTTTTTATTAGCCTATTTATTCAATAGTCAACCCAAAGGAAGAATATTATTTAACAAGGCCAATTTTGCATTATTCACGGTAACTAGCCTTATTAGGAAATGACCATTTGCATGTTGTAGTTATCGTCCAAAGACTTGATTGCAATGATGCACTAGGTCTCTCATATGGACCCACTTTTATAAAAACCATGATTTTCTTTGGATTTGATTTTGTCATATTTTTTAATTAATTTTTGTTGTATAATTTGATTAAAGTTTGCATGACAAAAGTTATGGTTTGCTTATTTATTTTTCAAGATTAATAGGATTTTTATTTATTGTGAGGCTTTCTTTGTTTTCTTATAGTGAATGCTTCTTCTATATTTGTCAATTTGAATAACATTCCAATTCTTACCAAATCAAATTTTATAAAATGGAAAGAACATGTTATTATTGTTTTGGGGTGTATGGTTCTAACTATGCACTTCGGGTTGAAGAACCTCCTAAACCTACTGATTAGAGGATAGCTTATGAAAAATAGAAGCGCTCTACTCGCATGAGTCTTATGATAATGAAGCATTCTATTTTTGATTCTATTCGAGATACAATGCCTAAAGAGGAAAGTGCCAAAAAGTATCTGAGCCAAATAGCAGACCGATTTGCTGCACCAAAAAAGGTAGAGACAAGTACACTTCTTAGCAAAGTTGTCTCAATACAGTTTAATGGCAAATGAAATAGAATGGAGTATATTATGGAAATGTCCGGTCTTGTTACTAAATTGAGAACACTAAAATTAGAATTTTTTGATGAAATTCTAGTGCATCTCATTCTGATTTCTCTTCCTGCACAATTTAGTTCTTTCAAAATTAATTATAATACTTAAAAGGAGAAATGTACTCTCAATGAGCCCATTGCTCATTATGTGTAAGAGGAAGAGTGATTAAAACAAAAAATGACAGGAAGAGTTCACATGGCATTTTTCCCTCATGGAAATCAATGCACCAAGAAAAGAAAAAGAATAATAAAGTTAGGGTAATTGCGGATGCTGAAATTTCACAACCAATTGTGTAACAAGAACAGAATAAGGTTTCTACCTGTTACTTTTGAAAAATAAATGGCCATTTGAAGAAGAATTGTTTCCAGTATATGAAATGGCTTGCAAAGAAAAAATGCTTTTTTTTTAAAAAACCTTTGTTTGCACAAAAATAAATTTGACTATTATACCACCTAACACTTGGTGGATAAATTCAGGTTCTACTATTCACATAGGTGTTACTATACTGGGTTACCTAAAGTATCGAAAATCAAGTGATGCAAAAAACTTTGTTTACTTAGGGATGACAATAAAGTTTATATTGAGGCAACTCCAAGTCTATGGATTAAAATTGGATTCTGATTTTTGTTTGGATTTGGATGAGACTTTCTATGTACCGTCTTTCAAATGGAATCTAATTTCTCTGTCTTGTTTGGACATATATGATTTTTCTTGTTCTTTTATAAACGAGAAATTTAGTCTTTTACAAGATTCAAATGTTGTTGGCCTCTCACTTATATACAAATGAAACCTTGTGTGTAAATATCTATGATACAAAGAGGAGATTGAACAATGAGAATTTCTCGATATTGTGGCACAAGCGGTTGAGATATATCTCAAAAGAGAGAATTGAAAAGTTTGTGTGAACTGAAATTCTTAATCTTCTTCATGTTTTAGATTTTAAAATCTGTGCTGGATGTATAAAAGGAAATCAAACAAATGTTAAAAAAATAGGTGCCAACAGAAATCCAGGCTTTTTGAAAGTGATACATACTGACATTTGTAGTCTATTTTCTAAGGTGTAACGCCCCAAATTTTCCTACCATTAGAGGTGTTTCTGTTGACACATAAAAAATGATAAAATAAACTAAATAAACCTTCATATAAATTGACTTCACAATATAAGATCTCACTCAAATTGTTCATTCATAAAAGAAAAATGCCACTAGCTAAAAAATAAGAAAACTATCCCATAACCGAATATTTATTACACCACTATTGATCTAACCCTTCCACGTATCATCTAAGCTCCCTTTTAGTCATGTTTTTATTTTTATTTTTGACATCTGTAAAATAAAATTTTACAAGTGAAATGGTAAGTCCACAACTAAGTAAATAGGAATAATTAAATAGATTGTAACATATGAATCTCAAAATAAGTCAATACTTCAAGTAAACAATAGCCAATAAGATGATTACATCATAAAATATAATGCTTATAGAATGTAATTCAAAAAAAAAAAAAAACTTTCTCCATAGGGAAACTACCCCTTTCAAAGGTAGTTATCCTTCCCACATTCACTTCTTACTTTGGAAACTACATCTTAAAAATCTTTCGGTGTAATTATCATTCCTCTTTCTATTTAGGGCCTACACCTTCTCATTGTCTTTTAGTATAGTTATCATCCCATACTTGTCTCATTAAATGAGTCTATACTTTCTCAAAATCCTTAAATATAATTTTCCACCTAAATAAATAGAAATATGCTAACATAATAATCATTTAACATTTGGCATAACTATATTGCATATAACATTTCTATAAATGTTTCATGACTACTTTCATACAAATTTAATTTCTAGCAATCCGTTTTCAAGATATTTTAATTTATCAATTCAATACATTTTATGTACACTACATGCTAAAACACAGCAAATTCAAAGTCTCTACTAAAAGTGTCAGATTAAGTAAACATACTTACCTCGTGATCGAAAATACTACCTGCGACCGCTATACTACTCAGAATCTGAATCCACCAAATTGTTGAAAAAAACATTGGAGATAAAAATATTTCGAGAGAGAAGTGAAAGAAAATTTATGGAATCCCATTGAAAGAAGACTTTGGGTTTTTATAGAGGAAAGATTATTCTCTTGAAAAATAAAACTGATGGCCAATAATAAAGGAAAATGCGTTACAAATCGAAATAGGCAATGATTTCATCTTCATGATATTTATGAGGGAAATCAAATAAGATTTATAAGCTAGGTAACATAAGTGCTTAAAGAATTTGAGAGATGCAATTGTTTAGACTGAAAACTAGAAAGAAGAAGGAAGAGAAAAAAGATGATGGCTGTGCGCGTAAAAGGAGAAAGAATATTTTAAGAACCTTGGTGAAACAATGAGCTTCACTTGTTTTTTTTTTTAAAACAAAACAACTAATGAGTTGAGCTAGTTTAAAAGGCTGGGTATTACAAGGCATCTTGAAATGACCAATAGTATTTTATCAATTTTATAAGCAATTATTCTCATTATAAATATCTATTTTTAATACATGAAAAATCACAAGCGCTCGACGTTTTTAAAGCTTATAAAGCTAAAGTTGAAAATCGGCTTGATAAAAAAAGTAAGGCCATTAAATATGGCTGTGGTGGTGAATACTTGGTAGATATGATGGAGCAGGTAAATAACGTCTTGGGCTTTTTGCAAGGTATTTAGAAGAATGTGACATTTTCTCAATACTTCTAAAAAACATGGTTAGAAGTATGATAACTTATTATTTTTTACCAGAATCACTATAGGAAGAGGTATTAAAGACCGTAATTTACATTTTAAATTGAGTACCTAGTAAAGCAGTTTCTAAAATCCCTTATGAGTTATGGACTAGAAAGAAGCCTAATATTAAACATTTACATATATGGGGTTGTTTAGCTGAGGTTAGGTCCAATAAGCCGAATGAAAAGAAACTGGACTCAAGAACAATAAGCTATTTCTTTATTGAATATTTTGAGAGATTGAGGGGTTTCAAGTTTTATTGTCCTTTAAGTAATACCATTATTGAGACAAGTAATAAGATGAGATAGTCACACCTATCTTAGTATAGGATGCAGATGTGAATCATCCTGAGTTACTTTTAACTAATACTAAAGAACTTGAGCAGCCTCAACAAGAAGTGTCATTAAGAAGATCATATAGAGATCAACGATTGGCAATTCCAGATGGTTATATTGTTTATCTCCAAGAGCATGAGTTTGATATAAGATTGGAAGATGATCCATCTCTTAGACTTAAGTTAAACAAAGTGCTAACTCCAAAAAGTGGATAGACCAAGCGAAACTCTAAAGGCAATGTTGAAAGGTATAAAGCCCGTCTAGTTATAAAATGTTTCTACTAAAAAAAAAGCATTGACTATAAAGAGACTTTCTCTCTAATTTCATCGAAAGACTCTTTTAAAATCATTATGATATTAGTAGCTCATTATTACTTAGAGCTTCATCAAATGAATGTAAAGATTGCTTTTCTTAATGATGACATTGAGGAGACAATATATATGATATAATCAGAGGGCTTTGAGACCAAAGAATTGAATCATTTGGTTTGAAAATTAAACAATTCATTAATACTTTAAAGCAAGCATCTCGCCAATGGTATTGAAAGTTTGATCGAGTAGCTTCATCTTTTGGTTTTAAGGAAAATACTATGGATCAATGTATTTATCATAAGATCAGTGGGAGCAAATTTATAATTTTAGTGCTATTCAACGATGACATTCTATTGGCAAGTTGTGACATAGGCCTGTTACAGAAAATCAATAGATTTCTTTCGAAACACTTTGAAATGAAATATCTTGGTGACCTATCTTTTGTGTTAGGTATTTAGATTCATCGTGATAGATCACGTGGTACAATTGGCCTATCCCAGAAGGTGTATGTCAAGAAAATACTCAATAGATTTGGTATGCAAAATTGTGCATTTGGGGGGATGCGCCCATTGCAAAAGGTGAATGTTAAGTTTGCTCCATTGCCCAGAGAACAATATTGAAAAGAAACAAAATGGAGGATATCCCTTATGCATCACCTGTAGGGAATCTCATGTATGCTCAAGTTTGCACACGCCCAAATATTGCTTATGCAGTTGGAATGCTTTACATATATTTGAGTACTCTAGATATAGATCACTGGTACTGCTAAAAGGATAATGTAGTACTTGCAACGAATAAAAGACTATATGCTCACATATGGGAGGTCAAAACATCTTGAGATTGTTAGATTTTTAGACTCGGATTTTGCGGGTTCCTTTAATAGTAGGAGATCCACTTCAGGGTATGTTTTCATGTTAGCTGGAGAAGCTATGTCATGGAAAAGTGTAAAACAAACGCTTATAGCTTCTTCTACCATGGAAGCAGAGTTTATTGCTTGCTATGAGGCATCTAATCAAGCAATATGGTTGCAAAATTTTATCACTAGTCTTTAAGTTATGGATTGTATTGAGAATCCACTAAATATTTATTGTGAGAATAAAGCTGTTGAGTTATATTATAAGAATGACATGAGTTCGTCAAAATCTTAACGCATTGATATAAAGTTTCTTGTCGTGAACAAAGGGTTCAAAATATCATGAGTCAATTGAGTACATTAGTACAAATCTCATGATAGCGGATCACCTCATTAAGGGCTTAGCACCTAACTGTGTAAGAAGCATGTAGCTCTTATGGGAGTGGTTAGTTCTAGTGTCATTTTATTAAGTGAGAATTTGTTATTATGTACTTAATTTATTTGACACTTATTACGATTGTGATTTGGTTTATTGATGATTCTAACATCGCATATTTTTTCAAATTGTGGTAATGTGTAAGGCTTGAAAAAATAATGCAGTGACCAATTGAAAATAGGCATGATAAATGATTGTATTATATGAAATTTCCATGTCATGTTATACATCTATTCTTGATCTATACTGTTGATGATGTTGGTGTTTGTGACCATGGATAGGTCTTATCAAGATGTATGTGATAATGACTCCCATGAACTTATACTAATACTATTCAACGAACCAGATTATTTTGAGATGATATCCATAAAATCTGGCAATTAAAGTTTGAGCTCTTAAGTTTATAATGTTTGATTTCTCAGAAATCTATGTGGTCCAAGTGAGAGATTATTAGCACTATTTAAATTAATGGACCTACATAGATTAGGAATTTCATTTTATATAAATTGCCTACTATAAAGTTTAGATAAAATTTATAAGGCCAAATAAACGTGATCAATAAAGTGATATATCTGGGCCAACACATCTCTTAAAACCCATGAATTGGTTAGATCATGCGCATAAGGTGGTACGGGCCTAAATCATGTGTAAAGAGCTATTAAGGACTTATATAATTCAATTGTTAGATGATAGACAAAATTAAAATTCTAATATTATATAGAAGGTCATGGTTCACAATCTAGATTCACTTTTTAACTCTTCATAGTTCATCATTGTGAGTTTTTCGAGAGAATGAATATTTAACATGAAAGATCATGTTGTTGTGCTCTTCTATCCAATGACTATAAGTATACACTAATTGTTATTATATTTTTACATAGATTTGACAAAAAAAATTTACGTTTTCGAATACTACTTAAAATTCAACATCTTTATTCAATTTTGTAATCTCGGGACCATGTACGCGTACACTTTCAGCCCGAGTTGAGGAAATTAAAGAAGATAAATGGGAATAAAAAAAGAAATACGTGACCGTCCACGGATTCTTGAGTTCATTTTTGGGGGCATGAACTAGTTTTAAAATCATTAACATATAATATTACAAATTTTCTAATATATAATTAAGCAGTGCCCATGTCGCATGTGCTAATGCAAAAAATACTATAACCATACTACAAAACATCTTATCAATTTAGGGATATAAGACACGTGTTTATAATAATGAAAGATAAATAATGGTTGCCTTTTTAACAAAAATCTTAATTTTTCTAACGTTAATTAAAAAATGTTAATTTATTTTTTTTAAAAAGAAAAGTTTGATAAAAATCAATCATAAAAGTAATTAATATATGAAAATGGAGAAAGACTAGGTGCTACAAGTTTCGTTGTTATATACTTTTAGATTTTGGTAAATTTTTAGGGACAGAAAAAGGATAAAGAAAAATAATATATATATATTTTTTAATGTTTGGGGACAGATTTTGAATTGTACAAAACTGCAATTTATATTTTCTTTAATGTTTGGACGGAGGGATCTTGCTCAGTGGTGGTTTGTCTTCTTTTTTTTCTTGCCTTCTCTAATCAAAGATCAAGTGAGATCAAATGTGAAAGTTTCTATCAATTAGTTTAGACGAATACGATGCAGCACATATATCTCTGCCGTGATTTTCTACTGTAGCTTAAAACTGTTTTTAAACAGCCCCTTATTTGTTTGAGAATTTGGCAGAGCCATTTATTTGGCTCCAAGACTATCTTTTCAGAAGTTATTTATTTGATTTTTTTTTTAGTATAGCATTGTGTATTAGTTTTTTGGGATGATTGTATGAGATTCCCACCCCCATTTAAATTTGTATCTTATAATCTTTTAATTTATCTAATAAACTTATTTTGCTTAAAAAAAAGCCCATGGACCAATAAGATGATTTTTTTTTTTGTTTAAATTTTTTGTCAAGAGATAAGTTGGGCCTTAAAATCGCCGCACAGGTGCAGCATAACAAGCTTGGGAAAACTAGGCCCTGAGCGAACTCGATACTTGATACAAATGGGCTAAGGCCCATGATACCATCCGAAATTACCGGACTTGTACCTTATGGGCTTAGCAGGCAGCAGCTGAGCTGTGTAAACTGAAAAACCAATTGAAGATAAGCTTGCCTGAGTTTCCAATCATAGGCCCAACAAAATAACATACATAAAAGAACGGACAAAAGTATTGCTGTCGCATCTTTTTATTGTTCTTCATCTTTCTTCTTTGAATTGTATAACATCTCTTAGCTGAAGAATTTTGTCTTTCAAAATTTCCTTGGCTCTTCTTACGTAGCAACATTTTGGTTCAACTTTGAAGGATAATTCAGGGGCGGCTCAATATAAATTGAGGTTTAAGGTGAAATTTAAGTGAGCAAATTTTAACTATAATATAATAAAATATAAATTATTATATTAAATATTTTTATATTTTTTAAATGAGGCTTTATTTAAAATATTTAAATAAAACTTTTTGAATTTATATTTAATACAACAATTTAAAATGAGGCCTCATTGTAAATATTGTGCCTCAATTTAGCAAGATCATAGAAAAATTTATTAAAAATTATAAATTATTCACTTAATCAAATATTAAATTTAGTATCAAGGGGCCTTTTACATTTTTTTTTTATAAGTAAAAACTTTTATTAATGAGAATAGACATAGTCCAAGGACACAAAGGGTGTACATGAGTTCAAACTTAGTTAATAAGAAAAGATAGAAACAAGACAATTATAAAAATTTAGACTATTACAACACATTGAAAAATTTTAAAAAAATTACTTAATGAAATGGTTTTTATATATCTTTAAAAAGATGTTAAAAAAATATTTTTAATTTTGATTTTGAAAGCCTTATATAAAGTGGGGCCTTAGGCAATAGTCTAATTGGCCTAATGCTTAAGCTGACCTTAAAGAATATAAAAGCATTCTTTATTTTATAGCTGGATTAATGGAAGATAAGTTTGTAACCTAATTAACTATATTTTTCAGCTTACCCCTTCGATTTATATTTGATTGTGATGCAAATTTTATTTATTTATTTTAAAAAAATCTATCTTCAATTAGAAATTTAGAACATGATGTAAACCAGGTCCTTTATACCCTCTAATAGACTAATAACAAGCTGACACATCAGCTTTTTAACCAAATATTAAAACAAGTTCACCCACAAAAAATTAAACCTATAAAATATAAATTTTTTAAAATAAATAAAGAACAACCGTCCACACTATTAAGTGATTAAGGAAGCAACAAGAAGCAACCCCAACCCCAGCCACTCGATAGGGTGGATCTCTAACAACCCCAAGCGGTGGCAACCACTACTTTTAGGTTAACTTTAATCATTATTATTTTTTTTAAAGTATGAATAAAATGTTATAAATAATAATATTTTGTCATTTCCTGTATTTTCTTATCATTGAAGATAACAGCTCAGAAGACCTCGTCATTGTTACAAATAGACAACTCGATCTTATTAAGCTTGCTACCGTTCCACCCAAATGGTCTTGTTCGATCACGATGAGGATGTAATACCTATCAATGTTAGAACATAGTTTTCCTTTCTTTTTTCTTTTTTTTTTTTTTTAAAATAAAATTTTGGTTATATGCCAGTTGGAACAAAATTTAATAACGTTTATATGTCCAGATTTTATTCACGATTAATATTGACCCCACTTAGAGATTGCCTACAAAATTTGCTAATTTGTTTCAAATTTTGTTTTTACAGATCTGTTATAAAAAGAAATATTATAAATATAAAGAAATTGCACAAAAATATAATTAAAAATTAACACGTCATCATTAATTTATTAGATTTATTTTATAATAAATAACTTTATATTTATATGACGTATTGATCAAATCAAGTCAATTTAAAATTTTTATATAATAGCTAAAATATTTTTGTATGTAAAGTGTAATAATAAAAAGTATAAGTTAAAATCATTTGTGATGGTAAATCTTGAACACTTTTGGACTAACTGAGATCATGATGATATTGTTGTAATGACGGGGCTCGTCTTACAACTATAGCTCTAGGAAAAGTGAGGGGAGTAGCCAGCACTCAGCGCACTCCCCTCACATGAACAGTGCCGTGCACTGTGCACGACACTGTTCATGTGAGGGGAGTGCGCCGAGTGTGGCTGCTCCCCAGACCTGCTCATAGCTCTAACGGGACATTTCACAAATAAATTACGTTAAGAGGATATTTTATTATATTGATGCTCTATCTCTCATTTTTATTTAGAAAATAAAATAAAATAAAATAAAATAAAGAATATTATCTTATGTGATTGATTGATGGGTTTAAGCTACAGGTGCACCATCATTCACATTTTACCAATAAAGAAAGCATCCTTGAATTTTTCCATCAAGGCATTATTGAGAGGTCATTCGCTCTCCTTTCCAAAGGTCTTGAAAGGAATGATTCGTACAAAAAGTAAAAACCTAATGAAAGAGCCATGTTAGCATGTTACCTAAAGATGGAAAAAAGTTTGACAAAATTGGGCCCTATGTTGCTGATGCCTCTCGAGCTTTATTGGGAAGATATGAGGTAAATTATTGTGAGAGTGCCTTCATCTCTTCTACTCTTCTTCTCTACCATTTTCACATAGAGAGAGAGAGATCTAGAGAGAGAAAGAGAGGGTGTAAACTGCTGTTAAGTCATAGACTTAAAAGGCATTTAGCTTTTTAACACCCACTTGTGAACATCATCATTTCGGGCTAGAAGTCACCACTCTGACCCGGCCTTTTGGTACTCAAAATGTAAACACGGGTCTTTGCTTATAATAATTAGGTACCAAAATGGTCATCATCTTTGAACTAACTTTAGAGCACTGTTGTTGATCAGTATTATAACTACATGGACAGTGATGGACACATCATATTTCACCATATCACCCATCTACTAATTAAAATATCGTTTATTCCTATAAATGAAATAAAATAAGATAAAATGAATTAAGATAAAAATAAAAATAAAAAATATTTTTTTTGAATATTATTATTATTTTAAAATAAGATAAAATAAATTAAGATAAAAATAAAAAAAAAATATTTTTTTAATATTATTATTATTTTAAAAATTAAAAAAATTGATTTATTTATTTATTTTATTTGAAGAAATTGTAATAATTAAATAAAATTAAATAAGATGTGTTGTAAAAACAAATGAGCTTGAAAGCAATTCAAAAGTATCACTAATCTCCCATTAATTGCTGTAATTTTTTTTTTTAAGATTAAAACTCATTTCAAATGCAATCAGTAGCTTAAATTTCTTCCCCATTAGTATGATAAGACATTTCTCAAATATATATATATTTATTTATTTAAGGCACCCTATGCGCATTTCTTGTACTAGTTAATTGCCGGCCTCCAAATATTTTTTGAAAAAAAAAAAAAAAAAAACTATTACTACTGTTGGGACACATGTGGAACTGCTAATTGACAAATGTAGGGTCTAAAGCTAGCATTTGTTAAGGAGCAATGGTTTTGATAGGTTGGTCAATCAAATTAAGACATTTTATAGTGTCCACATGACTAGAGAGAGTAGGAGTTTTTCTTTAACTATGATATTGACTTGTTCCCTATTTAGCAAGAGAATCTAATTAATCCGATAATCATGCAAAAGTGAGAAACTTGGAAAAAGGAGAAAAATACATGAATTCATGCTTCATCATCATGTTAACTTGTGCATATGTGAAGTAGGTAGGTCTCTATCGATCATCTCTATCCTTTTGGGGGAGATGCTTGGTGTTGAGTTGTTCTCCATCATGAACTCAGGCTTTATTACGTACCCTATATATCCTAAGTCAATTTTCTTCGGACATATGGAGCTCTTGAAAAAAGGAAATGGAATGCAGCATCACTTTTGCACGTCAAAAATTGCAGCCATTTCCCATTTTCAAGAGACGTACAGCTGCAGAAAACAAGTACTACACGTTCGACTGGCCAAGATAATGAACATTTACTGTGTTTTTTTTTTTTTTTAAGTTTATTATTATAAACCTTGATGAAGATCAAAAGATGTAGCAGTTTTAGGTTATTTATATATGTAAAATTTGTCTAATCTTATATCATTTTATAATTGACTATTCGATTCAAAATTTATTCCTATATTAGATTATTATCTATTAGTCCAAATAATAATAAAATATTATCATTTTATAATATTTTTTCTATTTTTTTCTATTAATTTTTTTTTTCCAAAATGAAAAGCTACATGAGAAATATTATCAATTTAATAATATTTGTTCAATTTTTTTTATCAAATTTTTTTATTAATTCTTTTTTCCAAAATGAAAAACTACATGAATATATTAATTTAATTTAATAGTTTAGTACTTTGCATTGGAGAGAGAAATGATTTTTGGAAATGGGAGAGGAAAATTGGAGAGAGAAATGAATTTTTATTACTTTGTAAATTATAGTAACTAGCAAATTTGAAAATAAGAGTTAATTTTATAGCTCATAATCATTTTATTTGCATTTGCTTAATCCAATGTGAAGATTTATTGGATTCTATCATGCAAATATTTTATTAAATTTATAAACGCATAATCTAATGAAAATGTTCTTAAACAGCTAATTATATATGATCTACACAATTATTATTATTATTATTATTATTGAGAAGTGATACATACACAATATATTTTATAATACTTATACAACATAAATTATAAAATAAAGATATTTTTATAATCTGTTTTATAAAATTAATATCACTTAACAGAAATACTCCAATTTATTAGGTCACATGTTATGTAAATTATTGTAAATAGTATTATAGATTTATCATTTCTCAATTGTAAAACTGTAAGCTGCCAAATTGCATGAGTTTCTTGGGGTCTATCCTGGTTTGTCTTGTTTAAAAGAAGAAACGTACAAATCAACCATACGAAAGAGATAAGGAAATTATTTCCCTGATCTCTGCCAGTACTCTTCCATTTTTGGGGGTTGGTCTTTCTTTTCTTTTCTCTTCTCAACTCCGAGCGCTCACTGCATGATTTCTGACCACTTCTCACGTCAAAAAGTCTTTTCGAGAGAGAAAGAGTTCGGATAGAGAAATATTTTAGTTACAAGTTAATTATGCAAAAATGATACTACAAACAGATAGTTTTTATGTAATTTATCATATTATAAAATTATTCGTATTATAAAATATATATAATGAATTATATGTCACTATGTCAATTTATATAATTATTTTTATACAATTTTTTGTGGCTATAACAGTACTGACTCCAATAATACAGTGAATATTTTGTACATAAGAGCAGTCACGAGAGGAAACTCTTCCACAGATCTGAGAGAACAATATTTATTCTCTTCCTCATCTTCGGTTCAGCCAACAACATAAAAAACAACGAAACTGATGTCTGCACGCAGCAGCATATTTCTGCAGTACACAATAATACAATATTGAAATTGATGGCCTCAACAGAATAAGAAACAAAGAGTATTTTGATTATGAATGAAAACAACAAGGAAATTTTTTTATTTAACATATTCTAGATTCTTGTACAAGTACTCCACCTCAAGGACCACTTTCTTGCATTTTCTTCGATCCTTCTATACAGCTTGCATGTGAAAAAATAGGTCATCCATGTTGCAATGGAGAAGGCTCCATTGCTTTCATGAACTCTAAGATCACGCGATCGTTAATTCTTCTGTATACAAGATAAGTTCTTGAGGAGATATGCATGTAAAGGTAATTTCAAACAGCTCAGGAGGGATAGACAAGGAAGGAGAATATGAGTTGAGTGGAAACGGAGATAGATAATTTATAAGTTCTATATCAATTGATTTCGATATAAAGCTTATAATAAATTAGAAAATAAAGGTAATAAATATGGCATAAGGTCTTACAAGATCAAGAAAAGGTCTTACAAGGTCAAGAAGACCAAAAAGTAAAAAAAATAAAAAAAAATAAAGAAAAAATTAATAAAAAAGAGGATAGATATTAAAGCTCAGGTAGGATAGCACCCAATTAACATGAATATGCCAATATGACAATAGAACTCCCATTGAGTTCCTCCTTGCCATGGATTCCAATTTTCAAAGGGTTTAGCACGGTTGTGGTGGTGTTCATGGATTCATGCATGATAACCGCTTCAAGTTCAAGGTGATCTGCATCAAGAAGAATTTATAATGTGAGACCAGATATATATTCAGAGGATAAGAAAAACAGGAGATAATTAACTCTAGAGTATTAATCATGATTTTTCCTGGGGAATTAAGATTGAGCCGTGGCAAAATCACGTTATAAGTCATTTATATGAAGTAGAAACAATCATTTATCTTTCTGATAAACTGTGTATGGCTGAGAACAAGAGAAGAAAAAAAAAATGGAATTACAAAGGTTTTTGAAATGGCAAGTAAAGCTTTCACTATATTCATACCTTGCAGAAACTTTTGTCTTGCTTTCGTCATCTTTTCTCTTCCTCACACAAACACACACGCAGAGGAGAGAGAGAGAGAGAGAGAGAGAGAGATGTGAATGGAAGAAGAAGCAAGTGCAATGTGAGAAAAAATGTGTGAAGGTGCCAAAGGCTTTTATGGGGAAAAAGGGTTGGGGACAACAAATGGGCTGCACCGATGGACCTGAAAGCGACAGGTTTAGGTCCAGTAACAATGTATTTTATTTTATTTTGAAAAATTGACCGAATGACATCATCAGAGTGACCGTGCCGCCCAGCCGACCGCCTCGATTATAATAGAGAAATTTTATATATTATTATTCAATTTCTATATTTATCATTATCTTACATAGTTAAATAAAAATAAAATGATTATATGGTATATAATATTACTGCATAAAATAAAAGCAAAGCGAACGTGGCTTGTAAATGAGCCAAACGATGCCTGCCCTAATATTAATATTTACCTACAGTTCCTACATTCGGCCATGTCCGTACCATGAGAGAACCAAATGATCATCTCTTCTAGTCCAGGTGGCAGCTTTTGATCCGTTGGTGGAAATTGGGGTGGGTCGGTACACTCGTGGGGCTCACAAATTTTGGTATGTTTTTGACATTTTGTGGCCAAGTTTACCCATTAGGCATTACTGCAAAAGCCACAAAGACTTCAAAGTTCAAACATTTATAAACACAACTTTTGTGCATCTCTTCCAATTTTTCGTATCCAGTCACAAAAAATAAAAGGGACCTTTCATTTATCAAAGATTCAGTCTTATTAAATGATAAATAGATTTTTTAAATTAATTTATTATTCTTGTAAAAAGTAATTACCAAGTACTTAATGCCAATAAGGATTAGTTTTTTAAACTATAAAAAAATATTAGTATATCTATTTTTTTAAAATATTTAAAAAAGATAAAATATTATGAATAAAAAAAATAAAAAACAAATTTTATAACTAATGATAATAGGAACTAGCAGTGCTACTTCGACGGTAAAGTAATACTGCTCTTATTTTATAGCTGGCACGAAATGATTAGAGCTTGTTTCTCGCATACAATTATGGGCCAATTACTTTTGGTAATTATATTTTATGAGTTGTTTGTAGATTTATGCAAGGATTAAGGTCGAATGGGTTACTTTTGAGACTGCCCTAGGAGTTGTGTCTGCTTAATATAATCAGTCAATTGTAACAAAGGGCCTGAATTGGGCAAAAAGATGGGGGAACAAGGAATCTTGGTAACTGTATTAATAAACCTTTAAAAAGTGCTTGAAATTTCCCAAAAAAATTAAAAGAAAAAGAGGGGGAAAAGGTGTTTGTTTTTGTTATTCTATTGGATTGATGTAAAATAAGGTGATATTGGAGTGGTTGTGAGGGAAATGGAACCTCGAGGGGCTTGAGGGGGAGTCATCACCATCACGGTCTCCTACAATATGGTCAAAGTAATGTAAAAATCACTTTCCCCAACTTCTTGGCATGCGTTAATTTAAATTTTGTCTAAAACATTGTTTCACATGCTTTGACTCTTTCACTGGTTTGAATGTCCTAGAGCCAACAGCACATGTTGCCCCCATTAGCAATGAATCATGAAAAAGTAAACAAAAGATGAAAATATGAGACCTCAATTTGCATATGTATAATGTACACCATTAAACACAATTTAATACTCATTTTACTACTCGATTTGCTCACAAATGCTTTGTGAATTTGAACTCAAAGTGTCCTCACAATCGTTTTTTTCCCCCCTCCAAAAGATAAAGGGTAAAGAAGACGAGACCAAATGTTGGTATTCTATCTAAATATGATCATTATAATGACACTCTTGCCTATAAAGAAGTACTTTAGGAGAGGTTTATGTCTCGTTTGAAATTGATAAATCAATTAAGTTCATTTTATTTCAACTTTCTAAAATTTATAAATAAAATACAATAAGCAATTCAATATTTTCAAATCTAAATTCAACATTTTTAAATTTTAAAATAATAATAATATTAAAAAAATAATATTCTAATAATATTTTATTCAACTTTCAATTTTAATATAAAATTATCTCATTTTATCTCACTATTCAAACGAGATCTTAAATGAATCCATAGAGAGAAACTGTATGCCCTTTCCCTTAATCCTCTTTACTTGTTCTTTTTATTCTTATACGAGGGTTTTGATAATTACTATAAGAAAAATGAATATTTGTGATTAATAAAAAAAATTATTTACAATAAAAACAGACACATATTAATTGAAAATAGTCCTTTTTAAAAAAATAACTGATCTCAAATAAATAATTTTTTTATAATAAATCTTCGAAAAATAATTTTATAAAAAAAAATAATGATTGCAATAACCTACATTTTTTCAAAAATAAGTAAATAAATAAATGTGTGCAGGGAGGGGAGTGTGGTAGTGTTAGATTTGTGAGTGAGTTTTGCCATGATGCACAGATAGCGTACTCAACTGGGAACGGGTATGAAACCTCTTCCACAATCACTCATAATTAGGTCCATACCCTGTGGCTACAACATCCGAACCAGGTGATTGGTCTCAGTTTTCAGAGCATATTTGTGACTTTTACTCCATCTCTTGCCCATACTTTCTATCTTTTGCAAGTTCAACCTCTCTTCTTCAACAGCGTTTTTATATCCTGATTCAGCCCCTCCTCTCTCTCTCTCTAAAAAAAAACATAATTTAATACGTCGTCCTATGTGAGTAAAGAGGTCTGAGAGATAATGATGTACAATCCACATGGAACGGAGCTACTTTGTTTCTTGAAATTTGAATAAGAAATGCCTAATTTCGTTGCATAAATACTTAGGCTAGGCCTGAATTTTTCAAGTAATTGATATCCTGTCATGGGCTGTTGCATTTTCTGTTCCATTCGGTTCCATTGTGCCTTCTCATTGCCTATGTTATGACTTTCCTATGTATATTTCAAAATCGAAGTTTAATGTAGCTGCGGTTTATTTGAACTCAAGTGTTCTAATATTTTTTTAAATATTTAATAGTGTTCAAAAAATTTGCGCATGTATTAATAAAATGCTAGAGGATCAATTTTTTGACTGGCTTAGAAAAAGATGCAAAAAGATAAAAAACCATGCACTATAATCATTAGAAACACGAGGCTGAATGGGCAAAGTTTTTCCAATTTGTTAGGCCTAAGTTCACTTGCTTGGCGGGGACAGAACCGCGGGCGGTTAAAGACTTGGTCATGCGGGATCCACCCGCGCTAAAGCAACGCGACTAGAGGCGATGGAAGGGGTTTTTTATACCAATCGGGCCGGGCTCATGGCCACTCTATTAAGATTGTGTTTGGACGTGGACTTTAGTTGAATTGATCTGAGTTTTTGATAAATAGTAATAAATTGAAATAATTAAATAAATTTTATGAAGTTTACTTAAATATATTTAAATATATTTATAAAATATTATAAAATTTGTACACCTATCATTGTCCTTGTATCTCACATGTCATCTTATAATGAGTTTTTGAAAAAAAAAAAAAAATCTATTTTGACGATAGAAAGGAAGAAAATAGATGGAAAGAGAGAGTTGGTCAACTTGTGTAAGACAAGAGAAAAAAGTGATAGGGTAAAAGAAAATTGTAGAAGTGAGAGAGATTGTTGGCAAAAAGCTATCAAGTCACTTACATAGTAACCAAACCCAATTTTAAAGGATTATTATTTAAAAGTTAAATAAAAATATTTTATTTTATTTTTTATTTTATATTTTGATTAAATATAACAAAAATATTTTTAATGAATTCAATATGTGATTGTTTTGATATTAACTTCTTATTAAATTTATACTTCTTATTAAATTTTAATAATTTATTTTAATGATACCAACATTCATACCATAATTGCTTCAACACGGTTTATACGATCAACTCTTCAAGCAAATTCCCAAAAAAGCCAAATATTCAAAGTAGCATAGAAGTCTAGAAATTGGAATCTAACTAGTTCCCGTGCCTTATACAGATGGGGAAGTTGATGTGACCTCGATAGTCCTTGAAACAGCTGCAGTGTAAAGGAGACCCATGTTAGGACAATGTTAATGCTTGAAAGGACACATACATTATCGGATAAATTCACAAAAATTTTCTATAATTTTTCTTCATAAATATGTTTAAAAAAAAGTTATAAAAAATTATAAAAATCAAAATATATTTATTTAAAAATATGATTATAAATATATATATATATATATATATATAAAGAGTTGTATATAAATCATTGCACTAAATAGGTACAACCAAATGATCAGTTCCACTCAATGACTACAATGATAAACGGTATACCAAATCAGTAAACCAATAATGTCGAAAATATGGATAAAAAGGTGAGTTTGAAAGATGTACTATGGCATCCGTATATTTCTAGTTTTTTTTTTTTGGTACGTAACAAAATGGGGGTCCAAATGGGAGCAATTTGATTTTCTGGAGAGACATATATTTGGAAGAACTATGAAGAAAGAAACAAAACCCTGCAAAGATTCCCCAGAGAGAGGGATAGAAAGGTGAATAATTCGAAACTTTTGTCTGTGGTGGTCCATATGCATATATATAATTTCCAGGTAAAACGGTAACACGTCCATAATATATGTTGTATATTAATGAATAGTACTATGACTGGTGACAGTCTTTTGTCCTCTTTTCATCATTCATATATATCTATATATATATATATATATATATACACGCACATACATAGATTTATTGCAATCATTAAAAGAATAGAGGATGGTGAGTCTCAAGCCAAGAGTTTGATGGCCTGATGGCAGCATATAGCTTGATTCTCCGAATGAAATTTGAGTTCGAAACCAAATCTAATCCAAATCTAATCCAAATCTAATCCCTTGGAGTCACTAATATACCGTCCAAATGGCCTATTATCTTTAGAATGGCCTGATTTTTTTTTTTGTTTTGCGATAAGATGAGAGGAGATTGAGTTAAAATTAAAGTTAAAAGTTGAATAAAATATTATTAGAATATATTTTTAATATTATTTTTATTTTAAATTTTTAAAAAATTGAATTATTTATTTTATTTTTGTATGAAAATTTAATAAAATTATAATAATTAAATAAGATGAAATGAAATGAGATGAGATAAACTCCAAAAACCAACAAGACCTCAATGTGACACAAAATTTCCAATAATTTTTCTTCTAGCTAGCCTCTTGGGATTAAAGTCAACCCCATAGTTAATAATTCCTAAAAAATTCATGTGAGCAATTATAAACTCAGTGACATCTACTTTATGTAATTATCTTTCTTTCATCTTAGATCTTAAGAGTTTTTTTCCCCCCTCAAGAACTCTAAAAAATCTAAATTCGAATGATAATATCATTGTAATAAACCAATTGTCTTGGCATGCATGCATCCAAGGCCAAGTTTGTCACATTTTGGCATCTACTAAGTTTCAGAGTTCAAATTTTGAATTTAAATATTGATTGACCTTAGGGCACTATTAGTAGCAGTTGCCTAAAGATTTATTGAATTTTCTAATGGGACTGATTCTAAATTGCTCAAATTCGACTTGAGAGCGCGTCTAGAGACTACAACTTCCTATCGTCTTGATCCCTATTGTCTGTTTTCCAATGATCACTATAAAGCCATATCATGATTTGTTAGAAAATAGAATAGCAAAATCAGAGATTGAAGAAAAAGAGTAGTGAGTCGATTGTTAATCTGTTTCGTAAATAAATATTGCATCACACTCGTATAAAGTTCTACAAAAGGGAATCAAGCAATTTTGTCCCTAGGATATAACATTGTTTTATAATGTGTAGATTGCAAATTTTGAATACTAACTTTTGAATGAACAAATGTAATAGTAGCAAACACATTATTTTTATTTTAATTTTAATATGGCAGTTATTGACTAAAGAGGTACAATAAAACCGTCATAACAGTTACTGTATGAAATAACCAAAATAACTATAACAGACAGTTAACTAACAACTGTAAAAAAATAATCTTTTTTGTTATCAGAATAAAAAATGTTATTATACACATCATTTCATTTAATAAAAAGAATTACATTACTTTGTTTTAAGTGCATCTAAAACGTTAATGTATCGCACGTGACGCACATATGTGTATGCGATAAGTGCTTTGTACTAGATGACACTTTCAAAATGTGTCTACCATTTTATTTGTTTTATGTATAATAAAATACATTCACTTATAAAATATAAAATATTTCACTGTTTAATCAATGTGAGATTAAAAATATATATATATTAGAGGAAAATTCCAAAAAATGAATAATTTAAAATTTGTATCAAACATTTGAAATAATATTTGAAATCAAATTTGAAATAATCTAACATGATCTAGCCTTTATTCATGTTTTTATTATAGTATATATATATCTATATCTATAATTAAGCTAAACTTATAAAACAAAAATGCAAATTGTATTGAGTGGGAATTCTAACTAGCTTTATTCCGATGGGTAACAGAGACCTCCATAACAAGCTCCTTCAAACTCATTTTCTTCTTCTGTGGATTGGACAGCTAACTTCAATGGTTAGAAGAGTTTATATGAGCTTGGTCTCCATTACTTAAGGTTGAGTGTGCCTCAGGCAGAGTTGGAGAGGCCATACACCAACTCCAACTCCAACTGAGTCGGAGGGGGGATATGACCTCCGACTCCGCCTTCGAAGCAAAAAACCACCGTCCCGCCTTCGACTCCATTTTGTCGGAGCGGAGTCGGTGGTTTTGAGTCGGTGTTGAGATTTCTGTGGGCCTTGATATTTTGGACTTATGTTAGACTTTTTTTAAAACCTTTTTAAAATTCATGATGCCAAATTGGGCTTTCTGTGGGCCTTAAATAGGATGCCAAAATGCCTATTTTTAATTTTTTTAAAAATCACATCTGGGCCTTTAGCTCACTAATAAAAATTCACATTAAAATTTGAATATCCAACTAGTTATAATAATAACAGAATCTTTCAAGAAAAAATAACAGAATCAAGATATGATGAAACACATTTGGACCTTTGGCACACTAATAAAAATTCACATTAAAGAAGTATGTACTTCTTACATACAATAAAAACCCACTAATTAATATGATGAAACTACATCCAAAATCATTCACATCCAGCTAAATCACTTCCAAATAAAATAAAATAAAACTAATTATCACTTCAAATCTAAACATCCACATCCAAAAAAAAAAACATAGGATAGGCACAACATCCCTATCCATCATCCACACTTCACATCTATCATTCACATCAACATTCTACTCCCATAATCCACATCACTAATAATAATAGGTTCTTACAAGTTTTCAACAATTAAAATAAACATGTTCTAAATTCTAGTTTTGACAAAAAGATCAAACATATTATTATAAACTAGGAACCAAGTTCCATTCAAATAAAACATCAAATTAAAAGTGTCAAACTCCCAACAAACATATTTGACATTACTAAAACAATAAGGTTCCACCTTATAATGTTCTTTTCAATAATGTCTAAAAAAAAAAGAAAAGATCTTAATAAACATGAGCAATAGATAACATGAGTAATATAACAAAATAAGTTACATATAGAATTAAAAATTTAAGAACATCACAAGAACTCAAACCTCAATCATCCTCACGTAGTAGGTTCGTCATACTAATGATTAATTCTACATTAAGATATCCAGGAGTAGGAGATTAGTATCATTAGGGATGTCAAAATCAACATATATACAAGTTTAAAAAAAATATATTACATGTGTCTAACTTATAATTGCCCGCATCATCAATGACATCCGAATAATTCTCAGTCAAACATATAGGAGTGGACTTCAAATACTCTCTTTTAATTTTACTCGATTTGGATTCTTTTGGGACAACCGATCAATGTCGTCATAAGATGACCTTTGAATAAATAAATAAATTGATAAAACTGACACATTTTCAAATAATGTAAGCAATGTTTTCTTCTTTAGAACCAAAGAAATCAAAGGAAATATAAGGAATGGAGGTCAATAATGTAAGCAACAGAGAAAACCAAAGATTCGACAATGTTTGACTATGAAGATATGATGAATGTAGAAGTTTGCTACTCAATAACACAAGTCTGGACAAATAAATTAATTATATTAAATAACTTATAAGTGGATTAATTATTAATAGATGTCTATTTATATTATTTTATAAGTAGCTTATATTATCTAGCCTATAGTCACACAAATATAATAGTATATAATACTTACACATTAGTATATAGCTTATAAGTAGATTAATTATATTTATAGATTAATTATATTATATAACTTATAAATTAATTATATTATATAGCTTATAAATTAATTATATTATATAGCTTATAAGTGGATTAATTATTAATATATGTCTATTTATATTATTTTATAAGTAACTTATATTATATAGCTTATAGTCACACAAGTGTAATAGTATATAACACTTACACTTACACTTACACTTACACATTAGTATATAGCTTATAAGTAAATTAATTATATTAGTAGGTTAATTATATTATATAGGTTATAAATTAATTATATTATATAGTGTAATACCCCGCTCCCGAATATAATATTTTTAAAACTATTTTAGGGAGCCGGTGTGCTACTAAACTTTTCTTTACAAAACGCATAAGATACGGACGTTTTATAATAATTGAAACAATCTTTATAAAACTTAAAGAAAGTCAGCGCAAGTATTTAATTAAAATATTGAAATCCCAATTGTTTATAAAAATATCTTATTCACTAAAAAAATCATAAAATTACAACTAATACACTGTCTAAACCTCTGCATCGTCTACCTAAGTCAAATCCTGCCAGTTGTGCATCCTCTTTACCCGTGATCAATGTTTTAAATTTCGTACCGTACCGGAGCAGTGACCGGTACAGAAATGGGGTCTGTTTCGTACCGGCCCAGATTTCGGCCGTACCGGCCATGTGTACCGGCCGGTACCGGATTTGAGAATTTTTTTTTTTTTTCATTTCTTCCTATTTTTTTTATCTTAATTTAGACTAAATTATTTAAATATATATTAATATATATAATTAATTCATATATTGACTATTATTTTGAAATATAATTTATATATATTTTTATATATATAATTTTTTTTTATGTATAGACTATTCCGAAACGGTACACGAAACGGTACCGGTACCGAAATATTTCGTTCAAGTGCCTTGACCGGTACGCTCACCGGTACGGTATTCAAAACATTGCCCGTAATAGTTTTTAAAAGAAAATATATAAATAAAACAAAATGAGTCGAATACTAAATAAGCAATACATTATAAGTAAAAATAATAATAATCATCGATTTTCACGCATACTCATAGATACATACGTAATAACACGAACACGATCTTTTCATCAATGCAGAACATGATTTTTTCATAGATGCTAAAAACACGAACTTTTCATAATCTTATCTTATTATATCATATCATATCATAAGTCGTTACTTACTATTGACCTCTGTGAGTCAGGGTTAGCGAATCTAAAAAGATTCTGATTTCGCCCGTGGCCGCAGGTTGTGGAATCCATACATAAGGAAGACATACCGGGTGCGCTATCAGTATGTACGACCTGACAATGTAATATGTCCATACCTATGTACTGACTTTATATCATATATAGGTCGCTTACATATTTTATCATACTTGCATACTTATTATTAGGGCTATAAAATAAACAAGTTACTCAATAGGCAACTCGAATTCGACTCGATAAGATTCGAGATCGACTTGAATAGTATATTAAATGGGCCGATCATGAACACAAAATTAGACTCGATAATTAAGCGATACAACTCGTATAAAATTCGACCAACTCATTTAATGTTCGTGAACAAACTCGTATATAACTCATTCGACTCGAGTTCGACTCGACTCGATTAATGTTCGTAAACAAACTCGTATAAAGTTCCATCGACTCGTATATATTTTTACACATATAATACAATATATAATCCAAATTTATAAGTCAATATATAAACATAATTATGTAAATAGACATAATTTATAACATACTATATATTAATTGATAAATTATAATATTATCTTTTAGTGTAATAGAAGTATAAAAGTTCTATACTTTGTGATGATTGATGAATACATGAAAACAAATTCCAACAAATATATAATATCATATATTTACAAATTGCACTATATACCAAGGTAACATTAATAGTCTAATACTATTAGTCTATTATGCTATTACAATTTACTATTATATGATGGTGTATACCATAAGTCTGTAATTTATTAGCATAATATTAACATATATTAATATACTAATATAAAAAAAAATAGTGATCTACTAATAGTATTATAATTTAAAGAGTTATATTCTAATACTATGGACTATAAAATATAAATGTATAATATCCTTATAATATTATAATTAAAATTTATAATATTGTAGACTATTAATAATTTATCACTAATTATTAATCCTATTTTTTTATATATATAATTAATCAATAAAAAAATAGGACTTAGTATGTATTAGTATTATAAGTTATAGTTATAGTTATAAGTCTATAAATTATTAGTATAAATGTTACTATTAGTAAAAACATTAGTTTTAATATGCTTAACTTATATTAAAAATCTCTAAAACATACCATATAACTATAACTTATAATTATTAGACTATTTAGAAGGTAATCTATATTACATATGTTGGTGTATTAAAAATATTATAGAATAATACAATATTATAAATTAATAGTTTATTAATACTAACTTAGTCTTAATATGCTTAATTGTAAGGTGATGTATTAATAAATAGTATTAAGTAGTATAGTCTTAAATGGTATATAACATTAATATAATAGTTTTATAAAATTTATATATTTAGAATTTTAGTGTGATATACTATTTATATAATTTAATAGTATTATAAAAAATATTTTATTTTAATATAAATAGTATTATAAATTTATGGATATGTAAATTTAATAGTATTAGTTTATAATATACATAATATATAACTTTATTCATAATATTAATAATATTAAATATATAATATTTGCAGGATAAAATATCAACCATTCGATCTATCAAATGAGATCTAAGCCGTTGAATCTCTAATATTAATTCTTTCCTTCGTAGCCATTGGATCTGAATAGTAGAATCTCCGTCGTTAATTCAAAAAGTATCAGAACTTTATTAACACCATTGGATCTGTATCATGTAATCCTAGGCATTTAAACCAGTTAATATAAATAAGAAAAAATCCTAAAAGCTTTCACTTTCCCTAATCTAACCCAGCCGTCGTGTAGCGTGCTTCTTCTTCTTCCTTTTCTTCTTCGAGCGATCAAGACCTAACTCTTTCTTTTCTCCTCAAAGTCTGCTCGCTTTCTTTGCTTGCATAGTTTTCCTGAGAAAATCTTTGAGTCATAGAGAAAGTCTTCTTCTTTTTATTATTGTTTTGTTTGTATTATCAGGATTTCTAGATTTGCCTTTCGTGTTTTAGTTTATTCATTTTATGCTGATTTGTGATTTCTTGGTGGGTTAGCTTGTTGCGTACTTGCATTTGGTGGAGATGAAGAGATTAAGGGATGACTTTTACGCTGGTCCATCTCAATTCAAACGGTCATTCGATTCTTCGCATGTGGACTCGTAAGTTTCCTTCTTTCTATCTATCGCTCCGTTTACAACAATAATTATTGCTAGTCTGCTAAGATCCAACAAATTATAACAAATTCGCTTGCTAGAGATTATTGGATCTAGGCTCCCTCATAAACGGTAATACTTGTTTTGCTTCTTTCTTCTTCTTCTTTTTTTTTTTTTTTTTTGCTTTGTTTGGGGCCTTGGAAAATTTCTCTACTTTTTGTAGTGCATTTCGGAGTACCTTTGATTTCCATTCTCCCGAGCTTGAGCTGGAGCTCGAGCTCGAGTTTGCATTTCCTCCAAATGAGTCGAGTTCGGACGTCCTCCTAGACTCGGCTATAAACAAGCCGAGCCCAAGCTCGACTCGACTAGTAAACGAGGTGAGTTCGCACAAGGCAAAATCGCTCGAACTCAGCTCATTTACAGCCCTACTTATCATAACATAGATTTTAAAAAAAAATCGAATACTTTCATAACGTATCATGATGCATGTTTCCTCACATAAATTCATGATCTTTCATAAATAGTTTTGTGCACTCTCACATAAAATCATTATTTTTCATAAATAACTTTAATGCATAAAATCATGATATATCATAAATATTATAATGCATAAATTCTTCGTAAATCATGCATAACTTTTTATTATTTTTCATAACTTGGGTACATAAAAATGGACTTTCAAATGATGGCCATACCTATATAATATTTTTATTAAAACATGTTTACCGTACATGTGTGAAATATATGATCATGTTACTTATCTCTTGGTGCTACTTCCAAAATCACGACGTAGCTCGTAACCTATATGAGACACTAACCGTTACTAATTTTCTAAAAATGTAATATGGAAATTCTTAATTTTTTAAGAATCATAAATAAAAATAATTAAAATAGACTACAAATATACTTTAAAACTCTTTAAAAAGAATAGTAAGGCCAAAGGCCCAATTGAAGAAAAATATTTCATTTAAAATCACTGAAACAGTTTCAGAAATAAACTAAAACTGGGCCCATCAAAACATTTGAAAGCTACGTGGAAGATTAATCGAAGGCCTCTGCCGAAAGGCTTTAAGGCCCATGGCCTAAGCCCACTTTAAATACAAAAAGGGTTGAAACCCTGTGTAGAAACACACAGGTTGTGAAAACAGAGGGCTCGAAATTGGGAAACAGGGTCTTGCGATGCTCACCGAGAGGAGGAGGAGGTGTGATCGTGGCTCAGGGGTTGTAGGTGATCGGTGACGGCAACATGGTGATCTCTGGTAGTGGCACGACTAAGAGGAGAGTTTGAGAGAAATTGTCAAGCCGAAGCACAAAGGAGAGGAAAGTGTGCCGCCGGCAGTGGGCTTACCGAAGAAGCGACGTATTCGTCGGGTTTGGTTGGTCGACAGGTTCTGCGTCGATTGGAGAGTGGTCTGACGCCCTTTGTAGCAGTTGATGGTGGTTGGAAAATATTTGGGGCTTTTAGTCACTAGGTTGCTAAAGGATAGTTTTGACTAATGTTCTGTGATGTGAGTTTATTTCCTTGTGATTTTGTATGATTAATCCGAGGATTTTCGTGGGTATTTATAGATGAAGGGAAATGGATGATTCGTGGTTGATGAGGGGACTAGAGGCTGAGATTGGATCGTGTTGAATCGGAAACTTGGTTTCTAAATAGAGAAGGCTTTTCAAAAACTTGATTTAGAGATGGGTTCTGATTAAATTCTAGGATAAGGTTTCTGATTTGAATGTTTGAAGCTGATTTTAATAAGGAATTCAGAACAGAGGATAGAGACTTGGGTTTGAAGTTTGAATTGAAGATGAAGATTGTTCAAGTGAAAACTGAACAACAGAGAGGATGAGAATTTTGCAGTGTTTGAGGTTGGTTTCGATAAAGATCTTCTGAGTTGGAAGTTTGAACCAAGTCAGGAGATTAGGCTAGAATTTGATATTGAATATATATTGGAAATTCGGATTCGGAAATGTTTAAATTGAAACGTTCACCGACTTTGAGGAAATCTTATTTCAAAATAACTTAAACAAAACAAGTAAAAGAGGCATAAAATTCTATTTAAAATTGATTTCCACCACAAGACATATCTAATAAAAGTAATAGAATTTATAAAATAATAAGAATGATAAATCTGAAATTTTGGGTCAGGATGTTATATATAGCTTATAAGTGGATTAATTATTAATAGAAGTTTATTTATATTATTTTATAAGTAGCTTATATTATATAGTTTATAGTCACACAAGTATAATAATATATAACACTTACACTTACACTTACACATTAGTATATGGCTTATAAGTAGATTAATTATATTAGTAAATTAATTATATTATATGGCTTATAAATTAATTATATTATATAACTTATAAGTGGATTAATTATTAATAGATGTATATTTATATTATTTTATAAGTAGCTTACATTATATAGTTTATAATAACACAAGTGTAATAGTATATAACACTTACACTTTACATTAGTTTATATCACTTATACATTAGTAACTTAAAATGTCTACTATATTATAAATGTCTACTACACTTAAAATGTCTACTATATTATAAATATTATATTAGTAACTTTATTAACTTCTAAGTTTATATCACTTATACATTGGTAACTTATAACATATTAACACTTATTATAGATTAGTAATCTAACTAATTGCATTAGTTTATGTCATTAACTATTAGTAGTAAAATAGATGTCTACTATATTATAAATTATTATATTAGTAACTTTACTAACTTATAATTTTATAACACTTATACATTAGAAATTTAAAACATATTAAAATTTATTATACATTAGTAATATAGCAAAATAACTTAAACAAAACAAGTAAAAGAGGCATAAAATTCTATTTAAAATTGATTTCCACCATAAGACATATCAAATAAAAGAAATAGAATTTATAAAATAATAATAATAATAATAATAAATCCAAAATTTTGGGTCGGAGTATTACATATAGCTTATAAGTGGATTAATTATTAATAGATGTTTATTTATATTATTTTATAAGTAGCTTATATTATATAACTTATAGTCACACAAGTATAATAGTATATAAAACTTACACTTACACATTAGTATACAGCTTATAAGTAGATTAACTATATTAGTAGATTAATTATATTATATAGTTCATAAATTAATTATATTATATAGCTTATAAGTGGATTAATTATTAATAGATGTCTATTTATATTATTTTATAAGTAGCTTATATTATATAGCTTATAGTAATACAAGTGTAATAATATATAACACTTTACTTACATTAGTTTATATCACTTATACATTAGTAACTTAAAATGTGTACTATATTATAAATGTCTACTACACTTAAAATGTCTACTATATTATAAATTATTATATTAGTAACTTTACACTTATATATTGGTAACTTATAATATATTAACACTTATTAGAGATTAGTAAGCTAACTAATTGCATTAGTTTATGTTATTAACTATTAGTAGTCAAATAGATGTCTACTATATTATAAATTATTATATTAGTAACGTTACTAATTTTTAATTTTATAACACTTACATATTAGCAACTTATAACATATTAAATTTTTTTTATACATTAGTAATATAGCTAATTAAAACTTATATTATAAGTAGATCTAGTCATCTAGATGTTTATAACTTATATGTTATAAGTTATAACATATTACAACTTATTATAACATTAGTTTATATCATGATATATTTATATTTTTATATTTATATGTAAAATATCGGAGTCGGAGTTGGAAGTTAAGTCGGAAGTTGTGAGTCGAAGGTAGTGAGTCAGAGGCGGAGGTCCCTTCTCCGCCTTCGACTCCGATTTCAGGAGAAGAAAAAACTCTGACTCCGACTTCGACTTGTCGGAGTCAAAGTGGAGTCGGATCGAAACTGGTGTCAAAGTCAAATTTTTAAATTTTTGCTCAACCCTGTTAGTACTCTACATTGATCTGCAATGATTGAGCCAAACCAAAGAAACAAACAGCAAAATTGGTTCCAACATGAAGAGTGAGTCCAAAAGTGTAGTCAATAAACCGCTTTCGAGGTTTTGAAGTTAATGAGAAATACTTACACGTAAGAATTCTGATTGGAATTGACAATTATTATTTTTATTTAATAAATAAATAATTTTTAATAATTGTGTATTGCTTTTTTAAAAAATATTTAAAAGTGTTAAAAAAATATATAACAATATGTAAAAAGATTAAAAAAACCATTGACAAAATCTCTATCAAATTCTCATAAGTAATTATAGAGCCACTCTTATATTAAATGATTAATAGGCACATTCTAATAGCCATTAAGGATCGGTTTGGATTACAAAATGAGTTGAGATCATCTCAGCTCACTTTGTACAGAGAATTCATTTCTAATCCAAAGGCTATTTTAAAAGCAAGATTGAAGTGAGTTCAGCCAATTTTACACAAATATCAAAACGTAATTTTACACAAACAGTTTTACACGAATATCAACGTGAGTTCAGCCAGTTTTATTTACACAAACAACATTGAGTTGAGATCATCTATCTTATTGCTCAAAACATAATTCTTATAACAATACAAATATCAACGTAAAATTATATAAAATATTTTATCAAATTTTAAACATGGTCTAACTAAAATATAATTTAATATGATTTTTTATATAATTTTACGAAGTCTTCAATATAGTAAATTGATAATTATTATTGTGTAATTGGATAAAATGATTATTATTTATTTATACATAAATTCATCAATAAAACAAAATTACTAGAAATAATTATGCAATAATTTGTGGGACTCACTTATATTAATTTTTCAATAACCTAAACTTATCTCATCTCATCTTACTTTCAATTCAAATATATAAAAATTTATCTCAACTTATTTATCTTATTATTATTTATAATTTATCTTATCTCAATTGATCTCGTCTTCGAATTCAAATAGGTCTAAGAGGTAATATTTTATAAATTAATAGACCATTTTGTTAATATTTCCAAATTCCAAAAGCCGTGCAGACAATTGCAATAGCTATCATTATAAATTTATAAACTGTTATAAAACTAAAAAGGAAACTACTATTATTACAAGAGAAAATATTTGAGAAAATATTTAGAACTTTTTATTTCTCAAGAATTTCCTTTATTTCTTTTCATTTCTTTTGTACTTCGTCTGTGTTTATAAACTAGACTTAAACTCTCTATTTATAGAGAGTTTGAGAAGAAAATGAATTATTAATACAGAAGAAAGGAGGAACAAGAAAAGAGAGGAGAAAGAAAGGGAAAGAAAAAAACAGAGGGGGTGGGGAGGAATACATGTGGGGGGGTCATTCACTGTTCCCTCTTATATTATTATAACACTCTTCCTTGAATGACCACCATAAGGAATCTGCTTCGTTAAAACCTTGCAAAGGAAAACCCCAGTAGGAAGAAAAACCATGGCAAAAAAAAAAGTACAGTATTCTTATGTATCTACAAGTGCTTTAAGATTGCCTCATTAAAACCTTATAAAGGAAAATCTAATGGGCAAAACCTTAGCGAAAGAGAAAGAATACAAATCAGCATAAGTCTTCAAGACATTTACTCCCATTGAAAAGTGCATGACGATATATCTTTAAGTCTTCACATTCCAATGATTTGCACAATTTTCTTAAATGTCGCAGTTGGTAATGCCTTTTTGAATAATTCTGCCAGATTATCACTTGATCGTATATTTGATATATCCTCTTCTGATTTGAGTAATACAAGCAGTATTATCTTCATATAAAATTGTTGGGCTATCATTTATTATGAAAGATCATATTTTTCCTGGATATGTTGAGTCATTGATCTTAACCAAATATACTCTCTACTTACTTCATGAATTGCAATAATTTCTGAGTGATTTGAAGATGGGGGAAGATAATATCTGGTTGACAAACTTAGTAGAAATCTGATGCCTGTAGTAATACTTAAACTCCCCCTAATAATATGCGTTAGTGTTTCAAATAATAAGAAAATATGATTTTAGCATATATAACAGGTTAAGAATTCAAACATGATTTCTATTTAAATAATGCATTAGAGAGAACATGATAATATTCTCATCTAAAATTTTCTCCCCCCATTCGGGGTTATTAGCGAGAATTTGTTTATGTACGGCGGAAAGAGCATTGAAAACCATTCATGTATGATAAAGGCTGTAAAAGCTTGAGATCTAATTTTATCGATTCGGCGGAAAATCAAATCTGCTTGACATTATTGACAAACGAGATCTTAAAGAAATTTGAAGGTTTCGGGTTGCTATTTAAATATAACCATTTTACTATTGGTTTACTCCATCAAAAAATAGTCTCACATTGTTCATAAATCCAGTTGTTGTTCATCCAGACCGATATTATGTCTGATAGAAATTCTAATGTCCCAGATTTGAACCATGAACCTTTTATACCTCAACCACTCATATTTTCTCTTGAGGCTGTAAACATCATGATAAGAGCAGAGATATATCTTTCGAATAAAACTGATCCTGAAATTATTGTAGTATCAAGAACTCTCAGTGCTCAATATGCTCTCTCTCTTACAACCATGTCTCAGAGGCTACTGGCGAGAACGAGTGAGGTTGATCATCTTAAAAATCAAATATCTGAGTTGCATCAAACACTTGCAACTAAAGATAGAAAAAATAAAATTTAAAACAAGAAATTTATAAACTAGTATTTCTCGTGACCTGAAAATACAAATAAAAGAGCTCGAACGAGAGAAAACTCAAATACAAAGTCAACAACAGTAGTTAACGGCAGATGTTCAACGTTTACAAGAAAATTGAGATAACTGTAATTAATTTCGCTAGCTTTTGAAATTATGCATCCAGCATATTTTGTAATATTGACTAAGTGAAATTTGAAAAGATGATGGTTTGTTTTTTTTTTTTTTTTCCATTTCTATAAGAATCATATTTAACTTCATTTAGTTCGCAACAAATCTTCTTCTCATATCTATAGTTCATCTGCATTTACATTCTTATTCTACAAATTTTCAATGGCTCATCAGTTTCCTTTCAATATTCCTCACGATTAATATATGAGGCATCGTTTATCTCAGTTACAAGTTGTTCCTGCATTTTTTGTGGGTGCCAAGTTGCAACAAGCAAATGATCTGATTAATAAGTCAGAGCGTGAAGCCTAGGGGTGTTCATATGGGCCAGGTTTTGCCCGGCCCAGATTAGTATCCGAATATTCGGATTCTAAATCCGGTTTCCGGATCATATAATACAAGTCGGATATCCGTTTTATTGTAAACCGGATATATATGGGCCGAGTACCCGGATTACAAGTACACATCATAAATTATTTTTAAATAGTAAAATGAAATGAGATAATTTTAAAAAAAGTTAAAAATTAAATAAAATCTTATTTTTTAATATTATTATTATTAAATTAAAAAAATTAGATTTTTTTATTATATTTATTCTAAAATATTCTAAAAAATTATAATAATAAAATAAAATGAGATAAAATGAAATGAAACCGTTTATATATCCCAATGAGACCTTATTATAATAATAAAAAGGTATAATGCTATATCATGCCAAGGCTCGAAAAAAAGAATCGGATTTGAAATCCGTTAAGAAGGGTGATTCAACAAATTGAATTAGATGATTTATAATAATTCTAAATTGGATATTTTAATATTAATAAATATATTCAAAATCATATTTAAAGTAATTCAATTATTTTATATCATTTATAAAAAGAATATAAAAAAAAAAAAAATTCAATAGCTTCAATAAAAATATGTTATGTATCTAAATAATTTTAATAAATATGTAATTTATGAATTTAATTTCAATTGTCGAAATTTTTTTATCGACCGTTAAGTTGTAAACACATGATAAATGTAGTATTTTATACGCAACTAAAAATTTAATATAAAATACTCATTAATCTCCTTAATTTTTTGTTTAAAAAAACCTACATATTTTATCTTTAATTTTTCTGTTATTTTTATTGAATACAATAATGAACAAGTTAATATATGTTTGATTTTTATCATATTTTCTATTATTTTTCTGCACTCATTGATCGACTTATGCTGTTTGTCCCTTGTAAATTAAGAGCAACATTTCTTTTTTTTTTTTTCTTTTTTTTAGGTTCAAAGAGGAGATTAAAAAAAAAACCGGGTTTAAAACCGAAATCCGGATCTGGATCCAGAATCATATGGGTTCCAGCTCGGATTGAAAATCCGGTTCCGGTTCTAAATACAAATCAGGATCCGGGTCAATATACTCGGGTTTCCGAATTCGGAACTCGGATGCACAGGCTTAGTGAAGTCGTATATGAGCTGGTGACCCTTAGAACTCGATACTCCTCATCTATTATCGAATTTTCTGACCGGTTACAATCCAAAAATCGTAAGATTGAGAAGCTTAACCAGAAGGTTTCCATACTTCAACGACTCGTTCAAGACTCTAACAACAAAATTGTAGAATTAAAGCAATAAAATAAGGATTTAAAATCATTGTTTGCCTCTTCATTTCGACTGCCTAATCCTTTAGATAAGGATGACATGTTGTTTCATGAAGAGCAAATGCATTTGAGAGATGAGGCAAGAAGTCTCAAATTTTTGTAACTCATCTAGCATTTGAATAATAAGATCTTTCTTTTTCAAATGCATTATTTGAATTTATAGCAGTCATTGTGATCTCTTCAGAAGTTCTAACAAGGTAAATCATCAACGTAAACTGCAACAATGACAAATCTGGATTTTGATAAAAACACATGGACATATAGGATTATTCTCAAATAATTCTTTCAATAGATATTTACTAATTCAATTATACCACATGTGTCCGAATTGCTTTAACTCATATAAAGATTTTTAAAATTTTATAAAGTACTTACTCCTAAATATATTTAGATTAGATGCTTCAAGTATTGTATGTCATGATTTAATGATCTTTATAAATATGCAGTAACCATATCTATCAACTACATATCTAATCTTTTTGTAATCTGAATGTGATTGCATTCATAACGAGGAAATATGTTTCTTTGTAACTAATCATGGATTTCTGCAGAAAATCTTGTGCGACAAATCGTGGTTTGTACAACACAATTTCATTTTTATCATTACGCTTTCGTATAAATACTCACTTATATTTGACAGGTATTACACCCTTTGATTTTTGGACAATAGGTCCAAATACATCTCGCTTCACTAGCGAGTTTAATTCAGTTTTCAATAGCTGCTTTCCATTTTGGCCAATAATTTCTACGTCGATATGCTTCGACAGTTCTTGACTCACTTTTTTCATTACTTCTAGTAATGTCAAGGGCCATCATATATGAAAATATGTTGTCGACAACAATTTTATTTCTGTCCATAATTTTTCCAGTACTCATGAAATGTATTGAGATCTCATTATTTTCAAGTACTTGTTCCTCTTTAGGGAAAAACATTTTATGAAAAGTCTCTTCAGGAATTTTCTCTTCAAGATGATTATACTTTTCAGGAGTTCCTCTTCAGGAGATTTACACTTTTTAGAAGTTCCTATTTAGAAGGTTTGTACTCTTCAAGAGTTCCTCTTTAGGAGGATTGTACTCTTCAGAAAATTTGTACTTTTCAGGAGTTCCTCTTCAGGAAGTTTGTATTTTATACAGAATGTTTGGATAGATTTTATTGTTTGTTTTGTGGGTACGGTCTCTTCAGGAGCACCGATTTATTTTCTTTTGCACTAATAAGTCTTCAACATTTCAGGTGTGTCTTAGACTCATCTATTTTTGTTTTAACAACTTGTCCTTCAGGGATTTCAATTCTTACTTAAGTATTAACAACAATAATATATGATTTTACAACACATTTAGTGTAAGTAAATACATCTAGTAATTGATTTGTAACACTTTATAAATATGTAACCCTCTGAACTTCTGGTTCATTAATTTGTAAGTAGATTAAATTTAGGCAGGACTTTATTATCCCAAGTAATTTATTGTCGTGCTCTAGGCATCGACTTTTTGTTATTTCAAAACATTATAAAACTTTACTATAATGTATAAAAGCTTAGTATGAGTAAATTAAGTGCTTGGCCGTACAACAGGTACGTAACTATTGTTTAGTCATACCACATCTATGACAAACATCTTTATCTTTCTATGAAGAATTATTATGAGGTTTTTTTACCCTTCTCTGAGTTGGATCACTTCTAGTAATACAGTATATTATTATCATTTTTAGTGTTGTCGCTTCTGATACCAACATTTCTATAGTTTTTCTACCACGTCTACGCCCTCGATTCCTTTAAAAGGATGTACCGTTCACTTCTAGGAATGATGTAAATTCAATATCAATAATAGTACGTAACTGATAATTTATTAACAAAAAACTCATTATTTAGCTCAATCACTAGAAGACAAAAGGAAAATTTAGAATATTTATTGAACTTTTCGCTCTCCATATTGTTGCTGCAGGAGCACATTCGAAGTATGAAAAATAATATATGTATTCTTTTAAAAATATTATCATCAGTGACTTTTTCATTGCATAATTTTAATATTGAGTTGATTTTAAAAATGCAGGGTTATATTTACTACCACTCTTAAAATCTTACAACTTTAGGTGCAATAAGTCATAATGATCTTTTGGGAGGATTACATCTTCTGGTGTTTATATCTCTCCATTAAATCATTTCATAAAGTAAGAGAACTTTTTCACTGTGAGATACACAGCACGATCCTGTAGGAACACGTGATTTTCTTCTTTCATTGTATCTTCCAATTTCATCATATCCAAATGGATCTCATCAAGGATTTTAGATAAATAACTTTTTTCAGAAATGTCAATAGTAATAAATCTCAATTTTATAAATTTGACATTTTCTATATATGAATCATAAAAATAAATCTGTGGATCTAAGAAATATATTCACATAATCATCAAAATAAAAATATAATTTTATCAAGTAATATTCAATAATATTACTTTTAATATTAATTTCGAGGATTGCAAATACTATATTGAAAAACTTACTTGAAGTAGAAGACTATTAGTTTTAGTATCGATAGAATTTCGTGCTGATAACGTGTTATAAAACTAAAAAAGAAACTACTACTATTACAAAAGAACATATAAAAAAAAATATTTAGAATTCATTATTTTTTAAGAATTTCATTTTCATTTTTGTTTGTTTGTTCTTCGTCTGTGTCTATAAACTAAATCTTAAACTTTTTATTCTACAAAGAATTTGAGATGAAAAAGAATTATTAATACAGACGATAGGGGGAACAAGAAAAGAAATAAGAAAAAGAGAAGAAAAAAATAGAGAAGATAAAAAGAAATAATGTGAAGGGTCATTTACTATCCCTTATATTATCATAACATGGACCATTTTATTAATATTTTCAAGAGCCGTGGAGGCTGTTATAGTAATCAATTTGTCTAATCTTTTTGGTGGGTTCGTTATCCACGGGACACGTGGCTAAGTCAGCCAATCACATCACATCACTTCGAATTGGATCGAACGCGGTCATTTTGTCCCACAAATTCAGGGAACTCTATACTCTGTTTAATTTCCGAGATGGCGTTCGTGGCACTCTTCGTAACGGCAACGAAGCTCGCCGGAATCTTGGTCACGGTTACCGTTGCAGCCAACGCCGTCTCCTTCTCTCGCTACCGGAGAAAGAATCTCCGGCGTTTCCAGTCGCCTATCGACGAGTCCTCTGACATACTAGCCGACTTCGGTGTTAATGGTAACTCAGTTCTTCTATCTGCAGTTCACCCCGAGCCTTTCAAGCCCTAGCTCTAATTGAGTTCAAGTCAATTGGCTTAAGTTTTAGAGTTAGGGTGGTAGGATAACATATTGCATCAAACTTAGCAGCACTAATCGGTGACTTGTAGTGTAATACAGGAGTTTCACAATCTCGAAGTATTTTCAAATTATACCCCTTTTTTTGTGGAATAAGCGCAATTGTTTGGTGAATAAAAGTTAGAATTTGTAGACATTTGACTGTAGATTCAAGCGTACTAACGCAATGAACTAGAACTTCAGCATGTAATAAGAAAATGGTGGTATAAGGACACGGCAGAGATAATCGAAGTGAAAAAGTGTGACAACAGATATTCATTTGACTATTTATGTTATCTTGTTGTGCATTGATGTACTTAAACAGCGTTTCTGCTTACCAGATCAGTCATGGACATAGTTAACAACCAAAATACTTAAAATGGTTATCTCTGCATTTCAATTAGCATAATGTTTATAAGCTTTTTGTATATAATTTTCTTACTAGCAAATAGAAATCGCGGGAATTTTATGTATATTTATATATGGAGTTGTCCAGGAGGCTCCTCAAGCTAATTGTCAATATTCCAAAGCCAATTTCTGAAAGTCGTTTGCTTCATATATTGTGGCTTAGCTTAGACTGAACCATAACCTTTAAGCTCCAATCAACAAAAGCAAGAAATGAAAGCCTATTTGCTTAACTTATTGATTTTCAAAGTATCTCTCATACCCTTGGGATGGTGAATCAGAGAGGAATGTAGCCATTGTATGGGGGAGTTACACTTTCATGTAGCTGCAATGTGATGGGCATGATAGCAATCGTTTATATACACTGGTATGCGTGTTGAAGTTTGGTAGATGTAACAATTCTGTTTGCTGGTATCAGATGGAGAATACTTTGGTGAATCTTGAAGTGCTTAGCCTTGGCATCTTTTTTGAAAAATTATGGTATATTTTCTATGTTTGATTCGCTGCAGAAGATGGTAGGTTTTTTTTTGGACTAGCTACAGCACCGGCACACGTTGAAGACAAACTCAATGATGCTTGGCTTCAGTTTGCAGAAGAAAACCCTTGTGACAAATCAGAGCCACATCCGGGCCTGCAACCTGCTGATGCATTAATGGGTTCTGCTACTGGTGGTGGTGGGTCTCAGCAAGCTTCATTACCACAAAAGGGTGTTAATAAAACAGTGAAGAAGAAGAAGAAGCCTCTTAAGATAGCTATGGAAGCCATGATTAGGGGGTTCGAGAAGTACATAGAAGAAGAGAGTGAAGAAGAGCCTTCACCAAAAGAGGAATGTCATCATAATGTAGCTGCATGGCACAATGTTCCAAACCCGTAAGTTTGAGTTTCTGAGGGTTGTATTTATCAAAAAATGTTTCTGATGTGTTGTCTCAAAGGTTAGGGTTGATTGCATAACAAGAGGTAACTTGCTTATGTATCACCCTTACATTTATGCAGATACTTATCAAAAAATTTATGCAGATCACAAAATATAAGGATGCATTAGTTTGCTTGCATTGATTTTCAGGGAAGAAAGGCTAAGGTTTTGGTCTGATCCTGATGTAGAACTGAACCTGGCTAAGAATACTGGAATAACTGTCTTCCGAATGGGAATAGATTGGTCACGAATCATGCCCAAAGAGCCAGTCAACGAGCTTAATGAAATTGTAAGTTAATGTCTGACCATTCCTATGCTGTTTCAAAGTGTTAAGATGCCTTTGGTTGAAATCCAGATTTGCTGTGTAGATAAGAAATGATGCTGGAGTTGAGCTTAGGATAGGGCACCATGTAGATGTTCTAGAGAGAGACTAGAAACCGGATGTGGTGTTAAGAGGCGATTTACACCCTCCAATAGACAGACGACACATCACCATTCTAGAAAGACGAGAATAGAACCAACCTCAACTAAACCCATGCAATCCCACCGTTTCTCTCCCCTCTCTCTCTCTCTCCCCCCTCAAGCCACACCCCTGAGTCCCTCTCCCCTTCATACGATGTGATGCACACATTGCAGACGCTCTTGCTTAGAGCTGATTGTGCAAAATTTCTTTCCTACACAATTGAAAGGCTGATGGCTCTGGAAGAAGGTTCTTATATGTCCACAATGCACCTATGAAACAATTTTGGCCTTCCAAAACCTTATATACCAGTCCTAAGATATTACATGGTTGTTTAGGTCTTTTTTTTATTTTTATGACTACTCTTTTGCAAAAAAATTTGATGTCTTCAATTCAATTTGTGAAGGTCTTACTTTCTGTATTTACCTTTTTTCACAATCACTACTGTTAATTGTGAGCCTCACTATTGAGAAGCGAAAATGCTAAAAAGAGAGTAATATAGACAAATAAAATTGTCATGGGCAATTCTTTCATGTTTAGTCTACATTTTGTACAAAGGCATCTTCTTTTAGTGGATTATATTTATTTGAATCAATTCTTATGTAATTTAGACATATCTGTACAGCTGTATAGGATTTGTAATTGGAATATTTAGATTGGGTAGATAAGTATGGGAAACATATCTTATCCAAGATTTGAATTCCTTAAGATAGGAAGTCAGATTTTGAATTTCCCATCTCTGTGTAATCTATATTTTGCGATTGATGAATGAGAAAAGACAGGAAAATTCATTCAGCCCAAGAAAATTGTTATGGTATCAAGAGCGGGTAGATGATCCTTACCTGTTTTTGATTTTTTTTTCTCTCGGGGTCTGAGTTTGTAGTTGTTGGCACTTTCTGTCGGTGTTTTTATGGCATTCGATCCTTCCTGTTGCTGCGTACGTGGGTATCACTGAGTTTGTAGTTGTCAGCACTTTCTGTTGGTGTTTTTGTGGCATTCGATCCTTTCTGTTGCTGTGTATGTGGGTTTCGGCGCCAATGGTTGCATGTTCCTGGTTCAAGTGGTGATTTCGACGCCTTTGCTGGGTGTTCTTGGTTCTATCCCTCAATTCGGCGACTTCTGTCGGGTCTGGGATTGTTTTCGGTGCCTTCTGTTGGGTCTAAGATTTCGGCTAAGGTTTTTGTTTTTTGGTTTCTAGATTTTTGGCTCAGATTTTTTTTTTTTGGTTTCTAGATTCTTGGCTAGGGTTTCTTGTCTATCATGTCTTTTGAAATTAGAGACTCTTTTCTGGTTCAATTCGGAAAGAATTATGCTACCTGGTCTTTTCAGTTTCAACTACTGGTGAAAGGAAAGGAACTTTGGGGTCATATTGATGGGAGTAGTGTGGCACCAGAGGACAAAGATCAGCGGGCTTCTTGGGAAAGCAGGGATGCCCGAGTCATGTCTTGGATGCTTGGATCTGTTGATCCCCATATTATCTTGAATTTATGCTCATTCAAGACTGCTCGTGATATGTGGAATCATCTCAAACAGCTGTATACTCAGAATAATGCAGCTTGGTGATTTCAATTCGAACTAGAGATGTCAAATTTCTCTCAAGGAGCTCTCTCTGTGGAGGAGTTTTATTCTGGTTTTTGTAACTTGTGGGCTGAGTATACAGATATTGTATATACTTCAATTCCAAAAAGAAGTTTGGCTGATATTCAAGCTGTTCATGAAGCAAGTATGCGGGCACAGTTTCTTATGAAACTAAGGCCTGAATTTGAATTTATTCGTGCTAATCTGATGAGCCAAGATCCAGTGCCCCCACTTGATATGTGTTTGGGAGAGAGATTTTGAGAGGAGCAAAGATTGATGACCAAAACAGCCATGGAACAAGCTATTCCAGCTCCTCTGGCATATGCAGCTCAAGGAAAAACCAAAGGGAGGGATTTGAGCACTACCCAATGCTATAGTTGCAAAGGTTTTGGGCATCTCACTGCAGATTGCTCTAAGAAAAATTGCAACTATTGCAAAAAGCAAGGCCATATCATCAAGGATTGCCCGATATGTCCTCCACGTCGCCAAGAAACTGCCTATTCAGCTGCTGCAGAGTCTACGAGTGCTGCCAGCTCTACCTTGGCCACTCCTCTCATGTTCCAGCTTCCACTTCTCAAAAATCCACCTCTCTTACACCAGAAATGGTACAATAAATGATCATCTCAGCTCTTTCAGCCTTTGGTATTTCAGGTAAAACCAAATCTGCCTCTAAACCTTGGTATTTTGATTTCGGTGCCACCAACTATATGACAAGTACCTCTCACTCTCTTGTTAATGTCTCACAGTATGCTGGTCCACTTAAAATTCATACGGCAAATGGTAGTTCCCTACCTATCACTGCCGTAGGTGACACTTCTCCTTTCTTGAATAATGTTTTGGTGTCTCCTTCATTAAATACAAATCTGATTTCTATTGGACAATTAGTTGACAGCAATTGTAGAGTGTCATTCACTTCTTCTGGTGGGTTTGTACAGGATCAGGCTACCGGGAAGATGATCGCGAGGGGTCCTAAGATGGTTGGCTGTTTCCTTTATGTTTAGATTCAAAGTCTGTTGAGTCAAAGTTTTTATCTTCATTTTCTTGTAACGTTGGTACTTTGAGTGTGAAGGATTGGCATAGGCGGTTGGACCATCCCAATTCTCACATACTTCATAAGTTGTTATCTTCCGGTTTAATTGGCAATAAAGATTTCTATTCTCTTGATAAATTAAATTTTGATTGTGATACATGCAAGTTAGCTAAAAGCAATGTCTTGTCTTTTCCTTCAAAAAGATCTCATGCCACTCGTGCCTTTGATGTTATTTATAGTGATGTGTGGGGTATTGCCCTAATAGAATCTCATGATCGATATAAATATTTTGTGACGTTTATTGATGATTATACTCGTTTTACATGGATTTACTTTCTTCACACTAAGAATGAAGTATTTTTGGTGTTCAAGCTTTTCTTGGCTTATCTCACTTACCAATTTTTTGCCACTCTTAAGGTTCTTCGCTCCGATTCAGTAGGAGAATATATATTCACTGAGTTTCAAATGTTCCTTTAAGACCAAGGAATTATTTCTCAGCGTACTTGTCCATATACTCCACAACAAAATGGAGTGGCTAAACGAAAGAATTGCCATTTTCTTGACATGGTCCGGGCCCTCCTAATTGATTCGGGTGTGCCCTCTCATCTTTAGTGTGAAACTTTGTCTACTGCTGTGTATTTAATTAATAGATTACCTACTCCAGTATTAGATAATGTTTCTCCTTATTCTTTGCTATTTGAGCACTCCCCAGACTATTCTCAATTGCACTCATTCGGTTGTGTTTGTTTTGTGCATCTTCCATCTCACGAAAGATACAAACTTTCTGCTCAATCAGTTAAATGTGCCTTTTTAGGGTATAATTCTTTGCAAAAGGGTTTTGTTTGTTATGATCCTCAGGCTAAACGCATTCGAGTTTCTCACAATGTGGTGTTCTTTGACAAACAACAATTTTTTCATATTCATCTAGATATTATTCCTCCTAGTTTGTGTTTTGTCCAATTTTTCAAATGAAGATACAACTCCTCCACTCATTTCCACTTGGTTTAAACCTGGTTGTGTTTATACCAGGCGTAAATCATCTCATCCAACAAATTCGACCACTCTTTCTGCCCCTCTTGAGCATCCGCCTGTGGCTTCTGATTTACCATCTTGTCGGCATACTTCTAGAGTCTCCAAACCCCCGGATTGTATGGTTTTTCATCTCATTTGTCTGTCTGCTACACTTTCTTCTATTGTTATTCCCTCCTCTTTTAAGCCGACTAAGGACCATGAGTGTTGGAGGAATGCCATGCAAGTAGAAATGGATGCACTAGAGCCTAATGACACTTGGGATATTGTGTCTTGTTCTTTTTCAGTGACACCTATTGGTAGTAAGTGGGTGTGTTTTGTGAAGTTTAGATCAGATGGGTCCCTTGAAAGATATAAAGCTTGTTTGGTAGCTTTGGGAAATAGATAAGAATTTGGAATTGATTATGATGAGATGTTTGCTCCTATTGCTAAGATGATGATTGTTCGTCTCTTTCTTGCCATTGCCGCTTCTCAGTCTTGACAATTGCATAAGATAGATATGGAGAATGCTTTTCTTCATGTTGATTTAAAAGAAGACATTTACAGAAACTTCCTTCTGGTATGCCTCTTTCCTCAGCTAATGATATTTGTAAGCTGAAAAGGTCATTGTATGGTCTAAAAAAAGCTCCTAGAGCTTGGTTTGAGAAGTTCCACAATACTTTACTTGAGTTTCAATTCACTCAGAGTGATTATGATGCTTCTTTGTTCCTTCATAAGGGTGATTCTGGTGTTGTTTTCCTGTTGGTCTATGTAGATGATATCATTATTACTGGATTCGATATTGAATTTATTCAGAAGGTTCAGATGCATCTTCATAAGGTATATTTATATGAAAGATTTGGGATTGTTGACTTATTTCTTGGGGTTAGAAGTTCACAGTCAGCCACATGGGTTTTTTATTAATCAACATAAATACACCCAAGACCTTGTTCAGTTGGTTGGGTTGGGGGAGACTACTTCAATTGATACACCTATGGAAGTCAATGTGAAGCGGTGGAAGGATGAGGGCGATTTAATTTCTGATCCGACATTATACAGGAAGCTTGTTGGGAGTCTAATCTATCTCACTATCACATGTCTGGATGTCTCATATGTTGTACATATTGTCAGTAAATTTACGAACACTCTTCGGCACTTGCATTTAGTTTGTTCGTCGTATTGTCAGAAATTTGATCGGGACTTCTAATCGTGGGTTATTTTTTCCTACTGGCACTTCTATACAACTTATGGCTTATAGTTGATGCGGATTGGGCTGGTTGCCCAGATTCTAGGCATTCTACAACTGGTTTGTGCATTTTCTTTGGAGATTCAATCATCTCCTGGAAATGCAAGAAGCAAGAGTGTGTTTATAAATCCTCTATAGAAGTTGAATATAGAGCTATGTCAACAGCTTGCTCTGAGGTGATGTGGTTGCAGGGCATTCTTCAAGAGCTTGGTTTTTCGCAAGACAAGCCAACTCCTCTTCATGGTGACAACACTAGTGCCATTCAAATTGCTGCCAATCCTGTATTTCACGAGCGTACCAAACATATTGAAGTGGATTGTCACTATATTTGTCGAACCTATGAGGCTAAGTCTATTACTCTTCCTCATATCTCTACGGATCTTCAAGTAGCTGATATATTCACAAAAGCAATGACTAGACAACGACATCAATTCCTAGTTAGCAAATTGCTGCTAGTAGATACACCAGCATCAATTTGAAGGGGGGGGGGTATTAGTGGATTATATTTATTTGTAATTTGAATATTTAGATTGGGTAGATAAATATGGGAAACATATCTTATCCAAGATTTGAATCCCTTTAGGATAGGAAGTCAAATTTCGAATTTCCCATCTCTGTGTAATCTATATTTTGTGATTGATGAATGAGAAAAGACAGGAAAATTCATTCAGCCAAAGAAAATTGTTAGCTTCATCTACCAAGAGAGATTGAGGGGTTGTGGCTTGGGGAGAGAGAGAGAGAGAGAGCTCACAAATCGTTCGGCTTGAGAGAGAGGGTGAGAGGGGAGAGGGGAGAAGGAGAAAGAGATGGGGATTGTATGGGATTAGTTGAGGCTAGTTCTATTTTAATTTTCTTAGAATGGTGATGTGTCGTCCGATCATTGGAGGGTGTAAAGCCCCTCTTGACACCACATCCAGATTGAAGTTATTCTCATTGTTCTAACATATTTAACAATATGAAATATGGAAGTGTCTTAATTGACTTGCAATAAATCTGGACTGATGTTATTTTTTAGGTCAATTTTGCGGCATTGGAGCGTTACAAGTGGATAATAAACAGGGTACATTCATATGGAATGAAGGTAATGCTGACCCTGTTCCATCACTCATTGCCACCTTGGGCTGGTGAGTATGGAGGGTGGAAGCTGGAAAAAACTGTTGATTATTTCATCGATTTTACCAGGTTAGTTTTCCTTAAAAGATTATTAATTTAACATTTGGTCCTTTTTGCCTTCTATACACTCTGACTCACTGTCATTCACTCCAGTGAGCTTTCATTTGAAATTATATGTAATTTCTTTTTAATCTATGACAACTTAAATCTAACCGGAGCAGAAACATTTCTTTTTTTTATCAAGTCAAGAAATTGAAGGTAATTCAAGCAGGTATCCATACATATCTAACAGAAGTAAAAGTGGAGATTTATCTCAATTTTTTATTGCTGAATCTTTTTCTCCATAAACAACTAAAGCAAGGGAAAGGGTAAATTCAGGTATGGGGTTTGGTGATACTTTAGGCCTCTTTTGTAGTTTTGGGCCACAATCATCCTCCACCAAAGTTCCAACTTCTTTTTGAAACATATTGATTGACCATCTACTTGATGAGGAAAGAAAACCCTTCCTTATGCCATTCAAGTCGCATTGTCTTTTTGGAGCCAACTGACAAAAAAGATGAAGTAGGTTGATGGTAAGGCATATTTGTTATGGAGAACCCTTCCTTATGCCATTCAAGTCGCTTTGTCTTTTTGGAGGCAACTGACAAAAAAAATATAGGTTGATGGTAAGGCATAGTTGTTATGGAGTTACTGCATAGGGTTCAGATACTACTGTCTGCAAGGAAAAACGAATCCCATGAAAATCATGAACTCAAGCATTTGTGAAATTGACTGAACATGCATATACATAGACTTTGACCTGGGTCGTTACCTGGATCAGCTGAACGTATCTGTTCATATTTTTAAGCTGTAATGATTAGATCCAGTTACTGCTCTGGATGGAATTTTACTTCTGGTTGCTGTGATGCTGTCTATTTCCTAGAATGCCAGTTCTAAGAAATCAATGAATGGAAACTGGGGCCAATATGACAGGCATTAATGTTCTGAAAAACAAATTCCCTGAATGTTATTTTGCTCATTTGCAATTAGCTTTATTAGTTTTGTTTCTGCTGTGGAATAATATGTAATTGTCTCATCAGTTCTGTCACTGCGTTTATTTCATGCAGGCTTGTTGTAGACTCGGTATCGGACATTGTAGACTACTGGGTGACATTTAACGAGCCTCATGTCTTCTGTATGCTGACTTATTGTGCTGGTGCTTGGCCTGGTGGTCATCCTGATATGCTGGAGGTTGCCACTTCTGCCCTACCAACTGGTGTTTTCCAACAGGCCATGCATTGGATAGCCCTTGCACACTCAAAAGCCTATGACTATATCCATGAGCACAGGTTTCTCTTCTTCGCAGAAGCTCTGGCATAAAACGTTTTCATATAAATTTGAAATTTTGTGTTGTTGAAATCTTTTGTAATCATATGATCTATGGGCTTTCTATTTGGTTCTTGAAATCTTTTGTAATCATATGATCTATGGACTTTCTATATGGCCTACTCTATGGACTGCTCATGAATGTTTAATCCATAATCCTAGGGGTTATTGCAATCCTTTTTGTTGAGTTCTATATCAAGCAATACCCTTCATTTATAAATTGTGTCTCTTATATATTCTCTATCCAAAGTTATTCATAATTTTTAATTCCTCAAAGTTTCTAAGCATTTAAAGACTTTCTCCATATATCTTTCAGTGCCTTACCAAATCCAGTAGTCGGAGTAGCACACCATGTATCGTTTATGCGGCCATATGGTCTCTTTGATGTTGCTGCTGTCTCGTTGGCAAATTCCTTGACTCTCTTCCCATTTGTGGATAGTATCTCTGATAAGCTGGATTTTATAGGCATAAACTACTATGGGCAGGTACTTCCACTTCTTTTGTAAAGCACATGCTCATACATTCTCACATGTTTAGTTGACCGTATTTTTTATTTATTTAGGAGGTGGTCTCTGGTTCTGGACTGAAGCTTGTAGAGACTGATGAGTACAGTGAATCTGGACGTGGGGTATATCCTGATGGCCTGTACCGGATGCTGCTGCAGTTCCATGAAAGATACAAACATCTGAATGTCCCCTTCATCATTAGTGAAAACGGTGTTTCTGATGGGACAGACTTGATCCGGCGGCCATATCTGTTAGAACATTTGCTTGCTGTTTATGGTGCCATGCTCATGGTTTTGTGTCTGAATTAACCCTTTTTAATTATTTGGAACTAAATTATCCGTTGTGAATGATAACCGAGTGTGAGACATGCCAATTGTTATTTTCTAGGGTGTCCCTGTGATTGGCTACCTGTTCTGGACTATTTCTGATAATTGGGAGTGGGCTGATGGATATGGTCCCAAATTTGGACTTGTAGCAGTTAATCGAGCTGATGGTCTTTCCCGGATTCCACGACCTTCTTACCATCTATTTTCTAAGGTATAACTTTTGTGTTTGTTTTGTTTCTTGGTGATATTTCTCTCCTCTGCATTCTTTTAGTAGGATTTGAATGGGTATCTTGATTTCAGGTGGTGAAATCAGGTAGAATTACAGGCGAAGACAGAAGACATGCATGGATTGAGCTACGAAGAGCCGCTAAAGAGAATAAAACACGCCCATTTTATCGGGCCAGTAATAAACAAGGATTGATGTATGCGGGTAACCATGCAACTCAAGCTCTTTTGGTTTCAAGTTGCAATCCCTCGTTTCTAGGAATTGTTTCTCATTATGCACAATATGCTTCTTCAGAGGATGGATTTGCACATTGTCTTATACCCCACTAACTTTACAAAATAAATTTTGTGGTAGTCACACAAATAGAATTTGGAACGGTTCCCTGGAATACTATTGCTTGTTCAATACTGGGACTCTAACCAAATACGAAATATTGAATCCCAGAAATATATTGTAAATTAATATAATAGGTACTCCTAAGAAATGAAATTCACAAACGAAATATTTTCCTTTGGCTACTTACCAATATATAGATGGGGAGTCGTCCAACATCAGCTTGGAACCGTGCTAAGAAATTGAAAAAGGGGTTGGATTAGGGGTGTCAAAACGTGTTAGCGGGTTGTGTTTGTGTCGTGTCAGGGCATATATATTATGCCTAAAGGGTCCACACGGACACGACTCATTAAGGATTTCGTGTCAAAAATTTCAACTCTAATACAACCCGTTAAGATAACAGATTGACATGACCTGTTAAGACTATTTGACACTATATGACACGACACAACATGACCCGTTCTAACCTGTAAACCCGTTAATGACCTGTTTGAGTTTAACCTAATCAATTTTATACAAATATTAAAATTTAAATAAACATAAAAAACAAATTACAAATTACAATCCTAAATTTACAATCCAATAAGTAGTACACTATAAAATATGATATACAGACAAATATGATCAATACATTGTAAAATAATAAAATTACTTTCCAAACATAATAAACAATAACAGGTTAAACTGTTAATGACTCATTGAGAAATGCTTAAATGGAATAGGTAAGTGCCTAATGGTATAAAGCTAATTTTAAATTAGGATTTTTTGAAATTTGGATAAAGGGTATAAAGGTAAATTCAAATTTCTTAACAGGTCATAACGGGTTGACCCGTTAATGACCCTTTAAGAACTTGTGTCTTAACGGGTTGACCTGTTTTGACGAGAAATTTGTTAAGGCTAAACACTAACCCTTTTTATCATCTTGTGTTTATTTTGGGTTAACAGGTCGTATCACATATTGCCACTCCTAGGTTGGATAGCCACCACATACCCAAGTTGAATAAGTCCAAACATTCAATCACTCGAATGCCTTGGAAACTTGGTCGCATTTTTCAAGACACAATACTCTGGCAAATTTTAGTCCAAACTGCTTTTCTATTATTTTTCAATGGTATTGCCTCAATAGACATAAAGTTTCCTTGTGCACGATCGAGTCCTCTTTTTAATGGCTGTTATTTTGTATTGATCTCTCTTCAAATATTGCACATAATGATTCTTCTTCCTCCTTTAAACAGGAGGCCTTGATGAACCCATACAGCGGCCTTACATGGTACGAGATTGGCGGTTTGGACACTATGAGATGGAAGGTCTACAGGACCCATTGAGTCGCTTATCAAGATATCTTCTCCGACCTTTTTCCATCTTAAAGAAAAGGAAGCCTCAAAGTGATGATGCTGAGTTGGTTCTTCTGCCTCTTTAGCATCTGATGGCTTGCTCATACTCCTGTACATATATTTCTTATGCTCATCCTGAAGCTGAGAAATTAGGTCTCCAAATATTTTTAGAGTTTCATGATGATCTAGCGTATGGGTTTGGTGCCTTGGTAGTAGTTGGTACCTTTTATGTGTGTGCATATTTGTTAAGAATGCTCAAGGAAAGAATAACAACACTTTGAAAGGAAGTGTTCATTGTAATAAAGTGCTAGTCAATTGTATTTATGTGGAGAGGAGAGAATCTCTCTCATATACAGACGGAAAACTCAGTATTAAAAGACTTTTGATGTTTTGATAAAGTGCCATAGTCACGTTGATTGGTTGTAAAATTATTGTGTTTATATTATTATTCTTTTGTGGATGGAAGATGCATGCTAGCATCTCTTAATCTCCAAAACAGGGCCCTTGCCACACAGAATATCACTCTTCAGAGTGCGTTGACCGCTCAAGAGGTGGTAGATTAAGGAACTACCAAAAAGGAAAGGTTTTGGCTCGCGAAGAAACCACAAACAAAAACTTAAGAAAGATTTGCCATAGGTTGAGGACCTTGAGCATTAATCTCTCTTGGACATGGCATTTTGATTTTGCTATTATATTACACACATTGGCAGAAGGTCATACAGTAGTATCTCTGTATTTCTCAAAGCTCCTTGTTAACAAATTTGTAAACTCATACAGAAGGTGTTATTTCTTTTTTTCCTCTTCTTTTTTTTTTAGTGGGAATATGCAGCAAAGGCAAATATTGGAGTTCCTGATTGTAAGGCCCACAGTAATTAAAACTTTCAAAAAGTTTTTTGATGTGGATAGAGGGCTGGGAGAGTTGTTCTCTTCATTATCAGCTGCTGCTTCTTCTTCTTCCTCTACAAAGTGGACCGTGTAATGGAAAGCAAAAGATTGAGCTGAGAGCTAGTATCCAACAAATTTCAGTGTAATTTCTTGCTCAAGCCCCGCGAACGTAAGTCATTCTGCAGAACCTCTAATTTATTTTCTACATTTAATCATTTCATCAAAACTTGAAAGCACACCACTTTTAGCTCTTAGAATGTCTTTAGGTATTCAGTTGTATACTTCCTGTGTACACGGGATAGACTTTTTTTGATCGCATCAATACTAATTATCTCTTACTTATAAATAAAAAAATGCACACCACTCTCATCGGCACTACCATACACGGCTCAATAAGACCAATTGTTGATCACCGCATAGAATAAAAGGCATCAACACTGTCCAACACTGTCCAACACTAGTATTCGTGGCATTTTTTGTTGCTCAGTTGTGATCTGTATCGAACACATTGTAAAATTTTTCTTATTACCAGTTGGCTCATTTTTCAAGAAAAGACATGCATGTCGGTAGTGTCCATATGGCAGTTTGTATGTAAGCTACTTTGTGCATTTTCATGTATATAAGCTCGAGCATCTGCGTATGAAATATTTATCCTTGTTGGCTACGATTTTACTTGCACACAAAAGTTGTAGGCATGACATTAAAAATATTGTAACACTGAAGATACAAAATATCTCCTTGAAGTACTGCTTAGGATCACGGCAGGCCACAACATTGAGAAGACAACGAATTATAATCCTGGATTTTATATATTGAATAATGCTTCTCCTATTGCGAGTGGATACCGAGAAAAATCACCGATTGTGCCTTTTTTTTTTTTAACTTACTGGTTAAAGAGTATTTTTTTTTATAATAAAGTTGCCTTTTTTAAATGATTTGAGGTAGGCCTGTTCATCCAGGCCAGATTGTACCTGGCCCGGTTTAAAATTTTATTTATTTATTAATACTTTTAAATTTTTTTTTTTAAATGTTTAAGAAAATTTTAAATCCTGGTTCCGGATTCTCAAATCCGGAACCCGGATAAATACCCCTAATTTGAGGGGTTTGTTTAAAAAGGGGTTTGTTTAAAAAATGTTTGAAAAAAAATTACACTATCGGTAGAAGTTTTCGGTGGTCTTTCTCTGTGGGTATAGCATTACCCTATTTTATTTGCATATTGGTAACGGCCATTCTAGCTTTATAGTTTCGCTCATAGCTGCTTATAACTTTCATTGATGAATATTGAATCTTGTAAGGTTGTGTTCATGACTTTTGGACTCCTTTTTGCTTATCTACACATGGTCTTCCAGAGCACCATCCCATGAATCAGATTTAGTTTTGTAATGTCTGGTTAAATACTTAGTTTGTCCCCAAATTTGCAGAATTTTGCGATCACATCATTGCATTCTTATTAATTAAAAGCAGCTAAAAAATACGTATCAGTAAATTGTTAAAAGTAAAGAAAAATAATGATAAGAACCCTTGAAATGGGGAGAGAGAATCCCCTTATCTTAAACCCTTTGGGGGTTTAAAGAAACCTTTTGGGGTACCATTTATGAGAATAGAGTATGTAACCGTAGTTAGACACTCATGAATCCAATTAATCCACATTTGACTAAATCCAAAATTTTTAAAGATAGCAAGGATGAAAGGCCATTCCATGTATTCAAAAACTTTTTTCATGTCAATTTTTTATGGCCATCTGTCCAGATCTACCCCTATTTTTTAGTGGTGAAAATTTTCTAGAGTCAAGATGATGTTCTCATGAATAAGCCTATCAGGAACAAAAGCTGCTTGGTATGGGGATATGATATTGGCCAAGAATTTTTTGAGTCTGTTTGCTAAGATTTTTTTCATTGAATTTATAGCAAACGTTTGAGATGCTAATAGGTCTAAAATGGTGTACGTCATTGGGACTATCTTTTTAAGAACAAGTGTAATATTTGTACGGTTCAAATCCTTTAAAAGCTTTCCACTAATAAAGAAACTTTGTATGGCAGTCATTAGGTCATTTTTTATCACCTCCCAGTAGGTTTTATAAAACAGCCCTGTAAAACCATTAGGGCTTGGAGCCTTTATAGAGGGTGTCTGTTTTACAACCTCCCATATTTCCACCTCATCATGAATTTTGCAAAGGAGTTTTCAGTGCCATTGACTTTTGTGGGGAAGAGACCATTCAAGTCATCCAAGAAGCTAGGGTTTGAAGACTCAGATTTTTTGGAAGTGTTCTTGGAACTTTGAGTTAATAACATGCTGATCAATTGTCCAAAGTCCAGTTCCAATTTTGAGACTGTCAATATTGTTTTTCCAATGTCTTACAATTGTGGAAGCATAAAAAAAATTTAGTATTGAGATCAAAGGTTGTGAGATGGGTGATTCTCGATTTTTGTTTCCACAAAGATTATTCTTTTTTAAGAAGTTCATTAGGCTGTTCTTTTAGATCATTTTCAAGATTGTTTGGAACTTGAGAGGGATCCAAGGTTTGCACTTGATGGAGAATCTGATTTTGAATAATTGATCTCAATTTGAATAATTGATCTCAGTTATTCCATAATTTGAGGGTTGTGTTGTTGTTTCTAGTTTCTTTGAGGGAACAAAAGCAGGTGTCCTACTGAAGACCTTGTTCCAGGCTTCTTTAATAACATCATGGCTTGTTGGATCATGAGTCCATAATTCCTCAAACTTAAAAGGATTTTGGAGAGTTGTTTGAGTTTGAGGTATTGAGGAGAATGTAGAGTAATTAGAGGAGGTTCTGGTGAGGTTGGAAACATTTGCTTCAGGGAAGAAGTTGTTCCAACTGATATTAATAACACCTGTATCAAACCTCTCTCTAATATTATTAAGACCCTGCCTATTATTCGACCAAGTATATTTTGGTCTAGAATAACCCAAGTCCATGAGGCCGAATTTTTCCATATACAGATGGAGTCCTTGAGGAGATGAGGTGCAAGCTACAGGACGACCCCTTTAATTTCTCAGATTGTGTGAGCACTAAATTAAAGTCTCCCATAGTGAGTATAAGACAAAAAAAAGGAGTTAGTAATTTTCTCAAGCTTATCCAAAACTTTTATTTTTTTTTTTTTCTGTGAGGTGCTGGACAATAAATAGCATTCAAAAGCCAATGCATATGCATCGGATCAAAGTAGACCAACATAAATATTATATTTTCATAGAGGCAAACATAGTCTCTATCTACACCTAGGTCGTATAAGAACAAAAGTCCACCCCATTTTTCCTTAGAGGGAAATGCAGACACATAGCAAACCCTAATCGATTAACAACGCTAGCAGTTTTAGTAGTATATAACAGAGTTTCAGATAGGAATAACATATTAGGGTTATGGATCCTGATTATAACCTTTAAGGACCGAATTGCACGGGGACGACCAATGCCCCGGCAATTCCATGAGAGTAGTTTCATTGACTCTTTGGAGGCAGTGGAGACCCTGCCTCACCAGTTTTTGGACTCAAAGAAAAAAGATTCATGGTAGGAGATGTTTTCGGGTTACCCAAGGTGCCATCCACTGATTTCAGGTATGGTACGAATTTGGTTGACCTTAGGGATCCTTTATTCTTCTTCTTCTTCCTCTTTTGCGTCGTCGTCTTGCTTTGCGGGATCTCCTTAGCTTCATTGAGACACAGCTGCTATGCTCCTCCAAGATTGGCATCTTCAACTGTTTCAACTTGAATCACAGAGGTCAATAAACATTTTTTGATGGGTTGTGGGGGCATTGTTACTCTCTAGTTTTGGGGTCTTCGTCTCCATCTTATAATACTCTTATTACATTAGTTAAAAGTTATCTTTTACAAAAGTATATTTTTATAAAAATATTAAAAAATAAAAATTATATTTAATCAATTATAGCATTAAAATGTGTAAAAAAAATTAACAAAAAACACTTTTTATAAATAATAAAATTAAGACAATGATTAATAAATTAAAATAATTATCAAATTTGACAATTATTTTAATTTTTTAGCCATTGTCTTAGTACATATTTGGGATTGCAATAAAAAATATTACTTTTAGCTTAAGCCTTATAACTTAAAACTTAAAACTTAATGTAATAAGCTCTACTACTAAAAAAATATTTACTGTTTGTGATTCATGTGTCTAAAACACTTTTAAAATTAGTTACGATAGTTTTTAAAACTATATAATTATCTGCAGCAGTTTTTTGATAAAAACTTCAATTTTGTGTTTATTGAAAAAACTGATTTTTAACTTTTTTAATCGACTAAAGCGCTTTTAATAAAGTTATCCAAACATATTATTTTTCTTTAAAAGTATTTTTAACTACTTAAAAGCACTTTTAAAACCTTAAAATGCAATCTCAAATATGCTCTTAGTTTTACTATTTACAAAAAGTATTTTTTGTACTTTTTCCTACATATTTCAAGTTTGACAATTATTTTAGTATTTTAACTATTGTCTTAATTTTACTATTTACATAAAAATGCTTTTTGTACTTTTTTTCTACATACTTCAATGTCACAATTAATCAAATATGATATTTATTTTTTAGTGTGTATGTAAAAATATATTTTTTTAAAAATGACTTTTAACTAATTCAATAAGAGTGCTCTTAATAGTGGGTTTGATGTCGGGATAGGGGGTCAGGGAAGGCTTTTGAGAGGAGATGGAAAGGGAGAATATGAGGGGACCTTCAGAGCCTTTGTTTAATTGGGCTCGGCTGGAGTGAGTTGGATGGTTCGCTGGGATTTAGTGAAGATTTGATTTGGGCTGAGTTGAAAGATGTTAAAGGCAATACATGCCTTTCCAAATGGGCCAGAAGAGATAAATTATGATTGGGCTAGTAGGCTAACTAGTTGGTGTAAATGTAGAGCTTTGTTCCTTGACAATGGGAAAGATCCTCGTTGAACTTCTGAACTCTTTATTTATTCTATAATATATGCAAGCTTGTCAACAAATTAGATGGCCAACCCGTTGGTTTCAAATAAATGTCTCTTTCTAATCTCTTCTCCATGTCCCTCTTTCTCGATCATTCCATAATAACTTGCATTAAAATATTCGAAGATCAGTATCCACAATCCCAATTATCTAATAGAATAATAATACTTAGATAATGATACCTGGGTAATGATATGCCATTGCCCTGTCTACTATCCATTTTATTAATTATTTTCTTTCTTTTCTGCTATACATACAACTTTCATCAATTGAGAAACTGATTTTCCTTTTTTGTGCTTCTCTGTCAAGTTGCCATCTATGAAATTCTAAAAAAGATTTGACAGACAAGACTTCCTTCTGATGAAGCTTTTTAAGTTTAAAATTTTAGATTTGTCTGTATTAGTAACTCATCTTAACTTATTTTTATTTTATCATTATATTTTTATAATTTTTTTATATAAAATATAAATTTTTATATATATTTTTTAAATTTCAATATATATTTTTTAAATTTTAATATATATTTTTTAAATTTTAAAATAATAATAATATTAAAAAATAAATTAAACTTATCTCAACTCATTATACCTTTAAATTCAAACTAGAGTTAATCTTTCAAAAGTCTTCCTGTCGATACCCATACTACCTATTACAACTTATCTACTACCCAACGCCCATGTTATATCTTTCTTTCTTCTACTTTTTGCATCAATTGAGATTCAAAATACAAGTAGACCATTTCCTTCACACCCATCCAACCTGCCATTGTCCTCTCCATGCCCAAGCTCTTTCCTCCGCACCCAAAAGCCACCTTAGCCCGAGACAGGAAAATGTCTGCTACTAACTCTCTCTCTCTCTCTCTTCAAAAGGTCCCCTGTGCGTCGCGCCTCCTGTGGTGTGGCCTTCATTTAACAACGTGATCTTAGGTGATGACATTTCTCTCTCCCTCTCCCTCGTTATATTTGTCTCGGGTTTGGAAGATTTGAGTAAAATAATATAGTTATATATTCTAAGGTCACAAGGTTGGACCTTGCAGGACGTGATCCGACGGATGCCTTGATGAAAATCCTCATTGAGAGAGGGTATTCTTTCACCACCACCGAGGAACATAAACGAGAAGCTTGCTTATACTGCCATGGATTACGACTGCAAGAGCAGCTCTGTAGTTGAGGTGCTTTGAACTACCCAATGGTGTAACTAGAAATTTGTTTTAGGGAGCTTAACAAATCTAAAACTAAAATTAGATATTTTTTTGTTTTATTTTTATACATTTTTTTTTGCGGTATAAAATAATTTGATAATAGATCTAAAAATAAAAATAAAATACGTTTAATATAACTTATGTATTAAAAAAATATAAGATATATTAAGAATAATATATCATTGAAATAATATAAAGACACTCCTACATATATATCAAATAAAAGAAATACAATGTTTGAAATTGTAATTTGCGTTCTTTTAAATAAATAAAATCATCAAGTATTGAAATTAAATCAAAATTTTAATTATTTCTCTTTCAATATTAACAACTAAATTATTTGCTAGAAATTCATTTTCAATTTTGTTGCAAAGTTTTGTTTTAACAATTTTCATAATTGAAAATGATCGTTTAATGGTCATTGTAGATATTGAAAGAATCAAAATAAGACGAATTAATCTATCAATAAGATAGTATGTATTTGATTTCTCTATCTATACTAATCTTTAACATAAATCTACAATAGATGACAAATTCTGAAATTTCATATTAGTAAATACATAAACTTCAAAATACTTCAATTGCAATCTAATTAATTTTATCGTTCTCAAAAAAATTAATAGGATAATATATTTTTGCGAGACAATAGATATCATCAATATTAAATGATTTATAAGCATCATTTGAATCTAAATATGAGCTAAGGGTTAAAAGTTTTGTTGCCCATTCACCAAACTTAATGTCAAGCTCTTGTATTTGAAAATTTAGAATAATATTAAATATTTTAAAATGATAATGATGCTATCGTAATGTGATTTCGTTTATGACGACCAAGACCTTGTACATAATGAGAGCTCAATTCTAAAATGTCAATATCAAATTTCTTGAAAAAATAGATAATATTCTTAAGTAGATTTTCTCAATTTTCATTTATCAACTTTTGAAAGAGTCATTTTGTAGTAGAAATTATATTCATAGTATTTAAGATGCCTTTAGAGTTTTGCTGTAAAACTTGACTAAAAACATCAGTATTACCTATGATTTTCTTAATTAAATGTAAAATAAATATAAATTAAAATGATATAATCATTTTATAAATATCATTCGCATCCCTACATTGAGAGTAAGTAGATCCTTATTTTATTATATTTATAAGTACTGAGCAAGTGGTTCCAAACATTCGTAGTAAACTACGAATAGAATAAAAATGAGAACTCCAATGAGAAACACCGACTCATTTGATAGTGCCAATTTGGTTAGTTCTTTTTTCACTTTGAAGTTCATCAATAACTATTATATGTGCAATTTGTGTTGCCTAAGCAGCTTGCAGTTTATCATGACGTTTATATTAAGCGTCTACCATATTTATAATGAAATTCAAATTTGAGAAAAACTCATTTACAAAAACTATATCTCTAGATGTAGCAACTAATGATAACTGTAATTGATGTGCGAAACGATGAACATAATATACATATAGGCAATCTTTAAAAAATAATGCTTACAATCATTTTCATTCATCACGCATATTACTGGCACAATTATATATTTGTTCATAAATATTTTGAATGTCAAGATTATGATGAAAAAAATCTGTAGATATTTCGTTCATTAGAGTCAATGTCGATGTATCTTTAACATGTACAAGATCAAAAAAATATTTTTGTATAAAACCATTATTATCAACAAATTTTAATATTATAGCCATTTGTTTCTTCTTAGACACATCTCGTGCCTAATTAACAATAATACAAAATTTAGAATTTCCAACATTTTCACAAATTTTATTTTTCACTTTTTTTGCAAAAATTTCCAAAATCTCTTTTTAAATTTTGGGTGAAGTATACTTTGAAGATTTAGGAGCATTTTCCAAAACAAATTTTTTAACTTTATCATTATATAAAGTCAAGAGTTTAAATATTTCAAGGAAATTATCTCCATTTTTTGACTTAAGGGTCTCGTCATCTCAAGAAAATTACCTTGATTTTTTATATATCTCAAGGAAATTACCTTGAGCATTTTCCTTAAAATGCAAGCCATCGAATAACATCAATAGATATTTTTCCTTGGAGTCGATTGTTAAGAATTTGTTTGGAGTTTTGTGCATTTACTATTTTATCAATATGTTGTGATTGTTTTAATAAATTCTCACAAGATTTCACAGTATTATTACGATAAGAGTAATGATCTTCTCCAATATGATATAAAAAGGCACAATATTTTTTATTATTAATTTTCTTCCAACTTCTAAATTCTATGATAGTAAATATATCCTAATCAGAACATCAAGATGCTTTCATTATAAAATGATAACAAAGTAAACAATATGTAGTATTTTTTAATGGAGAATACTCTAGTCAAGAGGCAAATTTATCAAGAAGCTTGAAAGGGACAATGATGTTTATTAAAACTAGAAAATGGATATTTTGAGAGACGTATTTATATGGACTTATTTTCAAGTAAACTTTTCTTATTTCATCACGTTGATTGACTGAATAATCCCAAATAAGAGGACATAATCCTATGTCTCATTGTAGAGAAAATATATCAATCTCTTTAGATCAAGTATTGACGATGTAAAATGATTCTCTTCATACTCTAAAATTGGAAAGTTAAGATCAAAATTTTCATCAGATTCAATCTTTGAAATTTTAGAAGAATTTTTTAGAATATCAACTTCTTTTCTTTTGAAAAATGAGTCGATAGTTTTTAATTTAGACATAATTTATGAACCTAAATTTAAAATTAAATTGAAACATATAAAATAAAGTTAGATGTATATAAATTCAAATATCAATCACTCATGAAATACTTGATAAATAGATTCATAGAAATATATATATATATATATATATAAGAAAAACAAAAAAAGGGAAAAAAACAGAGAAAAGTCAAATTGTGTATGCAATAGCGGAACTATGTATGGAGGTTGCTAGACTATTACAATGTTACTGTAGCTTGTAGAAGAGTTGCAGTTTGCACCAAATATTTGCTTCAAAATAATACGTAATTATACTCAGGATCAAAAGCTCTCAATTTTGGCCTTTTGGCCTTTTGGCAGATGACAAGGATAAGAGAATTTTCTTTTACCCGTAAAAAGCTAGAAACTACATAATTAAAGGCAGCAGCGGGCAAAAGAGAATAAAACCATCCGACTATTTTTATTTCATTTTTATTGATAATAAAAATGTGTGATTTTCTTATCGAACTAATATGTATTATTATTTTTTGGGCGGGGGGGTGGCCTGCCCAAACCCCTTCATAGTTTCGCCACTGGAATTATCTGATGGATAGGTTGTCACAATTGGAGCTAAGAGGTTTCGTTATCTAGAATTACTTTTCTAGCCGTCTGTCATTTGTATGGAAGCTCCCGAAGTCCACGAAACCACTTTCAACTCCATTATGAAGTGTGATGTGGATATCAGGAAGGATTTATAGAAATACCGTGCTTAGCAGTGGATCAACCATGCTATCTAGAATTGCTAATCGGATGAGTAAGCAAATTTCGACTCTTGTTCCCAATAGCATGAAGGTGAAGGTGGTTGCTCCTTTTGAGAGAAAGTAGAGTGTTTTAACATTTTTCTTGTTAAATTTAGAATTATTATTGGAATTATCTTTTCTCTTTTTCAAGCTTCTCTCCTCGAATCTACCACATTAGAACCTTTCAAAACAAGCCATTTGCTTGATTATATGTGCTTTATACATCCAGTTTGCTCTTAATTCTTTATAATTTAAATCAGATTTCACATCTACCAAAGAGATGGTATCTCTACTATACAATATCGAATTTATAAAATTATCAAATGAAACCAACAACAAACACAACACAGTTAAGACTTAATTTTCATCATCAAGTTTAATATCAATATTCCTCATATCTATAATAATTTTATTAAATTTATCTAGATGATTAGAAATAGGAGTATATTTCCTTATTTTGAGTGTATATAATCACTATTTCAAATACAAACAGTTGATAAGCAACTTTTTCATATACAAACTTTTAAGTTTCTTCCAAAAGACTAACAACGGTCTTCTCATTAGCAACTTATCTCAAAACTTCATCTGATAGTGACAAAAAAAAAAAAAAAACATTATGTGATTTCTCATCTTCTTCTCTTGACCATGCAAGAGTATCATCCGATACCTTCCCATCTAATATTTTAAACAATTCTTATTGTCGCAACAAAACTTTTATCTTGATGCACCATAAATTGAATCTATTTTTTTTTGGAAGTTAAAAATTGACACTATTTTGAAACTATTTTTTTTTCATAGATTAAAGCTATTCTGACCATTAATTTCTCCACTTCAAGTTTTGTCATAACCATCTCTCGAGATCTAGCACAAAACCTGGCACTCTGGTACTAGTTTGTTGTGATAAACTGGTTAACAAAGGCTAAATTTGAAGTGTAACACAGTAGAAGCAAACAACAAAAGTAAAGACAATCATACAAAGCAAAACCAAAATTTAAGTAGTTTGGTTTAATGTTGTGTACTTTATAATTGGTTGTTTCTCATTTATTGATTATTAACACATTTTTTACTTGTAAAAAAAAATTGGTTCGGTTCAATGTGAGCCTACGACCACTAGCAAGATCGGTCTCAATGAATTTACTTTGAACAAAGATGGATTACAAAAGATCAATAACAAAATCCTCAGTTTCAAAGGATTCTTCAACTGTTTGTATTGTGAAGAAGCCTCAATACACCCAATAAACTCTTTGAATTCTTCTCACAAAAAAATTCTCTCTCTTTCTACAAATCTTGACTGCAGACTACTCTAAAAATACATGGATAAGCATGTCTTTATAGTAAAACAACGCATACCCTAAAAAATAGAACATTTGCTAGAGCGGAAGTCGAGCGGCACTAAAGCGAACAATAGGTTTAGCATCTCACTCGATCGAGTAGCGAGCGAACTCATGGGTTGGCCTTTCGCTCGAACTTATTGTCAAACGAATGTCGACCAAACTCTCTATCTGGACCTTCGCTCGAACAGACTGTCGAACGAAGTGTCAAGCTAATGTTGGCTTAAGCTAGAGCCAAGCCAGGGTCAGCAGGAAATCAAACCAAACTCAACAATATATTTATATACACATACATGAGATACCCATGGCTCAAAAATGAACTTTGGAATGGAAATGAAAGGAGAGATGGTTATTCATAAGGAAATGATTCCACGAATGTGGTAACAGTTTTGCAAGGCTGTAAATCTTGAAATGGACACTTTCACGTAGTTTGATGCTTCTTATACCGAACAACTTTGAGGAACCACAGGGCCGACATCCTTCACCATGGGACAGATTCGATCTCTAATTCAATATATATGATATGGTTATTGTAGATAGCTTATGTGATTATGTTTTACGAATCATCTATCTAGGCTTAATTTATGTATATTTAACAGCCATTAGAGCAAACTTTTGCTTCATCTACATTCCCCAAAGCTGGGCCTTATAAAGTCAAGAGGGGTGCGGTTGAAGGTTACCATCAAGCTTCTTTTTTCCTCAAGAGTCATGTCACGTCATTGTTCATTGCAGAAACTAAAAATTTAAGAAGAAGGATTAGAATCATTAGGATACATAATAAGGCATAGATGATGTAGAGTTAAGGTTACGAATAATTCTTATCCATTCAAATCGAGGATGATGCAGGAAACTTGCGCATGTCTACTTTAATTTGTTGTTGTGATCATACATAATTATAATGAATAATATGAAATAATCAAAAAAAAAATAAAAGATAAATAATATAGAAATTTACTTGATTTGATGATGTGTTTATATTTATAGGAGCGAACAATAAATTTTACTATCATCAAAATAAAGATTATAATATATGTATTTATGTTAATCCTAAATATATGGTCATACTTAAACAAAAATTAAAAAAATATCTCCTTTAAAACATGAGCAACATACTCCACCGGCCTCCCCCAACCACAAAAAGTCCACTTACCGGATCCTCTTCGGCAACAGCTATCATTGGACATTGATTGAGACCACATACTTTTGTTTCCCATCTCTATACCGACATCGCTATCATTTTTCCATGCAAAGGGACACCTTTCTATCTTAGGATCATCACCCCCAGAGACCTTCCAATTTCTAGTGATTTGAACACTGCCAAAATTATTTTGGTCGGTTGCGTGAAGACTTAGGAAAGAGATTTTTTTCTTTTTATGAAATCGTAGGCACTTGTTCAGCATATTCTTTGAGAACAATATTAAAGTAATCAAGCATATTCTTTTCTTGTTTGTCTCAACATACAGAGAAAAGAGTAAAAAGATAACCCATTCCCAGAGAAACAGTAACTTAAATTATATATTTAGATACAAATATAATCAAAATAAAAAGATCAATAAATCTGTACTAAAATCTAAACCTTTTTTTTTTTTGGAAGTAAAATCTATACCTTTAATTACACCTGTCTTTTACCTTAATCCCCAGCTCCTTTGCTTCATCTTCACCATCAACTTTCCTCTGCTCCGACGAACACCGATATTGGGAAAGACTTGGACAAACCTGCTGGAGTCTTGAAAGTGATCCACCTTGCAGGAGGATTCTTTACATAAATCTCACTCAAAGTAATCCAAATCCAAAACTCTTTGGCCTTGACGCCTGTCAGGTTCTTGATCTTGTTCGGCTCGAAGTAGGCGGTGACAACGTTGTCGTAGCACACGAGGATGTTGTCGAATCTGTATTCTCTCTTCTGTTTGTGTTTAAGCCACACAAAACCAATTTCTTTCACATACCCGCACTCCTCGATGTCTTCTAAGATTAGGAGACCATCCGGCAACCCCATTTCTGAGAGCAGCAGCATGAACTTCTCTCTGCAAAGTTCATCGCCGTAAATTACCTCGGCTTTCGCTTTCATCTCTGCTGTTACCAGAGACATCTTTCGACGTTTCTGGGTATGGGGAGTTGGGGGTGAGGTGGGGGATCTCACGCCGTGTATTGGGCAGAATAAAGAGTATTAATATAGATGAGGGAAAGTGTGAATAAGGACCATCAATTCTTTAAGGTGCTGGGATGGGAATCCTTTTCAATGTTTTCTTTGCTTTGTGTTTGTCCCATATCCTGAAGAGAGCTTTATATATCCTGAAGAGAGCTCTATCTTTTGATCAATATAAGATATGAAAAAATCAGTTGTAAGTAATTCTGTTTATTAATATGTGCATTTATTTAACATGAATTAAAAATTTGAATTTAAAAAAAATTTGAATTTTAAATATCAAAACAACCAATAAACATATATTAGTATATAATTAGTGCACTAATTTGCTTATATGTAACATTAGTCATTACTCATACAATATAAAAACTAGACCTTCCACCTAAGCATTGGTTCAGAGTTTTTTAGATGGGTAATACTACTATGTTTATTTTATTTGATATCTTTTTTTGATACTTTATCTATTTTATTTTATTTTATTTTAATTTTTTATGATTAAAGAAGTGATTATTAGTATATTAATATTTTTTTATATTTTAAAATGATAAAAAATGATGATAAAATATAGAATTTTTTTTTTCTTTTCATATTTCTTTAATGTATTTAAATATTTTAAAAAATATAAAAAAAATATCAATACAAAAATAATCACTTCTTTAATCATTAAGTAAAATATAAAAAAAATTAAAATTCAAAAAATGTCAAAAAGATGTGTCAAATAGAATGGACATAACATCATTACCCTTTCTAAATATATATAGTTTTAAAATGAATGAACATTATTTATTTATTTATTTATTTTTATACATTTTGTGATTTTATAATATGTACTAACCTAATTTTAGAAGAGAACTACTAAATATACAATAAAAAAACATAAATTGATCTAGTTTTATAGAATACATTAAATCTATTTTATAATAAAAATAATTTTATAATCTAACATATCACATCAAGGTATGTCAATTTAGAAACTAAACATATTCACAATCCGACTAAATATAGATTACTTTATTACACGTTTCAAAATGATATAAAATATAAGTGCTAAAGTTTCAAATTAAATGATTTTAGGGAGATTCATATTATACACTTACTATTTATTTTGAGATTGTTTGACTTTTTTTTTCTAGGCAAAAATGATGCATATGGTCCTTAGGGACTAGGAAGTTCTGCTAGTTTACCCATTGCTCATTTACTTGCCGACGATATAAAATACAAGTAATTATTATTTTGAATGATTGTTGGCCCAGAATTGTATGACTGTACCGTTTGAGTACATTCTTAGATGTAGTTTGTTTTTACAAAAATTAATCTCATCATTATTATTATTTTTTTTATATTTTTATATAAAATAAAATAAATAATTCAACTTTTAAAAAAACTTTTTTAAATTTTAAAATAAAATTAATATTTAAAAATATATATTATAATAATATTTTATTTTAATTTTTAATTTTTATCTCATTTTATTTCATCTTATCTATAAAAATAAATTTAATCCTTAACTCATCTAAAATATCTTGATTGATTAGATTTAGGACTGAGCTCATGACTCCTGACAAGAGACGTTATATAAATTATAATGCAAGTAAAAACACATTTCAAAAACTTATAATGGCCAGCCTTGATCCTATTCACGTCCACTTAATTTAGAAGTTAAGTTTGGAGACGCAAGTGAAAAACACCTATAAAATGATGGTTATAGTCGTAATACGTAAATGTCATATAATTATTAAAATATATATATATATAATTTACATAAAAAAATTATATTTTAATAAGAAATTTCACTCTCTTTTTTTAAATGATTATACGATAATTGTATATTCTATAATTATACATTTTTTTAAAACAAACTAACTTGTATTATAATGATCATTACAAGGTTTTTCTATCTCAATATGGGACTTAACCTCATGAGGGATTTCTTCAATCCAGTAAGCCTCCTCTTTACTTCTTATAGCTCTCTTTGTTAGTCTATGTGTTACTTGATTACATTCTCTAACCACAAATAAAACTTTCCACATCAATCTGTGAGAGAGTACAACTTTTATATCTCGAATAAGTTGGATGTTGCTTCCATATTTTGGATTTGAGCTGTTAACTGCAGTGTAAACTAGCTGTGCATCTCGCTCGAAACTTGCTTCCTGTATGTGTAAACCAGCTGCAATCTCCAAAGCTTTTCACAATTCCATTGTCTCTGCTACTTCACTGCCTCCCACATACGTTTTGTTTATACAAGCAGAGAACATGACTCCACCTTGCTCATTTCGGGTTATTACCCCAATTCCTATTTTACTTGCTTGATTGTCTATGGCGGCATCATAATTGATCTTAATGCGATTTGCCATTGGAGCCATCCACTTCACTTGTCTTCTTATGTCTGTTTCCCTTGAATTTTGTGGTCGTTGCTTCTGGTTTGCTTCATTAAATAATTCTAACATGTGATCAGCCCTTTGGATTACCATATTTGGACTATCAAACTTGCCTTGATAAATCCACATGTTTCTTCTACACCAGATACCTGATAAAATCATAGCTACCCTCGGCAACTTTGGTAAGCAACTTCAGAGATAATCTTTTGTCGTAGATGAATAAATTCCATTTCTTCATGGACCCATTTGGATAGTTCACTAGCTCTTTTTGCCCAAACATCTGTCGCTGTTGAGAAGTACCACAGCACACGAGTCACTATTTCCTTGGCTTGATTACAAATGGGGCACATGTAATCTTGAACAATTTTCCTTCTGAATGAATTCTCTTTAGTTGGGAGAATAGAATTAAGAGCTTTCTACAGAAATTGCTTCACTTTACCTAGCATCAGTAATCTCCAAACTTGTTTCCACATTAGCTTGTTTTGCAGCCAGTTTGAACTTTGCCCTTCTACTACCTTGATCATAGTTTGTCCCACATAATAGGCACTTTTAACTGAAAACAAACAATCTTTTGTGAACCTCCAAACATTGTTGTCTTCTCTTCCTGTCTTATTCAATGGAATGCAACAGATCTTTGTTGCTTCAGTTTCTTCAAAAATTTATTTAATCAGGTTTTCATTCCATGAGCAAGAGTCCTCACTTATAAGTGCTTCCACTTTGGCATTAGCAGGTAGTTGATTAACAAGTGAACTAACCTTTTTGTCCCTGATTGAGGTATCCAATTATCTGCCCAGACAGAGGTTTTTTTTACCATTACCAATTCGTCATACCAGACCTTCTTTTACCAATGGTTGGGTTGTTATCAAAATCCTCCACAAATATGAAGGTTTGCTCCCAAAGTTGCCTCTATGAATTGTTTGTTTTTGAAATACTTCTCTCTTAGCACCTTTGTCACCAACAAGTCTTGCTTCAGCTGGATCTGCCATGCCTGTTTTGCTAATAAAACTTTATTAAAAAGCTTTATATTTCTGGAATCCATTCCTCCTGCTCTTTATTTTCTCCCATCTTTTTCCATTTCTTCCAATAAATAGGCTTCTTGTCATCGTGATTTTGCCACCAGAATCTGGAAATAATTGCATTTATGGCCTTGGAGATTCTCTTAGGCAATAAAAATACATTAATTGTATAGGTTGAAATTGCTTGCAACACTCCTTTTATCATAACTTCCTTCCCAGCCGTAGATAACATAGCATTTTTCCAACTGTGTATCTTCTTCCAGATTCGATCCTGAATACTCTCGAATGAATGAATTTTTGATCTATCTATCATTGTTGGTAGGCCAAGGTACTTTTCATAATCCCCACATACCATTGGTCCTACTTGGCCTTTTAATTTCTTCTTTGATGACAGTGTTTGTGTTAGCACTAAAATAGATTGCTGATTTGTGCTTATTTAAAGCTAGACCTGATGCTACTTCAAACTGCACTAGAATAGTTTGAATTTCCTTCCAACTTTCTGAGGTTGCTTTACTAAAAATAACACAGTCATCAGTAAGTAGCATATGACTTATTTTTGTACCTCTATGAGCAGCAGCCATTCCAGTCAATCTCTTTTCCTTTTTTGCTTTCTTGATCATAGCAGTTAGGCCCTTCATACAGAGAATAAATAGGTAAGGTGATAGAGAGTCATCTTGCCTCAATCCTCTTTTTGAATATAATATTTCCCTTTCTTGCCCATTAACTAAAACAAAATAAGAGATTGATATAACACATTCCATGACTAATCTAATCCATCTAGCCTCAAACCCCAATTTTATCAATATGTGTTCCAAAAACTACCCATCGATTCGATCATAAGCTTTAGAAATATCCAGTTTAAGAGCCAGACTTCCTATTTTGCTTTTCTTTCTTGTCATCATAGTGTGGAGCAACTCGAAAGCTATAATAATGTTATCAATTATAGCTCTTCTTGGTACAAAGGCACTCTGGCGGCTAGAAATTATGTATGGTAGCACTTTTTTCAATCTGTTTGCAAGGACTTTTGCTATAATTTTATAAAACACATTACTTAGTGAAATGAGTATATAATCATTGATAGAAACTGAACAGTTAACTTTTAGGATCAAAGCAATATGAGTGAAATTGATAGAACTGAGGGTCTAGTCCCCATTAAAAAAAGCTAGAATAGCTTTACTAACCTAGGGACCTACAGCTTGCCAATGATGTTGATAAAAGCCTGCTCCAAACCCATCCGGACCTGATGACTTCCATGGGTTCATCTGCTTCAATGCTTCTGCTATTTTTGCTTCTTCAAACAAGTTAATTAATTCATGGTTCATTGGTTAAGTGACTTTTGAGCTCACATGCTTTAAATTGAGTTCCAAATCTTCCATGCTAGGATTGGTAGAAGTAAACACGTGTTGAAAAAAAATTACTGAAAGTGTTTTTCACCTCTCTTACTTGAATGACAAGTCTTCCATTATCATCAGTGATCTTCTGAATTATATTCTGTTGCCTTTTTTGAGTAGCACACGCATGAAAGAACTTAGAGTTTTTATCTCCATTTTGGTACCAATGTAATTTGGCCATTTGTTTTCGCATATTATTCTCTATTTCCAATAGCATTCCCATCTTTTGCATATTATGGACACCCTCACAATTTTTCAAGCATTTCAGCTTCTCAGATTTCTCTTTGAGTTTCTGTTGTGAATTAGTTTCTTGAACCCTACCCCAATGTAACATGATCTGTTTGCTTTCTTTTTATCCTTCTTTAAACATCTTCCAAGCTGTTAGTTTGGCTATCTTGCTCTGTCCATTGCTGGTTTATTTTCTGCTTGCATGCCTCTTCTCCCCCCATTCCATTTCATATCTAAATTTTTCGTTGTTTGCACAAGTTACTTCTTGGATTCTCTTCTATGAATGTGACTAGTAGAGGTTTGTGATTAGAAGTTCTAGCTGGCAGCACTGACACCTTAGAATTCATGTACATCATATGCCACCTCACATTTGCTAGTCCTCAATCTAGCCATTCCTTTGTGAAAGTAGAATTTAAATGACCATTACTCCATTTAAATCTTGAGCCATCCCATCCAAGTCATACAAGTTGCATTGCTCCATTACTTGCCTAAAAGTCTCCATTTGAGCCTTAGGTCCTTATTCCTTTGATTTTCTCCAACCTTTTCTGTTTGCATTAAGGTCTTGTTTGTTTTTAGAAATGAGATGAGATGAGATAAAAGTTAAAAAAAATAATAATATATTATTATAATATATTTTTTTTAATATTAGTTTTGTTTTGAGATTTGAAAAAAGTGTTTTGGAATTTGAAAATGTTGAATTTTTTATTATATTTTGTATAAGGGTTCGAAAAAATGTAATAATGAGTTTGAGATGAGTTTTGAGTTTTTGATTTCATCTCCGTAAGCAAACCAGGCTCAAGATTTCATTGAAATCCCCACAAATAAGCCAAGGTTTCTGATCTGTAGGCTTCTGTGAGATTAAAACATTCCAAGACTCTTGTCTTTTGTGTGTCATAAGATGGCCATAGTACCCAATAAACTGCCAATCTGTCCTTACTTCTTCATTTGTTATTATGGCAGATATGTGATATTGGGAGTAAGATATAATTTTCACACCACTGTTGTATTTCCACAATAGAACTAGTCCTTCACTCTTACCTCTCGGTTCAACAGGTAAGCAACCTTGATACTTCATCTTCCTTAGAATCCATTTCCATTGATTAGGAACTAATTTAGTTTCCATTAAGAAAATTAAATTGAGTGACTTTTCCTTTACTAGAGTGTAGAGGTCTTGAATTGTTCGGGAGTTCTCAAACCCCCGACAGTTTCAATTTAATATTTTCATTGCTCTTGGCGGCGCTGCCCTGCAGCCACTGCCAAGTCTTTAGAACTTTTTTCAAGTTCCTCTTCTACCCCTTTTTTCTTTCTTTTCTCTGACTCTATTACTTCTGTTGCTACATCCTCGGCCTTTCGAACTCTTTTACCCATCTACACTATTCCTTCTTTTCCTCATTTTCTCCCATATTGCCTTGCTCTACGTTTCCAGCTTCCTCTTTGAATTTCCTCTGTAATTATCTCTTTGTTTGTTGCTTTATTTTCTTCTTGTTCTATGCTTAGTATGACCTCACTCTAAGTTGTCAATGTGTCTTCCATTTTTCCTTTCCCTTTCACAGTATCTTCTGTTAAAAATCAAGTCAATTGCTTTCTCTTTTCAACTTCTATTTCCTTTTGTATGTCCTTGACTACCATGCTCCAAGAGGCCTCGAATCCTAGGTTGCCTTTTTCTTCATAATCAATAATCATCCATCCTTCTCTTGACTTGATACTGCCTTCCTGCCCAGTTTTATCCTCACTGCTACTCTTCCTCCATTGATCTAAACTGGAGCCTTGATTTGACATAGGAACTTGTTCATATTTCTAGTTGTCCCTATGCCCATAATTCATATCGGCCCTCAACCATGACCCATATTGCTGGTCTTCATTTACTTAATTTTCTTGAGTCATTTTTTTCTTTGGGCAACCTTCTGCTTTATGAATGAGTGTACCACATCCAAAACAAAGTTTTGGAAGATTTTTATACTTAAATGGTACCCAAATTATCTCCTCTTGAATTTTTACAGTTTTGCCTCGTGGTGTCACCACCTTCATCAAATCTTTCTCCACTTTGACTTGAAGATAAGGACTCCAGGCAAGATCATTCTCATCAACATCTACCTCTAATACTTTTCCTATCGATGACCCCATCTGCACCCCATAATTTGTATTCATAATTGTGATGGGCATATTGTGGATTTGAACCCAAAAAACTTTTTTATCAAAAGGTATTTTACTCGGTTGAATAAATCCTTCAAACTCTTTGAGCACAAATAACTAATTTTCAAATAACTAAGGTCTCCTTTCCATCACTCAATTTTATTATCAGCATGATTGGCGAAAAGAATTGTGTAAAGATTAAATCCACAATCCTTAAAAATTGTAGGCATATTGATTCTCTATGCCTTAGCCATCGTAGCAAAGATGACCTTCTTGTTGATTCCTTTTCCCAACCATAGCTTATCGATGAGGCTCCTTCCCCCAATTTCATAGGTCTCAGCTTCAGGGTCTGCTTCCGGCTTGATAACCTCTGCCTCAGCCGCATTTAACTTCATTCCTCGCATTTTTCGGTTAATTCTTCCATCAGAACATGCCAAGATCTCTCTCTCTTGTCGCTCTCCCTACACAATTCTTCCTTGCACAATTCACAAGAGAGCGCTCTCTACTGACTCACCACCGCTTTAGTTGCGGAAACTATTATAATTATACATTATTAATACATAAGAGTTTTATTTTTTATTTTTGACGGATATTAATACATAGAGTTGAAACGTTGAGGACATAGGATATGACATCAAGCCCATTTGCAAGTTTCCCTTGCATATCATAATCAAGCACGTTATGCCTGACCTCATCACACGTTCACACTCTACGGCCCCATTTGCCACCCACAAGCCTTTAATTCGCTGAAGTTAAATCACAACCGATAATCTCTTTCGTCTGTTATAATTTCACTCGCTGGCATATTCTCCCTCCGTTCTCGAATTCTTTTCTTATTCTCTCCCTTTTTGTTTTGCCTAATTCTTAATTTCTGCAGTTCTTTTATAATCTCTCAGATTCCCTTACCAACTAAAGCCGGTTTCTCATAAACCCGACGTCTGAGACCCATTTCATTGGTGGATAAATTTAGTATATGTTAAAACTGTCAAACAAGAGCAAGAAAGAAAATGACGAACCGAAAGGACGAAAGTGAAAGCCCCACTTAGATTCTCGGCATCAATTGAGATTTCGCCGAATACCCATCAAGTAATTTCATCTGGTAAGCAAATCTTGGACCTTTCTATCGATCTTCACATTTGGGTATTCCTCAAGTTCTACTTGTATCTTAGATAAGAATTATGAATTCTCGAGGAGATGGGTTTTTCCCGGACGAAGTTATTCTTCAAATTCTTGCAAGACTGCCTGTGAAGTCCTTATTTATGTGTAAAACTGTGTGTAAACTTTGGTACAGATTGTCTGCGGACAAGTATTTTGTTCAGCTTTACAATGATTTATCTCTTAAGAACTTGATGGTATTGGTTGAGGTTTCAGAGGCATCGGACTCGAAATCTAGTTTGATTTGTGTTGATAATCTCAGTGGTGTTTCTGAATTTTCATTGGATTTCTTGAAGGATAGGGTCAAGGTTAGAGCCTCTTGTAAGGGCTTGTTGTGTTGCTCTAGTATTCCTGATAAGGGTGTATACTACGTCTGCAATCCGATGACTAGGGAGTTTAGGATGCTTCCTAGGAGTAGAGAGAGGCCAGTGACAAGGTTTTACCCTGATGGTGAGGCAACTCTGGTTGGTTTGGCATGTTGTTCCTCGAGTCAGAAGTTTAATGTTGTGTTAGCAGGTTATCACCGCTCTTTTGGTCATCGGTCGGATGGAACTTTTATATGTTTGGTTTTTGATTCAGAGTTGAACAGATGGAGGAAGTTTGTGTCTTTTCAAGATGACCATTTTACACATATGAAACGGAATCAAGTCGTGTTTGTTAACGGCTCTTTGCATTGGTTGACGGGTAGTTCGTGTATTCTTGTGCTTGATTTGCATTGTGACATGTGGAGGAAGATATCATTGCCGGGTGAAGTGAGCTACGGGTCTGGGAATAGAATTTATTTGTTGGAATCTGATGGTTGCTTGTCCGTGATTCAGATATCAGATGCTTGGTTGAATATTTGGGTATTGAAAGATTATGAGAGGGAAGAATGGCATTTGGTGGATAGGGTGAGTCTTAGATGTGTCAGAGGACTTGTGCCTGGCATTTTCCCAATAAGTCAGACTGGGGAATATGTTTTCCTAGCAACTCATAAGCAGGTATTGGTTTATCAGCGGAAGAAACGGGTGTGGAAAGTGATGTACTCTGTGAATAACAGCTCTGCACTCCCATTGTGGTTCTCAGCGCATGCTTTTCGAAGCACAATATTCTCTTGCCATTAAGGTGTGGACTACATCTGCTGAACTTCTGTTCATGAAATTCTTATTGCAAGCACCAATTGGCCGATTTTATTTTTCATAATTGGATGATATGACTTAATCACCGTTTTAGCTGTTGGCTTTGGCTTGGATCTCCTCACTTCTGCAACAAATGACAGTGAGGCAGTTTTCTTCTTGGATTTATGAATTAAAGTTTCTTTGTTGCTCAGCTTGGAAAGAGAAATAAAAGATGCTCTTTGTGAAAGTTGATCATTACCTCTCGTTGTGCTTCCTGGCTCGTTCTTGTAAGTAATGTTCCTTGCTCAAATTACTCAAAACAATCTCAGTTCACCTTCACTTGATTAGCTATTACTCCAGCACATTCCCATGCATAGTTCAATGCTGCTAGGGCTCAATGTTTATTTAGTCTGTTTCTCATGGCTTTCATGAAACATCAAGGTCCTATGTTCATATCTCCTGGCTTTGATTCTCTCATTGGTAACTTTAAGATGATTTTGTGTTTGGTCTCTTTTGCACAAAGCAAGTGTATGTAATGTCATCTCTTTTGCAGCTATGTGTTGCCTGGTCAAACTGGGAAAATGTTTACTTTTAGCCAGATAGGATTATTTCTCACAAATAAAAAACTTGTAAAAATTGTGGATGTTGCTATTCCTATCCAACATCGGGAGATCGAAAGTGTTCTGGGATGCTCTCAAATGAGACATTTGCTTTATTTGACGATGTTGATTGTAGAAAATGTATTGAGGTCTAGTTATTTATTGGTCTATTGTGAATTGACCATGGAGACATTAGTTTTGGACCAAAAGAAAAGTAGCATACTAGTATTCTTCTGTTTTTCACTTTCAAAATTGTACCAGCAGAAGTTTACATTGGCAGGAAGCAAGTTGTTCAAATTGCATCTAATGGAGCTTGTTCGTTGACTTACAGGATGTGTATTTGTTAGTCACTTATAGCCACTACGTTATAGCCAATGTAAACTTATAGCCACTTATAAATCAGGAAACACGTGATTTTATCTCAAAAAGTTCAAAACCCCAATTTATTTATTTTATTTTTATTGTTTTATGTGGGTGTTAAGTAATGTACCCCAAAACATGTTCCAATTCTTAGGCTGTTTTTGTTAGGTTATAAAAGATCTTTTAGAATTTTCAGAGAAGTTGTTCCTTGTTAGTCTGATATGTCAATAGTTGTTAATTGTTAGTCTGATATGTCATTCGTTAAAAAGTTAAAAATATCAATAATTGTCCTTTAGGATCTATTTCAGTACTGTATTGAATGAGTGAGACAACAGATACAATTCATAAAGGACAATGGCCTTGGTGTAGGTGTGTAGGAGAACAAGGGAAGAGGAAAGTAAGCAAGGCCGGCTCGATGCCATGGCAAGTCAAGCAGCTGTCCCTCCACTACACAAGGACTCTTAAGAAACAACTTAATGGCCTCTATTAAGAATTAAAAGCCCTTAAATTTCTTAAGATATCAAAATTATTTAGGAAATAATATTAGAAGGCCCTTGAGAAAGTTCTCAAAAAAAAAAAAAAAAAAACTAGAATGATTATTAAGAAATATAAACTACTGATAAATATTTAAGTATTAATTATTAACCTCATTAGTTATTTAAGAGAGAAGATTGTTAGTGTAAATTAAGAAAAAAATTAGATGAAGACAAACCAAAGCAATAACAATAGTTAGTGTGTAATTATTAAGAAAAAAAAATTGATAGTTTTTGTATTCAACATGATAGATTAAGAGCATTAGAGTGTTGGTAATGGCCTAGCCATTGCCAAAGTCCATTTTGATTCAAACTTGAGGTTTTGGCTCAAGCCAAAACTTTTGGAGAGGTTAATCCATATTAAACTAGTTATTTTAAAGTTAAAATAATAATATAATATTATACTTTTTAAATTTTTTTTTTTTAAATTTTTTTAATCTTGCAAATACACTCTATATATTCATTAATAATTTATTTTTTACTTAAAAAAATGTTTTCCAACCATGGAGGATTATGGTGCTTACGGGTTTAAAATAAAAAGAAATTAAAGGAAAAGATGGACAGATAAACATGATCGATTATATGGTTTTATGGACTGAGGTGATTAGGTTGTAATGCCCTAACTGAAAAAAAAAAAAAATACTGTAATTTTCATATTCATGATAAAAAAAAAAAAAAAAAAAAAGAAAAAAAATTAATTAAGTTGTTTTAGAAAAAACAAGTAAACCAGGAGATCAGCAAAATGCTGAGCCCTTATGTTTACATGCAATATACAGAGGTCTGATATCGCCATATTGCTAAAAAAGATATGTAGAACAGTATAACACTTATTAGAAGAAGAAATAAAACTATGATTTAAAACCATAAATAATCAAAGCCTAGACATAAAAATATTATAATCCCGAATAAGAACAAAAATATTTGGAACCGAAACTCAGGCCGTTCTGCATTCAAGATTATGTAGCAGTTAAAATGAGTGACATGGTCGAACAATTTAAGGAAACTGCTGCAAATTTAAATGCTTAAAAGTAATGGAAACTATACTTATTGTAAACTAAAATAATAGTTGGGAGATGAACAGTAAATAATCAAATTTGGAGAAATATATAGAATCAATGTAGTTCACAAGTGGAGCTTTGGATGTTTGCATGGTTCAATGCATCCTACTTTTGAGCTACATAATCAATTTTGACTAACCGTTGGCATCTGACTAGGTTAATGCTAATGCTCTTAGCAGTCGCTTAGCTAAAGTTTGGCCAAATTAAATTAGAAAATTCATTTTTATAAATTTAATTAGTCAATTTTTAATAATGCTAAATAACAAACTCTCTAAATCCATTACTTTTTTTGATATTGGCCTTTTCACTATTATATTAAAGTAAAATAAAATCTAGGTATAAAAAAGGTGGAAGTTATCTAAAAAAGAACACATTTTTATGTTCAAAATAATATTTAGCCAGTAATTTGGGCTGGCTAGATTTGGCCAATGAAAAAATCTTTGGCTAAAAGCATTGTAGTTATAATAAGTCCATTGTAGTCAGTTTTTTTACAATCTAACTAAATTTTAATCTAAATTCATCTAAAATTTTTTCTTGAAACAAAATTTTATTGTATTCATATTCAACTTGTATCATAAACAGTATACATTTTGTCTATAGTCAACTAATTAGTAATTAACTCAAGGCCCTCTTCTACCCAATATATGTCACTAGCACAATGTAAATCCATTTTTGTTAATTGATGAGCAACCTCATTGCCCCCTCGATGAGGAAAGTCCAGCTCCCACCTTGAGTAGTAGCTCAATTTATACTGCAAAGTGCAAACCCTTCACTAGGTGACTAGAGCTAGAATCATTCTTGTCCCCTTACTCACGACATTAATGACTCCCTTTGCACCCCCTTCAAAGATGACATCCCCTGGCCCTAATTCCTCGCACAGTACCATTGCTTCTCTTAAAGTAATACATTCAGCAACAAAAGCATTGCTACTTAACTCTCTAATGGCATTTAGCAGCAAAAACCCCACATTTACTTCTCTCACCCCAACTCCCATCCCCTAAGAGAGAACATCAATTACTACATCAAAATTGACTTTCAGTTTTGAACCCCTTGACTTCCACCTCCTACCTCCCCCAGCACTTGCACTAGTAGCAAATTGATCTACCTCTCCCCCCCATCTCCCTTGAGCTAGTTTAAACTCTTCATACCCTCTAATGAGAGCTGTGCAACACTAGCAGGATCAAAGAAATTTTAATAGAAAATTTTTTATTTATTCTATGCCAGATATTTATCATATCATTGTCATTTTATCTATATTTTCAGTCGATAGTTTGTTGTACAATTCTTTCCAAAGCTGAAAAAAGCTCTTCACCCCAACCCTTCATTTCTATACAGGGCTGCCCCTTTTAATCCAAACATCAGTGGCTGCTGGACACCACCAAATGACATGCATTATAAATTCTTCTTCTGACAAGTATATGAGACAAATTGTATCATTCACCATCCTCCTCTGAAAAAGTAGTTTTGTAGGCAAGATATTATTTGCTAGTTTTCAAAAAACTGTTTACAGTCCCTGGAATCCCAACTTCCAAATTTGTTTTCAATTGACTTCCCTTTTATCATCCCCTTAGGTCTCCCCACCCTTTTGTCTCTTATTTTGCTGTTGCATATGATAAGAACTCTTAACCGAATCCATACCACATTTTCTCTCATAAAGACCCTTCAAAACCTTTTCTCATTTCACTAAGAATTTTAGGCTCAACAAAAGTAGCACACAGCTCAATATCAGTTTTAGTAAGATTACTATAAGTATAAACTTCAAAGAAGTACTCCCTAAAAGCCCCCTCAATTTCTGCCTACTCTTCCAATGTGCACCCTTGTGGATTAGTAACCTTAGAGATATCTTTCTTTTTCTTTAGGTTGTACAAGCATGAAAAAATTTTCTATTGTGATCCCTTTTATTGCAACCATTGAGCCTTAGCTCTTTTCTTCCACCAAATATTCTCTTGCTCTAACAACTCATCCAACTCTCTACTTACTCTCCTTATTTCATCAATAAGAACAGGCCCTTCCACTATTTTAAGTTCTTTGAGTTTACTAAAGAGAGATTGAGTTTCTACCCCTCTCATCGAAACTTTTTCTGAAGGCCAATTCTAAGAGCTTGTCTGTAGGAGTTAAAACTATTTTGAACACTGGATAAACTGCCTCTTACCCCCCTCATTCCTCCTCCAACCACTTTCATTGTTTCCTCATGCCCTCCATCCTTATCCTAGCTCATTTCGTAACGAAGTAGTCTCTTATTTCTCTCATTAGTAAATTTGTCCCTTGAGCTAGTAAGCAAGATAAGTAGATGGTTAAAATACCAAGCTATCACAATTTCCACTTCCACCTCTCTATTCTTGATTTGCAATAGCTCGATAAAGCCTCTCCTTTGCAAAAGAACTATTAGCATGACCATTACTCCAAGTATATTTAATGCCCATCCACCCAAGATCACTCAAACCCTCAGTAGATAGAGTATTTCTAAAGTCCTCTATCTGACCCTCTTTTCTTTCATTCCCCTACTTTAAAATTTTCACATTGAGACACTATATCATTAAAGTCTCCTAGTACACACCACCCCATCTTAAATAAAGGCTTTAAAACTTGCAAGAGTTCCCAAGAACTAGGGGTGAATTCGATCTGGTACGTAGGTGAATTTGTGGACTGGATCGGACCTATTCGGTCCAGGGTTTGCCCACCCTAGATCAAACTAAACAGCTCTAAGGATCGGTTCGGTTCCATTCGGGACTGTCCGGTCCAGTTGGTCCATTCGGTTCGGTCACTGCCTAAGGGGCTAATTCTAAATTAAAGTATTTTTTGACCCACTAACATGTTACATTATTATCCAATTTTAAGTCTAAAAAATACCAAAAGGGTCTAATACAAAACTTAAAACTTAAAACTTGAAGGAAAATACAAAACTTGAAACTTAAAGGAAAATACAAATAATAATAATAAAAGAAAATTTGTCTATATACAATATAGTTGAATAAAATGTTTTACTACAAAAAAATAAAGGTTATCTATATTATCTATCCAAAATAGAGATAAATAAGAACAATATGTAAATTAAATTATGGCTCCTTCACTTCAAATTTTTTTTCTATTTAAATATCAGTACGTACGTGTAGTATAAAAATTATTAGCTAGGATTGGCCGTACCTTAAAAATGCAGAGATAATATTTGAGAATACACAAAATATGAAGGGATATTATGCATTAATAGCTGCTACTATTGAGAAGTATATAATAGCTATGGATTCAAGAATCAAAGCACTTTTATAATTTGACGAGACGACAAATTATATTATTTCCTGTGCAAAAGTTTGGAGACTTTATTTGTGATGTGAAAATCCTATATTTTAACTAATAATTATACTAGTAGTATTACTAATATATTATATATTAGTGATAAATTGGTGATAGTATATTAGATAATGGTAATACTCTTATTACTTAATGCTAATATTCTATGAAGTTAATAAGTTATAGTGATTTAATATTAACATATTAAGTCAACCATAGTAATACTATTATAAATATATATATACACTATAATTTATACTATAACTTTTATAATATGTTAATATATTATTAATATATACTATTATTATATATTATAGTTATCCATTAAAGAATATAATACTAATGTAATATTGTGATATATTAATAATTAATTATATACAATTATTTATATAAATAATATATATAATAAAAATATATATTTTATTATTTTCATTCGGTTCGGTCTGGGGTGAAAAATCCTTGCATATACTATAATTCATTAATCTCAAACCGAACTGAATGAATTCGGTCTCACAAATTTTGGACTAAGACCGACTGGACCCAATCCGGTCCAGTAAAAAAATGGCCAGTCCGGTCGATTTTTTGGGTCCGAACCGGCCAACTTACACCTCTACCAAAAGTCTTTCCTCTTGGCAAATTCTGGATGCTCAAATCCAATCAAGAGCCAATTAGGACTCACCCATTTGTTCTTCATCCATAAACTGTTGTGCCACTGAGAGTGATTCCACAACTCAATCCGATACACATCCTTCCATAACATCACAAACCACCACTTAGATCTCTTGGTTCCACTACCATACACCCATTGAAGCCCAATTTCTTTTTCCAACTTCAACTTTTTTGTATATCAATTTTGTCTCCATGATGAAAACAAAATCTGGCAACTTTTCCTTTGCAAGTTTACAAAGGACTGAAACTGTTCAAGGATTACTAAGTCCTCAGTAGTTCCAGCTTAGGTCACTCTTTGATCTTAGTAGAGCTGCCATGCAGCACTTGTCAATACAAGTGGACTGTCTTAATTTCTTAGCACATTCACCCCATTCTCCATCCTCCTCAACCTCCCTCGCAACCAGCATTTTTTTCCACTGTAATTCCTCATGAGCGTTTATTTTTCCCACCTCTCTAGCTCTTCTCTTCTAGGTTTTCTTAATCTCGATCATTTTAACTCCTCCCTTCCCTTTACCTCCTTCATTTATTAGCCTCAAAGACTTATTAAATGACACCTCTTGACAATACAAGGATTTCTTCACTATAACCTCTATCCCCTCTTTTGCTTGTCCCTCATTTCCTCCCTTATTTGACAAAATCTTAATAGGGCCCTCAACATCATTCAACTCCTTAACCAACACTTGATCCCTCACAATGTCCTTCTCTTGCTTGTCTCCATCATTCCTTTTATCCCTCTCCTAATTGACTCTGACTCATCAACATCAAGCCTTTCAAAAACTCTCCATCCCTTCGAAAACTCTCCATCCCTCAGCAATAGTATTTGACTCACTCTCCTCTTCCCTGCTAGTCCCTTCATAGTTAGCTTCCCCCCCCCCCCCCCCAACACCCCACAAAAAAAAAAAACTTCTCCTCCTCCTTTATAACTTCTTCTTTAGACCCCCCTAAGCTCTAAGCCACGAGCCAAATTGCTCTTGTGCAGTCTCTCCACTCTCTATTCCTACACCTCCATTCACACACCCCTTCTCCCCATGAATCAACTATCCACATTGAAAGTACAAGCTAGGCAGTTTCTCATATTTGAGACTAGCCCATACATTCCGGCCATTCACCTTAATCCACTTTCCTTGAACCACAACCCTTCTCAAAGGGATTTCCACCCTATCTCGTAAATACTCTCTCAATCTATGTCATCCCAAGTATATCAACCTCAATCAAGCTCCCTAAGGATTCTACTATCATAAGCCCTCTCTCCTTAATCATACAACACATAGGCAGGTTATGGATCACTATATTCATTTGACTTTGCAAAAGCATCATTCATTTGACTTTGCAAAAGCATCAAACGCCTTAAGTACAAACAAATGATTATCAAACCGCCAAGGTTTACCATCCAACACTCATAACTTATTAGCCAAAAATTGAAAAGTAATCACAAACTTGTTATAACCTACCTCACGAAATTCTACTGGCTTACTGATTTGCCATATCTTCCCTATCGTAGTTGATAAGACCTCCCGGCCAATCGCCCTCTTCGTATAGATCTTCCCAACAACACTACGTTCACCTTGCTGTCAAACTACCTCCTCAGTTTCCTCTCCAACATCTAAGACTAATCTCTCCTCTTTCGATAGCCTTAGCTTCTCCCATTGAGCTTCCAAGCTCTTCATCCTGTCTCCAAAAGACTCTTCCACGGTTTGTCTGGCACTCACTTTTCCACGCAATTAGTTATAACTGCTTTTCACCACCTATGTTTCTAGAGAGAAATAGAGAGGAATTTAGAAGCCATGTTTTAGGTATAGGAATTAAGTTAATTTTACTACTAGTGCTCTTACATTATTATATAGGAATTAAATAGGTCTTTTAAAATTCTAGTCTTAGGCTGCTATTCAAATTCATCTGCTTCTAGTGTGTCTATTCTACTTCATTTTTGAAGCGCAAATACTCTAGCTAAAAGGATTATATAAAAATATTTTTCATAAATTGATATAATTTAATGTAATTTATTAGATTATAAAATTATTTTTATTATAAAATATATCTAATAAATTAGATAAAATCATATTAATTTATAGAATTATCTTTATATAATTTTTTTTTTGTAGATGTAGATCTAGAAATAGTCTTCTTGAAAACTAGCCTTCCTCTATATGGGCCCAAGTGGATAAAATATTTAGAAATTAAAAAAAATAAAGTCAAAAAACAATTTTCTGGCTTGAATCTCTATTTACATATCTGTTTAAAGTCAAACCATCAACCATGCATTGATGGAGCAACGCCGTTCCCCCCACCTAAAGAAAATTCCTTATTTAAAGAATACGTGAAATGAAACTTTGGACGTTGCCAATTTTTTTATATTTCTTTTTCTCATTTTTTAATTGCTTTATTTCTATAGAGCATTTTTGAATGGGGAAATACAGACTCCATTTTCTTTTTATAATCTCTTTCTCCCTATGTAATGAGCAATTTATAGGCCAAAAATTTTATACACTATATTATTATCTTATTTTTTATCTCATTATGTATGATATAATATATTATTATTATTAAATACTTATTTATTACATATTTCTTTATCATCTAATGATAATAAATGAGTCATATTTTATTTAATAAGATTAAAATAAGATGAAAATATGATGTATAACATTTCAACCTCATTCAATTTTGACAGTTAAAAGGCCCACTGTCCAACTTTGGTAGTTTTTGGCCATTATTTTGAGGGCATTTCACAACTCCTCATTTATCAATTATCACCTATCAAATATGGAATATGCTAATATTCTGGTTGGAGGCTCCTGTTGAAATATATATATATATATATATTTTATTTAGTGATTAAGAAAATTATTTTTTAATGATATATATATATTTTTAAACTATTTTTAAAAATTTAAAAAATTTAAAAAATACACTAGTGAGAACTTCCAACAATAGCTCCCAACGAATCAACGATGACAGCAACCCACCAATTATCATGCTTATTACTTACTCGAGGTGGTACAGATTCCATAGAGCAAAAAGGTTTAAGGGCCTTTTCTCTCTCTGTCCAGGACCTATGATTCTACGAATTATGATACTCATTGGATGCATCGCCAAAGAATCGTAGGAGATGTAAGAAACATATAAAGAAAGGAAAAAAAACATTCATAAAGATATAATTTTTTTAATCTCATACCATAACTAAGCATTGGAAATCTGAAAGGTAGAACATGGTGATCAAAGAAAACAAACTCAGGAAAACAGAGAACAGTATTATTCTTTATTTTCCATTTGATTAGTTTTAGTCAAATTTATTGATGTGATACATTTTAAATGATTTATCTCATTAATTATTTTAATGGAAGTCAATGAAAATGTGTGATATTCCAACATATGATTAAAGAAAATAAAATTTAGAAACAGCATTGCTGAAAAAAAGAGACTACTCTGCTTTCATACATGATAGAGATATGATTTGAATAAGTTTTATATAGAAAAATAAAATCCAAGTCCTTATAAAAAAAAAAAAAAAAGTAGATCCCCACCTTTAAATAGCTTAAAAAATTACTTCTTATTAGTAACATCCACTATTTTGTAAAAATTGTATAAAATTTACCTGTACCTAACATTACCATGCATATCGATAATGTCGAATGTGACATATGATATATCAGCGTACAACCCTTAGTCCCAAGGCAAGCTGTTCCCAATTCGTGACCAGGATATGGACAGGCAGTCAGCCAAACAGATTCACATTCAAACATCACGGATGAGTCAAGAGAGGAACTCCTTGGCTCAGAGTTCAGACTCTGAAAGTCCCAGATTCTGACAACTATATATATATGCACAGCCTATTTTTTCTCTGTTCAGCCAGCGTACCCAATTAGAACAAAGATTGTTTAGTGTAATAAACGGTATCAATATACAGATTGCCAAGAAATGCCCAGAAAAGACTTTTTAGGGCCTACTTTCGCTTGGGAACGCACCTGAACTTGTCCGCGGCTCAGGTATTTGCTTCCTTTCTTTTTCCTTTGAATAATTGCAAGATTTCTTCATCTGGGTATCGTTCAACTTCTTTATAGATGTATTTTCTCACGTTACTTTCCATGTTATATCTCATTTTTTTCATTACTGCAACATTTATATTCATTATTTGGAAGTGGGTTCTTTTATCTGTTTTCTTGAAAGAAATTTGTTGTTTGGTTCTGGAATGGTTTTCATTTTCTTTCTTAATTTACCTTCTTACAATATTTCTTGTTGTTCAGGATAAGAATATTGTGAATTTTTATTTCTAAAATTTGGTGTGGATAGGACTGTGAAGCTCAAGTTAGAAGATTCGAGATATACATGAATAATCATGTACAGTTTTGTGTTAGATTTCGTGGAGAAAGGAGTTAGTAAGAGTAAGACTAAGGCCTCGTTTGGATAGTTTCATCTCATTATTACAATTTTTTTAAATTTCCATACAAAATATAATAAATCACTCACCATTTTCAAAATTCTAAAACAATAATGATATTAAAAAATAATATTCTAATAATATTTTATTTAACTTTCATCTTCAATCATCTCATCTCATTATTCAAACGGGGCTAAATTACTTTTTTTGTTTGACATAAAATTTCGTTTTTTTCTGGCGTGAAATGATCGATTTTGGGTAATTCTTGATTAGGCATGTGGCCTCTCCTTGTTCATCAGGACTCTGTTAGCATTCGATGTTGATTTCTTTTCTAGCTTAGTATCACCTTCATATAGACATTATAGAACTTTGCCCATGCTTGGAGGGGTCTGTCTTTTACCATGGTTAAGTATTAACAAACTAAAGGCTGACCCTCATGTCACGATTTTTCATACTTTCATTCTAGATATTCAGGTAATCCTTTATTATGATTTATTATGTATGCATGCTCTTAATTCCTGTATCACAGTGTCTATTTAGTAAATTGGTAAACTGCCTGTTTGTTGACAGGTCTTCTCGCCCTAGCTATGGCTCCATTGGTGTGGATCAGAAAATACTAACCTAAATCCCTTTGAAACAATATCACAAGACTTATTACATCATGGCTCGAAAAGGTAATCAACAAAAAATGGGGTGGACCACCAGACACTAGACCACAAAAGAAGAGGTTCAGCTTCAGGGTTTAATCCGAAAAATATGAGAGGGCGGGGAAAACCACGAGAGGCGAAGGTGTTTCCTGGAGAAGAGCTCCCAAATGGTAGCCAATCAAGCAATTTTGCTGAGAGCGTGAGTGAAACCAATTGTCCAGGAGATGAAAGCAAGAGTGCTCAAAAATCAGAGAATATGTCGAGGGAAGAGAAGCAAGGAATGGATGCAATGCAAGGTCCAGAGCAACCAATGTCTTCTGTGAGTGATTTAATAGATTGTATTGGAGATATTGGAGCTTCAGCTGAAGAACAAAACGGGATATTACATACTAACCAAGGTCAAAAACATACAATAAGTAGCCTGCCATTCTTGCCTAATGGTTTGAATATTAGAAACATGATAGAAAATGTTAAGTCTTCAGATATTTTAGTGCTTAGAAGCTTGAGGGCATTCATGGTGTTAGTCTTCAAGGCAGCTAGTGACTGGCTGGACAGGCAAAGACCGTTGTTTATGACTCTCAAAACCAAAATGTTGAATGCTTGTGACCATACCAGAACGAAGATTGAGCAAGTGTATCCCATCGTTTTGAAATGGCTTATGCATTTTGGGAGCATAATACTTCTTATATCAATGGTTTGGTTGGAATGTTTTCTTAGAGGCATTGATTCCTTCTTACGCATGGGGACAACGGCCTTCTTCTCAGTTATATGGTTCAGCATTTTCTCAGTAATTGCTATGGTTGGGATGCTCAAGTTTCTTATTGTCTTGGTAAGTCCCGTTTATGTTTGAGCCAACAAAAAACTTGGTTCTTCAGTAATGATTGGGTTCCGCTCATAACTAATTGAAGATAAGATACTTCTATATTTCAGTCCTCTTTTTCCTCCCATCTTTGCAATTTATTCTGTTTGTTATTTTTATGATTTTGAGATCAGAGTAAAAAAAAAAAAAGGGGAAAAAGAAGGATTGCTGATTCTTGAGAATCCTGATTTTCCATATTGAATTAGTTATTGACCCTTTGGATATTCCTTGGTCTCTCAATTTCCTCGTCGTTTTCAGTGTACTTACTGTTAATATGTGCAATAGTGGAGATACCTGAAATGAGTACTGCACCTCTCTTTTGTGTTGTGGTTGTATTTTGGAGTCTGGACGATGGTTTTTTTGTCCTACCTGAAAGATGATAGACCTGTTTTCTTTGTCCTGACTCCTATTTGAAAGACTTAATGCCTCATGTAAATTAAACAGGTTTATCATCTTACAGATAGGATGCTGAAGCAAAGGCTTTTTATGCACTGAATTTTTTATTGTAAGTAATATGTTTATCTTGGACTTTTGATTTTAAATGATTTCTTAGTTTATCAGTGAGATGGGTGTTATGAGCATGATATTGTAGGGAAATAGTTTTTTTTGGCTAGAAGCTTGAAGGAAACTACCGATACGGTTTGATCACTAGTGAGTTGTTAAGTAGGATGGTATTTTTGTATATTGAGGTGATACTGGAATTGCAGTCCATGGTTATGCAGCCTTTTTTATGCCTATTGGCACATGTCTATTCTGGTTTGGTTATTAGGACCTGAACTTTGTAGATGCCACGTGTAACTCATTATTTGTTTTGACCAACCTCAAAATGAATTGCTTTTCAAAATCCAGGCTAGGGTCTTGGGATCATGAACTCTGGCAAAATATAAAGCAAAATATCCAGGTTTTGCATTTTAGCTTTCATTTTGTACATTCATGACAACCCCTAAGGATTGTCTCAAGTGGTAAAGACCTTGGTTTGGGCATATGCTCCCTCTAGGTCTAAGGTTCAATTCCCCTTGAGTGCAAACAATTTCTAGGGGCCATCGGACTGATGGATTTTTCTCTTGAATTACCCAAAATGCACGTGTGGGAAACTCCTTGCCAAGGGCTTGTGCACTCCCGGGTTAATGCGAATAAAAAAAAATTGTGTACATTCACGACATGTAAAATTGAGGATTTAATCATGAAAACATAAGGGCTTAAGAGTTTGGTTGGGTTCTAGTCTTGACACTTTAGGTGATGGCATGATGTAAATGTGATTTCTGGCATGTTTCACATGATGCTAGAACAAAACGGTGAGAAATTGATGTAAGTACTCATTTCTACACACTTTTTCAAAATGGTTGTCACGGTTACCTGCTTTATCTCTTGTAAAATGCTCTCTTGCAGTTTTGACTTCTGAGGAATTTGCATCAAGTGCTTTTCTGATTGTATTTTCATCTCCTTGCCTTAGCTATTGTACTTTTCATATTCTTCTGTTCTCATTATGTGTCATGATCAATCAGACCCTAGCTGCACTTATTGGTGTGTTTGTCGGGCTCACTCTAGCACTTTTGACTGTTGCCATTACTGGAACTGTTTTCTTGTGGTTTTATGGAAGCTTTTGGACAACGGCGCTTGTCATCTTCTTTGGAGGTGATTATCTTACCTTACCGTTCTTGTTTATCTGTATATTTGTTAGTTCTCTGGGGTTTGACATTGTTTAAAACTCAGGGTTGACATTCATGTTGAGCCACGAACGTGTTGCGCTACTAATCACCACGATGTACTCCATATATTGTGCTTGGGCATACGTTGGATGGCTTGGTTTGCTTATCGGTTTGAATTTTTCTTTTCTTTCGAGTGATGTCCTGATATACTTCCTGAAGAATAATATGAATCAGCATAGAAGACCCAATAGGTTCTCAGAACAAGCAGCTGGAATGCAAGGTCAACCGGGGTTCTTTAATAGTGAAACGGAGCATGCTTCAACCTTTGAAATTGACCCAGGGTTATCAGCTGATCGGAGTCCAGGAGTTCCGTCAACCAGTGGGAATGATTCTGAGATAACTTCTGAAGAAGAAGTGGTTCGCTTGTTAAACTGCACCGATCACTACTCTGTCTTGGGCTTGTCCCGGTATGAGGACATGGATGTTTCTCTACTCAAACGGGAATATAGGAAAAAGGTAACTGGCATTCTCTGTTAGTTATAATTGGCTATACTTATTTTTTATATAATCCCCTTGGGAAGTTTCATTAGCATAGATTATGAATTTCATTCTGTTATTCGTCTCTCTCCTCCACTTTTCTCCCCGTAGACTTGCGATTTTTTGTTCTCTTTTCAATGGCAAAACATTCTAGTGTTTTTTGATGGGTTGCTTCTTAGTTCTATGATCTTCTTAAGATGGGTTTGTTGAAACAACTATTGATAGAGACTAAGTTTTTTCCTTTATCTCTAGATGGGGGGAACTGTCTTCGTATCACAGAGAGTAGTAAGACCACTAAGGAGAGGGTTTTTAGCCATAGTTGTGCTTGTTGGATGGCCAACACTTTGGAAGAATGTAACTCTTCGACAGGTATAAGAATTTTCTACAAGTCGTATCGGGATGGCTTAAAGGCTGTTTTTGTGCATCGTCGATTGAATGCCTTTGGACATTATTTGGAAATTACGAAGTATGGAGGTAGTGGACGTTGGGGTCCCCTTGTAATACCAAAAGGCGTTGAGGGAAGGGGATAGAGGTACCTCTCTAGGGAAGTAAAAAATGCCCTGCCTGTGTTTGTTCTAACTAACTGAAGGAGGTGTTGAGGCAAAATATGTCTTGCGCAGAGGTGTCTTTGGGTGGCACAAGGAGTAAGGTGGCTGCGCATGGAGGCAAGAGCCACCTTTCGGCGTTCGGAAAAAAAAAAAAATTTTTTTTTTGGGGGGGGGGGGGGGGGAGGCAGGCGACGTGAAGGTTGGCTTTGGTGACAGACGAATGGTACTGGAAATGGAAAATAGGTTTCTGTCCCATGTTTGTCTAGCAGAAGGCATGTTGCAAGAGCTCTATTCTAGTCTACAAAAAGATTTCGAAGGGGTAAAAGAGGAGGCGGCTCTATTAAGAAAGGAGATATGTGCTCTAATCTCGAGCCTGGGCTTGGGCCATGTCAAGAAGGTGTCCAACAACAGTTTCAAACATGGTTATAAGCAGCGGCTTCTTAAAGGAAAGGCCAAAGTGCTAGGCCGTGTAAGCCCAATCCGTAGTCTCAAATGGAAGCCCAAATAATTTGGGGCTGTCTTTGAGAAGGGCTTACCTTCTGGGCCCATTAAGGGCAAGCCTTGTATTGAAACAGAGTAGATTTGCTCGATGGCTTCTACAGAACTAATGGGTGGGCCACCACTTGTCGGGGTGACACAGACTTCGTTGCTAGTGTTGTCTAGATCACCTCTAGTCATCTCGGTGGAAAAGCTCCCGGCGACAACTACGATAGCAAATCTCGGATTTTCGCAGGGGTTTCAAGATCTCGATGGGGTCCATCTGACTTCGGGTTGGCACAGACTTGGTCGCCGGCGTTGTCTGGGCCCCCACTTGCCACCACGATAGTGGTTTCTTTGGCGTTGACCTCGGTGAAGATCTCGACTCCGATTTCTACAGTGGCTCAGCATTTTGAGTGCGGCTCTTCAATTGTTCTCTCTGGTCTGGTTTCCAGCCACCCCCTTTAGCCATCTATTGTCCCTCCAACTTTGTTATGGCATACGGAGGAGGATGTTTTGGCAGAGAGCTCAAGAGATAGGGAGGAAAAACAGCCACTGGTTTTGTTTGAGGCTAATAGGGATAGGGAAGAAGAACCCACCCCTCTCAACACAATTAATCCCTAGACGTCGGATTGGGTTATCCAGAAAGCATTGTATATTAAAAATATTGTGGGGATAGCATGTGGGAGATTTGAAGCTGAATTTTTTGTGCTACTCACTGCTTGTGAAGTTGGGCATGCTCATTTCAAATCAGAGCAATCCCGTATCTTGGCTAAGAAGAATGATAGACTCAAAAGACTTACGTGGAATATGAATGATAATGATGGAGAGAAGAGCTCCAATTGGGAGCATGGCAAGGGGAGGGGTAAGATGGTTGTTCATGAAGCTAAAAAGAATATTGTGGAACGTGAGGGGATTGCATGAAATGAATAAGTGACTTCAAGTGAGAAATTTACTTAGACAATGGAAGGGAGATATTATTTGTTTACAGGAGATCATGACCAAGTTGGAATCTATTGCAAACCAACTTGTTTGCAGCTTATGGAGAGAGCAACTTGTCGGGTGGTCTTTCTTGCCATCCAAAGGTGCATATAAAAGGGTGGTGGAAAGGGTAGAGGAATGTGTGGGTGAATACATTGTAGTTTGCTCCTTTGTGAATCTTGAAGACAACTTTAAATGGGCTTTCGCTGGAGTCAATGGCCCAATTCTTGACTCAAAGAGAAGGCTATTTTGGGAGGAGTTGGCAGGACTTCTAAATTGGTGGGAGTTACCAAGTTTTATTGGGGTTGATTTTAACATAACTCGCTTACCCAAATGAAAGATCGGTTGTATCCCACATCACTTTTGCCATGAGAGATTTTTCTGATTTCATTTCAGAATAGGAGCTTATGGATATCCCACTATCAGGAGGCACATTCACTTAGTCCAACAATTGAGATCTCCCATCTTGGTCGAGGATCGACAAATTCTTGTTCTGAATGGGAGTCACACTATCCGGATGTTGCTCAAAGGAGATTACCTCATCTATGTTCTGATCACTTCCCCATCATCTTAGACTACAGAGGCATCCAAGGGGGCAGAATGTATTTTAAATTTGAGAATATGTGGCTTAAAACTGACGGTTTTGTAGACAGGGTCAAACTATGGTGAATGCTTACAACTTTCAAGGCTTTCCAAGTTTCATTATAGAAAAAAAGTCAAAAGCATTGAAACAGGACCTGAAGCAATGGAATGAACAATTTTTTGACAATATATTTCAATAGAGATGCTCTCCTGTTGAGGAGTTACAGGGTCTAGAAGGCGAGGAGGAAGCTAGAACACTCTCTAAACTTGAAACTATTCGCAAGACTTAGGTCGTTGCAAAGCTTGAAAGAGTTACTTTAATGGAGGAGATTTCATGGAGACATAAATCAAGGGCATTATGGCTTAAGGAAGGGGACGTGCACAAAATTCTTTCATAGGGTGGCCAACTCTCACAAAATGAACAATTTCATTGATACATTGACGGTCAATGGGGTCTTCTTTGGATCATACGATCATCAAAAATCATATTGAGCAGTTTTATTGACATTTGCTATCTGAAGAGCACAATTGGTGACCACAAGTGGACGGATTAACTTTTTCTATACTAGATCAGCATAGTGCAAAATGGTTAGAGAGGTTGTTTGCAAAATAGGAAGTGTACAAAGTAATCAGAGGAATGACATGTGATAAGGCTCTGGGTTCAGACGGATTTACTATGGGATTCTTTCAAACTTGTTGGGAGGTCGTTAAGGAAGATCTTAATTCTACCTTTGAAAAGAGTCTTAATTATACGGATATTAGAGATTATTGCCCAATTAGTATTGTGAATGGGGTGTATAAGATTCTCTCCAAAGTGCATGAAAATAGATTGAGTTGAGTGATGGAGAAGCTAATTTCAAAGCTGCAAAATGCATTTGTGAAAGGTAGACAAATTCTTGATTTTGTCCTCATTGCAAACGAAGTTTTGGATGGATGCTTGAAATCTAGAGAACTCAGGCTGCTTTGTAAACTAGACATAGAGAAAGCTTATAACCATGTCAACTGGCAGTTCTTACTCTATCTTCTTGATAGATGTGGCTTTGGGGCAAATGGCTAAAATGGATAGAGTTTTGTATCTCTTTAGTATGATTTTCTATCTTCGTGAATGGATCACTGATTGGTTTTTTAAATCTTCATACGGGTTGAAACTGGGTGATTATCTTTCTTTGCTATTTTTATTTATTTATCAAAGCTCTTAGTTAGATGATTGAGGACTTGGTGAACGGGGGGTTTCTTTATGGTTTTCTGGTGGGGAATGGCAACATTAACATCACTCACATGTTATTTGTGGATGATATTCTCATTTTTTGTGGTGCAAGTTGTGGGCACATTCAAGCCTTAAGGGCGCTTCTACTTTGCTTTGAAGCTGCATTAGGTTTGAGAGTTAACCTTTCAAAGTTTGAATTAGTACTAGTGGGGGTGGTCCATGATGTGGAGTCTTTAACTGCACTCTTGGGATGCAAGGTATCTTCACTGCCTCTTAAGTATCTTGGTTTACCATTGAGTGCCTCTTTTAAATTTGAAAGGATTTGGAATGGCGTGGCTGAAAAGGTGGAATGCAGATTGGTTTCTTGGAAAATGTTATATTTGTCGAAAGGTGGTAGGTTGATTTTGATTATAAGCACTCTTTCGAACTTACTCACGTATTTCTTGTCTCTATTCCTGCTCCTTACAAAGGTAGCTAATCGCATTGAGAAGTTGCAAAGGGATTTCCTTTGGAGTGGTCTAGGGGATGAATTCAAGTTTCGTTTGGTTAATTGGTCAACAGTTTGTACCCCCATCTCTGGTGGAGGTTTGGGGATTCACCACTTGATGAAATTTAACCAAGCTCTTTTAGGTAAATGGTTGTGGAGGTACCAACTTGAAAGGGATGCTCTTTGGAAGTTGGTAATAGATTCAAAATTTGGAGAGACTTGGGGAGATTGGTGCTTGAATGAGGTAGGAAGCACATACGGCGTAGGGTTATGGAAATATATAAGGGGACATTGGGAGACCTTTCGAGGTCATGAACATATTGTGGTGGGTGATGGTTCTCGTGTCAGATTTTGGTATGATAATTGGTGTGATGACCGTAGCCTTCAAGCTACATTTCTTGCCATTTTCGAGCTTGCAAGAGAAAATGATGCTACAATTTTAGTTCTTTCGTCTCTCTCAAATGGACCCCCTCAATGGAATACTGATTTCACTAGGGCAGCTCAAGATTGGGAAGTGGAGATTATTTTAGAGTTCTTTGCCACTTTGTATTCAGTAAGCATTCCAGAAGATATTGGGGACAAGATGCATTGGAGTCACTCTAAGAAAGGAAAATTCTCTATTAGACCCTTTTACCTAGCTTTAATGAGTCCTAGATTCACCAGGTTCTCGTGGAAGAGTATATGGCAAACGAAAGCTCCTATGAAAGCGGTTTTTTTTGTTTGGACAACATCATTGGACAAGATCTTGATTACAGATAGCCTCAAGAAGCATCGGGTAATTGTGTTAGATTGGTGTTGTATGTGTAAGAAGCATGGGGAATCAGTAGATCATCTACTTCTACATTGCAAGGTGGCTAGGGTCGTGAGATATTTTTTCACGAGAATCGGTTTGTCATGGGTTATGCCTCTCAGATTGGTGGATTTCCTCGCTGGTTGGTGAGGCATTCAGGATAACTCTTAGGAGGCAGCCATTTGGCACATGGTATCTATTTGTAAGTCCTGGTGTATCTAGAGGGAAAGAAATGCAAGAAGCTTTGAATATTGTGGGAGAACAATTGAGGAACTTAAATTTTCTTTTTTAAGTCTTTGCTTGTATGGGCGGGATCTATTGTTTGTGACGGTCTAAGTGTTCATGACCTTTTTCTTTCGATTGTAAACCCTAACTAGGCGTTTCTCATGTATACTACCTATGTACCTGAGCTTTGCCTTTCTCTCTTAATACAATTCCTACGATCACCTATAAGAAAAAAGTTTCATTAGCATTATCAGCCTTGTATGCTGATATTCAAAAATGTAACTTGCGACTTTAAAGAGATTGGTTTATTTTGTGCTGTTTCTCAACATCTTCTCATTAAATGTAAAGAGATAAGGAAAGTACTTTTATTGACTCAGTTTTTTAATTGGCTCCAGGCAATGTTGGTCCATCCTGATAAGAACATGGGGAATGAAAAGGCCGCAGAAGCTTTTAAGAAACTTCAAAATGCATATGAGGTAAATCTTTTGGTTCAATTGTCCCAATTTTTTTATTCTTTTTTTTTTTCAATTCCTGTCTGACTATATTGTTGTATTTATGATTTTTTTTCTAGGTTCTACTAGATACTCTGAAGCGAAAAGCATATGATGATGAATTAAGAAGGGAGGAGTTGCTGAACTTATTCAGTAGGTTCCAAAATACTTCTCAAAAGGTATGTGTACATATGGGCCCCCCAGTGGCAGAGCCAGAAATTTGTATTAGGGGAAGCTAGATAAAATTAAAATAAAATATATAAAATATTTTTTATTTTATTTATATATAATTTTTTATGCGGTATAAAATAATTTGATAGTAAGATCTACAATAAAAATAAAAAATGTTTAATATAACTTATGTATTAAAAAAGTATATAATATAATAAGAACATGTTATCATAATAAAAATATATTAAAAATACATTAAAAATCATCAACTTTTTTTAATCTATAATAAATACATGTCATCATGTTATTATATTATTTTATTTTATATGAGATGCATTTTATTTTTAAATTAGATTAATTTTGTAGAGGGAGATCAAAATAATTTTTAGAGAAGGGACCAACACAAAATAAAATTAATATTATCCTACAAAATCATAAAAAAATAAATATATTTTTCAATTTAAAAAAAAACATGTATTATATTTTTTCTTTAATTTTTTTTTTAGAATAGGGGTGGAGCCCATGGGGAGGGGGGGCCATGGCCCCCCTGCCCCAACGTGGCTATGCCACATCCCCCCCCCCCCCCCCCCCCCCCCCTCTTTCCCCTTCCCCTTTTTAGCTGTCTGTTTGACAGATTTGGGAGTGGGAATGGATACCCTATACACTTTCTACTTCATGTTCATATATCTAATGCTTTTTTCATGGGACTGGATGTGGGAATCAATGAAAGGTTCATAGAATTGCCTACACAATGTGGAAATCTTGCTCATTGTGGAAATCTCGTGCTCTAATAAATCAGTTCCCGATCCAAAGGCGGTTTTAACAATTTTAATTGTATAAACTGACTTGACCAACACATTCGTTGGGAAAAAGAGGAAGTGATGGGTTCTCCTTTATTGTTTAGATCAATACATTTGACCTAATTATAAGAACCAAACCTTTGGAATGGGAATTCCTTAGACATCTGCTTGTACTTAATTTCTCTCCCACAATCTTACATTTGTTTGTTGCATTGCCATGAACATGGTTTCAAAAGGGAAGGTGATCTGATGCAGCAAATTAATTAATGTCGAACTTGTTAGCCATGCCCTTTTGTTCTTCATTCGACATGTGTCTAGTTGAATTCTTTGGATTTTGCATTGAGATTGTCTTTTATCAAATTACTTGGAGTACTAAATTGTGTGATTTTCATTGGGCTCTACCCTAAAGTAATTGAGGCTTTCTTTGTTATATCTTCTTGGAAAAGTAAGGCATGTTTTTTTACATCAAAGCTTTTAACAGCATTGCACCTACTTTGAAGCATTTAGTGGTCTCTTGTTCCAGTTTTATCTGAGTCCTTTTGTCTCACTTAAACTTTTGATACAATTGATTCTTAGAACGGAGGGCATGGTTTCTTTACCTCTGGATTTGCACGCTCGGAGGCTGGTGGTGATCCTTCTAGAGATTCAAGGCAAATAGCCTGCAAAAAGTGTGGCAACAATCATCTCTGGTTGCACACCAAGAAATCAAAACCTCAAGCAAGATGGTGCCAGGTATTTCCTCCCTCTTTATCTCTGTGCACGGTCTTCAATTGGAATGCATTTGTGTAAGCTGTCACTAAGTGTGCTACCCACCTTGCATGACATGGCCTAGCTTTTTATAAACAAGGGGCTTCTTTTCTCTAGAAGGAAGTAGTTTTGTCCCTGATGATTATGACCTTGCTCAATTTTCCTTTTGAAGGATTGCAATGAATTTCATCAAGCAAAAGATGGTGATGGATGGGTTGAACAGTCTATGCATCCCTTCTTTTTGGGACTGCTGCAGAAGGTATGTACCAGCAATCCATTTTTAACCAGTAACCCATTCATTGTTAGTCACCTCCCGCCCCCCCTCCCCAAAAATAAAAATGAAAGAGGAAGAAAACATGATTATAATCTTGAGCCATAGGATATAAAAGTGACCATGTCGTTCATGGAGTATACTATAGAATTGGATTATGATTCTTCTTTTTATCTTAACGTTATGCAAGCAGGTAGATGCTCCTGTTGCGTATGTTTGCGCTGATAGCAAGATATATGATGCTACCGAATGGTATATTTGTCAGGTATATTTTCATTAGCTTAACTGATTTCTCTGAACCTATGTGCATTTCCTCATGTGAACGTACCTTGGCTAAGACTATATAATGAAGAAGCTATAAATATGTTATTGTACAACCGGATGCTGCAAGGTACCAGGCCATCCATAATGGAACTTCTAAATCCAATTTGTTCTGGCTTCCAAACATTATTTACCCGAGTCTCCGGATGCTGCAAGTTTTAAAACCACAAACACGTATGAATTACCTGAGTCACACTTGTGGGAAACTCCTTGCCAAGGGCCTGTAGACTCAGCATTAATTGGGACACTATTCTCAGACACCCTTTGTTAATAAAAAAAAAGTGCATTTGAATACCAGCTACATTCTGTAATTCTGCATCAAAGATAGTTGGATGATACAGGTGTTATTTTGGTGTCTAAATGCCAGCTTCATCCATTTTCAGAGGAGAAAAAATTCTGATCTATATCTAAAACTAGTGCTACCGTGGAATAAACATTTAATGTGGCTTGGTGGAAGAATCTAGTTGATTATGCGTAATGGGTAATTCGGAAGATGCTCACTTAGAACCACCCCACATGGTGAACCTTGCACCACCATTACACCTCCACATGGAAGTAGAAGGTATAATAATGCTCTTTTTTTTTTCAGGGAATGAGATGTCCAGCTAACACCCACAAGCCGAGTTTCCATGTCAACACTAGTGTAACCTCCAAGCATAACAGCGGAAAAGGAACGAGTTCAGGGCAAAGGAGCGGTCAAGTGCCGGCATCTAATATGGAAGAGAGCGTGACAGAGGAAGAATTCTTTGAGTGGTTACAGAATGCAGCGCAAGCAGGCATGTTTGAAAATTTCAGTGGCAGTACCTCCAATGAGAGTCCATCTGGCCGGACTGGAAGTGGCTCCAAGAGCGGTGGCAGCAATAGTGGCAGTGCCAACAAGAGAAAGAAAAAGGGGAAGAAGCAACGGTGATCACCAAAACATTTTAGCAGCACAACCTTTGTAAGCATTTGTGAGCCTGTCACAGAAGCTTTATTGGCTATATATATATATGAAGAAAATGAAGGCCTAACTGAGGAAAGTTCAAGTTTTCAACCCCATTAATGCATGCCAGCATGAGTACTCACTCTCTTGAGCCTCTGTAATGCAAGAATTGTAGAGTGTTCTGTTTTCTCTTCCTTCATTGTCTATTTTCTTAGTTTTATTGTTTGTCATTTTTCCTTCCCTCCCCACGCACCCCCCCCCCTCTCTTCTCCTTATGGTCGGCAAATTATTTGTTTTGGGCGTCTGTAGAGGTTACCTGTGAATCCAAGGAGGATCTCATTTCTCTTGGATGATGGGAATCTGGCTCAACCCTCATAATACTTCTTTGAGAGATCCGCCTTCAGTATTATTACAAAGGGAAAGCATGGATGCAAATCTCACCTATAATCGGTTTAAAACTATATTTCTTGTTGGAATTATTTGTTCATTTATTTTCTTGAAAGTAAAATCAAATGTCTGATACCACCCATACTACAAAGGTAAGTAATGACCCTTTTTCAGATAAGGGATTGGTTATTAATTTGAGAGTAGATGATGTATTATTCTTGTAAAAAAAATAGTGGATAGATGATGCAATAGACTGAGTCCGAATAAAAGAGAATATTTTTCGGATAAATGAATGTTTTGGATCCAAGTAAAAGAGAACGACATGAGAGGCACATGAATGTTACAAGTGATTTCCAATTAAAATGAGAAATTTTTAATTATTTTCTGTATTTATCGGTTAAATTGCCTCATATTCATGAATATTATTAAAAACCGTATACAAGATCCTGACCAAAACAAATCTATAAGCTTTGGTAAGGGTGGGTATATAATCAGAATCGGATTTCTCTAAGGTTATATTGGAGTAGTAAAAAGCAAGGCTGCAAATGAACTGAATCGAGTCAAATTCGAACAAGAGAACTCGAACTCGATTAATATGTTTACTCGCTTGAACTTAGGTCAAACTCGAATAAAATTTGAATATCTTTGCTCAAACTTGTTTTGTTAACCACTAATATTGTTCAAATTCAACTAGAGCTTGAGCTCACTTTTTTATTTTGAAATTTATAATCTTATTTTTTGATTAATAAAAAAAAGGTTAAATTTAAAAAAAAAAAATTTTAATCATTTAACAATTGAACCAAATAATTTTGATTTAAAGTTCTTATAGCATAATTTTTTTTTATAAAATTAACTTAATAGTTATAAATTAAAAGAATAATACACAAAATAAATGTAATAATATAAACTATTAATACATACAGATAATTTAACAAATCAATAGTTGTAGTTGTATGATATATTATTATACAAATTATCCTATAAATATTTTAGAAACATAACATATTTATATTAAATAAGGTTAATTATAAATAAATTAATAATATATAATTAAGTATATAAAATATAACTAACATGTAGTGTATACATATATATATTTATATATTTATATAAAACATATTAGAGCTTCAAAACGAGCTCAAACGAGTCAAGTCGAGCTTATTCGAATTTTGTTCATGAATCTAAACCAACTCGAGCTGAGTTTATATGAGTTTTATTTATTTAATATTCAAATCTATATTAGTGTTTATGAACATTTCATTTATAAAATGAATCGAGATTGAACCAACTATATATGAGTCGAGCTCAAAGCTACTCTATTAATTTGCACCCCTAGTGAGAAGTGTTGAAATGTGTTGTGAATAATAATAAAAAGTAGTTAAAAAATAATAATAGAATATTGAATAATAGTGAAAAGTAATATAATACTAAAAAGTAAATGAAAAGTAATAATAAAATAATGAATAATAGTAAAAAATAAGTAATAAATAATAATAAAATAATGAATAATAATAAATTATTATGAAAATATTTGAAATATTCTCTTTGTCAAACGTAGTCTAAGAGTAGTGCTACTCTAGAGCTTTAGTAGCATTGCTCCAACGTACTATTAGTTTAAAATTAATTTTTCATTTTTTTTGTTCTTATATTTTTATTATTTTAAAACATTAGTAAAAATATGTAAAAAAAATCAATACACTAATAATCAATTCTTTAACTATTAAGCAAAAAAATAAAAACTAAATATATAAAGTGTAAAAATGAGATATTAAAATGAGTGAGCAAAATAACATTTCTCTCTCTAAATTCATCTCAACTTTGTCCGAACTCCAACTTCAATTTTAACTTGTGTAGGTTCTGATTTGACTCCTACTTCGACTTGTCGGAATAGAGAAGGATTTGGATTTTCTGCTTTGGACTTCTTTTAGTTTCATAATTAGGTCATTTAAAAAAGAATTTTTGATGGGTTTTCAAATTTTAACTTTTCTTAAAAATTAAAACTAAATCATTCATTGTTAATTTACTTCTATACTGCTATCTAACTTATTTTTATATTAGACTTATACTATAGTAGCTAATTACATGTTATATAACATACTATAGTATTACATATTATTTTTAGTGTTTAATTATATGTTATTATACTAGAGTATTATACGTTATTATATTATACTAGTGTTAACTTATTTATAACTCAATTCTTCACTAGACTTATATCTAGTGTCTAATTACATGTTATTATTCTTTAGCAAATTAGTGTATGTAATTAACTTATTATACTAGACTCATTTAAATATTAGTGTCTAACTTTTTCTATACTTTTATTATGTATGATAGTAATTTTATGATGTTTATATATATAATTATCATTAGTTTCTTTATATTATAATATAAATATATTACTTTCTAATAATTAGTTCATACTAGTATATTATTGAATTTAACTAGATAAATTATAGTTATATAACTAACTATACTAGTATATATGATAAAAATATACATAAACACATATTTTTATAACATGTGTACAATATTAGAATAAGATTCTGAGTCAGTTGGATTGAAGACAGTCTAGCAACACCAATTTCGACTTTGACTCCAATTAAAAATTCAAAAAGAAATTAGAATGAAGCTAGGTTCAAAGTGGAAATTTCAAAATTTTGTTCAATTAAACTTTGTAGTTGCACATAAATGAAAATCCTCCTTGCATTAATTGGATTGGTTTGAATAATAAGATAAGATAAAATAATTTTATATAAAAGATAAAAATAAAATAAAATATTAGTTTTTAATAAACGAACAATGCTAGAGAACATCCACTATTTAAAAATATCCATCATACTTATGAGTAATGTTTAAGGATAAATTAATAAATTTATTTTAAGTATTACTTATGAATGCAATGGATGCCCTCAATAATAGATGCTCTAAAGTTTTTTCCTAACGTAAACATGTCCTTAGCCGCTCGATTTCACTCCATCCTCCGAACACATAAACACCCTCCAAAGTCCAAACTTCGTTGAAATTACTAAATCGCCCCATTTTTATGACCTTCAAGTTCTTTCGAACACTGTACAACAATTTGCAATTATCTTTTGCGCTCCAGGAGCTGCAATGGAGGCACTCCTAAACTCTTCGTCCTCAGTTTATTTTACACTAAATGCTCCTAAAATGGCTATCACCACTGGTTCTTTGCTAAAGAATCCAAACCTATATATGAAATCTGCAAATGGGTACACTTCCTTATCTCTTTCGGCCCCATTTACTACGCACAAGCTCTCTATTGGATTTAGGGACTCGGTGATAGTGGGGGCAAAGAACAGAAAGAACAAGAAGGCAGACGGTCATAGCTTTGTGCCAAAGCCAGACGAGGCCACTGGGCCTTTCCCTGAAGCGGTGCTCCTTAAAGAGGTTTGCTTTGCGCACAAACACCACCGTTCTTAGTTGTCATGTTTATAGGTTGGATAACGTTAAGGATATCTCTATTTCTCTTTTTATGTTTTACTTCCCAATATATTAGGAGGACAAAGTATCGCCTTTGTCATTGTTATGCCTATTTGAGTTTCCCTTTTTTTCCCCGTAGCTGTTGGGTTCTATTATTAAGCATATAAAAGAATGTCTTGGAACTGATTGGAATATTTTTATTTTGAGATGAATCACGAAACTAAGAAAAGGAAAAAGAAATGGATAGTTTTTTCATTTGTCACCTGTCAACAAAAAATAGTTTCTGCATTTGTCTATTGATTTATGCTTTGGTTTGGATGAATTCATAACTGCTGAACATGTAATAGGCAAATTCAAAAACCCTAAATTGATAGGTTGTATATTTATATAGACTGGTATGAGAGTCTGAGTTACATTGCACTGCTGACATCCTCATAAAAACTAATGTTCCCATAGTTTATTGGTTTCCTACTTGTAAAAATAGTGTTTGAATCCCTTGATCATCAGTTCCCTCGTTACTCCTTTGCAAGGATTCATAAGACCCTTCTGTTAGGCGATGCCAAACAAGAGAGAGATGTGTAATTTAGTTGTCAGGGTTAGCAGTATGGCATAAAAAGTTGGGTAAAATATGCCTCCATATCCTGTGGTCTAATGCAGGGCTATTGACATCATGAATTATTCTAATAAACCATATTAGACCATGGGCTGTACGGCTGCATTTTACCATATAATTGCTCCATTTGAATGCATCCTTTGTTGTTTAACGTGGATTATTTGAAGAAAGGGAAGGGAGGGCCATATTTTTTTAATGGTGTTGATAAGTCTTCTATTTTATCAAAGCAAGCTACTTTAACTGAAGGTGGTTTTTTATTATTCTCTCGATTTTTTAAATATCATAAGATTTTGTTTCTAGTTCTTTGGATTATCTTAGATTCTCCTGTGTACTCGAGCTTCTGATCTTTTGTAACACCCCTCCCCCAAGTTTATTAATAAAGTCACTTTTAAAATTTCTTGGAAGCCAGTGTGTTACTATTGAACCTTGACTTAAAAATATTTTATGCTATTCTAAAGTGTTGCCCAGATGACTAACACAAGAGGGGGGGTGGATTGGGTTATATTATAAAAATTAACACTTATTAATCAAATACATAATATAAAATATAAATAGAATGTAAAGCAGTAAGAAATGTAAAGAGTAGAGTAAGAGAAAGCAAACTTAGTATTTTTACGAGGTTCAGCCCCACTGCCTACGTCCTCGCCTCAAGCTACCCCTTGAGGATCCCGAATTCACTAGTCAATCTCTTTTAGGTGGAGATAGAAACCTATTACACTTTTGAGCAGCACCGCTCCAAAGAATCCGTGTAGAACACCCTCTACACTTCCAATCACCTCACACTTGGTGATTTAACTATTCCCCGTGTAGAACACCTTCTACACACACAAGGGTTATACGCACCCTCTTATAAATACAAGAGTTGATAGTGGGTAGACTATCAAAGTACACTCCTCAACGAGTGAGATAGAAATAATACAGCACAACTTATATCTCTCTCAACAAGAACAAGAATTAAGACTCAAAACTTTAGAAAAGAGAGAATGAGATCTTTGAAGGAATGATGCAAAACTTAGCAATAGATGTGTAAGCTCTTGTTGTGATTTTTGCAAAACTCAAGTGAGCTATTTATAGGCAAATGAGTCTTCAATTTCAAATTTGAAAAGATTCACATTTCAAATAAAAATACTATTCACTTTTCAAAAAATTCAAATAAAAGCATTTCCTTTTTGCATTTGTCAAAGACAACTCAATTCATTTTTTAAAGAATTCAAACCTAATTTTTTGCTTTTCATATATGACAAAATGAGCATGATTTATTTTTCAAACAAAAACATCTTCTTTTTGCATATGTCAAAAAAACACACAACCACCTTTAAGATTTTCAAACAAATTATCTATTTTTTACATTTGTCAAAAAAACACACAACCACCCTTTAAGATTCTCAAACAAAATCATCTACCTTTTGCATTTGTCAAAAAAACACACCACCTCCATTCAAGACTTTCAAACAAAATATGCACATGTCAAATATGATAATCAATCATCTTATAAATTCAAGTTTTTATAAAAATATATGTATATAATTTTCGAAATTATTTTGTTTGATGATGTTATGCACATGTGAAAAACATAATTTTCAAAACTAAGACATTTAAAAATGTCTTGCATATGTGAAAAAAGTAATTTGATGTTTTATGAGAAAAAAGAATAGTTTGGAGCCTTAATCCAATTTCTAATTTTATCAAGAGATGTACAAAAATAATCTATGAGCTTCATTTATAGACTTGATCTCTTTCTTGCTCATGCTTGATTTCTTGATGTGTTTAGCTCCCTTCATGCGTAGACAACTTGAGCTTGAGTTTTCAATATTATTTGTTATCATCAAAATTTATACGTAAATACGAGACTTGAAACCTTGGGTTTAACATAAAGGAACCATTAGGTACAAAGATTCTATAAATAAAATAATTATTTATTAAAGTATTGAGATCATAAAGGAGAGTGTACGCGAAAGTATTGATTAAATTTTCTTAAAGTCTGCTCCATAAAAACCATAACTTCAAATCTATACACATGATCTAGGCTACTGTCATGTCTCCCTGGACTAAGTTTCGTCCTGCAGTTCTACCTTCATAACATAAAACATAAAACAAACTAAAATGAGTCGATGATTCAGTAAGAAATCCATCATAACGTAAACATATTTAACATAAGATTTTCTATAAAATATTTCCTACCGAGCTTAAAATCATGATTAATCATATTAATGTTTATGCTATGCATTACTGATTTATTTGAATTAATTGACTGATTGATTTATCTGACTTATTTGGCTGGCCAACATATTTAACCATATGTGCAAGGTTATGCACCAACTTTCCTTGCTGCAGTAAAGGAAGTTGATTGTGCAGTACTATCGCTACCATGGTAGGCCACGCTTGAGTCCGTGGTTTGCATGCTTACCTTAAAACTACATTAGTACCATGTTTCTGAATGCCTATCTGATTATACACTTGAACTTAAGATAACTTACGTATCTTATGCAACGTGAGATATTTAATACATATATAACTATAATATGCAGAATGAAACATGATGAATGTCGTGCTTGCAAATATCATGAAATGTTGGTACGTGAACGCTGGCTTCGAAAGAATTGACTTTAATAATGATATATATAACTAGCTAATGTATGACAATTCTAATTTATGATCAAACTACTTATCTTGTAGTATTGCTTCCTAAAATTTTCAACACAAAAAAACTTATAAAAAAAAAAAAAAAAATCAACACAAAATCGATCATAGTTTTGGTCTGGGAGGTTTATTGTCCTTTTTTTTTTTCCAAATAACAAGCGGATGGAGATATTTTTAGAGAGATTTGGGAGAGGACGACAACCAGTTTGAGTTGGACTCGGTTAAAGAGTTTTAACGTGAAGATGGCTTGTAGAGTAGTATCCTTGTTGGAATAGGATGCCGAAAAGTTCAAGTTTGACTCTGTCAAAATCATTCAAGAAGAGAATTTGAATTTAAAACATGATGTAGTAGTTCATTAATATATGATTGGCAATTTGGCAGTGACTGAGATTGAGTAGGAGACTTCAATAAGTGATTTTAAATTGAAATAAGTTTCTAATGGCTGATTTTTAAATTCTAAAACGAGTCTAACTTGTTCAATAAATAATAAATGGAGTCTTATCCTAGTTATTTAGCCTAATTAAAATTCCTACTCAATATCAATAATTTATCGCCCGTGAGCTTATCCAGTATGACCCATTAAATATAATTTAGCCCCAATAAAAATCATAATATCTCAACCTTAGAATTATTGGGCCAGATCGTTACATATTTCTAGCAAATTACTTTTTATGTGTGATCTCTCTCAGAATTATCTCAATTATCGAAAAAGGGTTGGGGTTGCTTAGGCTGCATCTATTTCTTTGAAGAATGTGTTTGTCTTTTTATTTAATTGAACTTCTGGTTGGTTTTGTGGTGAGATTTTTTTTTTTCCCTAAAATTTTCAGAAGAAAGTTCAGGATGGTAAACTACTGCCAGAGTTTGCCGATGAAGAAGAAGGTAATTACTTCTCTCTCTCTCTCTCTCTCTCTCTTCAAAATAAAGACTTTTTGTATTATGCAGAAGTGTAAATTATCCTTTTTTGTTGATTTCCAGAAAAATTCTATGAAACTCTGATGCTTCAGCTAGAAAGTGACACAGTTTTGGAACAAAGTAAGTTGGCTTTCAACTCAGTTGGTCGGTTCTACTTACTAGTAGGATAATTGTCCTTTGGTTACAGAGATTTCAGATGAAAGAACATGTGTTTGTGTGTGGGTGTGGGTCATTCAAGTAAACAAGGGGGAGTTGTGTCTCTTTCGATATGTGTAATTTGTGGGATGCAGTTTGGTGTAATTTGGATTGATTTAGAAATCATGCATTTTTATGATTTTGAGAAATGGAAAAGTTGGTTGAAAAAGGTACTTGACAGTCTCTGATTTACTTTCATCTATAAGGGACCTTCATGGGTTATATTTAGAGAGAATATCTACTCATACCTCTTAGGAATTATTATTTCCCTTGTTTCTACAGTGCGCCACTATGAAGTGGTTTATTTAATTCATGAGAAGCATGCAGAAGAGGTTGGAAATGTTAATGAGAAAGTTCAAGGTGATTTCGCCCTTCAATCTTTTTTCTTTTGCTGTCTATTGCAGAAGTCATAGATGATCAATTTTTCCATGAAATTGTATTTTTATTCACTTCATATGTTTCTTGGTTCTGCCTTATTGTATCATACCCAAATGAAAGGTCCAAACCACATAGTTTATACTCCAAAATAACTAGTTAATTGTACAATTAGATCCCTATTGATAACCCTAAGGGGTTGGCCCAAATGGTGAAAGCCTTGATCTTGGGGGTATCGCTTCCTTCAAAGTCCAAGGTTCAACATCTCATGGGTGCAAACATTCCTTTGGGGCCAAACCCTTTGGTGAAAAGTTAGTAATTTAACCAATTCTGTGTAGAAGAACTTCCAACGGTGCGGTGCATGGGATCGAGGTTTTCTCTGCCTTGGAGAGGTTCCCTGACATAAAAAAAGAAAAAAAAAAACTTGAAGCCCCATTGAAGTTTTATAAAGAGTAAGAACTTCTTTTTCCTAAGTAATGTGGGATCCCAAGCAATGTGGGACCCATACACCACCTATTCTTATTTTTATCATATGGGGTGTCACAATCTACCCTTTTAAATTCCCGACGTTTTCATCGGGCTAGTCCGTTGTAGGTGGCACGGCTCAAGTCCCATATTTCTGATTGGAATATGTTCTTTACTCTGATACTATTTGTAACGCTCTAATGGAAGACCTAAACCACATTACTTATACTTTAAAATTACTAGTCAATGATACAATTAGAGCTCCAGTGGAACCTTATAAAGAGTAAGAATTTCTCCTTCCCAAATAATGTGGGATTTTATACACCATCTATTCTTATACTTATTATATAGGATATCACATTATGCTTTCTATAAAAACTGGCCAAAAGAGGGAGTTCAGATGGCTGGTAAAATAGTTTGAAGCCAGGATGGTTTCATAGTGGTGCTGGTAACTCTGTTGTATCTTTCATGGTGCTGAATTTAGATATCTTTATGGATACTGCTTGGAGCTTTTATATCAGAGCACCATTTTCAATTTCTGTTTTGTTTCTCATTTCTTCAGAACTAGCAGTGGTATGTAGATATTGCTTAGGAAAAGCTGCAAATGGAAATCTCTATGCAATAATTACTTTTATGGTCATTGATAAATGTTAGCAGTTCGTAAAAAGTGTTATCTCTGAAAATTTGAAATCTCGGTTAAACTTTTAGTTTACAAAAATTTTAATTTTACCTATAAAAAAAAATGGTTTACTAAAATGAAAATGCTCTATTAGACTATTTCAACCTCCTACGTGTGAATTCAACTACAGATAGAAGCAGCTATCAACTGCTTCCTGGCAGTGTACTTGGACTATGCATAATTGTTTTCGATGAATAATAGGACTATGCATAATTTTTCATATTAATAAAAATCTGTTTTACTTATCATAAAAAAAAGAAAAAAGAAAAAGAAAAAAAGATCTGCTTCCTTGCAGGATCATCTGGCGTGTGCTTGTTCAATGTTGGTATTAAATTTGTGTCAAAAAAGAAACATTTGTTCTATCAATGAATCGGGTTTGCGTGGTCTTCATGGCTTGAGAACTACCAAAAGAAGAAAAAAAAAAAACACAGCTGAGTCTGTGGAGACAAAGAAATCGGGATCCCTCTGATCACTGTTCAAACAAAACAACCAAAATAGGCAGTAGGTCATGTAAGAACACCCTGGGATTTGATGCAGTGATTTCAAGTATATTTAATTTTTCCTTGGAAGTTTGATTTAAAAGCTGGATGAGTTTCTGATATACAAGGAATGTTTGATGCAGATTTTTTAAGGGAGAAGAAAGGCAAGATATGGAGACTGAGTGATTGGGGTATGAGAAGATTAGCATACAAGATACAGAAAGCCAAGAATGCCCACTACATCTTAATGAACTTCGAGTTAGACGCAAAATGGATTAATGATTTCAAGAGCATGCTAGACAAAGATGAAAGGGTCATTCGGCATCTTGTGATAAAGAGGGATGAAGCAATTACAGAGGAATGCCCTCCGCCTCCCGAGTTCCACACCCTGCGTGCAGGTACAGATGGTTATGATGAAGAAGAAGATATTGATTATGATGATGCCTCTGACTATGAAGATGATGAAGGGGATTGGGATGGGGAAGGTGAGGAAGAGATGGAAGATTATGATGATGAAATTGAGGATGGAAGTATTGCTGTCGAGAATGAAGTTGGTGACAGAGAACATAAGAATAATATATCGGTTATTGCAAGAAATCAGGGAAGAAAGAATCTGAGATCCGAGAAAGTAGGTAGGTAATGTTTTGTTCTAAACATGTACTATGCTTTTTGGTTTGTGAGAATCTAATATTAGGTTGATGTGTATTGTACTTCATGTATAAATTTGAGAGTCTTTAATTGTATTTCGATAAAGATACGAAATCGTGCAATCTATTGAATACACCAGAGTTGATGGTAGGGTTTTGGAGGTCTTTGCCTTTATGTATGTCATTCCCGCATGAAGTTGCTTCAAGTTTCAAGACGTGGAATCTGACTGCATGAACTTTGGAAATCTGGACTGCTATGTGCTTGACAGAGACAAAATTTCAAGGTTGTCATAGAAAATGGACCTACACTTGTTTACCGTCCGATCAAACACAATTACATTGAGCAGTAGTTGACATTATTATAGGACTGACTACCTTTTTTACTTGATCTGGGTTCAAGACACAATCCTCGGGAACATAGCTTGTTCGTGACATAAGAGTTGAGAATCTAATGGCACCGAACATGTTATTTGCTGCGCCCAGTGCTATGTATAGTCTATAAAATTGAATTCTTTTGCAATCCAAATATTAAAAGAAGGAAAAACTTTCAATATTTACAAATCAAAAACTTTCAAAACTCATTTAATTTATTCATGAAACCATAGCATTTTAATTAGGTTTGCAATGCAATCCACAGATATGAACTGCAAAAAAAATTATTCTTTGTTGCATCTTTCCTACAAGCAAAATGACTTGGGTCAATTCGGATTTAGAATCAAAGCGTCAATGATTGCGAATGCAACTTTTTTACCTTGTTTTTCTGATTGGTCAAAATCAAGAGAAACTTTGTTTTGTGCACACCAAATTATTAATTATGTCAAATGTAAGGAACCCGCTTGAGAAATAGATAAGAACAGAATGGAAGGTGATGAACCCAAAAATGGAAATGTATGAGCAAGAAGAAATGATAAAGAATAGATGAATGGAAGAAATTAAACTAAGATAAATGGCTATGCCTTGGGAGTTCGAGACTCCAATTCCTCCATAGATGAGTTTCCAAGAGAATCACAAATTGTTCAAAAATGAGAGAAAACATCATCTCTGGCGTGGGTAAAACAACCACTTAGGAAAAAGCCAAAAATACCCTATCACTGTAACTAACTAATAAGGAGCATAAAACTATACCGTTTATAACATACCGTACATTTAGTACAATGAAAGGAATTATGACGTTTTATTTAGCTAAGCCATATATGAATGCTTCTGTGCGACATCATATAAGAAGAGCTAGACTTCACTTCAGGTTCCTAACAAATTCTCCCCCTTTAAAGAACTTTGTCCTCAAGGTTCTAGTTTAGGGAAATTGTTGTCTTCAACGTTGAGAGAGAATGCCCAATAGGGAGAATCATTAATTCCTCCATTGCTAGTTTATTGCCTGCATGGGAACCTCCATTGAAAACATTGAAAGCATGTACACGCAGCACTATGGTCTTGTTATCAGCAAGCTTGGCAATGTGCTGGTAAGGGAAATCTCCTGCAACAAGCAGCTGCTGTACAAATTGTTAGAATAATTTCATTTATGGCCTGTTATTGATTGCGTGTTTTATAAAAACGGGTTAGATGTAAATAGGTCATAATGGTATTTTGGTTAAACCCACTAAGTTAAAGTGATCATTATGGGGTTTATTACACCTTAATAAAATAGGATTTTATCCTATATTATAAATGTGGTTTATTGTATGTAGGCCTAGAAGTTCAAGGGTCTTATTATTTTTAAGACCCATTGAGATTTGGAGTTTTTAATGGGAGGACTCTACATAAGACTTCTATATATATGGTTAGGTCCCCTCTCCTCTCCATGTGTGTCCATTAGCTTGTCCCATTGATAGCTAATACTTTTGTGAGGAGAAGGAGAGGAAGATTTGGCCACTAATATATTATTCGTGGGATTTTAATATTATTTTCAAGATGACTTTCGCAGGTATGATTTCTATATTATATAATATTTTTGTTGATTAAGATTCTTTTCTTTAGCATGTATTTTTAGTGATTTACATTTGGTATCAGAGCCGGTCATGCTAAGATTAGAATTTTTCGTATATATCATTCATCAGATATTATTATTTTGTCGTTTCATTTGTTTCGAATCAATATTTGCTTCTCCGTGATTTTCTTTTTCATATTAAGTCGAATTAATATTTGCTTCTCCGTGGGTTTTCATTTTCATATTCGGTCGAAAAGTCCAATGATATCATTTTCATATTTGTTTCTTTTTCGATCGTTCACTTGGTGACCATTGGACTGCTGGGTTTCGAACCCATGCGCAAGATAGATGTATGAAACCAACGTGACCGTTGGAGCTCAACCCATGCGCAACTATGGATATACCGATTAAATTTGATTTGTAATTTTTTATACATACCTATTATTTTAAAACACTATATATGTGTTTTTCGGGTATTCCTTTTAGTTTCCCATAAATTAATTTTAATTTTTGATCCAAGAATTACAAGAAATTGAGAAAAATCCATTTGAAAACCCTTTAACCCATTTCGCAGACCCGCGACCCGTTTATGACCCAGCTGGAGGTAGAAGATGAATTCTTCTCTGGTTTTGACAACGCCCACTCGCACCTAGTGGCGCGTGCGACGCATGAACACCCAAAAACAGTGGTTTTCGATTGTTTTTTTTTCCAGTATTCATTCACTCGCCCTATTTCTTTTTTCTATATTTTTTTAAAAAAATTTGTACGATCATAAGACACTTTTTTATAATTTAGAGCATTATTTACACATTTTTCGAAGGGCTTTAGTGTGCTGAAAATTATGATATATTTTCTGGTAAATGCTCAATATCTTATAAGATTTGTGCATATATGTACTCTCTCTAAGCATGAATGTGAATGCATGTTAATTTTGTAACATTGATAAACATTATTTTGTGACTATATGCTTTTCAAGTTCATATTTAATTTTAGACAAATCTACTATCATATATGCTTGATCTGTTTATATTATTTTTGTCTATCAATCACATTTAAATTCTGATTTTGATTATGTCTTGTTAATGCTTATGATTATCATTTTGTGATTGAATTTTTCATGGGCATTATGATTATCCTTGTTTTTTTTTAAAGAGAAATCTTTTGAATTTTTTGTGGGTGGTAGCTGCCAAAAGTGGTACACTCATTGTTTTTATAAAAAAAAAAAAAAAGAGGATCTAATTTATTGCACATAATATCTTGCCCAAAGGTTTTATTGTATGTGATATTTTAGAAAATTGTAAGAAGTAGTTAATGAGATTGCATTAATCTAGAAATTTCCTTCTGCCTAAAGATGACGGTATTTCAAAAACTGATGTGATTTTATTAATTTGTTTTCATGATATAAGAGTACCTTATAGCATGTTGTTTAGTTAGCCCAAATGTGACTTTACAATAATGCACCAAGGCTCTTACCGATATATTTTAAGAGTACCTTATAGCATGTTGTTTAGTCAGCCCAAAGGTGACTTTACAATGATACACCAAGGCTCTTATCATAATAAAGCTCATATGATTTCGAGCTTATTTTCGAGCTGTCTAATTAATAGCTCATATTAATTAGATATATTTGTTATCATCAATTGACTGCATGTTGTTAGGTTTGAATGATATTTAAATAATATGTATTATTTCATGTTTCTACAGTTTTGAGTGCCTCCTCTATTTCAAGTCAACTATCTGCTATTGAAACTTTGATAGGAAATAATTATGTGAGATGGAAAAGAGATGTAGAAATTGCACTTGGTCTTTTGGGTTTGGATTTTGCCTTAGAAGAGCAGCCTTCAGAACCTACTGATAAAAACACTGCTGAATATGTGGTTGAATATCAAAAATGGGAAAGAGCTAATAGGCTTTGTTTAAAAATCATCAAACGGTCTATATCTGATTCCATTATGGGAGCTATTCCGGACAATGATAATGCTAAAAACTTTTTGGGTGCCATAGGACAAAGGTTTGTTGAATCTGATAAAACTGAAACTGGAGACTTGATAGATAGACTAATGAGTATGAAATATGATGGTTCAAGTGGAGTTAGGGAATACATTATGAAAATGATACATATATCCTCTAAGTTAGAAGCCCTTAAAATTCCCATTGCAGAGCCTTTTCTGGTTTATCATGTTCTCAATAGACTTCTTAGCCAGTTTAATCAGTTAAAGGTTGCTTATAATGCTCAACGGGATAAATGAGATTTAAATGATTTAATTGTTGTATGTGCCCAAGAGGAGTATAGGATGTGTTGTGAGACTGTTGAAACTGTGCAGTTGGCTTTTCAGCCATAACAAAACAAGGGATCTTCTCATAATCATAAGCATAAGTTTCAAAAATGTAATAAGTTACATCGAAATGAGCACAATAAGAGGTTTGGAGGTCAGACTTCTGGTGGTTCTAAAGAAATTATAATGAAAAATGATCAGTGCAAGTTTTGTAAAAAGAAAGGACATTGGCAAAAGGATTGTCTTAAGTTTAAGTCATGGCTTGAGAAAAAGAAGAAGAAAAACTCGGCAGGTATCTCCTTGGTCTTAGTTTGTTTTGAGTCTTCTTTGGTTGATGTATCTTTAAACTCTTGGTGGATAGACTCAGGTGCAAGTATTCATATTGCAAATTCATTGCAGGGGTTCATAAGCAAAAGGAGGCCAAGTGAGAATGAAATGAGCTTGTGTGTTGGGAATGGAGTTCATGTGAAGGTCGAGTTTATAGGAGTAATAAAATTAACTTTGGATTCTGGTTTTTCTCTTGTTTTGGAGAACACAGTTTTTGTACCAACAATGAGACGGAATTTGATTTCTATATCAAAACTTGATGATTCTGGTTTTTCTTTTATGTTTGGTAATGGAAAATTTGAATTGTTTTATGATTCTCGTCTGGTTGGAAATGGTCTCTTATGTGATGGTTTATATAGAATGTCTTTGAACTCTTTTGGTGAAGTCTCTTGTGTTACCAATGTAGCAAAGAAAAGATCTTTAATCCGTGAATCATCTTCTATGTTGTGGCACAAGAGATTAGGGTACATTTCAAAGGATAGAATGGAGAGATTGATAAAAGCTGAAATACTTCCCTCTCTAGATTTTTCAGATTTTAACACTTGTGTGGACTGTATAAGAGGAAAGTTGACTAAATCCACAAGGAAGGGTTCTACTAGGAGTGACAGTATTTTGGACTTAATACATACTGATATCAGTGGACCTTTACCTTCTACCATATATGGAAATAAGTACTTCATAACTTTTATTGATGATTTCTCTCGATATGGATATCTCTATCTGATTAATGATAAATCTCTTACTCTTGAGAAATTTAAGATATTCAAAACAGAAATAGAGAAACAATGTGAGAAAAGTATTAAAGTTGTAAGATCTGACCGTGGTGGTGACTATTATGGGAAATATAATGAATCTGGTCAAAATATGGGTGATTTTGCAAAATTTTTACAGGGATGTGGAATAGTGCCTCAATACACTATGCCTGGGACACCCGAGCAGAATAGTGTTTCTGAAAGACGTAATTGGACTTTGAAAGATATGGTTAGGAGCATGATGAGCAGAACAAGTTTACCAAAATATCTATGGGGTGAAGCCTTGAAAACTGACATGTACATTTTAAACAGGGTTCCCAGTAAAGCGGTTTCAAAAATTCCTTTTGAATTGTGGACAGGCCGTAAGCCAAGTTTAGCTCATTTCAGAATTTGGGGATGTCCAGCTGAGATTAGGATTTATAATCCTCTTGAAAAGAAATTAGATCCAAAATCAACCCCTGGTTATTTTGTTGGGTATCCTGATAGATCAAAAGGATATAAATTCTATTGTTCTAATCGTGATACCAGAATTGTTGAGTCTATTACTGCTAAATTTTGGAGAATGATGTTGGTGACAGTGGCAGTTCTATGTTGAAAGAACTTCTTATTGAACCAAATCCAGTTATTGTTCCAGTTCCTGTTATACAGGAAAGAGTTGCTTCTCAGCCAGTTGAAATTGTTAGTGAAGAATCTGGGCAACAAGAAGAACTTCCAACAGTGATTGAGTCAGTTTCTGAGCCACAAGTGAGAAGATCGCAAAGGGAAAGAAGATCTGCATTGCCTATTGATTACATTGTATATTTATCAGAGAGTGATTTTAATATTAGGCATATAGTTGATCCTGTTACTTTTAAGCAAGCCTTGACATGTCCTGAGTCAGATAAATGGTTAAGTGCTATGGAAGATGAAATGAATTCTATAGAGAAGAATAAAGTTTGAGAACTTGTTGAACTTCCTTCTGATGCTAAGGCTATAGACAACAAGTGGATTTTCAAAAGTAAACTAGACTCAAAAGAGAATGTTGAACGAAAGAAGGCAAGATTAGTTGCAAAAGGATTTACTCAGCGAGAGGGCATTGACTATACTAAAACATTTTCACCAGTTTCATCAAAAGATTCTTTTAGAATTATCATGGCACTTGTGGCACATTATGATTTGGAGCTTCATCAGATGGATGTCAAGACAACATTTTTGAATGGGGATCTTTATGAAGAGGTTTATATGAGACAACCTGAAGGTTTTATTGAGAAGGGAAAAGAAAACTTGGTATGTAAGTTAAATAAGTCCTTATATGGCCTCAAGCAAGCATCTTGACAGTGGTATTTAAAGTTTGATGAGATTATAACTTCTCTCGATTTTGTTGAAAATAAAGTTGACCAGTGCATATATCGAAAGACCAGTGGGAGGAATTTTATTTTTCTCATTCTATATGTTGATGATATTTTGCTTGCTAGCAGTAACTTGGGATTACTTCATGAAACAAAGAAAATGTTATCTGCTAATTTTGAAATGAAAGATCTTGGAGAAGCCTCTTTTATGCTTGGCATTGAAATTTGTTGTGATAGAGCTCGTGGTTTGTTGGGACTTTCTCAAAATGCTTATATACTGTATGTACTACAGAGGTTTGAAATGCAAAACTATGCACCCGGTGATGTACCCATTATAAAAGGAGATAAGTTTAACAAAACTCAATGTCCTAAAAATGAGCTTGAAAAGGAATCTATAAAGAATATTCCGTATGCTAGTGCTGTAGGGAGTTTGATGTATGCTCAAGTTTGCACTAGACCAGATATTGCCTATGCAGTCAGTGTTCTTAGTAGGTTTCAGTCAAATCCAGGGCAAGAGCATTAGAAAGCAGCTAAGAAAGTTATGAGATACTTGAAGAAGACTGAATGTTATATGCTTACTTTCCAGCGTTCAAATCACCTTGAGGTGGTAGGCTACTCGGATTTTGATTTTGCTGGATGTCAAGATGATTTGAAATCAACCTCTAGTTATGTTTTTATGTTAGCTGGGGGTGCTATTTCTTGGAAAAGTGTTAAGAAAACTCTGGTGGGGTCTTATACTATGCAAGCTGAATTTGTAGCATGTTATGGAGCTACTATCCAAGCTGTTTGGTTAAGAAATTTTATTTCTGGACTGAATATTGTTAATTCCATCTCGAAGCCTATTACTATTTATTGTGATAATAGTGCAGCAGTGTTCTTTTCAAAGAATAATAAAAGCTCTAGTGGGTCCAAACACATTGACATCAAGTATTTGGTAGTCAGAGACAGAGTTAAAGAAGGACAGACAAAGATAGAGCATATAAATACAGAGGCGATGATTGCAGATTCTTTGATTAAGGGACTTGCTCCTAAAGTTTTTAAAACACATGTTGCTAATATGGGTATTGTGGAAACTTTTGATATTTTTGGTTAGTGAGAGTTACTTATGTAATAAGAACTACGTTTTGGCTTGATCCCTTTACGGGGTACGTAGGCAACCCATATGTTATTAGGGTACAACTTCTTTCAATAATAATATATATCTCCCCTATCCATAAACTATTTTTTGAGCATGCATATGGCTTATGTCTTTTATTATGATATTATTGAAATCTCGAGATGCTATGGATAAAGACATAAGATGAGTCTTTTTAAAAGACACGTGGCTTCATTTTTGAAACATTATGAGGACTGATATAAATTAGCACAGCTTTTGATCACATTGGTGCTAAGTTCATACTACATACTACCACATTTGGTCGGAGGATGGGGATCAATGTCGATGAGAATATTAGCATTTGTAACTGTGGAGTGGTCTTACATCGTTTAAAGGGTGTAACGACTTCCATGTTCAATATTAATATTCATGTTGGACCGAATCATGTTTTCTAAGGTGCTATCATTTGAGCTATTTTTGTGGCCACCTATGTAGTCTAACCCAAGAGTCTTTTTCAAAACAAGTTTTTATAGCAATCAATATTCGCCCAAGTGGGAGAATGTTAGAATAATTTCATTTATGGGCTGTTATTGATTGCGTGTTTTATAAAAAGGGGTTAGATGTAAATAGGTCATAATGGTATTTTGGTTAAATCCACTAAGTTAAAGTGATCATTATGGGGTTTATTACACCTTAATAAAATAGGATTTTATCCTATATTATAAATGTGGTTTATTGTATGTAGGCCTAGAAGTTCAAGAGTCTTATTCTTTTTAAGACTTATTGGGATTTGGAGTTTTTAATGGGAGGACTCCACATAAGACTTCTATATATATGGCTAGGTTCCCTCTCCTCTTCATGTGTGTCCATTAGCTTACCCTATTGATAGCTAATACTTTTGTGAGGAGAAGTAGAGGAAGATTTGGCCACTAATATATTATTCGTAGGATTTTAATATTATTTTCAAGATGACTTCCGCATGTATGATTTCTATATTATTTAATATTTTTGTTGATTAAGATTCTTCTCTTTAGCATGTATTTTTAGTGATTTGACACAAATAGCAAGGGAAACTGCCCAAATAGCATTTTCTCCACACCTTTGCTTGCACCAACTCCATTCATGAACAAGTCCCTTAACAATTATTCCTTCTATAGAAGCAACACCATAGAATTTGCCCATAGCCAAAGACTCACCCTTAGTGTACCGATTTAATACCACAAAGCCAAGATAGAAGATAACTATAGAAAAGATAAAGATATTTTCAACAACATCCCGTATTGCTTCCTCAATAGCATCAGAAATCCCTAAGATTGTTGAGATATCACCACCAACAATTTTAAGAGTAAAATCCAGCCTTTTCTTTTCTCTCAATGAATAAGAAACGGTTCCAAAACAAAGAAACTCATCAACAAGCGGTTTGAAGATTAACCTGAAAACCCCAATGAATCCAATACGTATATATACATATATATAGATACATACATATATATATATATATATATATTCCTCTATCAAAAGGCCACAAAACACCAATAAGCAAATCAATATCAGGGAGAACATCATCAGTTGATGAAACTGATTCAGGACCTCCATTTTCTTTGTCATCATAGTTCAGGTCATGTGAAAAACAATTTTGGTCATATTTCACAGATATTTTTCTTACATTTTGCAAAGCTTCAAAAGTAGCACCACGGACATACACCATTCTATCATATTGACATTTCTCCATCTCTACAATTATCCACCCAAGCTCAGAGAAAATTCTCTCGAATCCAAGCTCTTCATCAAGGAATTCAACATTTGAATTGCCAAAAAACATTTCTAGAAATTCCCTCTACAACTTGAAGGTAACAGCGTCAGGCATGCTCATAGTGTGCAGAACCTTGCTGAAGAAAAACAGTGGCAAGGTTCTGGCAAGGTTCCTCAATGCCAAGAATTTGAGCGGCAACAGCTGACCATTCGGAAAAATTATTTGCACAAACAACCCGCTAATTTGATAGGCCCGCACTTCCACCATGCTTGCTGCGAGCCCGAGTACTGAAAGTATCTGCCCCATACTTTCACGACCCATCAGAATTTTCAAGGTTAATTTATCACGCACAAGATTATGGCAATCTGTTACTATAGCAAGCTGATGTTCAATCTGTTCTTCAATTATAATTTCCTCTCTCTCTTTCTCTAGGAGTGCCTGCATATGAGATTTTAAAACATATCTAAGAGGTAGAGCATCTGTAGCGACAGACTTTGCCACCATTTGGGCCAATCCAGACTCCTTCCCTCGAGACCAATCTATGCTGAAAAAAGAAGTTAGCCAATAATTCGTCCCTAGGCTTAGTTTTTTCGGAAACTGGATATCACTCTTAAATGGCAAGAAGTCAAATAATGAATGAAACAAGAAGTCAAACAAATCTAACTTCAATCTTCGAAGGAGAAAAAAATAGAGGATCCTTTGAAGTTGCTGAACAACTTCCCGCTGATCATGTTCACCAGAAATCTGAACCCATTCATCAAAAGTTTCAACAGCACTAGAGATCTCGGAAAGAAGAGAGTTGAGAAGGGACCAGAGTTCATGGAGATTGTTCTTTTGAAACCCGTCAAGAGTTGGCTCCAGACCAACAGATCGTGCAATAGCAACTATTATAACTTCACGAGTGTAAATTAATCCACAACAGCCTGTTGTTGCCCCGTCAAGATGTACTCGTTTGGCAGAAATTAGATGAAGCCAAGTGATACCATGGCTAACAGCCACAACAGTAGCCAACTCACCCCTCCCTCTATCAAAAGGCTTTAAAACACCCATAAGCAGCATTACATCAAACAAATGAGGAGCAAAAAATTGCTTACCCCTCAGATTTTTAGGTTGTAAATGCAGGTCAGCAATGAGCTTGGCGCACAGCTTAGACTCAGCGAAAGCGTCTTTATCTTGATCAGAAACTGCCACTGGAGGTCAAAGATAAAACTCTAGGTCCGGATAACTTTTCTATAGGTTTTTTCTAGACATGTTGGGAGGTGATCAAAGATCATTTTATGAAGGTGTTTCAGGAGTTGTTTACATTTAAGAAATTTGATAAAAGTCTCAGTTTACCTTTCTATCCTTAATCCCCAAAAAGGTTGGCATTATCGAAATCAAGGACTTCCGGCCTATCAGTTTAGTGAGTGAGGTTTATAAAATAATTTCAAAAGTTCTTGCCAATCGTTTCAGCGAGGTTATTGGGAAGCTTATTTCTAAGCCTTAGAATGCTTTTGTCAAAGGCAAGCAAATTCTTGATGCGGTTCTTATAGCCAATAAGAGTATCGACAGCAAACTGAAATCAGGCAGTACAGAGATCCTGTGTAAATTAGTTATGGAAAAAGCTTATGATCACGTTAATTGAGATTTTCTTTTGTACTTCCTTGATAGGTGTGGTTTTGGAGTAAGATGGAGGAAAAACCATTTAGGAAAAAGCCAAAAATACCCTTATTATAACTAACTAATAAGCAGCATAAAACTACACCGTTTATAACACACGAGGAGTTCAGTACAATGAAAAGAACTATGCCTTTTTATTTAGTGTTCCTCTTCTATACGGTCCGGCTGCACTAAGGGGGAGTGCAGCCGGCCAATAATATTTGGACACGTCTGCCTTTTTAATTAAAACCCGAATACAGTCGGCTGCACGCAGATATTTGAATTTCCCTCTCTCCCTCACCCTTTCTTTCTGCAGCAGCTCCTCGCCTGTTATCTCTCCACTAGACAACTCATTCTACCATTTCCCTCGCCCTTTCTCTCTACACCAAGCCCTCCGATTCTACCTTCTCTCCCTCGTCCTTTCTATCTGCACCAATTCCTCCGATTTTACTCCCCCTCCCTCGCCCTTTCTCTATGCACCAAGCTCAAAGTCAGGGGTTTTCCAGCTCGCCCTTTCTCTCTACCTCGCCGACGTCGTTTTTCTCTCCTTCGCTCGAGCAAAATGGTATCAGTGATTTGAAAATACTTCATGATTTTTGATTTCGTGATTTCTTGAACTTATATGCCCTAAACTGATTTCGTGACTTTTGATTTCGTTATTTCGTGATTTCTTGATTCCGTGTGTGTGTGCTTAAAGGCACACAAGCCATAAGATTTTCATATTCCTTGCTCCTGCAACTTTATTTTGTTTTCTTATGTATGGGAGTCTTTTCAAGATAGATTTTGGATGGAGTTTGTGAGATTGTCGTGGGGTTAGAATCAGTATTTATTAATTGATTAATTAATTTCTTTTTTATTTTTTATATTAACTGTAATGGATATTCTAATTGCTGTTTCTTGCCACTGGAGTCTGATTTCTAGAAGCTCGATCAGTCCAAGCTTTGAAAAATAAATATTGGAAGTAATTAATTGGTATGAGAGGTTTAATAATTTTTTGATTGAAAAATATTTTTTAAGAGGAAAGATCGATACAACTATTTTCATCAAATATGAACAGGATAATATTTTTCTAATTCAAATATATATGGATGATATAATATTTGATGCTACTAATGAAAGTATGTGTTGAGATTTTGTTAAGAGTATGTAGGAAGAATTTGAAATGAGCATGATGGGAGAACTTAATTTCTTTCTTAGATTATAAATTAAGCAATCAAAAAGTGGAATATTCATTAATCAGTCAAAATATCAAAGAGTTACTCAAAAAATATGAGATGAAAGGTGCGAAGGTAATTGGAATATCAATGAATCCAACCACCAAACTTAATAAAGATGAAAGTGGTAAATCAGTTGACTCAAACATATATCGATGTATGATTGATAGTTTATTATATTTGACAGCCAATAGACCTGATATTATGTTTAATGTATGTATGTGTGCACGTTTTTAATTATCTTCAAAATAATCTCATTTGATTGCAGTCAAGCGTATTCTTAGATATATTGTCGGTACCATTGACTTAGGGTTATGGTATCCTAAGCACACTTCTTTCGATCTTATCAGTTATTCAGATGCAGTATGCTGGTTGCAAAGTTGATCGAAAAAGTACTAGTGGAATATGTCATTTTTTAGATCATGTACTTGTTTCATGGTTTAGTAAAAAGTAAAATTCTATTGCATTATCCACTGTTGAGGTGGAGTATGTTGCTGCAGGTAGTTGTCGTGCTCGAGTTCTCTATATGAAGTAACAACTTGAGAATTTTAAGCTTATGTACAATCATATTCTAATCAAAGGTGATAATACAAGTTATATACATCTTTCAAAGAACCCAATACAACATTTTAGGACTAAATATATTGAAATCAGATATCATTTTCTTAGAGATTATGTGTAGAATGACGATATTGTATTAGAATTCACAAACACATACGATCAATTGGAAGACATTTTCACAAAATCCCTATCAGAAAATATACTATGCATGATTAGAAGAGAAATATGAATGATGCATGACATAAATATCTATTGAATATTTTTATTCCATTATCTCAAATGACTTACAAAAATTTGAGACTTCTAACCTTCTCTCTCAACTGCAGTTGCTCTTCATAAATCAACATGTTATTCTCGTCTAAATGATTAGGTAGTCGAAATAAAAAGGCAAGCAAGAATTTTAAATCCTTATTCTGTTGTTTTAACTCTATTATTTTTCTGTTTGACTCATAAACAAGTTATTGAAGACAAAGACCGTTTCGCTAAACTTCTAAATTTCGCGAGTTTTGGATTGCAATCAAGTAGAAAAAGCAACAATGGATGATGAGTATCGAGTTTCGAGACCTACAAGTTCATAAATGGCGCCATGATCTGATTTATTAGTTAAATCAATCTCTTGTTACTTCATGGCACTTACGATAGATGCAAAAATAGATTGAGACTGAGGTGAAGAATACCTTATATCTTAATCACGAGAAGTACTAAAGAAAAATTGATGAGCCATTAAAAATTTGTAGAATGAAAATGCAGACAAATTGTAAAGATGAGAAGAAGATTTGATGCAAATTAGATAAAATTAAGAATTGCTCTTATAGAGACAGAAATAAGAACAAGATAAACTATCATCTCTTCAAATCTTACTTAGTCAAGCTTACAAGATATACTAGATGAGATGATTGAGATGACTGATCGAGATGGTTCTTGGTTTAAATCCGGAAGATTACTAAAAGAAATTTTCTCCATCATTCTATCGTTTTGGATAAACAGATACTTGATCATTTAAACAGCAACTCAAAACTTTCAACTTTTGGTAATATCTCATTTGTCAACAATATCAAGCGGATTTCAAATCTCTGCACTAAGATGATAAAGTTAGGCATTAGTTTTTGCAGCTTTTGTCGGACACATGTGGCTCCAATTATTCAACTCTCTACAGTTTCTATTAACATTCGTTTTATTTATTTATTGGTTATTGCGGGAAGAAATCTTACTGAAACCAATTACGATTCCTTTTTAATGATGTCAAAAGGAGAAGAAATCTTATACTAGTATTATACTACCATGTTATATATGCTAGAATTATACTACCTTATTATATATGCTGAAATCATGTTTGTTTATTACTTGAAAAAATTAACGCATATTTTCAAGGAGAGTTTAAGTATTATTACAGGTCGCAGATTTCTATTAAGTATTTGTCATCATAAAAAATGAGAAAATTATTAAACCCAAGGTTTTAAGTTTCGTATCTACGTATAGATTTTGATGAATGACATCATTAATGAAGCTAAGCACATCAATAAATCAAGCATGAACAAGAAAGAGAACAAGTCTACAAATAAAACTCATAGAGTAATTTTGTACATCTTTTAATAAAATTTGAAATTGGATTAAGGTTTAAAATTAATATTTTTTCATAAAATATCAAATTATATTTTTCACATGTGCATGACATCATTAAAAGTTTTAATTTCGAAAATTATATTTTACATGTGCATGAAATATGCATGACATTATTAAAAATTTTAATTTCGAAAATTATATTTCACATGTGCATGACATATGCAATGACATCATCAAAATGTTTAAATTCAAAAATTATATTTTACTTGTGCTTAACATATGCAATGACATCATCATATATTTGAATTTCGAATTTGAAAGATGATTGAGTGTCATCTTTTGACATGTGCATGTGTTGTTTGAATATTTTGAAATATGAATGATGTTAAAATATATGCTTTTATTTGAATATTTTGAAATATGAATGATGTCTTCACATTTGTTAAGATTTGAAATTGAAGACTCATTTGTCTATAAATAGCTCACTTGAATTTTGTAAAATCACAGCAATAAGAGCCTACACATTAATTGTAAAACTTTGCATCATTCTTTTAAAACTCTCATTCTCTTTTCTCTAAATTTTCTGCCTTAATCCTTTTTTATTTTGAGAGAGATATAGTTTGCGGCGCTGTATTATTCTTATTTCACTAATTGAAGAGTGTACTCTGATAATCTACCTACTATCAGCTCTTGTATCAGTAAGAGAGTGCGTATAACCCTTATGTGTGTAGAAAGTGTTCTTCATAAGGAATAGTTGAATCACCAAGTGTAAGGTGATTACAAGTGTAGAGGGTGTTTTACACGGATTCTTTGCAGCAATGTTGCTCAAAGGTATAATAAATTTCTATCTCCACTTGAAGTAGATTGAATAGTAAATTTAGGAATCTTCAAATGGTAGTTTGAGGCGAAAATGTAGGTAGTGGGGCTGAATCTCATTAAAATACTGAGTTTACTTCTTCTTACTCCTACTCTTTATATTTCCTATTGTTTTATATTTTGTTTATATTTTATATTGTGTATTTGTTTTATAAGTGTTAATTTATAATATAATCCAATTCACCCCCCCTCTTGTATTAGTCATCTGGGCAACAACTTGTGTTTAAAATTTTATATCGATATGTCAACATCACAAATGAGTGAAAGCATGAACAAATTCTTCAAGGACATGTTAAAGCGAGCACTATGATCAGTAACTTTGTGTATCAACATGAAAAAGTTATAGATGCACGTTACTTCAGAGAGAAAGAAGCTGATGTTCATACAAAATCTACACGAGTGATAAAGAAGACCCCTCTTAGAATTGAAGTTGAGGCGGCAATGATTTATACAAGAAAGTCCTTCATGATCTTCCAAGATGAGTTGTTTGATAGCCTATGGCACCAAGTAAAAAAATTATCCGTTGAGGGTGAGACCAAGATTTATGGAGTCACAGCTTATGGTAAAGACATACCTATTTACCAAGTCACCTTGATGGGGGATGAAGAACACGCAACATGTATATGTCAAATGTGGGAGTTTACGGGGATTCTTTGTAAACATATATTGTGTGTTCTTGGAAAGAAAAGAAAGTTAGATAGGTTGATGCCACATAATGTTTTAGAAAGATGGACTATTAATGCTAAGAGTTGACTTATTAATGACATACAGTGTTATGAGAGGTAAGTTCTGGACGGACAAGATGAGCCGAAAATGAGAAATAACAAAACGATGATACAATTTTATGATATTGCTGAGTTTGACTCGCAATCAGTAGAACTCCACAATCACCTTACACTTGTATTGGATCAGGTCTACAAAGAATTAATTGCAATGGCAGTCAATGTAGAACATTCACAACCACAAGAAGGCAGCAATGTTGTGAACAACACAACGGGTCAAATTATATTGAATTTTTCACAAACGGTCAAAGATCCCCCACGGATGACAACGAAAGGACGACCAAAATCCTTGAGAGCAAAGAACCCAAAAGAAACAAAGTACAAGGAAAATACACTGTAGTATTTGCAAGAATGAGGGACATGCTAGAAATAATTGTCCTTCAGTGAGGTATAGTAGCTTTTGAATAATTTTCAATTTTTTATGTTTTTAATTATCTGAATTAATAAAGTTTGTGTTTTGTAGGGATTGTGGGCAAACAACTAGCAACGTGTCCCAACCTGTGGATTCTCAACACAAAGGGTCTGATATTGTGTATGTATTTATTTTTTATTATGTGTAAGTCAACTGCAATTACAATTGCATAGTTAATTTAACTCGACCTTAATTTAATGTGACAGGGAGCTAGGTGGAAGATTGGGAGTAATGAAATAGTGGTTTGAAGCTTTTATGTCATTTTGACTTGGTTGATGAATATGTGTATTTAGGAAAGAATGTGGATGCGAATGTTGTATCTCCCTTATTTTTTAGATTGTGAGGAAATTGGGATGACGAGGAATGCATGGATGAAAGTTAGTGTTATTTATATTATGTGAAGCAGGACATTATTTACATTACGTGAAGCTTTTACGTACTTTTTGTTTGATATGTTTTGTTTGTACTTTGATCTTGAATGAATGAAAATATGAGCGGATATCAAGAGTTTCCAAGCATTTGCACAACAGTTGGGAAATTATTTACTTTTTGTTTGATATGACAGATATGAGCAGGACATTATTTACTTTTTGTTGATATGTTTCGTCGTTAATACTAAGAATGATTACCACATATCAAGAGTTTTGAGTTGAGAAAGTAATAAGAAACTGTTGGATGCGAATACTCTTTACATAGTTGAGACCTCCGAACCCCACCCCTTAAAATTTTTTTCAAAAATGATGGGGAGAAGCTACATTCAAAAGTACTCACTCACATGAATAGTGACATGTACTGTTCATATCACTGTTCATGTGAGTGAATGCTCTTGGACGTGACTTCTCTCTAGCATGTCTCAATTTTTTTTTGTCTTTTCTCTTTTCTCAGACGTAGTACGTTTATTGCAGTTGCACTTGTCCTTAAGAGTAATCGTGGACAGCTTGTACATGTTTCCCACGATTTTGGATCACGACCTGCTAATACACTTACAATCAATAGGTGTTATGAAGACACCCTTAAATCTTTTATAGCATTTGATGTCACATCTTCTAACCTTATTTAGAGCAGTATTGTGAACACACCCTGATGGTATGAAATCCAACCCAGACAATATCTGCTTGACAATTGACTAGATATGGTACGCATAATCTAGTGTATATTGGAATCCAAACCATTGTCAATCTCTTTTTGCTGAAAGCCCAAGGAACATCAAAATTCTCTGTACAACTTTTAATTTATTTATTTTTCAAACAAAGAAAAACCACTACAATGAAAAAGGATTAAATATATACTCGTGTAGGCCAACAAAAACTGACTTTTTGAGTTTCATAGTCTGAAAGGCACACCCACGTGATCATTTACTGCTACTTGACCAATCAAACAAAAAAAAGTCCTCATTACACTAAACAAAGTCCTCATTATACTAAACAATGCATGTCTAGAACTACAGCACAAACCAAAAGAAAAATAACCACGAAAAAAGTAACAGTCTTTACTCTATTGTACTTCTTTTTCATTGTTTTAAATTTAGTTTGCTCGATGCGTAGACGCTCATGAAGTTTCCTCTTGTTCCTTCGTTCAGCTAACTATAACATGAGCTTACAACAGTTGTTTTGGGAACTTTCAAGATCAATCCACTCAAAGAAGTCACATTGTTCAGTTATAGGATAATTTGGACAACTGTAGAACCTTCTACCAAGACTATGTGATCTTTTCGAAATCCATAACTTTGCTTAGAAGCCACAATAGCACAGTGGTCTCTCCAAAACAGCATTCCCTTCCTCCTTTGCAGTCGATGAACTTGAACCGGAATGAGATCCTGAACTCTTCATTTGCTGTCAACAAAAAAAAAAAAATATATCCAATTTTCCAAGATCTCCACTTTTTTGATTGCTAAGACATAAAAAAACTCTAGACTAAAAAAAGCAAACACTTTTGGATTACTCTACAGGTCAATTCCAATAACTCTACACTTTTGAATTTTCTTGGTGCTGTTCGGATATCCTAATATTTCAACTTACAACAGTTGGATTACTTGCGTCAATTCCAATAATTGATTCAGCCAACAAAGTTACAATGCAAAAATCGAACACAAACCCTAACAGGTAACTATTCTCCGCAAAATGGAAACAAATTCTGTAAATGCTAAAAGCTCCAATAAAGATACATGTACCTCAATATTAAAATGATAAGGCAATGGCCATTTGGCCAGGGCCCTTTCCCAAAAAGTACACCGGATCTTTACACAATCATCCAGACCTCATTTCCTTTTTGGACGCACAAGGTATTAGATTGGTCAAAATAAACCATCTACCAAAACAACGAAATCAAGAAATCACGAAATCACAAGAACACGAAATCAAAAGTCACGAAATCAGTATAGGACATATAAGTTCAAGAAATCCTAACAGGTCAACTTACATTCAGTAAATAGGAATGTAATGGAATCTAACAGCCACCAAATGCTGTTACACAAAACCCTAACGGGTAACCAGTTCTGATTACACAAAACCCTAGCCCAATTTCAATGGTGGAATTAAGGTTTCTAGGGTTTGAATGGAGAGAAAGCATACTAGGGTGTCGAGGGTCACAAATGCTGCGCTGCACTTCTCCTCTGTGAAATCTTAGGATGCCGACGCTGCTTTTTCGAAACCGCGGTGTCGACACTGCGAAGGAGAGGGGGGAAAGGAAGGGAGGAGTGGGAGAGGGGGAAAGGAAGGGAGGAGTGGGAGAGGGGGAAAGGAAGGGGATAGGGGAAGGAGTCGATGCCGCGAAGGGGAGAGGGAAGAGGGGAAGGGTGCGACGCAGCGGTGTTGAGTGGGGAGAAGGGTACGATGGGGAGAAGGGATGGAGGAGAAGCAGATCGAAATGGGAATGAGGGGAAAATGAGATTAGATTCGAGGGGTTTGGAGGATGGATACGAAAAGGGGGGGAAGGGTTTTGGATTTCATGTGATGCACGAAGATGGGATCGGAAAGTTAATGCTACGTGGCACGATATGACTGGCGGATTGCACTAAGGGGGTTTGCAGCCGGACCGTAAAGAAGGTTTTCTCTTTTATTTAACTAAGTCATTTATGAATGCTTCTGTGCAATGTCGTATAAGAAGAGCCACTTCAGGTTCCTAACATCAAACTTACTTGCAAATTAAAAACCAAACAAAATGATTTCACGAACTTCACATGGACGTGAGAAAATAGACTTCTTGCTTGCTTGCTTACTTCTAAGGCCTGCCACTTGCTTGTATTCTTCTCCTTACTTCTATAACTCATTCGTATATTTTTCAATCACTTTAAGTAATGTTCCTGTAGGAGAAAATAATGGAAATGTGCCGAGAAACTGATCATTTCATGGTTTTACAGAGTGCAATTGTGCATCAACCACGAAAAAGTCTACTTGCAAGCTTTTTTCATAGATTTAGCAATGGTTAAAAATTAGAGATTTCCTGGGTTCGGTCTGACCGAACCCCCTCCAAATGCAGCTCCCGCCGTTGACCTTACCCTTACAACGGCGAGCTCCGACGACTTCTGGTGTGTCCCGGCGGCCTTAAACCCGAAATGGGTCCGTTTTCGCCACCGACGGCGGCGGGGGCTGGGCTGAGGCCGAATCTCTTTTAAAAATTCATTTTCATTTTATTTTTTTATTTTATTTTTTATTATGTTTATTTTATTTTATTATTTTATTGTGTTTTCTAAATTTTTATTTTATATTTTTTAATATTTTTTATTGTATTTTTATAAAAATTATAAGAATTTAGAGAGTGGACTGCAATGACGTTGGGATGCAACCCAACCGCACCCGAACGTCACCTTAAGAATTATTGGTGCTTTTAACTCTTTTATAATTATAATAGGTCTAACAACGAATAGTGCTTAATATTAAAACATCATGCTTTGCAAGTACAACAAATGGGTTGTAAGCCAAATTTTACGATCGAGGAGCACTCACAATGGTTTTTGTAAAATACAATTATTATTATTTTTTTTAATAAAATATAAAGAAAGTTGATCAAAAGTCCATTCTAATAGATTTTGTATTTCATATTGATTGTGCACTTTGCTATAATAATTTCTCTAGATGTAGAGGATATTGTTCACAACTTTAAAACATTTTAAATTAATCTCTCTTTTCTAAGTATCTTCTCCCACTATTCAAAAGTTATCAAAAGGTGAAGATATTCTTGATAGTTGAGAAAATATTTGAAATGAATAAAAAAAAATATTAAAAAGTATAATATTTAAATAATATAAAAAAATAGATAAATTGATATATGACAAATTATAAAAATTAGTATGTAAAAAAAAAATGGTGATATATTTTAAAGAATAAAATCAAGAAACCATTAAAAACGCTAGCCTATCACATCATGTATCCGTTTTAAAGAGGATAGACTCCATGCACAAAATGAAGCCAAGTCCTATGGGAATCTGAAAATTTCACTCTTTCTCGTAATTGGGTGAAAGCTAAGCCTATAGGATTCTTGCTTGTGTCATATGTCCCTATTTAAACGCACGTTTTATGGAACGGAAAATAGTAAAATACACGTGCATCATCAGTGCATGCCAAATCAATTGCCATCCTTATTTTCATCAATGTATTTCGTACGTCAAATTCAAAACTAAATTTTTTTGCCGTATTTCTTTTCTAGGTGAAACTTGAATTCAGAACCAACTCCAGAAAGTTAAGGGTCTAACTTTATAAGCATTATACGTACATACAAGCATACATACACAAAATAACATAATATCAATGCCAGCACGTATGCATATGGTCTATGATTGTACGTATTTCCTAAATGAGGCCCACTTCTCTCTCACAGTTTGTTTATAAGGACAAACGCAGAGATCTGTATCAATATTGTACCATAACTCAAATAAAACAGAACTGGTTTTACGATCAACTGCCACCTAACCATAAACCATGCAAAGACATGAATGGCCATTAAGTAACGCAAACCTTCCCTCCTAATCCTCCTGAATCCCTGATCCTGGGTCAACAACTGTGAAGATCAAGTTCCACGTGGCCATTCGAAGTTTTGAGGGAGACTTTTCCTAGTTTTGCCATCTGGCATCACCTTATGCAGTCGTATCACTCTGAGCTTTGATATAAATTACATACGACGTTAACGCCAATGTGAGATATATACATCACTATAGAAGAACCATGGCAACATCTGCTAATTTCACATCTCTCCTAATCCTGCTCCTCCTTCCCAAATCATATTCTTCTGATCTCTTTCTCGAATGTCATGACTCTTCTGTCCCACAATCCGACGTGGACCTTTTGGAATTTCCTCTAAATTTAGAGTTCCTAGAAGCTGAATTCTTCTTGTATGGCTCTTTGGGTTACGGGTTAGATAAAGTCGCTCCAAATCTAACCAAGGGAGGTCCGTCACCTATTGGTGCTAGACGGGCAAAGCTGGACACTTTTACTCAGGATGTCATCAAGCAATTTGCTTTGCAAGAAGTTGGACACTTGAGGTTGCCTCTAGAAACATTTCTTTTCTTTATTTCAGATGTTTATTATTGGCGTTTAATTAAGACTCTCTTGATATGTGAGATCAGACTCTGATTTCAATTAAAGACTCTCTGCTCTGATATATGAATAATTAATTTTGCAAAATGATGAATTTGAGCACGGCCTCTTTTGAGGACAATGAATTTTACCCATTTTATATACAAAGTTGTTGGCGCTCGCAGGGCAATTCAGAAGAAGGTTCATGGATTCCCGAGGCCATTATTGGACTTGAGTGCTGCATCATTTGCAAAAGTGGTGAATAGCGCATTTGGACGACCGTTAATCCCACCTTTTGATCCATACGCCAGCTCCCTCAACTACCTCCTCGCATCCTACCTGATTCCTTATGTTGGACTTACTGGCTATGTCGGAGCAAATCCTAAACTCAAAGGTGCTACTTCCAAAAGGGTAAGCCACCCCAATCATCTCCGATAATGACTTTTAAAATATAAAATAAATAATAAAATATATTTTTCCATCATCTGAACTTTTTGAAATAAGTGATAATCTCATATAGTATCATAGCAAAAGTCTTGAATTCGAATCCTGACTCTATAATCTACTTTATTTAATTAAACATTTCACTTGTTAGACCTACTCATTAAAGGAGAAATTTAGCCCACAAGTGAAGAGAGTTTTAAGATATAAAATAAATAATAAAATCTAACTCTTCTCATCAGCTTAAATTTTTTAGATAAGTAGTGATTTCACAATTTCTTGAAACTGAACAGAAAACAACTTTTGAGATAAATTGTGATTTCCCAATGCCTTGAAAGAACAGAAAACGAGTAACCTTGTCGTGTTTTTGTCAGCTTGTTGCAGGCCTTTTGGGCGTGGAATCTGGCCAAGATGCAGTCATTCGAGCATTGCTATATGAGCGGGCAAAGATGAAGGTGGCTCCTTATGGAATAACGGTGGCAGAGTTTACAAATCGGTTCTCAGAGCTAAGGAATAAGCTGGGACACGAAGGGTTGAAAGATGAAGGACTTGTGGTTGCAGCGGGAAAGGGTGCGGAGGGAAAGTGTATTGGGAACATTCTTGCTGGAGACCCAGACTCAGTTGCATATGATAGAACTCCGGAGGAGATCCTGAGGATTGTGTATGGGGGAGGTGACGAGCATGTACCTGGTGGTTTCTATCCAAAGGGTGCTAATGGCCGTATTGCCAGATCTCATTTACAAGCTTTAAAAAAGCTTTGATGCTGCAATTTTCACTTTTGTGTTAAACCCAAATGCATGCCCTCGATCGGCAAAGGTGGCAAATAAGTGGATGAGGTTTTCCTGTATGCTAGCTTTATGTGATGAAAGAGTTGTTTTGATGTTATTAATCAAGTTTGCTCAGATCCAATCTAATACTGATTATGTCAACCTGTAACCTATTCGGACCCGATCCACATATACTGTACTGCTCGAAGTTCACGGGATTATTAAACTTTGTGAGTCTCAGCATGATCTTCATGGCTTAGGATTTGAGAATCCAAGTGAATGAGTCAGGGCACACGTTATTCCATCAAAGTTTAAAAAATTATAGATCTCGCTTGTAAAAAAATGTTGAATAAAAAAATTGTGGATCCCACATGTGAAGAAATTTTGAGTTGAAATGAGTTTAAAGATTTAAGAGTTGGGTATTTAGATGTTAAACTCATCATAAAATTAGATTGAACTAAATTGATCTTAGTTCAGTCCAAATTTCAAAAGGGGCCTAAATGATTATAAAAGGTTCTAAGGCCAAAATAAATAGTCATTTTGAAATATAAGATCATGTTTGACGTCAGCTCTGCAAACAGAAATTCCTAGCATCTGCAACAAGAATATTGAATTGGCAAAACAAAATCATTTTGCTGTAGTCAGTAGCTAGCTTTTGATGACGACATTAGACAAAGCATATGAAAGAAGTTTATTTATAATATTTCATTCTATTTTTACATCACAACCAGTGAAGAGTGAACTACGGTATGCAAGCATTGAAAATTACATACCACTTGCATATCAGTATACTTGCACAAAAAGAACACATAGTATAACAATAACATCTGGTCCATAGAATTGAGAAATCCTGTGAAGACCATGGTAGGTAGGCTTTCACTTACCTTTCAAATAGTTCTGATCAAACTTCCGAGGGATTTTGAGCGATAGAACAGCAACAGGAGGCTCCAATTCAATTGACATCGGCTTTATGGATCCTCCCTCATCAAGTAACTCGGCTTGACTACAAAGATTACTTTTCCCCAAGGGGCAAAAGAAATGTTGTTGCCAATCTTATTATCATGTCAAAATCATTTGACTAATCGGTAAAGAAGGAACAGTCAGTCCAGATTCTCACATTTCCTTTCAGATTTAAATGTGGGTGCAAATGCCCCCAACACCTTTTTGTCTTTCAAATTCATTCAACCCAAAGGGAGAAGGGAGAAAGAATAAGAAGATTTCTAGTCTATAGAGGATTAATGCTGGACATTTTTACTTCATTAAAATGGCACATGGAAAGTGAGTGCAGTTCTCCTCTGTGCCTCATCTAGTAATCCAATGTATGGATGCAACAAGAGATCGGCACTAATTCACATATCCAGTCATTTTGAGCATCTGTTGCTTCTGAGCGATGTTTTGGCCCATAGTAATCTGTCTGGAAAAAAAAATCCGAATCCGTACATTATCTGTTACTCACTATATCATCTAAAATGTGAATTGGCCCCATATGACCTAAGTTGCTAAAGAAACAACGGACTAACATGTTCCAGGTAGCGAAGTTGGGGTAGATACCTTCATTGATCATCCTGTGAAGATAAAAATTGGCTTCTTCATTACCTATCCAATTAGAGATCCCCCAAATAAGAGTAGTGTACCCTATTACGTCAGGGCGCCACTCTTCTGCAATACCATTCCTGTCCAAAAGTTGGATGGCAGATATAACCTTTCCCTGCTTACAGTAAGCATAAATTATTGTGTTATAGGTGATGGTATCAGGCTTTATTCCTCCGACCAGCATTTTTCCAAGAAGCTGCAAAGTCTCCTGAGGCATACCAGCACTGCAAAATCCATGCAAAATGGTATTACAAGTCACCAAATTCGGCTCAATCTCCTTTTCTTTTATCTCCCTATAAAGTCCAAAAGCCTCTCTGAATCTTTTTGCCTTAAAGAGACCATTCAATAATTCATTATATGTTGTGATGTTGGGAAAACACCCATATCTCTCCATCTGATCAAGCATGTTTAGAGCCCAGTCCAGTCTTCCATTGTCACATAACCCTTTGATAAAAGAATTGAATGTAACAGTATTTGGAGGACAAGCTTCAGTAGTCATATTCTCTATAAGATAATGAGCTTGGTTAAACATATAATTCCTACAAAGGACATCCACCATGCAGGTATATACCACAACATTTGGTTGACAACCATGCGTTATCATCTTGTTCCATGTCTCAGATGCACCAATAAAGTTCCCAGCTTTTGCAAAGCCGTCAATGAGAGTGCTATATGTAGTCACATTTGGAGAACATCCATTTCTCTCCATCTCATTACAAATAGATACGGCTTTACCCATATTTCCACAGGAGCAGAGACCGTGTATTAGAGTGTTGTGCGCAACAACATTGGGCACAAATCCCTCTTGAATCATTCGGCTCCACATTTCAAGTGCTTCACATTGTCTCCTTCCCAGGAGATACCCCTTTATCAATGAAGTAAACGTATAAATATTGGGTTTACATCCTCTCCTAAACATCTGGGCAAACACTGTAAGACCCAATCCAACATTCCCCACATCACAAAGAGAACTGATGATCGCTGAGTATGTGATGACATTAGGATCAACCACTTTATCCATCATCTCAACTAACAACTTGAACACCTCTTCAAACTTGTATTCTCTGCAAAATCCATTTATCAATGCGTTATAAACCGACACACAGGGTTCAAACACCATTACGAGCTCCCTCGCTTCCTCCAGCTTACCAACCCTGCACAATGTTGACACGATAGTTGTATAGCTCACTGCATCCGGAGAGCACCCTTTCTTTGACATTTCCTCAAGCAACTTGCGTGCACCATCGACCCTATCATTCTTACACAACGCCTTCAAAAGAATGTTATACGTAAACACATTTGGCTCCATCCCATCTGTCTTCATATTACTATATATCGGATTAATCATCTGAAACCTATTCTCACCAAGCAAAGAATCCAATAAATGATTGTAAATTTTCACCGTTGGCTCACACCCAAATTCCCTGATCCTATAAAACGTCTTCAAGGCTTGCTCTGCCAATCCGGCTCGCCGAAAAGCCTTTATAACGCTCACAAACAACTCCTCCGAGCAACCAATTCCATCCAACTTCATTTGGTGCAATAAATATTGCACGGCATCTGTTTGGTTCTCTTCCCGATCGAGTTTCTCAATCATGGTTTGGTACGTTAATGGGGTGTGCCTGAAGGTCCCTGAATTGGCAATGGACCTGAAGTAATTCAAGGCCAAAACGATGTCTCCCTCGCGTTTCAATCTGTTTAGGACGTCGCTTTCTCTGAGAAGGGACTGTTTCTGTTCATCTATGGGTTGATGGGGATTGAGAATTGTGTTTGTATTTAGCACGAAGGGGATAGGAGGCTTGTGGACTTTCAACAACAAGGAACGCCCTTCTTTCAAGTACATTATAAAAGAGAACTAAAACCCTAAACCCCAGCTTGCCTCAATCAAGTTCTTAAAATCAAAAACAGCGTATAAAAAACCAGAAAAGATAGTGTCCCCAAAATGGTTTAGGGTTCAGTCAAGACTCAAGGCAGGTGAACACTGGACATCCATTCAGGAGAACGAAGCTGTAAGGCTAGAAGTGGAAATTTAGAGTAACAGCTTAACGCCGTTAACCTGGAAAAGGCAAGACGGGTTATTTTAAATTCTAATCACTTGAGGGTATTAAGGTAACTTCAAGGGTATGAAATTGCAATTTGAAGAGGGCTGTATTCCGTGTTCCGACGGCAAGTCCTAGACCCCTACTGCTCATAAGCACATTTGAGTGCTTTGGTCTCCGATTCCCAGTCAACGTAAAGGTATCTCTTTTTTGTAAAATTTTCTTCTTCGATCATATTTCGTCTTCTATTTTTGTAATTACGCCGTATAATCGAAATTTGTATGAATTATTTTGTTTTGGAACAGTTCATTCACAGATCGGATAGTGCTATTCTCTCGTATAGTTTTGTTTTGCTAATTTTTTTCCTATTCTTTTTGGGATTTTTTTGGTTTTTTTTTTGGGGGAGGGGGTTTGTTTTGAAATCATCATAAAGCTTGAGATACCTGTCTGAAAGAAGTACTCCATAAGGCTGTAATAGATGGTTTGATTAATCAGTGTTGCCTTTTTGGATCAATTTTTCGTTCGACTGGATTAATTATGATATTTTTAGAGGATATAGAGTGGGCATTTTGGTGGGATTGTAACATTCAGGTGAGGAAATCGGAAGGGGTCAGCCTTGCGGGGCAATTTTTTTCTTCTACAACAGGGCTAATTGAAGATGGGTTCTTTTTTCTTCACCCTCTGTAGAAATTGCATTTCATACTCATCGGTTGATGTTGAAATCTAATACCATTGGCGTGATGGATCACAATCTGTATGCAGAACTTGTGTTTAGCCGATTAATGCTCTAATTAAAACAAAAAGGACCTGGATTCTAACTTCCCCAAAATGATATTAAACCAACATGGTTTTCTTGTTAGTTAGTACAGGAACAAAACATGATACAACCTAGGTGCATTAATATCTGTTTTATGGAAAGTTGATACTTCTTGACCATAACGTTTTAAGTTATTTGGTTGAGTGCTGTATTAAGAAGCCATGAAAACTGGTTGACGTTTGAATTATAATCACAATAGCTCATTTATTTGTCTTTCTTTTGTCAGAAATCTAGTATCATATTACAAAGTAGAAGGTATGGTGGGACATAATGATTCTAGTGTGGCTGAGAAGAAATCAAGTGATCCCACGAATGACATTCCAAACTTCAATGCTGAGAAGATGCAAAGTAACATGAAAACTATATATTACAGGTTTGTTTTGACAATCTATTAACACATGGAGCCAGTCTAATTGACAACTGCTTTAAATATCAGATAACCGTATAGAGGATACCAGGCACCACTCCTTCGGACCCCATATATTACAAGGGACTGTGTGTTTCGGTGGGTATATACGATATGTATATGTGAGGGAAAGAGAGAGATTGTGCATTTTTTGGTATTTCTAAGTCAACTAAATCATCAAAAATTCTGGATGCTTTCATCATGCTGTCCTTGCCTTATAGAATTTTTAGTGGATTCCTGAAATATACAATGATTTCACAAATGAATTTTGGTGTATATCAACATACAGAATTGAAGACAGCCCTGAATGATTAAAGAAATGTTAATATGCCTGAACATTTTCTGGATTTGGAGCTGTGGGAGCTGTAAAATGCAACAAAATATGAAGGAAAAATAATTGTGAAGTACAATGCTTGTATGTAGAACCTAAAATTTTTTTCTTTTTATTTTTGCAGCCGGACGTTTCTGTCTATTATTGGTGGGGTCATTGCTGGAATTTCGGGATTCACGGGCTTGACTGGGTTTATCTTATATTTCCTAGTCATGGCAATCACTTCGGTTGGATTAATAGCGAAGGCAGGGTTTTCAATTCATTCATACTTCGATAGCTGGAACCGGGTTGTACTTGATGGGCTTTTTAGTGGGCTCATGGTATCTCTCTCTCTCTCTCTCTCTCTCTCTCTCTCTTCTTTGGTATAAATGTTCTGACCTGTTTGCATGGGGTAAAAATTTGTGAACATCTTTGAATGAGTGTTGGGCCTTCTTCTATTTAGTGGATTCTCCATTGTTTATTTCCTTTTATCTTTGTAACATCACGTGAGTTACAACCTCGTGGTAGTTACTGGAGTTGGTTACAAGTTAATCTGCTGGGGTAAATACATCTGGTTTGAATTATGCCTTTGAGTTTTAGCTTGTCAGAAAGAGCTCTTTTGTTTCCATGGCATGGGGGCTTGGTAGTAACTGGCCGATCCATTTGAATCATAGAAAATTGATTTTTCTGATTGAAGGAAAATCCTTCTTTTTTTTCAATGCTTGGGATTGTTAAAAAAAAAATGCTTATGATAATTATACTCGGAGCTCTAAAGATTTTTTTAGTGAAAAAGTTTTTAAAAAATGCTTTGCTCAAGGAAGAATGACTTGTCTGGGCTGTCACTAGCAAAGATTTTGGACATATTCTATTCAATTTATGTTTTATCTAAGTGATTTATTCATGCTTAACTTGTCAACATTGCAATCTAAATATCTTATTAACATTTACTACTTATTCTTTTCTTTGGCAGTCATTTGTGCTATTCTGGACGTATCCTTTCTCTATGTGACACTTATTATGATGTCAAAAATCATGAACGATTAGGATTGCTATTTCATTACATGATAAAGATGTTGAGACTATTAAACAGATCATGGAATACTTTTGTGTGCTTTCTTTTTCTCTCAGACTACCTGATTTTAACATCAAGTAATTATGTTTGGGTTAAGCCTGCAGTGCCAAAGGGTAATGATCAAGTCTTTCTTGTGAGCACCCAGCTCATGCCATTTAACATTTTACGAAAGAAAAATTATATTTGCAAGGAGTATATTTTCCCGCAAACCAATTGCTATGTCACTGGTGGTGTAATGGGTGTCTGAATGTGTTCCAGACTTGCAAATAAGACTTTTGACATAATTATCAGAAAAACATTTTCTTCTTTTTGCCACACCTTGATCGTGAAGGCAGGACCATGGTGCTAAAGGCTGATTCCTTAATGAAACACGTCTTTAGTACAAATCATGTAATTCTTGTTACTGAATCATTTTTCCGGTAGAAAGTTGATTTAATATTTGCCTACTTTCCTTGACATAAGAAGATTTGCCTATGACATCGTGCACATATTCTGATGGATTTATTGCCGTATCTCAAAGCAAATGGAGGTAAAGCTGTGGTGTTGCTGCTGAGGCCTACGATGCTGCTCACCGTGGTACATTTACCTTATCCTGAGCCTTGTGGTCCGGAAATAGCTTTAATTATTTTGTATAAGCTTTTAAACTATCATGTGATTTACTTTACATTCCTTCCTCTTGCCTTCATAAATTTCCAGAATTACCATTTGGCTAAAGGGAGATGTATTGGTAGTAATTGATTGTGGGATGGAATCTGTGACCGGGAAATTTTGTATGAAACCTTCTATTTAAATGAGTTGCACCATTAACATTTTTGCAGATAGGGGAAAGAAATTCAGAACCTCCAGTGTTTTTTGAGTTTTGACATGACAGACAATATTGGATTATGAACTTATAGATTTCTCCATGCATCACGCATTATTAATATCAATAATTAATAGTGTAACGTATATCAACAAAGGCAAATAATTATCACCCAACTTTTTCAACACAGTATTTTCCAAAATCCAATTCTAATAGCGCTATAAAAAGCCGCAGAAGAAATCATTTCTGAACATATTTCTGTCATGGAGATGAAAACCCTTGCAGGCAAATATTACTCTTATGACTTCTGAGAATTTACATAAGCCAGCAGTCTTGTGTAACATAATTATATTTGAATGCTCAATCCTGCGCTTTGTGAGATGTCATTGTTATGTGAGTTAATTAATTCAATCTTAAAGAACTCATTTATTTACACTTCGCCTTATCTTGACTGTAAAGCTCTGGCATATAAACAGGGCCATTCCAACACCAAATCCTAAAATTGGGAGTTGTTCTGACTATATGCTGAAAATAACTTATAATGTTGACAAACTGACTCATAAGTCGAACTACTTGATCAAAAAAGCGAGTCTTGTTCGACTTGATCAAAAAAGCGAGTCTTACCAATATTGAAGGGATTTTTTAGGAATACCAACGACAAGGAGCATAAAATACTTTAGACTGCTATTGCTGCAGCCATGTTGTAGATAATGCGCTTGTTGTCTTTACTGGGCACAAATGCATTTTTTAATGTATTCGACAGTTCAAAGAGTCTCTGAGAAATCTGCAGGAACTCAAAAAAAGTGGAGCGTTCATTTTACCAGTTATTTGCAAGATTTCAAAGAATAAAATCATTTGCTTATTGCGATGTATATGGAAGTAGTGAGCATGAAGTTTAATAATGGATAGTCCGGGATTAGCGAAAGCAACAATCTTGGCTGAGCATCTGGAACACCTGATCTGCAAATTCAATGGGAATTATTATAAGATACTATTCCTATCAATAAATTTACTCTTACTTATATATATAAAACAAAAAATTATAGGTGAATCAATGAATGTCCGTGAAAATGTACGTGATGATTGTGTAAATGTAAAACTTTCCTTACAGAGGGGACAAGCTAGCAGGATCTCTTGAAGCTATCCTTTAATACTGACAAAACCTTTGAAAAAAATAGAAAGCATTTACAGTATAGAAAGCATTTACAGTTTTGAACTTCACTATACCTCAACCGGATATGGATTTGTGTGATGTAGGTCTCTAGAGTTATCTTTCCGAGCCATTTGGCAAACCAAAGACAAAATATCACAAATAAACCCACTTATAATGGGAAGGAAAAGCTAGAAGGATGTCTTCGCGGTGACCCAAAATGGGGGCTGCTGATACGACTTCCATGTTAGAATAAATATACAACAGATGGATTAAATAATATGCCACTTAACGTAAAATATGTCAAACTGCAGCTACGTACATGCTGGGTGACGTTCCTCAAGCATATGCAGGCCCTGGTAAACAAGAAAGAATGAGATGTTGCATCACTAACTTGCAAACCGTACTGTAAAACTACAAAATGGCAACTTATTTGAGTTAAGCATACGTTATCGGAATCCATGAGGTATATGGATGGTATTTGTTGTAACTAATCTTTTCTAGCTTGTAAATAGACATGAACCACGCATATCCCACCTAGAAATCCAGAGGAACTGTTTGCATGAGAGATGAACACTCAAAAAACAGGATTTGCTAACAAAAAACTTATAATACCATTAGAGCTCTCAGAAAACAGGTTTTGTTAGCTCAAAAAAGAAAACTACAATACCGCTAGAGAAATCAGTGCAAGAGTTGTTTGTATTGATATTCTGGCTTTGCTTCCATCTCTTCCAGCTTCTCCAACCACCTTTCAACCTGAAGAATTAATCAGAAATGGAAGGGAGAGGACTTAAAAGAAACTTGCACAAGATTGACTTAGAACTTACAGTTAGATGATAATATGCATATATCATCCCAATTATCCATATGTAGCGATCAAGTCCAGTACGGAAATGCCACTCATGCATATGAGGCAGATGTGATCTAGAGGGATTTGGGTCAGTGTAACCTGGAATGATTTAAAGACTTTCTCAGTATTACCTGCAATGTTGTTGTAGGGAAATATGAAGTCTAACTAGTTACGAACCAAGAAGGATTGTAAGTGGGCTTCAAACCAAATCAAACAGTCCAGGTACTTCCCATACTCCGAGAATTAGCAAGAAGCAAGAAACGATTTTCAAAGCGATTACCAGCCCAATATCATCATACTTGTTTAGAAAACCAAGTATCCCATATATCATGAGAGTGAAAAGGGTGTGCATGGGGCAAATGTAGTATACCATGTAACTGTTATTTAGGACTACACAGGAAAATAATACCAAGAAATTAAGCCTCCATACCATCTGCCCAAAAAGGGAAGATATTATAATTAGAAGCAAATAAGTTTGTGAGAGACGTCATGTAAGCAATCTTTCTTCTTTTAGGGGACTGCAAACCTGTGCAAATCATGCCAGGCTGAAATCTTTATGGACATAATAATATGAAAAGTTCCCAAATCCAGTCATCCACACATATGCAGCCAGGCATAATCGTACATAATTATAGATTTCTGTTGCAGCGAAGTAATGATACATCAGAAAAAGTGCCTGTGAGATAGATTACAAAAGTAAGACCGCCAGTAATAGTGTGGCAATAAGACATACAATTATACAATAACATGAAGCAAACAGCTTGATGCAAAGCGTGTATGTACTGTTTGTTTATGTTGGAAACGCCCAGATGGACTGTGATGATGGAATTGAGTTTCAGTGCATTTTGTAGCAGTTGCTTAATTCTTTAATGTTAAACCTGAGGCCAAACCAAGCCAAGAATACCCTTATACATTTTGCATGGTCGAAGTTTTCACCATTTATAATTTTCAGTATCTTAATAAATAACTTTTAATAAATAGATTCCTCATGTGAAAGAGCCGACTAACCTACATCCACTCTTCTGTTTGATGCCTGTTTAAATAAAGTATGGATTTCCTGTAAATGGTGACTTTTCATGATGTATCTTGAAAGAAGGTATTCCCCAAGCTATGATGAGAAGGAAGTAGAGAAACAAGAAGAGATCCCGGCTATAACTGTCAAGTACAGATGATAATCAAGAAGGAAATCCATCAGCAACCAAAAAATTTATAATTCAAAGATAAATACTAAATATAGATGCAATCCATTTGTCAAACTTCCAGTCCACAATTTAACGAGCTTTTCAAAAGTAAAGTATGCAAATTTGAACTTTTGGTTCAAAATATGTTGTATAATTGTTTGTTATAAATAAAGAAAGAAAATATTTGAAAGTCCAATTAGTTTTGTGAAAATAATATCCTGAACAATTGAATTTTAAATGTAAAGCAGATGAAGAAAGTTCTTTTTACTGTATGAGGGAACAAAAAGTGAAGAAAGTTCTTTTACTGTAATGCTGAATGTAGTGTAAACAGTAAACCACGTGTGATAGATACCCCTATAAAAGCCATAAGGTATGCATATAACATGATAAAAGCACCTTTGTTGCCGAGTCAAAGAAATCCGTACGGTCACACGAGTAAAAATATCCCATAAGATGACCAAATTCAGACCTGCAACAGAAAATGGAAAGAAAGAAGTATGCCACGATTATCCACTGGAAGAATCTAGTTCTAATTTCAATCAAGAAAGTGGTGCACTCACATAGCTTTAGTGTCAATCGGTTTTCAACCAAGAAAGACCCATCCATGGAGAGGAACCTGAAAGGAATCATAAAGCGAGGAATGTGGCATTCTATGCTTAAGTAAATTAACTAATGCAGGACTGTCTTTAGACCTGATAATAGGAAATCTAGTTGGACTTGGATATTTAGAACAGACTGATTGGATACCTCCCCCCTCTAATAAAACAGCTTTGTCATCTTCCTTAAATGTGCCGTTCCCTGCTTCAGTCAAATTCACGTCCAGTTGCCTGCTAGTAGAAAGAAAAACTTGAGCGAACATAGATTTAAAAAAAGAAATGGAAAGAAAAACTTCAATTCTTCTTTGCTTTTTTTTCCCTTGTTAACGAAATACCATATTGCAATTAAGATTTGCCCGATAACACAATTTGCTATGCAGGAACCTTTTTAAGCTCTTTTATAAGTTTGATGTTTGAATTTCTTGGAACCATAAATGACATTCCCATTTCTCCAACAAGAAAAAAGATTCTCCAACTCACGCATTGGCAGGGACTAATTACTTCTTTTATTTCAACAACTCGGAATAGATCCAAGCTGAAAATATGGGTATGATTCCGAGCAAAACCGCCACCTGAAATTAGTAAAAAGAACCAAGATACGCATGATAAAGAAGCAACATAAGCTGAAAGCATTTTCCATCGGAAACAAACACAGCCTAAGAACGCAGGACCAAAAGTGAAATCCATAACGTCACTATAACGATGTACAACATGAAGCATTACCATCAACGACCACTCGAGTACTCGAATACGAGAGCAATATCTGAGAGCACAGAGAAGTGCAAAACAAACGCGTACCTGTCCAGGAGTTATAGGACCATCGATCAGCATCTTCGCGACGGAAGCCAAACGAGAAGTCTTGGTTTGAGACAAGCTCAAAGGGATTGGACCGGGTAAGAAAGCAGAGAATTAATAAGAGTGGGAACCATCAATGTGAGAGCGGTTACTTCTGAAATCGCCGTTTCTTCAAATTGAAAACACTCCCGTTGCATATCAAAAATGACAACACCACTGAAAATGATTTAGTTTGATTTCGTTACAACAGGAACCTAGTTCTATCTGCAACTTCTCCAACTCATTTTTAATTTAATCTACATTTATGATCCTTGTAAAAACAACCGTTTGATCAGTGGAGGATTCTGATCTTGCATAAATTTCGGTAAGCAACTGAATCCACTAGCCTTCTAACATTTTCACTTTTTTTTTTTTTTTAAAATTTCAGTTACCCATCAAATAAGAATTGAATTCATAACCTCTAACTCATTCGTCCTCAATCAATATGTGGCTTGAATAAATGTTTAAGAACTTCCCCACAAATCTGTTACAGTTCAGTGTTACAGTTCATCCTCTAAAGATAGGCATAGTCTTCCAATACGCCACCTACATACCTGAAAACTCGAGTATGTGTGAGCAAGAAAAGAGTTAAACTTCATAAGATGTATATGTTCGTCAAAATGATTGTTAAGATATAATAAAATTTACTTTTTTTAATTTGTTTAAGTTTTTAAAATAAGTGATGATTTTATATTATATTAAAATAAAAATATTAAGTTTAAATCCTAACTTTATATTTTAAATCTTATTTAATTAAATATTTTATTTGTTAAACCTATTAATTTAAAGGAAGATTGGCCTACAAACGAAATGAAATATTAAGATATAATAAAATTTAAATTTTTTTGTCAGTTTAAATTTTTAAAACAATTAGTAATTTAAAGACCTCATGGCCACGAGGTGAGTCATTTCGATTCGAAGTAGCTATTATAATTTATACTAGAGAATTTGTACCTCGGTCAACAAAACTAGTGTGTAAAATTACAGGGAGTCGATGTTCAGGAAAATGATTACGAAGCAGAACCTCAAAACCAGAACGTGAGATATCATTTTTAATTTGAAAAATATAAGCCTTTCTTACTCTTTGCTATTAAATTCTTGCATGTCTGGTGTGACAGAACTGATTAGCTAGTTGGGTTATTAGACTCAACTGAAATCTAATTTTAAATTTAGTTTAATATTTAAACACTTAATTTTCAATTAATTAAATTCATCTCAATTCAAAATTTTTTTTTATATGAAGAATTTACAATTTTTTTTCAGTTCAACACTTTTTTATATATAGGACCTATAATTCTTTTTAACTTCACATAAATATATCTAAACTCATCTTAACGTCCAAACATATTTAAATTCATTTTAAGTGAATCATACAAAATTCACTCCACCATCTCAACTTACTATTATTTATAAATAACTTAACTCAGTTTAACATCTACACGCAGTCTTAAAACTAAAAATGATAAATGATTTATGCCTCCTGGGCAAGTATCTTTCATTTTCTTTGAGTAAAATAGGAGAAATTTAAGATGAAAAACAAATTTTTCATGTTAAATTTTATTAAATTTATTTTAAAAGAAGCACTCGAAATTTAAACATTAATATCTTTTTTATATTGTGGAAGGAAAATATTAGTATGCTTTAAGAGTCTGCCCCTCATTTTGATCACTTATGAATTTAATTTTGTTTTTTAAATATTTTTACTAAATAATTTGACTTTTAGTATATTTGTGTATTTTTTAAACTTTTTTTAAGATAGTTAACAAGTTTAAAAATGTGAAAAAGAAAATGAAAAGAAATTAAGATGTAAAATTTGTGCTAGTGGGCACTGACCGTTGGGCGGCAAACTAGCCTTACTCATTGTGGAACCGACTTCAATTACGTGAGAAATGCTAAATTCTAAGTAGATTTTCTTAACATTAATACTAAAAATCGTTTCCTTTATTTGATTCTTTTGTTATCAGATAAATTACTACATGGATGCAGTATTGGTAAATCCATGTTGCCAACCTCCCAAAAAAAAAGTTGGTACTTCGATTCGATTACTGTCTTAGGTACAGGCAGAATTACGTGACTATCAAACGATCTCAGGTACAATTTAACTCATTATGTTTTATTCCAAACTCACTTTTACTAATGCCTGTGGAAATATAAACTTAGCGACACAGGAAAAATGGCTAGTGGTTTTAGGGTCCTTGCTGTGTATGTTATGGCATTTTTATGTTGCTGGTGAGTTTGGGGAGGGTAAAGAGATGCAGTTGCTCTGAAATCTGGGGCACTACACAAAATTGATGAGTGCAAGTCATCTTACAATTCCATTACCTGCGTTTGATAACTGATATTAATATATCTGGGTGATCCGAATTTATAAAATTAAATTATGCTTCTTATCATTTTACTCTAGCTGCAACAATTTAAGGCAATGAAAAAACACAACCCTTTCTTTGGAGTTTATATCTGTCCATTACCCAACTTCTACGATACAAAATATGTCCAATAAATCTGCTTTTCCCTCTCAATAAGGACGTGCCAAGCAGCGGAATGGTACTCTTCTGCTCGGAGAACTTCTACAGAAGCCAATCGCCTTCTGTATTATATATATTTACGTATTCGAATGCTCAAACCTGTGCATTATACAAGTATCAGCAAAATCTCTCATTAAAGACAGCAAATCATTATTGAAACTAGAACTGATAAACACTAATCACAGGCTTCAAACTGAATATATGAGCATATAAAGTATACTCCAGGTAATTCAGCTGGAGGCACTAGCCCACCAGAAATGGTGATGCACTTGATCTTTGACTACTAGGATGAAGACAAGCACAAGCACAAGCCTATTTATGCTGCTCAAATCATGGGGGTTCTATCTTTTTTGTCGCCAGTGACTACTGTCCACCTCTAATTAATAGAGTGGCGGACAGCAGACGGACATGAAAAAGGATCTCAAACTGACAGAAGAAAATTCTTTAATAAAAAGTGGAGCAAGTCTTACCAAAAACTGAGGGACTTTCAGGAATACAAAAGACAAAAAGTATAAAACACTTGAGACTGCTACTGCTGTAACCATGTTGTGGACAAGGCGCTTGCTGTCTTTACTGGGCACAAACACCGTTTTCAATGTATTTGTCAGTTCAAAGAGTCTGTAAGAAATCTGCAAGAAAGCAAAAAGTTGCAGCATCAGTCATACCAGATATTTTCATGATCTCAAAGTTATAACATCTTTTACTTACAGCAACGTATATGGAAGTAGTGAGCATAAAATTCAACATTGGATAGTTTGGGATCAGAGAAAGCAACAATTTTGGCTGACCATCTGGAACACCGGACCTGCAAGCTCAATGGGAATCATTATTCAATAGTGTTCTATACTCATGTGAAGGGATGATAGCCTCATCATTTGTACTTATTCACATACGTATAGACATGTCAGATGTACTACAGTTTCATCACGTGGCAGACACACAAAATAAAGTTTCACCAAGATGATTTATGCTTTCTTTCAAATTCAGAAGTTAAAGCGAGAAGCATGAACTTCTGACATTCATATCTGCTGTAGGCTAGGACCTAATAGTTTGAAAGTATGCATTAACCATTATGTGATAATAACAGTAGCAGCTATCCTTTTATACTGATCTAAGCTTAAAAAAAAGGCATTCACTGTTATGAGCTTTGGCATACCTTAACCAGATGTGTATTTGTGAGATGTAGGTCTCTAAAGTTACCTTCCCAAGCCATCTGGAAAACCAAAGACAAGTTATCACAAATATTAGTCAGAGAGAAATGAATTCAAAATGAGAGGAAAAGCTGGTAGGATCTCTTTAGACTTTCATAAATGGCAGCAGGTGATAGGACTTCTATACTAGAGTTGATCAACAACTTATGGATTAAAATAAAGATCACTTACGCAAAAAGTGTCAAACTGTAGCTACGAAAATGCTGGGTGACATTCCGCAAACATATGTACACCCTGATCAAGAAGAACAAAATGAAACGTCTCAAACTAGCAAAACATTTTGACTCTTATAACTGAAAACATATTGAACTAACATATGCATACGTTATTGGAATCCATGAGGTATATGGATGGTATTTGTTGTAAGCAATCTTGTCTAGCTTGTAGATATACTCGAACCAGAGATATCCTGCCTGGAAATCCAAACTGGTTAAATGAAACTCAAAAACTTGATGTGTGATTTTTGTTAATACCAAATTATAATACCGTTAAAGATATCAGAGCAACGGCTGTTTTTATTGATATTCTGCGCTTTGCTTCTGTTTCTTCCAGCTTCTCCATCCACTTTTCAACCTATAATAATTCATGTCAAAGTAGTAGTCATTAACTCAAAAGAAAGGCAAAACGTGACAACTATTTAAAGCTTGTTTTGTTAAAAACAAAAGGAAAATGTAAATCTTCTATTGGAGGAGAGGAGGGGAGGGAAGGGAAAGAAATCAGAAAGTTGCACAAGATTGCATTAGAACTCACTGTTGGATGATAATAAGCATATATCATCCCAATTATCCATATGTAGCGATCAAGGCCTGAACGAAAATGCCACTCGTGCATGCGGGGCAGGTGAGATTTTGAGGGGTTTGGGTCAGTGTAACCTGCAATGATTTAGGACTCTGGGTCAGTGCATAGTTCTTGCAGGTAATACAAAGCTCTGGCCAGTTACTAACCGAGAAGGAATGTCAGTGGGCTCCAAACCAATTCAAACACTCCAGGCACTTCCCATATTAGGATAACTAGCAAGAAGCAAGCCGTGATTTTTAAAGCAATGACCGACCCAATCTCATTGTATTGGTTCAGAATAACAAGCGCTCCATAAACCATGAGAGTGAAAAGGGTGTGCATGGGGCAAATGTAGTATAGCATGTAACTGTTGTTAAGGACAATGCAGATGAAAAATACCAAGAAATTAAGCCTCCACATCATCTGCTCAAAAAAATAAAAGTTATTACAATTGAAAGCAAATTAATTTGTATGAAAGCTCAGAGAAGCAACCTTTGGCTTTTGAGGGACTGCAAACCTGTGCAAATCTTGCAAGGCTGAAATCTTTGCGGACATAATAATATGAAAAGTTCCCAAATCCAGTCATCCACACATATGCAGCAATGAAAACTCGGATGGCATTATAGATTTCTGTTGCTGCGAAGTAATGGTACATCAGAAAAAGCACCTGCAAGATAGAAGAGAAATTTTGAAGCCTAAACAGAACAATAGAAAGAGTTTAATGCACTTAAGTCCATATGTATTGTTTATGTTAGGACTTTGAGAGTATGTGTGCTTTGCTGTTTATTGCCCCAGTTGCTAAATGATTTTATGTAGGAGATGCCCAAATCAGCAGGCCAAGAAGTCTTGCATGATCAGATCTTTTACCCTTTAAATGAGCATATTTTGAGAGAGAGAACTTTTCAACAAACAGGTACATCATTTGAAAGAGCCGACTAACCTGCATCCAACCTTTCCACTCTTCAGTTTGATGCCTATTTAAATACAGTATGGATTTCCCTGAAAATGGTGACTTATCATGGTGTATCTTGAAAGAAGTTATCGCCGAAACTATGATGAGTAGGAAGTAGAGAAATATGAAGAGATCCCGATTGTAACTCTGCACATACAGATGATAGTCAAGAAGAAAAACTCCATCAGCAGCCAAAAGATATAACTCAGAGATAAATACACAATATAGATGAGTCCTTTCAATAAACTTTTCAAAAGTCAAATATGCAGGTTTTCGCTTTTGGTTGTGGATGTACCATATGAGAGTTCATTATTAACTGAAACAAACACCAAATGATCCCAAATAATTTCATGAAATAGTCAACGTTATTTTGGTTGATATGTTATTTCACTAAATGCTAATGAACCCCTAAATAAGGAATGAAATATATAAAGCAATATAATGAAGTCATGACCAGAACCTTTGTTGCTGAGTCAAAGAAATCTGTACGGTCGCACAAGTAAAAATACATCATAAGAAGACCAAATTCAGATCTGTAAGAGAAAAGGATAGAAGATCGAGAGTGTCAAGATTCGATCCACTCAAAGTAAGTATTTCTAAATTGCTGTCAAGGGAGTAACTCACTCACATGGCTCGAAGTATTAATCGATTTTCAATCAAGAAAGGCTCATCCATCAAGAAGAACCTAAAAGGGTATCATAAAACGATGCAGGTAAGCTTATATGCTTAAGCAAATATAGATTGATAATAAGTTGAATACTATTTTTATAGTAAGTTGAATACTCAAAAGAATCCAAGACCATCTTTAGAAACCTGAAAATTGGAGATGTAGCAGGCGAACTACGAAATTTAGGAGAGGCTGATTGGAGACTTCCCCCCTCCAACAGAACAGCTCTGTCATCTTCCTTAACTGTGCCATTCCCCAATTCGACCAAATTCACATCTGAGAGCCTACTAGTAGACAGAATATATCAAATTTTATTAACATAGTAAATATTTATCCTCTCTTTAAACAAAGAAAACATCATGCACCAGAAAAAATCACCGTCTAATGACTCTTTACCTTAATTCTAACAATTTGATCTTTCATATATTTCATTCTTAATGGAAGATACAAAAAGCTCCAACAAGAGTTGGCACGAATGCATATATATATATATATATATATATATATTTATAGGTAACGAATGCATATACATATATACACACATACACATATATATACACATATAATTATTCAAGAAAGCATGAAAATAGAACTAATATTCACAGAAAATATGAGCATAAGGCAAGAGAGCGGAGTAGGATGAACACGTGCATTACGTACAAGATCAATATACCACACAATATAGTCTATGAATCCAAGAAGGTCACACACTTATAAAAAGAACTTTAAAACTTTCTGCAAAGAAAATGTATGCTGCATATGTGACTGTAATCATGAACAACATATCCAACTCACACTTTGGCATCTACTGAACTTTTCCTGTACTCCAAGAACTCGGAATATATCCAAGCTGCAATTACAGGTATAATTCCAAGCAAAAACGACACCTGAAATCAATAAACGACACAGCATAAACCACTATTACCCAGTAATAGCTTCAAAGCCAATGCTATTTTTCTTTTTTGATGAAAGATTCCTTCATTATAACATTGAAAGAACAAACAAAGTTAAAATCACAAGCATGATTCTACAATATGTTCAGCATATTATCTACAGTATCAAAAAGCATTGCTCAGTAGCTACCGCTCAAGCACTCAAAAAACCAGAGCAAGATCCGAAATCAAACAAGAACCTCAAAACGCGTCGTACCTGTCCAGGAGTTATCGGACCAACGATCACCATTTTCGAAACAAAAACCAAAGGGAGGCTCGGTTCAAGCGAAATTCACGGGGATTTGGAGCAGACAATCGACAAGCATTTCACTGAAACCGCGGATTATGGCGCTCCAGAACCAGATCTGAAAGGAATTTGAAGGGAGAGAGAGACAGAGACTTGGGGGGGTGGAGGGGTGGAGGGGGGGTGTTAGTATGGTATGAATCAGTGGAAAACAGAAAGAAGACGCCGGAAAAGGTGAAAGACGGGTTAGGCTAGCAGAGAGAGACGTTAGAGAGGGTGACGTTCCGAACCATTGATCTGTGTAAATGTTCCAGCGTGATTAGTTGGTAAGAGCCACCGTTTCTCCAAACTAACGACGTGTATTACTATATTTATTATATACTAAAAACGGATTAATACTCTTTTTTATATTAAAAAATAAATAAATAATAAGAATAATAATTGAATACTTTTCATTTCTCCATTCGAATCCAATTCGATACAAAAGAAAAGACTTTGCAATATTTAACGTTGATCATAGAATATTTGAATTTTAAACTACTTAATTTGGACATAAAATTAAAGAATTTATGAAAACTATATATATATATATATATTTAAATAATTACATTTATTAGTCCTGTTGTGCTGAGGACGGACCAGGTACAGAGTGAGTTTGGACCTAATCCATTAGGTCTGGAACCAAAATCAAAATTCTTCATCTGAGTCTTAAGCAATAATCATGGCAAGACAATCGTTCCTTGGTCAATAAGTAATTAAAAATAAATAAAAAGACTTAGCATATCAAATATATGGAAATATTAATTATTTTATAAGTAAATAAATTTGTGCATATTAAATTATCAATATTATAAGAGTGTTTATCCGGATTTCGAATTCTTAAATCTAGAATCTGGATTCGAAATTTTTTTAAATATTTTAAAATAAAAATAAAAAATATTAAGAAATAAATAAAATTTTAAACCGAACCAGATACAACTGGTCTGGATGAACACTCCTAATCAATAAAGACAAGAATTGCATTATTTTTCTTTTCTTTTCTTTTCTTTTTTTTATTTATTTTTATTTTGAAAGAAAATGCTGGCAAAGATAGATGGAAGAAATTTGTTGGTGATTGGTGGGAAGTACAATAAATAAATTAATAAATTAATGCCACCGTCAAGTGCCAGGAGTGAATTTATTGTCGGCAAGTTTTTGAGCATACGTGTCATTATCATTAGCATTTTAAGTTTTGTTGACCGATTATCACAAAATTTTGCAGCTTTGAAAGTACTTCTCTATCCCTCTCCGTCTCTCTGTACATGATGCGAAATTCCATCCTCACTCTCTCTCACACCCAATTCGATATATTCTTATCCAATAAAAAAATAATAGACTGAACAACAAATAAATTCATATGCATTAAGTTATAACATTAATATTACATTAATGAAATGGGATTAATTCATTGATAATTTTTTTTTTTCTCATAGTTTTCCTTTTTTTTTTTTTTCGTTGTATAGATCTGACATATAACTAAGGTCAGATTTTTCTTTACAAATACTTATATCTCATCTTATTTTATCTCATATTATTATTATTATTATTTTAAATTTTTATATAAAATAAAATATAAAATTTAATTTTTTTAAATTTCAAAACAAGTTTTTCAAATTTTAAAACAAAATTAATATTAAAAAAAATATTATAATAATATTTTATTTTATTTTTAAATTTTATCTTATCTTATTTTTTTATTTATAAAAATAAATCAGGACTAAATCCTACTTTCTTAACGTTTTCATTTTATCAAGAAGAAAAATCAGATCTAATTTTTTAATCATTAAACTATGTCTTATTTTTTAAAAACTAATTAAAAGATACCTTTTTATTTTTTATTTTTTATTTTTTATTTTTAATTCGATGCTAATGTGCAAAGGGCATACATGTCTAAATGCCTTGCCCGTAGTTCCTCTAGTGTGGGTATATATATAACTTTATGCAAGTACTTTCATAAGCACTTAAGATTAAAAAATATATATATATTCATAACTACTTGCATTTAACTTAAAGTTTGAGATGGGAGGATTTGTGATATCACTCTTCAGAATCTCAAATCTTCTAAAGAAAAACGTTTTTCTTTTCGAGCAATATTAAAGTATTAGAGAATGTTTATTAGAGAAATAGAGAATGTGGATTGAGAGTGATGATCGGGTAGCACTTCTCTTTCTACATAGATGACATTTATGCAAATTATTACCAACAACTCTCTCTCCAAAAAATCTTCTTTTTCGAAAACTCATTGTTACTTTCAGGACTTTGCCCCATTCATTGGGGCTCGAGGGTGTCCATCCACCTCCATTTCTTGCCAGTCTACGCATTCATTTTGGTTTTTTTTTTGTCTTTCATTTTTTTCATTAGTTTTTACCTGTTAGCACTAAAACTAGTCGATTTACTAATTTCCAACGAGCAAGATTCGACACACGCTCCACCATCAACCTCTCCAAACTGATTTTCAAGTCGATAGAAGAAATTTGATCATATGAGCGGCATGTTTGCCTCATTGACGACTTATGTCGTACACGAGTTTCACACACCACTACGTACGGTATGTGTTGTACCGTCAAGATCAACGACATTAGATCTTCTTGTTTCGACTTTCCACTAATCTCCAAGTACGGTGCGTGTCTAATACGCACCATCACCACTAGTCCCTCACAGGCAATTTGTCTCAGTTTTTTATTGCTTTCATATGTTTCAGCTTTCTCTAAATAATGATCGAGTGAAAGTAGATGTGACAACTCCTTCAGACAGTCCAGACCAAAACGTTGCAACACACAATCTTTTACTGTGACTTTTAACTACAATTTTATAGTCTGTTTATCAGTTTATTTAAAAATCGTCATCAAGCGATCTCTTCTTGTGAGAAATGGGTGGGAGTCAATTTTTTTGGCTCTGGATCACCTTTTTTTTTTTTTTTTTGTTATAATGTGTTAAGTTTGGAAAGATTGTAAAGAATTTTCACCCTATTAAATATATATCTTGTAACTGCTAATTTATTTATGAATATCTTATTTTGTTGAGAAAAAAAAATGACATTTACGTAGTTTGCTTCTTTTTCTTTTGTGGTGAAATGATACAATCTTTAATAATAATGCTGAATATGTTAGAGTTTTGACATATGATATTAGATCATTGGCTCTTGGTCCAGTCATTTTGCGTTTTTAAAGTTATCACGCGTAATTGTATTATTCTTTTTTCTGTTTTTTTAAACATTTTAAAATATCAAAGTAAGAAATCAAAGCGGTCAAAATAAAAAAAATAAAAATTAGAGAGCCACTTAGCATTTTTCATTTATTTAACTGTTCATTCCTACCGTGCACCGATATAGACACCACTTGGTGAACCACGGTTGTATTAAGCAACATTGGTGATCTTGTAGTATGCACCCATCAAAGATTGTGAGAGGATGACTTGAAGAGCTGGAGATTTTTTTTATATTTATTTTTTGAGCAAGATAAACTAAAATTAATAAAGGCAGAAATATACAACATCCATGTGCTATATTACAAAGAGCAAAAATAATAGAAAAAAGTTACATTCAAAGGCACTCACTCACATATTACTGTTCATGTGAGTGAGTGCCCTTGAGTGTGGCTTCTTCTTAACATTTCTTTATCGAAGGCTTGTTTTGTCACTACCCATTAAGCTAAGTCATGCATGCATCAATTTGAAAATCGATGAATTTTTCTAACATGCCAAGACCTGAAAGCCTTTAATAAATGCTTGATGCATTCAATAATAGGATTGATAATCCATTCTTGAATCTGAGAAGAATTGGTGATTGCTTGGATAACAATGTTAGTCTCCTTTCAGAATGATATCCCATATCCCCCTAAGATGGGTCTCCTGAAGTGCCATTAATGCTGCAGAAGCTTCTTTTATATTTGGATGATTACTCTTGATAAAATCAGTTTTTGCAACCACTGCGATCCGCTAATAATTTCTTCATATTGAACTAAGGTATTGCCATGATCCCGAACAGCCACATCAAAGGATAAAATTTTGGAATCTGAGGGAACCTATTGCAAAGTTTCCTTAACACTTTGGGTACTGAGAGACACAGACCAAGCGTTTTATGATCTTGAAAACATTTATTGACATGATTGACAAAAGAGGAAGGAGAGGTTTCAACATTTTCACGAATGAGTTTGTTCCTGATGAACCAAATGGAATCCATAGCTATAGTAGCAAAAATTTAAAAATGATGGTGATCTTCTTTCGAAATTTTTAGAATGGTGCTAGGATTTATGATATTGTTGATTTAGGCTGAGATAGGTTGCCTAGCAAACAAGGAGATGTCCATAGGCCAGTTAGAGTTTCTCCAAACAATTCTAGAGTAGAAACAATTTAAAACTAGATGAGAAAGGTTTTTAGGTTCCGTGTGACAAAAATGACACTTGATATGGTCATTATCCATGGGAATGATTTTGTGGATATGAGTTTTCGTTGGAAGAATGTCATTGGAAAATTTTCAAACGATGGGACCAGGAGAAGCAGAAGAGGTATTGTGAGTATTGGCCAAAGTAGTATAGGCTGATTTAATAGAGAATTTTTTAGAGGAGTGGTGAATCCACCTCACTTTATCAGGGACAGAATGAAATTTTTGAGTTTCTAGGGGGATTTGCTGGATCTCTTTGATTGTATGTTCGGTAAAAAGCACATTCAGAAGTAAAGAGTTCCATCTCCGAGATTCTTCTAGAGTAAGTTCATAAACAATATAACTAAGGTCAAATAAGGGTAAGAGAGGGTGGGATTGAGATCTGAATGTTGAGAGAGTAGGAATCCCAGAATCACTCCAGATTCTTGTTGAAATGCCATTATTAATTTGGAAACAGTAGCTAGTGTTCAGGAGGTCTTTATGTTTGAGAATGGATTTCCAGAATCTAGAATCTGAAGGCTTGATTGAGACAGAGTTGAAAGAGGCACCTTTAAGATATTCATTTGAGAGTATGTCTTTTCAAAAACTGTTTTGACCTTGAAGGAAAAACTAGAAAATTTTAGATAAAAGGGTAGAGTTAAAAGCACATACATTTTTGAGACCCAGACCACCCATGAATTTTGGAATATAAATATCTTTCCAGGATTTAAAAGTGAATTTCTTTTTTGAAAGGTAAGTGACACCCCACTAGAATCGTTTGAAGATAGCATCAAGGGGATGAGTAATAGATTTTGGAAAGGAAAGAGTAGCCATAGCATAACTAGGAATGACATTTGTTACTATTCTGATGAGAACAATTCTAGCAGCCTGAGAGAGGATCTTTGCCTTCAAGCTTGAAGTTTATTTTGAACTTTTTTCAATGAGGCTTTTAAAGAAAGCTTTTTTATCATCGCCTCCAGAGACCAGATGTCCAAGGTATTTTGTGGCTGGAGAGGAAATTTTGTACACAAAAGTATAATTGATATTCGATTTTGTGGTTGGAGAGGATTTTCTTTGATTATGCTTTGACCTGACTAGACAAAATAAGTATTAAAGCATTCAGAGAATCCCTGAGCTATTGAAATTGTGGTAGAGCCAAAGAGGATCAGATCATTCGCAAACAGAAGATGAGAGATAGACGGACTATCTCTTGAGGTTTTATGCCTTTAATGGAAAGAGAACTTTCATGCTTGAGAAAGGCGAGAAAGAACTTCACTTTCCAAAATGAAGAAGAAGGGAGATAGATGATCACCTTATCTAAGACCTCTGGTAGGTTGAAAAAAATCATGAGGGGATCCATTAATCACTATATAATAAGGCACAATAGACATTCACTCTTTGATCCAGTTGATCCATTGTGAATGAAAGCCCGCATGGTGAAGAATATATAGGATAAATGACCATTTCATGGAATCAAAGAATTTTGCCATATCGATCTTAATAGCCATGAGACCATGAGCAACTACACTTTTTCAAATAATGAAATATTTCTTGAGCCAAGATGGTGTTCTCATGAATAAGTTTTTTTGGAAGAAAGGTAGATTGATAGGGGGAGATAATATGAGGTCGAACATATTTGAGGTGATTGGCCAAGATTTTTAGCTTTATTTTATAGCAAACATTTGAAAGGCTAATGGGTCTGAACTAGTTAACTTCATTTGGGTTCTCAATCTTTGGGAGAAGGACCAAATTGGTGTGACTGAGCTCTTTGAGGAGTTTATCACTTTGAAAAAAATTTGAACAATAGCAATAAGGTCATTATTGACGATATCCTAATAGGATTGTAAAGCATGCAAGTAAACCCATCAAGTCCAAGAGTTTTTGAGGATGGAAGTTGGCGAGCAACAAGTGTGATTTCTTCAACAGAAGGAATTAAGCAGAGGAAAGCATTCTCCTGATCATAATTCTTTGTGGGGAATAAGCTTTTTAATTGTTCAGGGGGAGGGGGATTAGAAGTGGTGTAAACATGTTGAAAGTGGCTGAGAAATTTGGAAATGATGACGGGTTTATCTGAGATCCAATCATTGTTGCCAACCTTGAGATACTCAATGAAATTGCATCTATGACGAATGGAAGTAGATGCATGGAAAGATTTTGTATTAAGATCAGTGGTTGAAAGTTAGGTAATTCTAGACTTATGTTTCTAAAGTAATTCCTCTCTGAGGAGGGGTTCATTAATGTTATCGTGAAGATCTTTTTCCAAAGACTCAGAAGAGGGATTATTTTGAGTTTGAAGAGAGAGAAGTCTAGAATAGAGAACTTTGAGATTTGTTTGAATATGATCAGAGCTCTGAATATTCCACTCTTTCAAGACTTTTTTTGTTGCTTTTAATTTCTTTGAGAGAATAAAAGCAGGTGATTATTCAACTATGGTGTTCCAAGCTTGACGGATAATCTCAATACTGGAGATGTCTATAGTCCAAAGTTTCTCAAATTTGAAAGATTTGAGAAAATTACAGAGATTTGAAGAATTTAGGAGGAGAGTGGCATGATCAGAGGTATTTTGAGAGAGGGTGTCAAAGTCCGCCGATCCCGATAGTATGGACAGTGTCGCCCACCACCACCGGGAGCGGCAGATTACTTTTAATGGACCGACTCCCAGAATTTCTCTTTATAGAATATTCATAAAATGATTTCTATGTGTCGGCTGTTAGGTGGAAAGTAAAAAAGGAAAGATCTTTGTTGGCTGTCAATAGAAAGTAAAAATACAAAAGAAATCAAGGGAAAGGGGAGGAAAGTAGGAAGTTTTGGATAATAAAGTAATTCTGAGATCCTCGATATTCTATTTCATTTATCTTATTATTATAATTATTATAATTTTTTAATTTTATATAAAATTTAATAATTAGTTAAATTTTTTAATATTTTAAAATAATAATAATAATAATATTATTGATAATACTTTATTATTTTTTAATTCTTATATCAATTAGTATCATCTCAACTATCCATCCGAACAGTACTTAAGTTATTCTTATTTCATTTCCTCCCATCCCATTTTAATATCTATATATTATATTAACATTAAAATAATAAAATAATAAAATATTATCAAAATAAATTATAATTTAAATATGAATATTAAATTATAATAAATTCTATTTATCATCTCTACTCATTATACACTATACCTTTTTAAAATTTATATTAAACTAAGTTATAATTTAATATTCATATTTAAATTAAAAAATTTATATCTTAAACTAAGTTATAAAATTGCAGTACTCCATAACTTATAATTTTATTTATATAATTCATTTTAGATCCCTTTCAATGAACCCTTTATTCTATCCTTTAAAATACATTACCAAAATCTAATTTTTCTAATTTACGTACTAACTTTTACAATATGTCTTATATTAACTCATCTATTTTTTTTATATCATTTAAATATTACACTTTTTAATTTTTTATTCATTTTAAATGTTTTCTCTAACTACCAATGATATTCATTTGCAATCTCTCTCTATATACAATGTCAAATAATTATGTTCTATTTTAAATTAATCTAAATTTATAAGCTAAATCAAGATATAAATTAATTCAAAAAATTAAAAAAAGAGATTATGTCAAATTGGAAAAAAAAAAAAACAAGTAGTAAATTAAAGGCCTAAACTGGGTCCATCCGTGTCTCAATTGGACATATGTCAAGCTTGAGGGTCAAATCTGTCTAATTAGCTCATAACCACACATAGCTATTCTCTTAATTTAAAACATTAGAAATTTAACAGTTTGTCTTTATGAGTACTTGGGATTAGGAGAAGCATTGGAATCTAATGGCTTGAAACATCATCTCTTCTTTCTCTTCCAATTAATGGGCCAATCAAATCCAAGGCATTTTGCTGGGCAAAAGCTTAGGATAAGATAAGAATTGAACCCCAATTCCTACGCGATAAAATACAAGTAATAAACACTGGCTTTCGTGTAAAGAAAAAAGATTTCCTATAGTATGGGCCACCAATGTGCAAATCACCAGCAGAACACCATCATTGCATAGTATGAAATGGTCAACTCTTTGAAACATCAGTGTGCAAATAACTAGCTGACAGAATTGTTGACCTCACCACACCACAAAAGAAGTGGAATGGAGTTGCATACTTGTTGAATACTTGGAAAACTTTTTGAGGTACAGAAACTAAACTAGATAAAATGGAGTGAAAGAAAAATAATTGCTCAGAAAATGAAGATTGGGAGAAACTATAAATTGGGAGTTAATTTCTTTTTTTTATAAGAGATAAATTTTATTAATAAGGATGAAATAAGCCCAACCCTTATATATAAGAAGTATACTAAAGGATACCTAAATATATTTTAGGAACTGGAAAAAATAGATAGAAAAGCATAAACATTATTCTCCTTTAATATAATAGCTGAAACAAAAATGTTAGGGACAAATGTTAAAGACAAACGACAGACAAATGTCAACTGATAATCTGTCGTGTTTGTTATCTATTATGTGCTGTACAATATCTGTGAATTGAGAAATGAAGAAATAGATTCAAAACTAAAAGAAATTAAAATAGTGTGTTATGTTTATCATGCCATATCAGTTGACATTTGTCCATCGTTTGTTTTTGACGTTTGTCCCTAGCATTGCTCTAGAAATGACTCTTCTAACATTGCTCTGGAAATGACTCTTCTAGCATTGCTCTAACTAAAAACCACATCATTAGTGTGTGAATAAAAAGATTCTACAACTCTTCTATTATACGTTCATTGTCTTCAAAATAGCGTGCATTCATTTTTGACCAAATAACCGACATGATATATAACGAAATCATTTTCCATCATGCTACTACTTGAAGACATCCTTGCATCTTCCTCCAACATCCCAATAAATCCATCACCCTTGCTGACATTACTACTCTGTTATATATGTTAGAATTATGTTTATATTTTACTTAAAAAACTAACGCATATTTTCAGGAGGAGTTTAAGTATTACTGCAGGTCGCAAATTTGTACTAAGTATTTGTCATCATAAAAAAATGAGAGATTGTAGAACCCAAGGTTTCAAATCTCGTATCTACGTATAAATTTTGTTGATAACAAATAAATTCAAAACTCAAGCTCAAGTTGTCTACGCATGAAAAGAGCTAAGCACATCAAGAAATCAAACATGAGCAAGAAGAAGAATAAGTCTACAAATGAAACTCATAATGTAATTTTGTACATCTTTTAAAATTTGAAATTGGATTAAGGCTCAAAATTAATATTTTCTCATAAAACATCAAATTGAATTTTTTACATTTGTAAAACTTTATTAAAATATTTAATTTCAAAATTTATTATTTTTTTCCACATATGCATAAAGATTTGAATTTGTAAGATGATTGATTGTCATCTTTGACATGTGCATGTTTTGTTTGAAAATCTTGAAGGGTGGTTGTATATTTTTTTGACAAATACAAAAGATAGATGATTTTGTTTGAAAATCTTAAAGGTTCGTTGTGTGTTTTTTTGACATATGCAAAAAGAAAATGATTTGGTTTGAAAAATAAATCATACTCATTTTGTAATGTATGAAAAATAAAAGATTAGGTTTGATTTCTTGAAAAATAATGGAGTTGTATTTGAAAAATATAAAAAAAAAAATGTTTTTATTTGAATTTTTTGAAAAGTGAATAGAGCTTTTATTTGACATGTGAACTTTTTCAAATTTGAATATGAAAACTCATTTGCCTATAAATAGCTCACTTGAGTTTTGCAAAAATCATAACAAGAGCTTACACATCAAATTGTTAAGTTTTGCATAATTCTTTAAAAGCTATCATTCTCTATTCTCTAAGTTTTGTGTCTTAATTCTTGTTCATTTTGAGAGAGATATAAGTTGCGCTATATTATTCTTATTTCACTCATTGAGGAGTATACTCTGATAATCTGCCTACTATCAGCTCTTGTATTTGTAAGAGGGTGCGTATAACCCTTGTGTGTCTAGAAGGTGTTCTACATAGGGAATAGTTAAATCACTAAGTGTGAAGTGATTGCAAGTGTAAAGAGTGTTCTACACAGATTCTTTGTAGCAGTATTGTTTAAAGGTGTAATAGGTTTCTATCTCCACCTGAAAGAGATTGAATAGTGAATTTGGGATCCTCAAGGGGTAGCTTGAGGCAAAGACGTAGGCAGTGAGGCTAAACCTTAGTAAAATACTAAATTTGCTTATTCTTGCTCTTACTCTTTATATTTCATGCTCATTTGTATTTTACTTATATTTTATATTGTGTATTTAGTTTATAAATGTTAATTTTTTTAATATAATTCAATTCATATCTCCTATTGTATTAATCATCTGAGTAACAAAGTTCAATAAAAAAATGTTTAGCATTTATTACCATTGCAAGATTCAAGTTCAATCTATATCTCGAATTTGAATAAATGATGGGAACTTCTTGTTTTGCACAAAACGAAAATATTAAATATTAGTGATTGAGGGAATAAATTTATATTAATGTAATTCTCATATTCCTTTATTTCAAATTTAAATAATAATAGGATTATATTTCATTTACTATTATTTTACTTTATTTTTTAATTTTTTTAATTTTTTTTTCTTAATAGTTAAAAAAATGAGTATTAATGAAATTATATATATATTTTTTAATTTTTTCTTAATGATTAAAGAATGTTAAAAAATATTTAAAATAAAATAATAAAATAATAAATACACTACAAGTGATAAATTAATGATAAATAAGAGATAAGTATATCATTATTCTCTAAATTTTATTATCCTCGCAATTGATTGTCATATTTTTAATATTTTAAATAAAACGAAAATTTTGATTTTATAACATCTATATATAAGTCCTGATCAATTAAATATAAAAACTTTGAAAATGGTAATATGAGACAAACACCGACAGGACGTAGGAAATTCTCAAAATGTCTTATCTTTTTGTTATAGAAAAACGGTATGCTGGATACAAACGGCATGGGCAAGCGGCGCGCAAACGACGCCTACGTGTAAAAACAAAACGCTGCGTTTTGTGCAATTAACTCACCACTGTGAGAATTTCCATCGAGTACAAATTTCAAATAAAAACACAATATTGAAGAAGAAGAAAATATCAAGATCAGAAACTTGCAAGAAAAAAAAAAAAGGGTCAGAAATCTGTCGGAAAATCTATCCAAATTCAAATGAAAATACTTCGAACTCTCTCATTCCTCCCTCTCTCCTCTCTCATTTTCTCTCTAACTATCACACAGGCGCAGACACAAGCCATCTTTTCTACAAATTTTTTTTGGGTTTCGTAAGAAAACATATGTGGGGCGGTGATGTTGAAAAACCACCTATTTTTTGAGAAAATTTTGTTTCCCTTATGATTAGGAATAACCAATGGATCCTTCTGAGCCCTCACTCATTTTTTTTGTATCTGTTTTTCTTTTTATTTTCTATTTTTGGGGGATTTTGTGTTCAAATATCTTGAGTTTTGTTTTTCTTTACTATTTCGCACAAACTCATTTCAAGTATATAATAAATACTTCAGATTTATTAAGAAAAGAAAAAGAAATATCGCAGCATACGAACATAGGATGGGCAATTCGAAAACCCCTAAACGAAAACGAACTCCTTGTGAGAATCCTTGATCTGAAACTGCAATGAAAATGGAAAAAGATGCGGTTGAACGTTGAAAGATCTGCTTGTTCTCTCGGCCTTATAATTCTTTTATTTGTTTATTTCTATTTGATTTTTATGCAGGTTTTGGTTTCTGCTTGATTAAGGGGATTTCTTAATGTTGCAGATTGATGAACTCGTGCAAAGGAAAATCATGAACTAGGCGCGCTGTTGAGGAAGAAACGAAAAGGAAATAGGCGCGCTGTTGAAGAAAAGAAAACCTCTGTTTTACTTTTGATTTCTCATTTTTTTAAAATTAAATTAACAGTGATGTGGCAGCCGTTTGCACGACGTCTGTAGTTGGCATTTGTCCGTAGCAGAACCGATACTTGAAAGATTTTAGGGATACGGAAATGGACATTGGTCAGATAAGAATACTATTAGGATGAATTCACATTCAGTATATTTATATTTAGAAAATATTATTTATATTATTTTTATAAGCGTGAAATCTGAACGTGAATTCACTTTATAATTTTTTGTCAGATAAAGATAGAAATAGAATAAAGACCCGTACAAAGTCTGGGAAAAGGCAGATTTCTTCTTGGCCTTTATCTGCAACTTCTGCAGAAGATCTGAGTGATGAGGACTGGCATATACCACCTGAGAAACAAGCAAATGGCAAAGGAAGTTTTTGTTTTGTTTTGGGAAGAATGGAGTCGTGCATGGAAGGGAGGGATAATCAATGTTTTAAGTTTTTGTTTTATCTTTCAATTGCCTTGGTTTTTTTCTTAATTAAAGTAGCCACATTAGTCAGGATATGGGTGGGAAATTAGCTCTTGTTAAAGTAGCATTACTCTTGTTAAAATTAGCTCTCATCTAGTTACTTAGTTTACATTAGAGATATTTTATTGAAAGTTAAATAAAATATTATTATTATATAATTTTTTAATATAAAAGTTTGAAAAAATTCTAATAATTATATAAAAAGAAATGAAATAATTTAATTTTGTGTAATCAACCTGGCTCTTAGTTGCTTGCCACATGCACGTGTGCAAAGAAGAAGATAGAGATGCGAAGGAGAAAAAAAAAAGTAGGAATGGAAAAAAGAGAGAAGTGCAAGAGTTTTTCAAAAAGAACAACAAAATTATGGATTGCGACAAACAGATAAAACAATTTATTCTGATATATTTTGAGAAGAAATTAAAAATGTGATTCAAGATGATAACCCACCATGAAGATCACTGGAAGCTGATAAGTTAAGAGATGATTATGAAAGTTGGTAATTACGAAGATAATTATATTAGGTAATGGTTTAAAAGATTTTGTATATTGAGTTTTGCTATTCCCAATACATCACATCTTTTTTTATTTTTTTAAATTTGTTTAAAGTTTTTTTTTTAAATTAATTAGATTATTCTACTCATTATCTATATATCAAACACTTGTTAAAAAAAAAAAGGTGTAGTGTGTGGTGCAATAGAGGATTAATAGAAATTTTCTTATATATTTACTTGGAGCGTGTTTGAACACCTAAAGTATTGTGAAACGGTTCGAGTGAAAATTTGTCATTCAATTTTGGGAAGAATGGGAATTTATTATAAAATTAAAAATTTAATTGAATATATATATATATATATATATTATTTTGAAGTTTGTAAAAGTTAAATTATTTTTGTCTTGTTTTGAAGTTTATAAAAATTAAGTTGATTTTTATTTTTGAATAATAATTAGATAAAAATAAATAAAAACTAAAACTTATAACAACTTTTATATATAAATGATGTTTAAAAATAAAATAATTATGAAACTTTAAAATTATTGTGATATCCAAATATATTGGTATCGTGTTTATTTAGTTTCTCCAAGGGTTTTGTTAGGGACAACCGATCTCGCGAAACCTTGAAAAACGGACTGATACAAAAGTAGAATTACACTAAATTCAATGCATGATACAAGTCCCTTCTCTCAAGACCCTTGGCAAAATGCCTAAAAAACTCTTCCCAATTTTCATGTCACAAAACCAATCATAGAAAAGTTCCCCCGCATACAATTGAAGTTATTAATTAAATTAATACCAACTCATCTCCATATCCATCTATAATTTGAGCCAAACAAAATTATAAGGTTCTAAACAACCTAAGGCTGAAAATGACATTAAGGTGACAATCCAAAATAGAAAGAACAAAACGTTTCAACTTCTCATGACCACTCGCATAAGAACTGGCATTCCTTTAAAGATCCTGCACACTCAAACATGGAGAAAGGGGCTGCTTCAACTTCTCAGCCTTCTCTGAATCAAACACACACAGTGTGTAAAGATACTTGGAGCAGCGGACTTTAAACTTCACCACATCCCTACTCCTCTTGATCATTTTGACAGAACGAGCATCCTTCTTTCTTGCAGTGAGAAGGAAATCCTTGATTTTATGTATTTGTTTTGGCATTTTGACTTTGCCTGGTAGAGAAGCTTATGCGGGACTGACGACCAACTCACAAAAACCTAGATCATCAATATCTATCAAATTACGGCAAATACTAGAAGCAAATTAAGTAGGAAGTGAAACCTTTAAGCAAAAACAGGAAAAAAAAATGAACCTTTTGATCTCTCTCACATGCTTCTAGGCATTGAGAGTGGAGCTCCTGCAGGTGATTTTGTGGAGATAAGACGTTTTGATCTCTCTCACAAAAATCGAACTCTCACATAGGGGCTAATTTCTTTCTGTTCTTAGAAAGTTAGGTGATTTCGTGGGCTTGGTGAGTGAAATCAAGAGAGGGAACAAAAGTACGAAATGAAGAAAGAAGTAGAATTTTTTTTTTTATTATTATTAAAGGTGCGCCTGGTTTCGTGGAGTCTCCCATATGGTTGTAAGTAGAGTTTTCCTATTTGGGATTTTGAAGAAGGTTAAGAGCACCTGCATTAAGTGCATGAAAATACATTCAATGCTTATATTATAGGAGATATTTTGAAATTTTATCCCAAAACACTTCCATATCCAGTCTCTTATTTTGAGGAGATCAATTGAGATGTGTTATAATAATCCATCATATATTTATTATGAGGGATTACTATTCAACCCTAAATCAATATTTACCCATTTATTTATTATGTTTTATTGAAAATAGTATTATAATATAAAATAAAATAGTAGAAAAATTAAAAAAAAAAATTAAAATGATGTTATGTGAATAGATGAAAATATATATATATATATAAGAATTGGAATGTAAAAGATTTTTTTTTTAAGATGAATAAAATTTAACAAAAATTTATAAGAAGTGAAATTTTTAATTAAAATTTGAAAATAATTTTGAAGATCCAGATATGGATACTCTAATAAGAACACCCACATTAGATGCATCAAATACTATTAATTCTTAAATTATAGGGTTTGGTTTGGGATTTTACTCCAAATTCAATTTACATCTGAATTAACATAATAGGAGATGAATTTAGGAGTTGCTACAATAACCTTCTATATTTGAATGTTACTATTCATTCTTATATCAAATTTTAAGCATATTTTATTGAAAATAGTTAAAAATGTAAAATAAAATAATGAAAAAGTAATAAAGAAAGAATAAAAGAATATTATTTTAATAAAATAGATAAATAATACTTTGGGAGATGAATATGAATACTCAAAGCATCTTCATTAAATTGGCTAAAAGCTAAATCTAATGAGAATTTGGACAATAAATGTTATTTTTAGCCCATATTGAATTGGCCGGCGAAGACATTGGCTAAAATGAACAGTAAAATCACAAGAAAAACTAAATATAATCAATCAAATACAATGACCAAGCCTTTATTTTTTCTTTCTCTTTCTTTACTCTCTCTTCTACCTAAAATTATCGCATTGATTCAATGAGTCGACGGCAAATCTTCTACAATCATATATAAATTGTTATAAAATATAAATAAAAGATAAATAGAATAGTCAAAAATAGTAATTTAATTTAAATATAATATAATTACTAATTATTTTTTTAAGCTCATAATTTAATTAAAACATGATTATTAATTAACATATAAGAGATAGAATAGTCAAATATAATAAAATTAATCAATTTAATAATTATAAATAATTAAAAAAGATTTAATTATTAATTACTCATTATTATATATTTTTATAAATAAATAATTTAATATAAAGATTTAATGTGCATAACTAAAATTAAAAGTTAGTTATATTATTTTATTTTTTAAAAATAATTATTTTAAAATAAAAATTTATACAAATAAAATAACTAAAAATTAAAATAAGAGTCACATTAACTAAAATTATACTATAATAATAATCAATCAAATGAAAGTGCTCTAAACGTTGTTCAAGGTTGAAATAGGAGAAAAGTTCCCCATATTTTTAAGGAAAATGCTATTTCTCTCGCTATATCCTATCCTGTTTCCCATCCCGTTTTCAATTTTTTTTTTCCTAAGTTTTTTTTTAATATAATTTTTAAGTAAATATTTTAAAATAATATTGTGATTTTTTAATATTTTTAAAAAATATTTTAAGATATTAAAAAATTCATGTAAAAAATAAAAAAAAAATATATTTTATATTTTTTACATGAATTTTTTAATATCTTAAAATATTTTTTAAAAATATTAAAAAATCACAATATTATTTTGAAATATTTACTTAAAAATCATATAAAAAAACTAGAAAAAAAAAAATGAAAACGAGATAGGAATTGGGATGGGATACACCGAAACGAGTAGCAGCTTCCTATTTTTTAAGAGCTGACGTGGCATGACATTACTCTTATTAACTCGATCATTTAAATAAACAATAATAAATAATAATAATGAAATCATCATCTCACCTGTTCTTTCGTCGGTAACGCATCATTATCATCATTATTATCCTCCAAATAGAATAAGACTTTAAATGATACGGCTTTTCGTTTGTTCGTCCGTCTCTATCAATCCCACGTCGTTTCCGGCTTCTTCAGGAAAAATCCCCTGTTCACAATACCAATTCAACGTCAGTCCAAAATCATTTTACTACACACATAATGGCTCTATAATGACTGTCTGACTGTCCATCTTGACCCGCCCTGGTGTTATTAGTATGATAAAAGAACAGCTCAAAAAAAAAAAAAAGTATGATAAAAGAACAAGGCGGTCGGTAGATCTACCTTTCGTTAATGTAATGAAAATTCTCTATCCCCAAGGACCCCAACCCCCTATTCCTATAGGCTATACAGACCATTATTTCTTTTTTTTTTTTTCGTGTTTAGCTTACATACCGTACAAAATGTCCGCCGTCGGGTAAAATTTCATTTTCAATCGTCGAACTCTGTTTGTCTATTATTACTACTCTTCTTGAAGCGCCACGTCAACTAGGAAGAATATCGCGTTAAAAAAAATAATAATAATAATAATAATAATAATTGTGATTGTCCTCAACATCCACAAACAGCAGCAAAGCAGCCACAACGCAACTAAAGTCTTGATTACTTTCATAAAAATTTTAATTTTTATCTTGTTTAATTATTATAATTTTTATATAAAAAAAAAAACATTTCAAAAATTTTAAATCTTAAAACAAAAATAATATTAAAAAAAATATTCTAATAATATTTTATTAACTTTTAATTTTTATCTTAAATCATAAAATAAAACCTAAAAAAAGGTAGATCCGATGCAGGACTGGACCCATATAATGATTTATGAGAAGCACGGGATCTCCATGGCATTTTTATCCTCTTTCAACTTCGTCCTTCCAACCAGTCGGCATACCTTAAGTTATAACAATATGTATGGTACCCTTCAACTGTGATTTTACATCCCCCCCAAAACAAACTCTAGCTCTCTAAAGACAGATTAACAAAACTATAACAGTAATAATCATAATATCATCCATGATGATGAACACCATATCAAAATCCTAAACAACCAACATCAAATAAATAAAAAGTTTTACCAACCATTCAACAATCCATAAAGATAAGAAGAAAAAAAAAATAGAGCCCAAGGACCCCAACCTAGTGATAGATGAAAGTCTACAACCTCATCTAAAAATTCACAACTTACAGATATCCTAAACCAGCACTTTCAAATAGTTCTTCAGAACCCCCCTCCCCAACCTAAAAACAAAACAAAAACATAACTAGACATTACCAGGTCACACTTATGACCCTTAAGACTGCTACCATCATAATACAAGGAACTAACAAAAGAAACCATAAACCATTGTATCCTTCATTCTACAAACAGGAGATAGATGGATCTTTTATAAGAGCAAGTGTGAGAGAAAGAGATTGACCTATGGTTTCAATGGTCAGTCCTCAACCCCAAGGGGAGGCCCTATCCTAACTATCGCTTGGGTGGTCTCTCGTCATCCTCTCCACCATCATCATCTCCATCTGAATCATCTTTATCTGGCCTTTTCCTCTTTGCTGGAACATCAACCTTTCCACTGGCGTCACCATCATCTTCATCTTCATCCTCATCTTCAACATCTTCCTCCTCGCCATTCTCCTGAGGTTCAAAATCACTGGCATCTTCCTCATCCTCGGCATGGCCAACTGGCCTGACAAGGTAGTCTGTTCCCAGATCCCTCTAAAGATTGTTTCATGGATTTCATAGCAAGTGTAGGACAGAAAGAAGTCAGAACGTGCAAAATATAGACCGACAGCTGAAAATAATCAATAATTACAAAAAGATATTATATACAACATAGCAATCATATTAGGGTTCCAAATCTCTTTTCAGAGAGACGTTGTGGGGGTTTTTTCATGAATCTAGAATTTTCACGGTAGGTTAAGAGGAGAAAATTTCATGAAAATGAAAGTATGCTATATGTGGATCTGCTCCACCTTAGGCATAGTGTGTCCCAAAGAGATCTTTCAGCAAATGAACTTAGTTAAAGCAGTATCGTCCAGACCATATGAACAGGTATTAAAAACATCAAATTCAAGCGGGATGGGATAATATCAAATCAAGCATTAAAACATATGAACAAGAATGCAAGGAATTATTCCATGAGCTCCATCATGCCCTACTGGCCCATAACACATCAGAAAAACAACTCATACAGAAGGAACCATGGCTTACTTAAAACACAAACTTCCCAAATATAAGTTTTTTTTTTTCCTGATGAGTACTTGTTCACAGGCTTAAAACATTAAAAAAAAACGATAAAAGCTTCAGATCTGCCAAAACTGACCACCAAACAAAGAGATGACACTGATATTGAATCACTTTGAAATTAAAGCATAAGTATCAAATACAAAAGCCTAGATTAGCATACAGATGCATCACTTTTATATTTTGATCGGTTATATGGTTCAGTTTTATCATTAAATTATGTCTATGAACATGTTCACCACAGGAAAAAAGGACCATCTACCAATATTGAAACAGCGACGAGATCTAAGAGGAAAAACAACATCGACTGAAGCTTGCTCATCAAATGAATAATTGAAAGAAATTAAAAAAATTTACTGGAAATCTAATATTTATCAAGACTATAAATATTGATATTAGAAAAGATCTGAACCACTTCTACTCGCACAAATAATAAAAAAAATCCGAAATACTCAAAAGAGAAAAGAAGTTGAAAATAAGATGAAGATTAGGGAAAAGTCATAATTACCTTCTCTTCACCATCCTCCTCCTCGTCATCGTCGTCCTCATCGTCGTCGTCGTCGTCGTCATCGCCATCGTCGTCATCGTCATCGCCGTCGTCGTCTTCGTCATCGTCTTCATCTTCGTCCTCGTCATCATCTACTGACTGAACTGGAGGACCACCAGACGAAGGGACAACCTCCTGCACGTCACCGTCATCGTCATCGTCATCATCCTCCTCCTCATCCTCTTCGTCGTCATCTTCGTCGTCTTCATCGTCCTCATCACCGTCCTCTTCCTCACGGCCTTCTTCTACACCATCCTCGACCCCATCTTCACCAACTTCTCCGTACAAACCCTTAAGCTCCTTTTCTTCTTCGAATTCCATCTCATCCTCCATCACCTTCATCTTTGGTAGCTTACGAAACTTTCCCGAGAAATATTTTTATTATTTTCTAGCAAAAGAAATCAAATTCAGAACTTGGAAAACAGGGAAGAGGGAAAGAGAAGGGAGAGGGAGAGGAGCTACCTTCTTCGTTCTCGTTCTACCAGTATCTCTGCAACCGTGATCTTGGCCGTTGAAAGACGAATTCACGCGGATTGGTGACGTGCCAAGCGATCGGACGGTTAACCTTAGAGAATTTGTATTTTTGTGTCGATGAGTCCTTGCGGCGCTCGATACGCCTTTCTAATTCAGCTGCTTCTCACGTGCGGGTAAGGGCTGAGGTATCTAGGGTTAGGGTTTTTTCTTTTTCTTTTTCCGAGTATTCTATTGGGCCTTTCGGTCTTCACATGAGTCTCACTAGTGGACCATGTGATTGGGTTAACTTTAAGGCCGATAGCTTGGGCCCAGTATGGGATTCAGGTTTGAAGTCTGATCCAATAACACTAAAAAGATATTCTAATCATAAAAAAAATTATGTAAAGTTAATTTTATAAATTAATATGATTTGATATGATTCATGATATTATAAAATTATTTTTTATTATAAAATATAACAGATTACATAAAACTACAACAATTTATGAAATTATTTTTATATAATATTTTTAAACTGTAGCACTTTGTATATCATTATATTATATACTCATTTATGTTATTTCCATTTTAGTGTGAGTTTATTTCTTTGCAAAAAATAGTTATTGGTATATTTTTTTAGGAAAATATTTTATCTATAAAGGGATTACATAAAAATAATCTTACAAATTGATGTGGTTTGTCAAATTATAAAATTACTTTTATTATAAATAAAATAAAATAAAATTATATTAATGTGTAGAATTTCTTTTGTGTAATTCTTTTGTGAATATACAAGTACTATTTTATTTTTTTTATCATCTCCTGCCTTGGGATTAAATAATTAATTGAACTAAAATGATAAAAAAAAAAATAATTGAAAAAAGGACGATAAAATAATATACAACATTTCTCTGTTTTTTAGGAGGCTCTAAAGGTTTAAAAATCCTGCCAACATGTAGATACTTTGAATTGTGGAATCAGTGTCCTAAGATTGATCAGAATGGGTTGGCAAACTTAGGAACAGTTGGTAATAATGATAATAATAATAATAATAATAATAATTTGAGACTTGGGGATATAGACAAGTAAGGTTTAATTTTGACGCTTAAGATACCTATGTATATTAGAAAACCAAATCAAATTTTTCAAAAAATGATGTGCGGTCATGTTATTTTTAATTAGTTCCATGTGGTCGTGTACTGATATGGGTGGCATTAGGATTTAGGGGCACATCACATGGCGGTGTCATTATCAGAACTCACAAAGTAACCCATGTTGCTGTTTTATACTATGATTGTGTCTTTCACATTTTTTGGGGGGGGGGGGGATTTCAAATATAATTGATCATCCTCCATTCAAAACACCTTACGTGGGGACCTGGATCTCCACCAATCTTAAAGCTATTAAATAATTCTTTTGAAAACGACTGCCATGTTTTCGTTCTTGATACTCGGGAGACTTCATTAGGAAGGCAGACAGGCAGATTGTGGAAGAAGCCTACACGACAACAACTCAACAAATTTTCATTATCAAATTAAGTTTTGACTCTAATTAAGGCGGTTTAACTCTAATCTCCTGATGACTTTGTAAATTCGTGTACCCTTCCTAATATTCAATGATCAAACTTATGAATTGTATTGATGTCAATTTAATGCCAAAACATAATTTATTTTTATAGTTACATTTTATATTGCGCTCTATAACGAGATTGGGAGGATTTTATTTCCTATAAGAAAGTCTCTAGCAGGCAGCAGCTACTACCTCACTTAACTCGTCAATGAAAAAAGTCAAAAATATAATGTCACAATATTTTTATAAACTCATATTAATGACAAATTGAGTCATACATACACACACACACACACACATATATATATATATATATATATATATATATTATCATATATTTAGATTTAATTTTATCTAAAATTATTTGATAAGCTCTAAAATAATAAAAGTGTCTTATAAAAATAAATTCATGATATGTTACTTTATAATAAAAATGAGTAAATAATTCAATATATCATATCAAATTGCATCTGAATTTATTTTTTCAATTAGATCATTTATCAAAACATTTTAGAAACAAATTTATAAACAAACCGAGAAAAAAATTTATAGTTAATTGTCTTAACAATCAAATTAAGGCCCCCAAACAAATTTAGAAATATAGCATATAAATCTTTTTTTTTTTTTTTTTATCCTTTTTTGGAATGATGTTAATCTTTTTGTTTGATATACTTATTCATGCTTTCCTCAAAAAAGAAAAAAATAATAATATTCATGCCACTTGACGTTATTTAAAAAAAAAAGAAGGTGTAATTATGTCATGGAAGCGGCTAGGGATCCCGACTTTTGGGTCCCGACAGCTTCCCCATTTTCTTTCTCTTTTCTTTTTTATATGATTTTTGTTTTAAGTATTTTTAAATAATATTATAAATTTTTTATATTTTTTAAAAATATTTTAAGATATTAAAAGATAATGTAAAAAAATATTAAAAAAATATTAAATTTTTTTAAAAATATATAAAAAAATTATAACATTATTTAAAAATACTTAAATAAAAATTATGTTAAAAATAAAGTAAAAAAAAAAAAGAGAAGAAAAATCGGGAAGCTGTCGGGACCCAAAATCGGGGTCAAAAGCAATTTCCTCATGTCATAAATAAAATCGGTGGATTGGTCAATCCTAGCTGGAACACGTGTAATCGGAGTGATAGCGTAGAACCCAGATTAATAATTATGGGCATTCCATCTTTACCCGCATAAGCCAAGAAGAGCCGCGACAAATTAAAGAAGAAAGAGGAAACACGGCGAGACAAATTAGGTGGATGTGTTCGAGGTGGTGGTACACGAGAGCTTTCCGGTGGCCGGAGTTCACTTTCTCTCCGATGTGGTCCATCTTCCGGTGGCCTGAAGTCAATCTCTCATACCTCACAACAGGGTGGAGCATCGGGAACTTCAGCTGGTGGTTGTATTCGACTGTATTTGATGACATGTTCTGGACCGTTGTTACTGTGTTGGAATCTGTGGCTTTGGTCTCCATGCTCTGCTGCTTCTTTGTCTTCTGTGGCTGTACTCTTTGAATTATTTCATTTCTTAAAACTATATATATATATAATTTACTTCACTTCTGTACACACATAGATAATATGGGTTAGATCGCCAGGGATTTCTGGCACCTATCTGGGTAGCTGATTTAGAGGAAAATCTTAAGAGTTCTTGACCTTTATATGTATACAGAAAATCTTTGGCTATTATTATAGTTGTTTACAACATATGCTTATATACATCTAGCTGGATCCAATTCTAAGAATTTCTTTCTCCTTTTTTTCTGGTTCATCGTTTTGTTTTTCCCCTAAACATTGCAGCATCTGTGAGAGAGCAATGTGGGCGTATGGTGAAAATAGAGATGTTTGATTCATTAATAACTCTGAAAATCCATGAATGATTCATTGGGGTTGAGGAGGGTTTTGGGGAAGGAGGGGGACGGGGAGGTTTCTATATCCTTGGAAGTAATGCAGATATGTTGTTTGATGGATTGGGATTAGCGTAGAGATAAAAATGTAGGAAGAGAGGCAAATTAAGGAGGAAGGCATGGCGTTTGTGAATTTGCTGGAAAGAAGAGGGATATTTCAATCTTAAATTTTCCAGTTGTTCTTAACAGTAGCAATTTTCATTAAACATTTGATTTATGCATTTTGGTCTGCTTTGGTGCTCAAAAGTGCTCGATCTTCAAGCATTATGCTGGATTTGCTTTATGAGGAGGGGTGGTAACCTTGAGGAACTCTTATGTCAATTGCCTTAAAATCTTGTGGCCGGGGATATCAGGAAGCTTAATTTACAGGTTGGGGACTGAAAACACGGGCTTCAGTTTCGACTCCTTGCTCCCTGACAATGGAGATCCTGTACTCGGTGGATAAGCTAACCCGGCTGCATTTATTAATCTGGTGGCCTTAGGCAACAAACACTTAAGCAGTCCAAATACTGTAATGTCCTGACACTATTCACCAAGCAAAAATGCGTAATAATCTCAGATGAGGATTCTGTTCAAATTCTCTCACACATATATAGAGATATGGTGCCAAAGTCATTCAGAAAATCAAAATCCCATCCTAATCCCTATCAATTATCTTGGCTGAAGATATGATATAATCATACATTAATTGCAAAGGATGTGGAGCTTTGTGCACCTTAATCGATTGTCCTCTTCCATTTTCAAAAGGAAATAGCATAACATTAATTTTTTCCCGACGTGCTATCATCTACATTAAATTCACGTCTAATTGTGAAACCTTTGCAAAAATATGATGAATCCAAAATCCGGCACAAAGAACTAGACAATTTGAAAGGTAATTTCTCACATTTTGCTAGAAAACAAATTAGAAAAATGATATACCCAACAAGTTTATACAAAACAAGAAAAATTTTATATGTAATTAATTTTGTGTACTCTTTTGTTTATTTTAAAAATGTGATTGATTATATCAACTTAAAATAAATGTTTTGGTCAATCACATAAATAAAATACACAAAAAATGCATAAAAATAACTGTGTATAACAGAATTTATTAAAAAGAAAATCATATTTTGGTAGTCTCAAGTAATAAGTATGTCAATTAATACTGTCATAATTATAATCTATGGTTGTTACCATTTACCAACAAAAAGGAGAAACTTGGTAATGGTGGGATTCCAACACGTGGCTCCCACTATGAAATCCGGCCACACACTCCCTCTCTTCGCCACCGTAGCATATTCAAAAGCTCCAGCAAAGAAATACAAATAATTTCGTCTCTCCCGTATTTCGATTTCTCTCATTGCCTATTGCCGATTGCGTTTGGCAATTTGCATTTTTCAGAAAACCCAACAAAAATATATTTAAAAAAGAGCTCTGCTAGACACAGTCGAGACTGTGCAAACGAATACAATCGAGAAATAAAATAATTATTTATTCTACATTCAGCGGGCAGAAAAGAGGAAAATCAATGAGTTTATAACTGTTATTTTTTCATCAAAAGGCGTGCCGACTCCCTCCAGTTTACATCATACACTTGCAACAAGTTTTTCTCTTTAAAAAAAGAGCCCGTAGATTTCGGTCAGTGGCGTTAGGCGTACATTCACATCGCATGCTTACCACAAGCAAAACGGCGTTGTTTTTGTACCTAAACTCGGTGGTGTTACATCTCTGGTGGTCCTCCTTGTTCCGAACAATCTACCTGTAAACAGCACCTGTTGGATTATCTGAATGGACGAAGAAAGTTCAATCTCTCTGCTTAAGGTATATTGCCTTTTCACACATTTTCTTTCTTTTCTTTTTGTGTGGCTTTAATCGATTGCAAATTATGTACTTTTTCTATAGGTATTTATGTTTAATGGGTTGCGATCTTTTTGTAGTTCATGGTTAATGAAGGACTCGTGCCGTCTCCGGACGAGGAGGAGAAGAGGGAAAATGTCATTTTGAAGCTCAAAGAGGTTTTTCTTGGGTTTAGAAATGTGCAGTACTTATATTTTCAGGGATTTCAGTAGCTTTAGAGCATTTTTAATGGAGTTAGTCAAAAAAATATTTTAAAATTGTACTTTTTGTATAATTTTTTTAAAAATTATGTTGTATTTAATCAATAATTATTAAAAATGATTAAAAAATACATTTTATTTTTGAAAGTGAATAATAAAATTAAATTTTTTTTCAAATAGAAAAAATTTTGCTATTTGTGCTAAAGGTTTGCCCCGTCCCTTTCAGATCTTTCCTACTGACTCGCCTTAAAGACTCAAAACATTAAAAAAAAAAAAAAACTTTTACGCTATCTCACTTTGTTAGTTCATTTTTACTGCTTATGTATTTTAGATTTTTTTTTATTTAATAATTAAATAAGTGATTAATGGTAAGTATATTGGTATTTTTTTAATATTTCTTTAAAATATTCAAACAGGTTTAAAAAATATTTGAAAAAAAAAAAAAATAAAAAATAAAAAAGTACAGGGGCACAAGTGGGCAAATTGAGGAGGCATTGTTGCACAACTCTTTTTTTTTTTTTTTTTTTGGTTTTGGGATTAGCAAGTTATTCTTTTGTTGGGTTATTGCCTAATTGCAAAATCTTGTATGAGGACGTTTCCCTGAACTAAGGTTGACGGTAAAGCATGCTGGTTAAGTAGTTTTTCATTGCAATAGTTATGACCTCTTTTGAGGCGTCTGCTTGTCTGTGGGAGTTTATTACGTACCCGACCACAATGGTAATTATTATTATCATTTTTTTTTTGTTTTTGCTGATTATGAAATTTGATAATTTAATATCTATTTATCTTGTAAAATTTTTTGATACCTCAAATGAACATGCAGATAGTTTTGACATGGATTAAGAAGGTTGCATGGCAACGTCGTTTTCCAAAAGAGCAAATTGCTGCTACCTGTGCCACAATTTTGACTTATGGATCATATGGCCTCGGAGTAAGATTTTACCTTCTCTTTCTTTTTTACTTTTTTGCATTTTCTTTTACCTAACATTCAATACACTGGCGCTTATGCTACTACACATATAAGATGTTGATAATGTGATGAATTGAAAATCCTATAGTTTGGAGCTGATTAGGCTTGAAATGAAAGATCGCAAATAAACCAAATTATAATATGGACAATTTTCTAGACTCTTCTTGGCCGTGTTCCACATGTTGTTTGGGTGAGCTTGTTTTATAATCTTTTTCAAAGGCAGAGTCTGGTATGGTACTTTGGGAAGGTCGGATGGCTTAGCATTCAGGAGAAGAAAACCCAATTTAATCCATAATTTTCAATGTGAAGTATTCATTAGTATTTTTATGCTTGGTATTGCGATATGCCTCTGGAGTTGTAGAGTTTCTAATTCTGCTTCTTATTAACTGATATAGATTTTTATTTTAAATATATTTATTCAGGTTCATGATTCGGAATCTGACATTGATGCTTTATGTGTTGGCCCTTTCTTTGCAACCATGGCAGTAAGTAAAGTACCTGTTGCCCTGCATAAGATATTTTTGATTTTGGGTGGCATAATGATTGCCTCAGTTTTCAATTAATGCAATTTAAACAGGAGGACTTTTTTATTGTTCTGCACAACATGCTTAAAAGCAAACCTGAAGTATCAGAGATCCACTGTGTAAAGGATGCAAAAGTTCCTTTAATTCGGTTTGAATTTGACGGGATCTCAATTGATCTCCCATATGCGCAGCTTAAGGTGTTATCTGTTCCTGAAGTGAGTATCGATGCTATGCAACTAATTAACTCAATGCATACTGCTCCTGTCTGTTGAAAGATTTTTAAAAATTTTCAAATATTCAAATTTCCATTTTTAACTTTTTATTTTCCTCAAATATTTTCTTGCATGTTTCTAGCACCCTGGTCTCTGCTTTGCTTACATGTGTTACCCCGTTTTGCATCCAATGTTGTTTCATACATGTCATAATTTGAATAAACCTTTTTCTGCTTTGCCATTGATTATTGAGATTTTTGAGCTGCTAAGCCTATGAAATGTAGAATGTAGATGTATTAAACCCATACTTCCTAAGGGATGTGAATGAAACTAGCTGGAAGAGCTTGTCTGGTGTACGTGCTAACAAACGCATTCTTCAGCTTGTTCCGAACTTGGAGGTACATGTTATTTTATCTTAGGATACTTCTCTTCTCCTACCAATGTACCATTGACCCAGCCAAACAAGCATAGCTTTGAAATTTCTGCTCTTGAGCAATTAGTAGTTGTATTGCGAGGACACTTGTCGATATAAATTTATTGAGGGTGTAAATTTGAACACGATCATTGCTATGAATAAATTTATTACCTATTTCTATGAATAAAATTCCTTGATTACCTATAAAAAAAAGTTTGAACATGATCATTGCTATCTGCCCCTTGATTTTGTGCCAATGTGTCTTGATTAATGTTACCCTGTTAACATCAATATATTAATTAAGAAATACCATGGCTTGAAGTTTTGACATGACTATGGGCTAATGAGAGATGGATTTTGTGGGAGGGGTGGGGGGAGTATGCTGTTTTGGAAATTGGAATGCCCTATGGGAATTCACTGGAGTATTTGAGACGCTATGAGTATTAGTGGGGTTGACAACTATATCACCATATTCAGATAATTTTAAATTTAAATCGACCTTTGCTGGATATTTTTGGATTATCATTTCTCCTTATGCCGCTTAATTCTTCAAAATCTCATTCATGTTGTTGCTGATGTGTTTCAGAATTTCCAATCAATGCTGCGATGTGTCAAATTATGGGCTAAAAGGCGAGGAGTATATGGTAATGTAAGTATGACTTAGGGATGGTGAATATATTTTCATGCTTGCTCTTACTTGCGTTGAGGGCTTTATTGGGCATATTGTTTTTCAGCAAGTGACAACAAATCCATGCCCTTTATTGCTGATTGCAGTTACTTGGCTTTCTGGGAGGAGTTCATCTTGCAATTCTTGCAGCTTATGTCTGTCAAAAGTATCCAGATGCCAGCTTAAATTCTCTTATTATGAACTTCTTCCAGACGTTTGCATTTTGGCCTTGGCCTACTCCCGTAATATTGCAAGATGGAATATTGCCTACAACCGGAGATGCCATTGAGACACGATCCTTAATGCCTATTCAGCTTCCGTGCAGTCCATATGAATATTGCCATTCCAATGTCACTAGAAGCACATTCCGAAGGATCAGGGCAGAGTTTCTCCGAGGTCATGATAGAACTAGGGTATGTTCTGCAGTTTAACCGAGATCATAATTCTGTATGCCTATTATTTGACATCTTGCTAAGCCACTACCTATTGATGGAGTTGAAACTTGATGTGCAATTTATTGTGGTATCTATATAGTTTTTTTAGGACAATCTCAGTTGAATATGATGTCAGGAGGCACAAAATAATGTGGAACTGTTTTTTGTTCTCTGACTGGTGTTGTAGGATCTGTTGAAGCCAGATTTTGATTGGGGTAGTGTATTTGAGCATTTCCCATATCCAAAGGAGTATACACGATTTGTCAAAATTTACCTCTCAGCTTCTGACCAAGATGATCTAGGAGATTGGGTAGGTTGGGTGAAATCGCATTTTATCTCTCTTCTTATCAAGGTAAGGGGCTTATAATTGAAGTTCATTGTATTCATTTTTGTATGGTTGAAATGTTAACTTCAGCTACAACTCCTTGAACTCTTCTTATCAACCATGAGCAATCATGCCCTGGGAGTTTTAGATAACAGAGATATGTCCTTGCCATACTGATTGGAATAGTTTCTAGAGTTTAATGTAGCCCCTCTTCTAATGCTACACGAATCTGCTAAAATAGAAAAGTCGGATTCATTTTTTTTATTAGTAAGAATCTTTATTCAATCGACTGAAACTAGGCAATACCCATGTACACAGAAAGTATACAAAATGAGACACCTAATTACATTCTAGAAAGCTGGAAAGTAGACAAAAACTCATTTACATTCCTACCCTTTAGTACGATAGCAGAAAACTAGAAAAGTCAGGTTCATTGCATCCATATTAATGATTTTGGTTAAATCACCAGGCATTCATGCATATGAGCTGCCTATCCTCTCTAATGTTACATGAATATGATACTTAGCGGAAGAATATCAATTTTTAAACTTTTTGAAATCTTTTGACGAATTGACTATCGAGAATCATGTTGTTATTTGCTGCAGTTGGAGGAGATACAAGGTCTTTGTGACCCTAATCCTATCGAACATGTAGACACGGATGTAACAGAGCCCAATGTCATGTTCTATTGGGGCTTAAATCCCAGCAAGAGTAGTTTCAAAGATATACGGCATGTTGAAGAGGATTTTATGAAGAATCTCAAAAATGGTTATCAAGGGTCTGCTGGAGGGATGGGGTTATCCATTTTGCAAGCTTCGCAGCTACCTAAGAGTGATGTTCTTGACACTGGAAAAGGGAAGGGGACGAAAGCATGTTGGAAAATTCTCGATTACAATCTTCGAAGAACGCCAATGTACTCTCAGCATTTGCCACATTACTTTGTTGGGTATGCGGCAACCGACACAGAGCCAGAGTACCCAAGTGCTGTGGGTTAGGCTTATTATAAATTTATATGCCATACTTGGTTTGCCTCATGAAATCTAGGAGGTTTTGGTTTTCATGGTTGCGCGGTCTTCATAAGGATTAAAAAGACTATAAAGATGATGACAGAGGCAAGTTTTTGAGCATGCAGTAAAGAGGAGAAAATGGCAGAAGCTTGAGAGGTTTTGTTTTTTTTTTTTGTCCTAGGGAAGCAAGTTTTCATTCATATAAAGGAAATATGATATATTAGAAGGAAGTGGGTTCTCCCATAAACACTCTAGTACAATAACCCTAGTGGAAGAAAAAAAAAAAAAAGATAAAAAAAAAAAGGTTTTGGAATCAATTTTGTCACTCTTATTCATGCTTTATAAAGAGGATGGTCTTAAAAGGTAGTTTTTTAACCGTTCGCATTACTATGCAAACTGTGGAAAGTGAGACCCCTATTTGTTTTGCCTCATATTCAATAAAAAGTAAATGTCATATATTATACTTTTTTTTTTGGTCTAATTGTTTCTCATTTAACATAGAATTTGAAGGGACGTTGATTCCAAAAATGTTACATTAGTATGTAAGAATAATAAAATTTGATTTCTCCTACTTGATTTCTCTTTTCAAGGAAAATGAAAAAATTCACGCCACATGTATGAACGCTCTAAAGAGTAATTAGCGGTAGTGTTATTTAGATTTCGTTTGGATTGGGAATGATTTTAATATATTTTATCTCATTATAACATATTTTATTTTTAAATTCTTATATAAAACATAAAACGTAATGTTGATTTTTTTTTATAAAGAATAATTAGCGGTAGTGTTATTTAATTTTGTTTGGATTGAGAATGATTTTAATATAGTTTATCTCATTATAACATCATTTTTTTAAAATTCTTATATAAAACAGAAAACATAATTAATTTTTTTTTAATTCTAAATAATAATAATGTAAAAATAATATTTTAATAATATTTATTTATTTTAAATTTGTATTTTAACTCATCCCCTCCTAATATTCAAACGGATGCTTAATTCTATATATATAAAAAAAAAACGGGTGCTTAACTTTCTCTGAATATTATTATTATTATTATTATTGAAAGTCAAAGACTTATACGCTCTTTAAAGTCCTTGGGGCTATTGGATACGACATTTTATATCGAGTCCTAGATCCACTGCCATCCCACGATAATTCATCTTCTCAATACTTTATTCGGATTTTCTTAGCATAAAAAAATCTTTTTTGTGTATTAAAATTATGAAAAATTTTATTTTCAACACTCATTGTTATCTCTCTATATTATTGTTGTAATTTTTTTTATTTAATAATTAAAGAAATATTTTTAATATAAAAAAAATTAAAAAAACACTTTTAAATAATATTATAATATTTTTTAAAATTAAATTTTACTATTTATAATTTATTTTATACTTTCAACTTATTTTAATCACTTATTTTAAATTTTAATCACTTATTTTAATTATTTATTTTATTATTATTTATAATTTAACTCATTTTATCTAAAAATTCAAACGGACTAGTCTTTGGTTGAACCGCGTTTAAGTGTGAGAGAAAACCGCGTGGAACCTTGCCGTATATCCGATTTGATTGCCGCAGTTTTTGGTTGAACCCTCTCTTGTCGTGACTCGTGATGCATGCCAAGCGCTGCAGAGCAGAAAGATGATGCTTTCTCGCAAAATACTTGAACCATCCATATTTAGTTATTCATCACAATAGATTAGTCAATATTTAGACTTTAGTTACAATAAACATCAAAATTTCAAATTTGATATCTTCTGTAGCCTGTAGCTGCACAAAAAGTATATTTTATTCATTCATTACTTCTCTCCGGTGAGGAGAAGAAGTCGACTATTGAGCATATAGCTCGGTTCTCGGTCCAGTGCGGGGAAGCTAGGTCCAAGGGGCAAGGACTACCTCAAGTTGAGGCTCTCTGGCAACACTCTTACTAAATCGGCCTTCCCCTGGTATATGGACATCCCTCCAAACTCTATTAACAGTTGATACGATCTGGAACCCAAGTTCCATGAGCAATTCTAATAGGACAGAGTACAGACCCAGACATTCAAGTTGCCAATTTGGCAAGATTGACTCAGTCCTCCTTGTTTCGTCGTTCTTCGTCCAGAGAGAAGTGCTGAAGGAGTCACTACCGCACCACCGCACTCCAACTCTCGTCGGCATCAACATTTCCAACCCCCGCTTTCTCTAGCTTAATCTCAGGTACCCTCTTTCTTCGACCAGAGTTCGATTCTCCTATACATCTCTAACTTCTTAATGCAACGGTCCTCACAGTCCCTTGGATCCCTTTTCTCCAAGTCCTAACCTTGATTGTGGTTGTGTTAGACTGTTATCTGGCTGTATGAATGTGGATGACTTTAGATGTTAACTCCTCGCCGTCACCGATTCCTTTATCTTCACTGATTTTATTACTTCGGTTTTTCAATGGATCTGGGTTGCTTCAATCCTAATACTTGTCTGTCTTGGATCATTATTCATTTTCATGTCATTGAATAAGTATTTTAATTTATTTTTTCTAAGTTAGCAGTTTCCTTTATGTAGTTGGTTGGTTAATCCTAATTTAGTGTGACGATTGGAGAAGGGTGTTAAATCTAGAAATGATCATAGTGCTTTACATTTTTGGCACTTCTCATTCCTTTTGATAACAGATCCTCGATGACAGCAAGCCAAACCCTCGCTCCTCTGAAGTGCAGATTAGTGGCCAGACCAAACTTTTATTAATTTAAGACCCCTCCAAATACAGAAAGACAGGATTATTAAGCTTGTACGTGTGTGTGTGAGTGCGGAGTGTGTGTATGTATGTTGAATTAAGCTTCACTTCATGGATTATTAACAGTGAAGCTTCACTTCATCTACTCAATAATTAAACTGATTTCTTGGGTGATTTTGTGTGTTGAGAATTCAGATTGTCGCTATTATTATTAGTGTGTTATGTATTGATTTTAAAGGCCTCCAATTATAGTGTTGACTACTTCTTTTAAGAGTATAAAATCAAATCTAGTTCATCTGTAATTTCTTTCTATCCTTATTGAATATAATAGATTCTTGAAATTGACTCAATTTTCTATATATCATTTTTTTTTTTCTGATAAGGATATAACCACATTTATTAATTCGATTTTAGCATCATTTAAAAAATTAAGAAAATCTGAAATTTCATTTTTCTGATTGTTTTTTTCATTTTCATCATGTTTCCCAGAAAATCTGAAATTTTACTTCGCTAAATTTTTTTCTTCATTTTCTATGTCCAGAGGCATTGTTGAAATTTTAGCATCATTTCCGTTAAGTCTAATTGAACTCATTTCCTTTTACTTTACAGTTTACTTCACTCTCAATTGCACTCAAGTCTCACGTGTTTACATTTTTCTTACGTTTTTTGCAATTATGCGTAGCAGCACTCTTCTTATTTTTTGTGAGGAGCAAAATATCTTATTTTTTGTGAGCAGCAGAAGAGAAATGGCAGAGGCTATTGTCTCTATTGTGGTGGAGAGGCTTGGCGATTTGCTCGTACAAAAAACAATATTCTTGCACGGAGTGAGTGACCAAGTTGAACAGCTACAAGATGAGCTCAAACGGATCAAAAGTCTCCTACAAGATGCAGATGCGAGGCAAAATGAAAAAGATAGTTTACGCCAGTGGGTTGCAGATATCAGAGATGTTACTTATGACGCTGAAGATATTATTGAGAGGTATACCCTCAAAGTTGACTCCAAAATGAGAGGAGGCATACAAAATGTCCTCAAGAGGTTTGCTTGCATCTTGGGAGAAGCAAAAATTATTTTCCAAACTAGCTCTAAGATTGGTAAAATAACAAAGAGAATTTCTACTTTGAACTCACATTTACAAAATTATGGCATAAAAATTGATTCAAGGGAAGGTGGAGGCCCGAGTTCTTCGAATGAGAAGACAAGAGAGCAAAGGCAAACTTATGCTCATGCTGAACATGATCTTGTTATTGGATTGGAGGATAGCTTGAAGGAAGTGGTGACATGTTTGACAGAAGAGATCAAATACAAGAATAGAGCTGTTTCCATATGTGGTATGGGTGGTGTTGGAAAGACAACTCTTGCTAGGAAGGTTTATAATCATCAGCAGGTCAAGAGTCATTTCAACTGCCGTGCCTGGGCATGTATCTCTCAACAATGTCAAAGAAGAGATGTTTGGGAAGGAGTCCTGATTAGTCTTATCTCTCTATCTAAAGTGAAGAGAGATGAAATTCGAAGCTTGAGAGATGAAGAGCTTGCTGAGAAACTTTGTGAAATTCAACAGCAAAAGAAGTGTTTGGTGATTTTAGATGATATCTGGAGTATTGAGGCTTGGGATAGTATCTGTGCTGCCTTCCCAAGGAATGGCAGCGGCAGCAAAATATTGATTACCTCTCGTAACAAAAGCGTAGCTTTGCATGTAGATCCTAGAGGCCACCTTCATGAATTGCAGTGTCTAAATGATGAAAAGAGTTGGGAATTGCTTCAAATGTTAGCAATATGTTGGAGAGAAGGTATAATCAGTATATGATCCACTATATTCTTTATAATATCTGATATGAAGTGATTGCTGGTTTTAGGAAAGTTAATGAAAATTGCCCCTCAATATTTAACTTAACACACTCAACATGAAATGACTGAGAAAAAAAGTGGTTTAAACAAGTATTCTCAATTGAGATGAAGTTGGAAGACGACTCTTCTAAATTTCATAATGTAATGAAACCGGCTTTCAGCAAGTTAGTAACAATTGTAGAAATTAATAGTCGCCTGAAGTGATTAATGATCATTTTTTGTTATTTGTCAATTGTAATATTGTCGATTTTATTTATATATTTATTTTTCTCAATATTTAAGAAGAAATGATATTGTTTATATTGTTGTTTGCTTTGCAGATTGTATAATCAAGGAAAATATGAAGATTTTAGGGAAGCAAATGGTTAGATGTTGCAAGGGTTTACCGTTGGCCATCACTGTACTTGGAGGACTTTTGACAACAAAGCAGACAATAGAAGAGTGGAGCCAAGTCCATGTACATGTTAAATCATAATAGTTGTCACCTTTTGATAGGCTGAAAATTATGAAATTTAAAATTCAAAATTTGAGTTTAAGTTGAATAAAAAATATTCTGTTGGAGAATGGGAAGGAGAGAGAGAAAAAGTTGAGTAAAAATTATTCTAAAATTAAAATATTGTTAGAATATAACTTTTAATATTATATTTATTTTAAAATCCCAAAAAAGTAGTACTATTTTTTGCCTTTTGTTTGAAAATTTATGATAATGAGATAAAAAATTGAAGATTTGTAATTAAAAAGTGTTTGTGGTTGGGTGATGTTTGGAGATTACATGTGTTTTCTAAACAAGCTTAGTCACAGAAAATTTTCCACAGCTGAAATAAAGACGCTAAGACTAGGGACCATTTAATAGACTATAAAACTTACCAACCACTTCCAAAAATAGAACTTGCAAAACAGACCCTAAAGTATCTAAAAATTGCAATTTGACCCCTAAACTTTTGGAAATTGCATCTTGTCTCCAAAATTACCAAGATTCACAAACTTACAAGTAATACCGTTCTAAATCTATTTCTAGTCTTAAAATATGATTAACTCAAAACCAATGTCAAGAATACTCCAAAAATGTTGCAACTGTTAACTTAATCACCTCACTACGTGAGAATTCAACCTAATCATGCTTGAAGGCTCAACACTGAAACTCCCCATGATCGAAACTCTAAACCATGACTTCATGAGCTGCTTATTTGTGCATTCACTTCAAAATATTCAGATTTGAATAGGACCACAATTAGTACAAACTTTATCACAATCATCAAAATCATGACTTATTCTTCATATTCCCCCTTGTTCATCACAACCTAGCACTACATGGGAAACTAAATTCTCAGTATACTCATGTGCAAAATTAATCCAAGAGTAATTCTAGGGACAATTCCCAAATGCACAAGTCTTGTGCAAGTCTTTTGTAAAAGCATGGACCCCACCAACAAAAGTGAGTTTTATTAGTCTTGGCCTAGACAATGAGTTGCAAGCCTTTGAACACTAGCTTCCATTATTATATCCTCTAAACACACTCATAACCATGCAATATACTCTTGTTACAACCTCAATAGAAATTGTTTCCATCATTCAAGGCAATAAAGTCTATTTTAACAAAACTTGAACCCAAGAGCATCATCCCAAAATCCATGTGTAGTATGCTTTGTTTCTAATGTACATTGGGTTCTAAAGTCTTCAAGGTGACATAAGATTGTAACATACTCTTATCAAATAACATTTCTTGAAAGCCCTAAGACAGTACTTCACAAGTCCGAGAATACACGTGAGAAACTCATATGCATAGGCCAAAGTCCAAGCCAAGATAATCAAAAATCAATATTATACTTAATAGCTTCAAATACCCAAAGTCACATGTTAGAACCATACTCTCAATTTACAAGCCTCAAACAGAGACTAGATTCACCATACAATTCACAAAACTCAACATTTGCAACTTAAAAATTCAAGTCAACAATATTACTAACAAAGTGCTAACCAAGATGCTTTTATTAATCTTTTGATTCATGCAACTTCTAATATGGAAAAGTTAAGCAAGGATCATAAATCTTAGTACAAAAATCAAGTTCTTACATTATAAAAACCGAATTTCACCAAGCAAGTCCTAGGGCTACATGGCACTTCAAAGTTACAATTCACACAAAGTTCATGCTAGCCGAATCGCTAGCCTATTCTGATTTCACCATTAATCAACGATTTTTCGCAAGAAGGTAACACTTGCACAAATGCTATCATGCTCTTAGCTTGAGTACCAAAAGAGAAGAGGAAAAAAAGCTCACTGAGATTGCACTTGGAGAAGGAAGAGCTTACTTCCCTACTACTCTTCTTCACACCCTCAATTCAGACTTTGTGAATGGCTTGAAGTGATTAACTTGTGGAAATGTGGATGACCAAGTGAGGATGAGTGAGGGTGGACATGGGGAACAAAGGGACTTGAGATGGGAGGGTTGAGGTTTTGGTACAAGGTAGGGCATGGACTAAACGGCTTGTTGCTTGTGAAAGTTAGACGTGATTTAATGCAATGGATTGAAGCAAACCGAGAGGTGTGAGAGAGGCGGTTGCTTGAGTGTAATCTGAGTTTGTTGGCTGGAAAATCTGGTCACTAGGGCAGGGTATGGCTTGTCTTGGCATGCCAACCATGGCTTGGTTCGGTTGCTGGTGAGGGGTGCACTTTGTGTGAAAGAGAGCAACAATGGGAGTGGAGGTGGGCGGTTTTGAGGATTGAAATTCAAACAAGAGAGGGGCTGTGTAGACTAGTGCAAGGCTGCAATGGGGCAGGGTATGGTGCTTGAAAAAGGCCTAAAGCTCGCTCTGCCTTGTTTTCACTCAACCTTTTATAATAGTAAGCTTGATGTGTAAATGAAGTCCAAATGGAGGGTAGTGATGAAGTCATGTGTAAAGTGAGGTTTCATAGTAATTCCCAGTTTACTTGGGCGACCTGTGTGTCATGGTGACAACTGGTTGATGACATGGCACGCTAGACGCCACGTGGCGCTCTTCGATTAGCCCATTTAATATAAAAAAAGGAAAATTTTTACTGGGCCATCAAATTATAAAATTCTAATGAATCCAACAATGCAATTCTTTTTGTCTAATTATGATTCCAAGTGCCTCAAAAAATCCAAATAACAATATGTTCCCCTTACAGATCATAATTCGATTATGCTTTCAAAACGGAATTCCAACTAGTTTTAATGTATAGATTTTTTTCTAAGTTTTCATGACATAACGAGTTGTTCAATTTTAAAAAAATAAAAACCTTTTACTCGAATTTCTTTAGAGATGATACATTTTAATTTCATTTTGAAGAATCCATCAATATCAATTTCTATATATATAGATGTAACTTTTTTAGCATTGTAACACTTTCACAATCAAGAAAACCACAAAAATGAAGACATCTGGCTGTTGGAATTTTGACTAAGGTTGTGTTTGAATGTTAGTTGAGTTGAGATGAGTTGTATTTTTTTTTATAAATAGTAGTGAGTTTAAAATGAGTTAGATATATTTATGTCAATTTGAAAAAGGTTGTGGGTCTTGCGTGTAAAGATATTTTAAGTTGAAAAAAGTTGTGGGTCTCACGTGTAAAAAATTTTTGAATTAAGATGAGTTGAGTTGGGTGTTTGGATCTTAAAGTTAATTTAAAATTAGACTAAGTTGAGTTGACTTCAGGGCACTCCAACAACCAAACCGGGCTAAAAAGTCTATACATAAATAAAGGTTGGCGGAAGGTTTAGAATTAAGGGGAGGGGAATCAACTTTTGTTCATGAAACCTAAGATTCTATCATGGAATGTGTGAGGGATTAGTGATCGCAATAAACGCCTTAGTATAAAATCTTTATTGCGGATATAGAAGGTTGATGTTGTTTGTTTTCAAGAAACAAAATTGCGTATTATCAATAGAAGAGTTATTCGTAGTTTGAGAGGGCATTCGTATGTGAGATAGTCCTACTTGGCCTTTTGGGCGCATCAGGGGATGTATTTCTAATGTGGGACATAAGAGTGATGGAAGCAAAAGAGGAATGCGTTGGGACTTTCTCGATTGTAAGTCTTTTAAAAAACGTAGTTGATGTGTGGGAGTAGGCTTATATAGGTATTTATAGGCCTAACTTGGATAGAGAAAGGATAAGTCTTTGGGAGGAATTATTAAGTTTCTATTGTTTATGGGATGTGCTATGGTGTATGGGTGGAGACTTTAACATCACTCTCTTTTCTGAGTGAGCGTTCGGGGAACCATTGTACCTCTTCGGCTATGAAGGATCTCGTTTGATTTGAATCTCATGGACATACCGCTTGTTGGAGGAGAGTTCATGGTTCAATAATAGGGGGTGGTCGAGATTGGATAGATTTCTTGTCTCTCATTCCTGGAAAGCACACTTTCTTGACTTGCATGAAAAACGGTTGAGTCGGGTTTGCTTAGATCATTTCCCCATTATATTAGATTGTGATGGTATTCACAGGGGACATCGGTACTTCAAATTTCAAAATATGTGGCTTGTAGTGGATGGCTTCGTTGGTAAGGTTAGCGATTGGTGGGCTTCTTATCAGTTCACAGGACTCCTAATTTTATTCTTGTAGGCAAGCTTAAGAGCATTAGTATTGGTTTATGTATATGCATATGCAAAATCACCTCTTTTAGAGATTCATTTTGTCATATGCATATGCATATGTAAAACTCTCACATTGGCTTATGTAAATTTGAGACAAAATAATAATAAAATATTATTTTACTCCAATTTCTTCATTTTTCAAATTATATATGGGATGCATTTCATTAATATATACATATATATATATATATATAATTGGAATGTTAACATATATATAAAATTGAAACACTAACATGTATGTATATATATATATAACTTATATAAAACTGGAATGTTTCAGTTTTATATATATATATATATATATATATATATAACTGAAATATATACAAAATTGAAATATATATAAAATTGGAATACATATTTTCATAGGTAAATAGTAGAAGGAGAGAGAAAAAAATAATAAAATATATTTTCGTAAGTGAATAGTGACTCTCCAAATATTCATAATTACTATTCATAGCTATGCAAATATTATTTGCATATGCATATTCCAATATGGAGGATTTTTAGTCCATATTATGCAAATATGGGTTTGCATATGCATATGCATAGACCAATGTCAATGCTCTAAGGCATTGAAACAAGATTTGAAGAAGTGGAATATAAAAGTTTTTGGTTGTCTTGGTAGTCACAAGACCTCCCTAATGGGGGAGCTACAAGAATTGGAGGGGAAAGTCTTGTTGGGAGACCCTTCATATGAGGTTGTGGCAAGGAAATATGTGGTGCTGACAGAACTAAAGAGGGTGTTGTTGATGGAGGAGATTTCGTGGCGACAAGAATCTTGTGCCTTATAATTAAAAGAAGGAGATAAATGTATGAAGTCCTTTCACAATGTAGTTAATTCACATAGGTGCCATATCGCCATAGAGTTGCTCACCTTAGGTAACCAAGTTCTTTTATCCCCTCTTGATTTAGAGAACCATATTGTGACTTACTATCAGAGCTTGCTTACGGAAACCCCTTGGAGGCCAAAACTTGATAGTTTGCATTTTGAGTGTATTGACATTCAGAGTGCAAGTTGGCTGGAAAGACTTTTTCAAGAAGAGGAGGTACATAAAGTTATTACCAGGATGGCAAAAGATAAAGCGTCGGGGCCGAACGGTTTTTTAATAGGTTTTCTTAGCATTGTTGGGAGATTGTGAAACGTGATGTCATGATGGTTTTTTAGGAGTTCTATGCTTTCGAAGAATTTGAGAAATGTCTCAATGCAACTTTTATTGCCTTTGTACCAAAAAAACAAGGGGCAATGGAGATTGAGGACTTCCGCCCTATAAGCTTGGTGAGTAGGGTTTACAAGATTATATCAAAGATGCTTGCTAATCGGTTAAGCTTGATTATGGGGCAAATAATTCCTAAACCATAGAATGCTTTTGTGTCACTACGGTTCACTTCCCAATGTTAGTCATAGGTAGCAAAGTGTCTTCTTTATCTATGAAATACTTGCCCTTTTGTTAGGGAATTATTTTCAAAGTTAGAACTATTTGGGATGGTATCATTGAGAAAGTGGCGAAAATGTAAACTGGGTAAAAACGGTTGTATTTATCAAGGGGGGTGGGGGGTGGCTCACATTGATTAAGAGCACTTTATTTAATCTTCTGACGTATTTCTTGTCTCTCTTTCCATTGCCTATATGGGTGGTGAATAGGATCAATAAGTTATTTCGAACTTTCTTATGAGGGAGAAATTTAAATTCCACCTTGTAAAGTAGAATAAAGCTTGTTCTCCAATGTCTAGTGGGGGATTGGGAGTGTACAATTTGAGGTTGTTCAATAAAGCACTCTTAAAAAAATGATTATGGAGATATCATATGGAGGGAAAGTCTTTGTGGAATGAAGTTATTGTTTCCAGATATGGAGAAGCCTGGGGGTTTGTGCACTAATGCTGTGAAAGGAAGGTATGGTGTGGGTTTGTGGAAATATATTAGGGCTGGCAATGTTTTGCAAACAATATACATTTTGTGATGGGAGAAGGTGCTAGTATCAGATTTTAGCAGGATGTATGGTGTGGAGAGCGCTCTTTGGAGAGGGTCTTTCCCAACTTCTATAGCATTGCAGCTAATCAGGAGATTGCGGTGACGGATTTATACGTTATTAATCATGGCTCTTCCTAGTGGAATATCCTATTTACTAGGGATAACCACGACTGGGAATTATCTACTATTGCAAATTTTTTTCAGCTTGCTATACTCCCTAGGAAGCATACCGGCACAAGGTGACATGATACAGTGGTGGTCTGTAACCAGTAAGAAATTCACAGTCATTGCCTATTATAAAATTCTAGCTTCACATGGTAAGACATCCTTTTTGTGGAAGAACATTTGGAGATCTTATGTCCCCTCCAAATGGCTTTTTTGTGTAGACTGCAGCCCTTGAGAATATTCTCACTACGGACAACTTATGAAATAGGGGACTTATTGTGATGGATTGGTGCTATTTGTGCAAAATTCATAGTGAATCAGTAGATCATCTATTGTTGCATTGCGATATCACAAGAGCGCTATGGAATGGGATCTTTGCAGAGTGGATGTAGCTTGAGTTATACCGACTAAGGTAGTCGATTTGATTGTGTGTTGGCTGGGTATCCACGACTGTCCATAGGTGATTGCAGCATGGAAGATGATCTATTTTTGTATTATGTGGTGTGTTTGGACGAAAAGGAATGCACAGTACTTTGAAGACAGAGCAAAAAATGGCGGAATTACAAATTTCTTTTTGCATACTTTAATCCTTTGGTTTTCAGCTATTGTACCTAATGATAGCAATATGCACGAGTTCATTTCTTTAATTTAGAGCTTCTTAGAATGTATTTAGGCATTTTGTTTGCATGCCGCTCGTGTATTTGGGCTTTGCCAATTTATATTTATATCAATGGAATTACTCTTTACATATAAAAAAAAATGTTTTCAGAATCCCGAAGTTTAATTTTATGTAAGATGGACGTAACTCTTCTTGGACCGGGCTTGTTTGACTTAATTCTAGTGTGCTTCGTTTGGGTTCCGAGAGCCTTTCGGCTTCTCGTACATCATTCCTACAGAAACTAGTACAAACCTTAGTACCTTACTAACAATTGTTTTTTGTTCTTTTTCTCCTATTTTGGGTATATTTTACTGCGACAATCACACTCCACTTGTCTCATTTTTCTCCCTCCTTCTTTCTATTTATAGGTTTTTTCCCTCCGCAAGCTTTATTTATTGTTTCAATTATTAATAGGTTGATTTCTGAAAATAGGAATTTCTAACAGCATTCCCATAGTTCAAATACCTAATAAACTTTTTGTTTCTAGTTTAATTAGAGGTTTGTATTGTGAGTTAGAGTTGATGAGTTGAAATAAAAGTTGAAAGTTGAAAGTGAAATTGTTTATTGTATATTTTATATAGAATTTTGAGAAAATCATACTAAAATGAGATGAATTAAAAGATTTTTTATATCCAAATCTCTCGAGTAGCTGCTACAATTCCCTCAAGTTATCCCCTCAAATGTATTGCCATGTTTGTTTTGTTTTGTTTTAACATAAAAAAAAAATATCAAAATGCACTAGCAATACATTTAGGAAGACAACTTGAGGGGAAACCTAACATTTTCCTTTACTTTAGAGAAAAGGTTGGGCCAGATGGGTTCAAAAGGTGTTTTTGCACCAGCCAATCTTAGCTCGCCATGTAGGCAATTCTAAGCTAAATCCAGTGAACCCACCCGCACCAAACCAATTTCTACTCCTTCCCTCTTCCCGAAGTGCCTCTCTCCCTCTGATCTCCCTCTCTCTTCCCGGACTCCATCTTTCTCCTTGGTTTCATATAGAAGTCTGAACATTTTGACAGATGGGAATGCCCACAAAAAGACTCTTTCTAGAAAATTTCTCGAGCTTAGACAATTGAATCTATGAAAAACTCAGCAAGAGACATTTTTTCTTGCATTGGGTCACAGGAGAAAGAAGGGAAATGAATGCTTTTCGATAGGGATTTTCCTGCTGTTAAATGAAAGCTCAGTGAATAAGTTTTCAATATTAAACATAAGAAGAAGAAGATGGGTTTTTCGGAGAGGCGATGAGGTGTTCATGAATGCTGCATGCTACTTTTGAAAACATTAATAGAATTGCAGTCTATCTGGTTGGTGAAGATGATTTTTTTTGTTTTGTTTGGAATTCTGTACGCATCACAGAAATCCCAAGAGCAAAGAATCTATTTTTTTAATAGTTAGCTTTATATGATTATATCCTAAAACGATGGAAGGGACAAAGTGAATGAGGAAGTGAGTGGCAATGGAGAGTGGGGAACCCGTCAGTGTCGAGATGGGGTTTTCTTGGGTCTGCTGGACAAGAACTCAAGTACAGAACATGAAACCCAGTATGTTTATAGCACAGCGAAAAGTGATTATAACCAAGAAAACAATGATAAGCACTCAGGGATTTGCAAGAGATCACATCCCCTTGTATGATCGTCCTTCCAATGATGATACACATTTGATAAGTTTACCTGACTAATGGATGAATATGGAGCTAGCACTGGCTAATGAGAACAATAGTGCAAGTGAAGTAGAAGCATGCGAATTATTCGTCAGCACAATGTAGGGAAATTATGCAAGCTACTGGGGAGGTGGGATTGAAGACTTGGATGGAGCATTCAAGATCCAACAAGGAAACGTGGATGGAGTCCAGGAAGAGAGAGGGAGAGAGGCACTTCGGAAAGAGATGGAGCAGAAGTTGGTTTAGTTTGGTGTGGGTGGGTTTATTGGATTTAGCTTAGAATTGCCTATTTGGCAAGTTAGGATTGGCTAGTGCAAAAACATCTTTTACAACCATTCGACTCCAAGTTTCACTATTTCCTTTAACTAATTACCTTTAAAGATAACAATCCTACCGTTTACACAAACTTCATCCGTACTCGTGAGATCTTCATCCAAGAATTAAGTCCATGTAGCCAAAAATCATGGTAACACAATTGAATGTCTAATTGTTTACACATTATCCAATTAGTAGATTAGGAGAGCCTTAAGAAGAGTTAGTAAGCTAGGTGTTTTGTAATTCTTAGCTTAGTGAACCCGACTGAGCTTATGCTTAATTGTTGCATACGCAAAAAGTGGTTTAAGTTCATCTTAAAAATACTGTAGCTCTCTTTGTTATAATGAAAAAGCATCTTTATGTAATGAAACGAATGAGAGTGGAGGGACAGCTGTCGCCTCATGTCCCACCACTAAAATTATGTGAATGACCCCACTATTATTATTTTAAATATTGCATAGTGACTTGTATAGTGACTTGCATAATAACTTTAAGACTTATAAATATGGGCTTCAGTTATGAAATTCATAAAAAAATATAGAGAGAAGAAAGTTTCAGAGAGTTTCAAAAGAGTTTTTTTATATATTTCTCTCTTGCAATAGTAGTTTCTTTCTTTAGTTTTATAACACGTTATCAGCACGACAGTTCTACCAATTCTGAAGTTAGTGGTCTTATTTCTCTGTAAGTTTTTCAATATATTATTTGCAGTTTTTGATATATTTTATTGATAATTATTATTTAAAATCTGTGTGAATTTATAAATATATCTTCTGAGATACACATTTATTTTATTATTTGTGTAGAAAATGGCAAATCTTACAAAATTGGAATTTGTTGCACTTGACATATTTGGAAAAAATTATTTATTCTGGATACTTGATGCTGAAATCCATCTTGATGCGATAAACCTGGGTGAAACAATTAAAAAAGAAAATCAAACATCTCTGCAAGACCGTGCTAAAGTAATGATTTTCCTTCAACGCCATCTTTATGAAGAATTAAAAACTGAATATCTTACAATAAAATATCCATCTATTTTGTGGAACAGTTTAAGGGAGAGGTATGAACACCAGAAAACTGTCATCTTCCCAAGAACTCGTTTTGAATGGTTGTATCTGAGGTTGCAAGATTATAAAAGTGTTAGTGAGTATAATTTCGCACTTTTTAAAATAAATTCAGTACTAAAATTATGCGGTAAGAAAACCACCGATGTTGATATGCTAGAGAAGACTTATACTACATTTCATGCCTCGAATGTGCTCCTGCAGCAGCAGTATCGAGAGAAAAAGTTTAAGAAATATTCTGAACTTATATCATGTCTTCTAGTAGCTGAGCAGAACAATAAGCTCTTATTGAAAAACCACCAGTTATGCCCTACTAGCTCAATATCATTTTTTGAAGTGAATGGTAATACGTTTGCATCATTCCCAGAAGTGAATGGTGCATCTTTTAGAAGAAATCGGTGGCGTGGACGTGGTAGGAGAAATTATAGAAATATTGGTCTCAGAAGTGACAATAGTAAAATGGATAATAATAATATACCGTATCACCAGAAGTGGTATAATTCAGAAAGGGGTAAAAATCCCCAAAATAATTTTTCAAAGAGAAGGGAAGAGGTGTGCCATAGATGTGGAATGACTGGACATTAGTCACGTACCTGTCGTACGGCCAGACACTTAACTGATTTATATCAAGCATCTATTAATGAAAGAATAAAATGCATGAAACAAATTTAGTAGAACCATCAGATGATTTATTAGATTCAGTAGATGTAGATGTTACTCATTTTGATGTCTTTGATTTCTTTAATTATCCTGAAGGTAAATTGACCATTTAATTGGAGATGGAAGTGTTCTACTCAATTAATGTATTTTCTTTCTATTATCTGTAATAAAAGTTTGTATATTTTGTAGAATCATAGATCATATTGATGAGCTTTTAACTCTGAGTTGAATGATAAAGATATATGTCTGGCTGACAGTACAACAACTCACACAATTCTCAAAGAAAAGAAATATTTTCAAAATCTAACACTAAGCAAATCTTATGTCCATACCATATTAGGTTCATCAGATTTAATTGAGAGCTCCGGAAGAGCTTATATTGTGTTATCTAATGACACCAAATTTTATATTGATGATACTCTATTCTCTTCATAATTTAGAAGAAATTTATTGAGTTTCAAATATTACGTCGTAATGATTATCATATTGAAACAATCAATGAAGGCAGTAAAGAATATCTTCTTATTACTTAAATATCGGGTCAAAAGTTTGTATTAGAAAAATTGCATGCTTTATATTCTGGATTGTATTATATAGAGATGAGAACAATTGAATTACATGTGGTAATGCACAAAAAGTGCATTGACCCCAAAATATTTATGACTTGGCATGATTGTCTTGGACATTTGGGATCTATAATGATGAAACAAATTATTGAAAGTTCGAATGGGCATCCCTTAAAGAATCAAAAGATATTTCTACCCAATGAATTTCGTGCTCTGCATGTTCTCAAGGTAAGTTGATTATCAGACCATCTCCCTAAAATGTCATTGTTGAATCTCCATCCTTTTTACAAAGAATTCACGGAGATATATGTGGGCCTATTCATCCATCAAGTGAACTATTTAGATACTTTATGGTTTTGATTGATGCATCTAGTCGATGGTCACATGTTTGTCTGCTTTCCACTAGAAATGTTGCATTTGCTAGACTTCTTGCTCAGATAATCAAACTACGAGTACAATTTCCTGAATATCCAATTAAGACCATTCGATTGGATAATGCAGGTGAATTTTTATCTCAAATTTTTGATGATTATTTCATGCCAATAGGAATAGATGTTGAACATCTTGTTGCCCATACACACACAAAACGGTTTAGCTGAATCTTTGAACAAAAGGCTTCAACTAATTGCCAGACCTTTACTTATGAAATCAAGACTACTTGTTTCTGCTTGGGGATATGCTATACTTCATGCAGCATCTTTAATTCACATTAGGCCATCTGCATATCATAAATATTCTCCATTACAGCTTGCATTTGGTCAACAATCAAATATTTCTCATCTTCGTACTTTTGGATGTGTTGTATATGTTCCAATTGCATATCCACAGCGTATAAAAATGGGTCCTTAACATAGACTTGGGATATATGTTGGTTTTGATTTTCCATCTATTATTAGATACCTTGAACATCTTACATGGGATATGTTTAAAGTACATTTTAAGAATTGTCATTTTGACGAATCCCCTTTTCCATTAATGGGTAAAGAAAAGTCGGTGCCTGAAGTACGACAAGATATTACTTGGAATAATAAGACCCTGTCTCAATTTGATCCTCCTACAAATAAATGTAAATTGGAAGTTTAGAGGATTATTCATTTATAAAATGTTGCAAATCAATTACCGGATGTATTTACTGACACTAAAAGTGTAGTAAAATCTTATATTATTGCTGTTAATACTCTAGCATGGATTAAAGTCCGTGAAGGACAAATTGTCAAAACAGCAATAGGTGAGTCTAAGACATGCCTGAAGCGTGGAAGACCTATTGGTGCAAAAGACAAAATTCCCATAAGGAAAAGAATACAAAATGAATTTGGTATTCCTGAAGAACACTTACCCACAATACAGGCTACAAATATAATTGGTGCTTCTAAAGAGTTCAAATCTTCTATTCCAGAACTTCCTGAAGAGGAAACTCCTGAAGAGTATAAATCTCTTGAACATGGACTTCCTGAAGAGCTGTTTCATGAAATGTTTTTCCCTGAAGAGGAACAGGTACCTAAAAATAATGAGATTTCAATACATTTCATGGGTATTAGATAAATTCTAGATAAAAATAAAACTGTTGTCGACAACATATTTTCATATAAAATGACCATTAATATTATTAGAAGTAATGAAGAAAGTGAGTCAAGAACCGTCGAAGAATGTCGACGTAGAAATGATTGGCCAAAATGAAAAGCAGCCATTGAAACTGAATTAAATTCGCTAGCAAAGCGAGAAGTATTTGGACGTGTTGTCCAAACACCAAAGGATGTAATGCATGTTGGATATAAGTAGATATTTGTACGAAAACGTAATGAGAAAAATGAAATTATACGGTACAAAGCAAGGCTTGTCGCACAAGGTTTCCTGCAGAAACCCAGGATTGATTATGAGAAAACATATTCTCCCGTTATGGATGCAATCACATTTAGATTTTTGATTAGTCTGGTTGTTACAAAAGGATTAGAAATGCGGTTGATAGATGTGGTCACTGCATATTTATATGGATCCTTAGACCATGACATATATATGAAAATCTCTGAAAGATATAAAATGCCTGAAGCATCTATAAGTACATATAGAAATATGTACTCTATCAGACTACAAAGATCTTTATATAGATTGAAGTAATCCAGACGCATGTGGTATAATCGCTTAAGCGAATATCTATTGAAAGAAGGATTTGAGAATAATCCTATATGCCCATATGTTTTTTTTATTAAGAAATCTTAATCCGGATTTGTCATTATTGCGGTTTATGTTGATTATTTAAATATTGTGGGAACTCCTGAATAGATCTCAAGAACCGCTACATATTTGAAGAAAGAATTTGAAATGAAAGATCTTGGCAAAACAAAATTTTGTCTCGGCTTGCAGCTCGAGCACCTGCCAAATGAAATTTTTATTCATCAATCCATGTATACTGAGAAAGTCCTGAAACATTTTTATATGGACAAAGCTCATCCCCTGAGTACTCCAATGATTGTTCGAACACTTGATGCGAAGAATGATCCATTCCATCATTGTGATGACGATGAAGAAATTCTTGGTCTTGAAGTACCATATCTCAGTGCAATTGGAGCTTTGATGTATCTTACAAATTGCACTCGACCAGATGTTACATTCTCAATTAATCTGCTTGCAAGATATAGTTCTGCACCAACTCGAAGGCATTGGAATGACATTAAACATGTCCTTCGTTACCTTCATGGTACGGTTGATATGTGATTATTTTATCAACGTGAATCAAGTCCACAATTGATTGGGCATGCGGATGCAGGTTATCTTTTAGACCCACACAGAGGTAGATCTCAAACTAGATATTTATTTACTTATGGAGATACTGTCATATCATGGAGATCTGTTAAGCAGATACTATCTGCCACTTCTTCAAATCACTCAGAGATCATTGCTATTCATGAAGCAAGTCGAGAGTGTATTTGACTGAGATCAGTAATTCAACATATCCAGGAAAAGTGTGGACTTCCCATGATCAAGAATAACCCAACAATTTTATATGAAGATAATATTGCTTGTATCACTCAAATCAGAGGAGGATATATCAAAGGTGACAAAACCTAACATATTTCACCTAAATTTTTTTATACTCATAAGCTTCAAGAGAAATGTGAAATTGATGTCAAGCAGATACGATCTAGTGATAATCTGACAGATTTATTCACAAAGGCATTACCAACTGCGACATTCAAGAAGATTGTGCATAACATTGGAATGCCAAGACTCAAAGCTCTATCGTCATGCACTTTTCAGAGGGAGTAAATATCATGAAGACTTGTGCTGATTGTACTCTTTTTCCTTCGCTGAGGTTTTGTCCCACTGGATTTTCCTCTGCAAGGTTTTGATGAGGCAATCTTAAAGCACTTGTGGATACATAAGAAAACTGTTTCTTTGTCCTTCACCATTGGTTTTTATTCCCACTGGGTTTTTCCTTAGCAAGATTTTAACGAGACAGATTCTTTATGGGTGATTACTAAATAGGGAGTGTAATGAAACGAAGGAGAGTGGAAGGACGGCTGCCGCCCTCTGTCCTACTACCAAAATTATGTGAATGACCCCACTACTATTATTTTAAATCTTGCATAGTGACTTGTATAGTAACTTGCATAGTAATTTCAAGGCCTATGAATATGAGTTTCAAGTTGTTATGAAATTTATAAGAAAATATAGAGAGAAGAAACTTTCAGAGAGTTTTAAAAGAGTTTTTTATATATTTCTCTTTTGCAATAGTAGTTTCTTTCTTTAGTTTTATAACACTTTATTATTATTATTATTATTATTAGTTATAAGTACTTGCAAAATTTGTAAATATTCATTATCTCATTATCACATAATTAGTTGGTTGAGGTATATATATAATTCATATTCTAATTGAAAAGTATTGGGTTTATGGTCGTGATAGGAAGGTTTTAAAATCTATTTTGGGTCTATTCTCATTTGTTCCAATGTAAAATTCAATGTCTCCTTTTTTGGAGCATATTTGCATATTTAAGCATGTTGCAAAATTTGTGATTGAAGTTGTCATTTTACCCATCCTCTCAATTCTGCTTCTTACTGGTTGTGTTGCACCTAACTCTTTTATTTTTGTCATTTCAGGTTTTATAGTTGAGATTTAAGGCTAATCGAAGAGATGAAAAATGCTCGAATTTGGAGGTCTTCTCTGTAGTGAAGTTTGTTTGGTTGTATATTGCTTTAATAAACTTGTGTTATATTCCAAATAAGGTTTGGTAGAATTCTACCCAATTGTAAAATATATTCATAATCTTCTATATGTATGATAATATGACTTATTTTTTATCATATTTAATTTATTGTGTAAATTGATCAATATCAATTAGTACCATTAATTGTTTTTTTTTTCTTTTATTTATCTGGTCTCATTCTCCTCTAAATGAGAACGTATGTTATGTGTTTATATAATTCAATATAGTAAATATGTAGTCCTAAAAGTGTATCTCTCCTTCTCCTTTTGAACTATTATTTCAATATTTTATTCTATTTTATTTTATTTTCATGATATCAGAGCACTTCAGACTCGATTCTATAGAATATTTTTTTTTAAGTTCTTCTGCTAGCTTTACATTTCACAAAATTTCTCAACTATGTTCATTTTTCAATCTAATTTTTCTTTTGTCATACCACCAATCGATTGTACAAGTTGTCGTTAACAAATATATAGTTGGTAATATATATATATATATATATATATATATATATATATTTCTTGTTGTAACGGATATATCCATTGGTATTATACTCAAAATCATTAAGAACTGAATTTACATAAGTTAATTGCAACAATAATTTTGTAAGGAAGATATTTGGCTGGAATTGGAACTATTTACAAATAGACTATTTGTAGTAACGAAAATAATGTTTGTTGCAAATTTTTGTGGCTAAAGCTCGACTCTATTGTAGTGTCTAATGCTGGAAATTATAATGAGATTTTTATTCCTATTATTTGTAAAAGGGGAAAAGGATAAATTTTTAGTCCAAAAATGTGAATGCGTATTCACACTTTTCTTTGATTGATTTGTAATCAAAAAGGAGAAAAATAAAAATAATAGATGGATTAGGGCATAGGAAAATGTGGCTTCAGTTTGTGTTAATGTAAAATGAGTGTTTTCGCATTAGCGTGTGACAAACCTAGTTCATTTGAGTTGTAACTTTCTTGGGTGATGATTGGCTAAAGAAAATTGAAAAGGACAAGGAAGTGGCATCTGCTCAATGTTAGCTAGATCATCAATAACTTGAGTGAATGTCAAACAAAAAATTCGCTCGATAAGTCACTCAAGCGAAACTCAAATAGAGAGTTTGCTCAACATTCACTCAAGAAATACTTCGCTCAATGCTTGTTCAATTGTTTGAACCAATTTAAGATAGAGAGTTCACTTGTCTCGTAGCTTGACCAATGCTTGAACAAAACACGTGTTTAGTCAATACCTCACATGACACTGTCTAGTATCTTTAGCAAATGTCCAAAACTATGACTTTGACTAGGTTTATCCACCATGTTCAACACTTACTATATATATATATATATGAGACTACACATCATTTCCAGATTTTGGACACAGAGAGAGCGCCAGAGCTAAGTTGTTGAGAGAAAGTGACGGAGACCCAATTCCACATCAATTGTTTATTTTCTCTTGAAAACCATACTATACTTGAGGTAAAGCACTACTAAGCCCATTTGTATGGTTTTTCTTTGATCAAAAGGAATTCCAAAACAACTGTTTATGCAGAGATCGAGATGGTTCTCATGATGAAACTATATAATGGCCATGGTGTTCTGGAGGTACCTGGTGTAGAGATTGAGTGGGTAGCTTGTGGTGTTAGAGGTCAGATTTAGCTACTACATGGGTCTTGTGAGTGTTCCTAAACTGATTGTAACAAATTAAATTTCTATAATGAATTTTGGTTGGTAACTTACATCTAGAGTGATTTTATATTTTGAAGATGTTTTTCAAATAATTTTCAACCTCATTACCAAATTATTGTATCGATTATTTTGCAATAATTTCTTCATTTCCTAAATAAGCCTTTTCAATTTCCTCTCTCTTCTCCGCCCCTTCACGTGCTTCCTTCATTTTATATTTTTTTCTTTGTTTTTTTTTTTTGCATTTTCGTTTGTTTTATTTTCATTTTTTACTTTTCATTTTTCAGTGTTTTCTCATTTCCACCTGCCCCATCTTTTCCCCCTTCTGTTTTTATTGTCCCTTTCTCATTTGTTCTTTTTCTAGGTGTGAGTTGCAAGAACAACCGGCTCGATTTTGAGCCTTTGGAGCGTCAATGGCGAAAGGCAGACTGAAGCCCTCCGGCGTCCAGGACACCAAACGTGCCCCACAACAGGCTTCCCAGGACATCGATCTCTTAGTCAGGAGAGGAACCACGCTGAATGGATTGGCTTGTGATATACACACACTCCTCAAAGTGGGAGATTGCTCTCCACACGCCAGCCCCAAGGGTAACTTTCTGTTGCCACACGCGGTGCCGCAGGGACCAAGGCCATTGGCCACTTTGTACTTGTCAATCTGCAATTCTCCAAGGGCAGCATGTGTACCCCACATGCCATGGTTTTCCTCTGTGTTTTTTAGTTTCCTCCAAGATTGAAAACCGGATCAATGTATTTCGACTTTTTCATAGGTTTTTACTTTTTGTTTGTAGTTTTTTGCTTTTTGTTTGTAGTTTTTTACTTTTTGTTTGTAGTTTTTAGTATAATAAAAACCAAAAAACATTATCTCTATCACCTCCGATCCATAGAGTGTTTTCCAGTAGACTTTTGTTTGAAGGGTTTTCTCCTGTCCCATCTTAGAATGGGATGAATTCTTTTTTAACTCTGTTTCGGACAGAGTTGGGCAGTCTATCAGACGGTAATCTGGAGAGGTTTGTAGTCAGGACTAGACTATATCAGTCACTTTTAGTGCACTGGAGAGCTTCAAATCATCGTTATTTGGCTTGTAATGTATGATTCAAGTCTAGTTGTAATGCTCATTTATTAATGAATGCAATTTGCTTTCTTTCAAGAAAAAAAATACAACCTCTTGTTATTGTTCTAACAAAAAATTGCGACAGTATTTAATTGTGAGTTTCGAAACTTCTTTATAAAATATATCATAAGCTATGGCGCACATTTCGTGTCCCTTATGTTATACAAGTTGCATGTTTAGCAATTGAGATCTTACAAATCTTATGGAGAGGAAAATTAAAAGGAAAATCAACTTTATAAGAGAACATGTTTTTTGCCGCGATTGAAGTCGACGCTAAAGCTACAAATCACGTTAAAATTAAATTGCATGCTAGGAATGGTCTGCTTATGCTATTGAAAAGACCAACTGCGTCCACAAAATGGCGTCGTTAATGCCCAAAAAGGCGCCGCAATTGAGTAGGTTTATTACAGCAAAACACTGAGCGTCGCAAAAAACCAATGACATCTTCCCAATCTCTGCCACAAAAATGGTGAAACGCGTTGGGAGAGAGACGTTTTGTTTCATCGATTTGGTCATTGATGCCAACACCATTTTGTAATGTTACTTCTCATCGTTTATATTTCATTGCAATAGATCTCATAACGCCGCAAATGCTAAGCTGCATGAACACCAAATCACAGCTCTCTTCTACAATTTTTGATCTAGCTGGTGCATGAAAAGAGCCAGTGTCACCACCCGAACTCTATGTTTGGTTACACTGGGAGGCTATAATTGAAACTTACAATATATATATATTAAGCATTATGAATATTGAATTACTTGCTATTATAAATGACACAGAGATGTTATTACCTCAGAAGTTTCCACTACGATGTACGATCACATTCATCTGATGAACTAATTTCATTAGTTGTGTCAACACTAATGCCCATAGGTAGATCCTCATTAGTTGAATTAGTAGTCTCTATTATCAAAATCTGACTCCTTATTACTATTGTCATCAAAATGCTGGGCATCTCTTTGAATGTTATTATCATCTTTAGACTAGGCAACCATAGAAACTGTATTGGGCTCAAAGTTTGGTTAAAGCCATGACAGTAATGGAATATTGTGGTCACCATGTACATCTCTTTGAATCTCTTCAGACTCTTCCTCCTAATACACATTGGGCTCGCTGCCTTTATCCACATTGGAGCTTTCATTCATTTGTGGGATGTCATAAACATTTATATATATGATCTTATGTATGACATGCCATTCCCAGGCAACTGGGTGTCTTTAAGGTAATAAACTTCTGAAGCTTGCCATGCCAATATGAAAGGGTCATCCCTATACCATGTTCTGTACATGTTGACACTTGTAACACTTGTACATGTTGACACTTGTAACATGCTCGCCAACACATATCTCTTGATAGGTATCATCAACATCAAACCAATTACAACTAAACAACTATACACACCACCAACCCATGTACCGTACCTCCAATATCTCATTCAGCACGCCATAGAAGTCTACCATAGTACCCTGGTGCTTACTGGTAACACAGATACCACTATTTTGTGTCCTACGATTTAGTTACCTTTGCTTTGTATGAAAGCGTATACCGTCCATTATACATCCAATATATGAACTCACCCAAGGCTTAGGACCACAAGTTATTGTGTAAAGATCATCAGATACTTTGTCAAGATCGATAGCACGTAACGCTTGAATCTACAAAATTGAAAAGGCGAGAAGAGAACAAAATGTCAATGATTGTAAAAAATTTTATAATAGAGGAATAAGCGAAATTCTAAAAAATTGATCCACTATTTTTCTTACACGTTTCCTAAACCATGATGGGAATTCAACTTCATGCCTCCTTTCGAGGTTAGATATGCTCTGCTCCTTCAAGACATTGTAAATGAAGTAATAGATTAATGTGCCAATGAACCCTCAAAATGGATGAAAGTGAACTTAGCAAAAGAAAGACAAATTAATTGGTAAACTAAAAAAAGTACAATTTTCGTTACTTACTACAAATATTGCTCAATCTTCACACAATTGTTGAGAGCATACCATCTTACAGTCCTAAATAATCATTTTTCTAGTTCAATAGGAATAAAAGCCTTAAGTGTGAGGGCTTTTTGTGAAAAAGATTGAGACGGTAGATCTCACATATGTTTGCACCTCTACATCAATGATTCGGTCAAGTTGAGTGAATCTAGTCCCTACATCATGCAAATACATTGATGAAAATGCCAAACATTCAACATGAATATATGCCTCCAGAATGTATTCTTCTGGCATGGCTTTTTTTTTTTTAAACATAGTGCTTAAATTTGCCTAAACACCTTTCAAACAGATACGTCCACTAGTATTGAACTGGTCCTCCCAACAACAATTCACAAGGTAAATGGAAAGCTAGGTGGACCATTATCGTTTCCATCTTGCAAAGAATGAGGGCAATCTCAGTCGCAAGACGTTTCACAACTTCTTTCTGTCAAGTTCGTGCACATAATTCTTTAAAAAATGTACTAGGTTCCATTAGGGAGAGACGTAGGTTAGGTCTTAAGTATCTTTCGATTGCGGCCGGCAATAGTCTTTGTACAAATATGTGGAAATCATGGCTTTTCATACTCAATATTTTACATTTACCTATGTTAACACATTTTGTAATGTTGGATGCAAAACCATCAGATAATTTGACATTTTCAATCCATGCACAAAACTGTTTCTTTTCATCACCATGTAGCATGAAATATCCAGGAGGGATTATAACTCGATCACTAACTTTTATCAAATGTAGGTCTCTTCTTATCCCGAGTTCGGCCAAGTCCCTTCGGGCCTTGATCTCGTCTTTTGTTTTATCTGATATATTTATTAAAGTACCCAACACATTGTCACAAACATTTTTCTCAATGTGCATCATATCGAGATTATGTCTAAGTCTCCAAGACGACCAATACAGCAAATTAAAGAAAATACTCCGTTTTGTCCAGTTTAAATTCTCAGGATTTCTTTTCCTCCTCTTAGTACCTTTTCTAAAATCAACATGACCAATTTTATTTAATTGTTGTAATATATCTTCCGATGAAATTTGAGTAGGTGGTATCCGCTGACCTTTTTCCCATTAAATAAATTCTTCTTACTTTTCCAAATATGGCCTTTAGGCAAAAAATAGTGTTGACCCATGTAACAATAATTCCGACCATGTTTCAACCACAAAAATTCTGTATGACAATTGTAAAAATGACATGCCAACTTTCCTTTAGTGCTCGACCCAAAATGGTTAGCATACATAGGGAAATTATTTATTGTTCACAACAAAGTTGCTTTCAATCAAAATGTATGGCCCACCATGGCATCATATGTATCAACCCCATTTTTTCATAACTTAAGTAGTTCATCAACTAAGGGGCGTAAGAAAACATCAATTTCGACATCATAAAGTTGATTTAGGCCTAGGAATTAGCGTAGACATCATAAAGAAAGAATCCTTTATACATAGCTATGTCGACAAGTTATAGGGAACTAAAATAACTGGCCATATACTGATGGTTTGGCCAAGTTATTGAATGGGTTTAACCCATCACTAGCAATACTGAGCTTTACATTTTTTGGATCTTCGTTCCTTGTCAAATGTGGTCCACACCTTCGAAGCCATAGGATGTCGCAAAGTGTCCTCATCATGGACCCTTTCAGCTTGATTCCACCTCATGTATTCATTAGTTTTCTTTCACATAAAGAGCCTATGCAATCTTGGCTTTAATGGAAAGTACTACATTACCTTTTGCAGGATTGGTCGTTTAGATGGTGCAGATGACATCCATTTAGATGCCCCACACTTAGGACACTCTTGCTTGTTGGCATATTCCTTCCAAAATATTGTGCAATCATATAGGCATGTATGTATTTTGGTGTATCTAAATCCTAACCCTCGCTCCAATGAGCATGCCTCATCGAATGAGTTTGTTAAAAGCGACTCAAGAAAAGTTGTCTACAAAAGCTGTAGTAGCATGTCAAAGGATTTTACTCTCCTAACTTACTCTAAAAAATGTTTTAGAAATGACTCCCAAGTATAAGAGTTGTCAAGTAATATGCAAATCTATTCATTACCAAAAATAAAATGAGATTTCAATTTAAGTCTATCTACAATGGTATTTACAATGGGAATGCATTTTTTTTCGACATTATAAAAATGTTGAGTTTCTTATTGTTTAAGAAGATGAATGAACGCTAAAATTTATACAAGAAAAATGGAAAAACATAAATGTATCAAACTTGGGTTGGGAGCAAGAAATGTTTAACAAGCATCTAAGAAATTTTGCTCTAATGCACATTGACGCTACTTCAATCACTTCCATAAATTAATTGGATTCGTGAATGTGCATTAAATAAACTATGGTTATTCTCACTTGAGAAGCTAAACCACGCTCATTAACGTAATCTAATCCAATTTTCCCAAGTAATAAATGGAAAATTATGAAGTCTACGTTCTAAGGAATATTTTATCAAACATCTTATGTGCAAAGTGTAAACCAAACTATTTCTATTCCAAGAAGTTCACTCTAATTCCAAAAAATTACACTACTAAAAATCTTCCAACAATAATGATATAAAACCCAAATACAATTCCAGACAACCCAAAATAAATGTGGAGATGTGCAAAAGATGAGCCAAAATGATTGCCGCATAAATAAGAAGCTACAGAAAAAATGGAATGCCGAATGAATATTAACCTCTAATCACTGAATAGCTAACCACTGGAATATAAAACTACTGGAATGCAATTGTAAACTACTGACAAAATATAAAATGTAAGCTATCAAAATGAAATAACTGCCACTGCATTGTAATGGAAAAATAGGCTGCCAAGACAAAGCTGGAAGATAAACATCGAAATAAAACCAAATACTATACTGAGCAACAAGCTAATTTAATAAGGAATAATAGGATGTCTAAAACTGAAAACACAACATAAGCTAAGGAAGACAATTGAATCCAACCAAAGGGTCTATGGATCCAAGAAGAAAAACATCAAAGACAAAATGATAAAACTAGGTTTTTTCCTTGGGGAGTTTAGCCAAACTGGTCTACGAACCCTCTACCAAAAACCAAAATCGAATGCCTCACTTCCCTCCCTTCCATTTTGTCCTTCATTTCCAGCAAAAAAACATGAGGCCTTTCTTTGTGTATAGACCAAAGGTATCCCAAAATGGAATGCCTGCGTGCCTCTACAGCCAAGGGGACTAGAACCAATGGATAATATTGTCTTTAATCCAGTGGACCAGAGGATGCCATGGCTTGCTGTAAGTTTGTGTGGCCTGATTTAATTTGCATGAGGCATTCGGTGCAATGAGGGTTATGAATCTTGAGAAATAAATTACTGTGAATGTGAATTCCATTTGGTGCAATGCAGCTTTTACTCAAATTAATTTGCTTGATGTCTTGACCTTCATTTGATGTTGGGCTTGGGAAATTAATTCCGGCTTGCACCTACATGTATGCCAATAATTATACAATAAGGAAACTTTCTCAAGTGCACGTAGCAGATAAAAATTAAAGATCACAAAATTAGGTTATTATCAATTGAATTAGAGTTGATTCATTGAAGCCTAATTTACTCAATTATTAGTGAGAAAAATATTATTTGCATCGAATTCAAGTGCAAAATAATGACAATATTATGGCTCAATCAACTCCACTCTCCTATTGTTTTGATATGAATCACTTTCACAATGAATGATAGTCTTGAACAAGTGGTGCAACCCAGTGGACAACAGGCATCTTCCAATAACTTATCAAAAGTGGATGGTTGTTGTTGGGGTTCAGTTGTGCTGGTTCGCTCAGTGCGTGCAAGTAGCTCGTCATCAAGGCCTATAATGGGGTCTTCCGCCCCATGAAATATCTAATCAGTGTAACTTGGATCAATATTCGTCACAAATAAATCTAGTTTAATCTCGCTGATAGGTCAGAAATCTACAGTATGGACATTTGACATTGTTCCTGCCCAGAGCATGAGTTTGATCCATTTTGAGGAACTTCCTAACCCTTTCACCATATTCCCTTGACCTAAACCTATTGGCAATATGCATCTAACTTTTGTCCAGCTGAAAAGAATTTAAGGTAAGAAGTAAGCTCATTAGCATAGACAATGAACGGAACAAGCTCGACGAATGCTTTATAATACCCATATAGAGTTATAAGCTGTGTATAAACATAATTGGTAATTTGTTTGTTAACATAAAGTGGGATATGACATCCCCATTATGTCTGCCTTATTTGAATCGACATTCAGACTATGGACTATCATATTTGTTTGGGAACTATCATATTTGGATGCAAGAGGATCAGATGTTGGTGAATAGTTGTAAAATATTCTTGGTATTAATGAGATTTTGATAAATAGTAAACAAATGTTTTAATAGTAAGTAAAATAAATCATGTCTAAACAAATGCTCCAAGCAACCCATAGATTTAGCTGCATGCTGTTTGGGTGAGACTAGACTTTGCTACTCACAATTATTGATTAAGAACCCAGACATGCAGAGATAGGGAGGCAATAATAGTTCCCCAAATAGAATTGTTTCTTCTTAAAATATATACCTAAAAAAATCAAGAACCATATATATAGCATTTGTATTTCTTGATGGACAGACGAACGTATACATAGAAAAAGATGGAGGTGTGGGGACTGATACTTCCTTATTTTTGAAGTTCAGTTTTCATGTCAGTTTTCTACCATGCATAATCAATTATTGATCAATGTGTTGTAATCCAGTTTAATCCATGCAGTGCTGACCCACTCATATTGGGGTTTTACCTATGTCATTTAAATTGGATTAACTCAACAATTATCTATATAAACTGAGTCATCATACTTTAAATGCAAAAATATTCTAGAATACAAAAAATATAAATAGCCAAGTGTCTAGATCCATACATAAATTTTTAGCTACATTTTTTAGTAGTTTGGAAACAATATCAACACAGTGTAAACTTCAATGCTCATGACTTGGGATCATGACCACTAACCACCACTTAAACTCTAATTTGGAAGCATTCTCCCAAAACCTCCATTGTCCACCAAGATTGACAAACAAATAAAGAAAGCTCTCTTGGCTTTTTTTTTTTGCAGCCACATATATTTTACAACACTCGAGAGGAAATAACAAAAAATAAAATTAGCACAGACAAACAAAATGACAAGTTTGTAAAGATTTTAAGCCTAAGAGAGATAACTGTATTGAACTTTAAACCCAAACTTCATCAAGAGATCTTAGTCAAGATGTACTATGTATAGCAAAGACTAAAGGAGTGCTATATATTAGGGGATAGAGATTAGAATGCAGTTGGTACAATGGCAACGTTACAACTCATGATTGTCCTTCATGGTATGTGGAAAGTTTGATTATAAAGACAGATTGATGAGCAATATATATAGATCCCAACTCTACCCATTTTTAGATTGATCTTGATTTTCCATTCTACAAATCATCCTGGTCATGAAAAAGCAGTGTGGTCATGAAAAAGTAGTGTAGACATATACATCTAATCCTACCACCAACCAATCAGTACAGCACAATATACAAAATAAATTACATTTATAGTGGGCGAGAGAAATGAAAAACAGGGTATTTAAGGGGATAGAGCAAATTCATAGCAGTTCTGTGAGAAGTTATCTTGTTTCGTAGCCACACAGATGTCATGCAGAGAAAATCCCCTGATCAAGAACTACAGATTGCGAGATCGATCGAGAAGTATTGTTATTGTGATGAACAATACACACACACATATCAGAGAGGAGCATAGGCCAAAATCATTTTTTTTGTGGGAGACAGAGAGAAATAGAAACGAAGATCATTCAAGAGAGAGACTAACTTGCAATGGTGACGACAATTGAGGCTGTGACAACACTGCGTGGGAAAGGGTGGCAATGACAACAAACAGTGCGATAGAGAGAAACGTGAGTGAAGTTTCAGGGGTTTTACAATAATAGTTAGGGATCTGCAAAATTCGACGGGGGTATTTAAGTAAGGAGTTATTGTGTCAACCATTCTGCGCTACAACAAAGCTATATATAGAAAGCTATTGCGTCTTGTTAGTTATAGTCACTGTAATAAACTCATTAGTTGACACATGAAGTTTTTTGCATCGGTATTAATACCTGCAAAAGTGCATCGGTATTCTACAACGTAACAAATACATGCTCCATACATCTATTGCGTCCAATTAGTTATTCTCGCTATAATAAACTCATCAATTGATAGACCTGGTTTTTTTTTTTTTTTAGCATCGCTATTAATTCCAGCGGTAAGGTTCTTGCTACTATAGTTTTTATTACATCATGTTTTCCCTCGTCGTATCTAAATGGAGTGTTTTCCACAATCCCGTCCAACCCTTACATCACCGATAAAGAAATGGCCGCAAAGAGCATCTTCTCTTGTAGTGCTTAAAGATGTTCAAATGGTTTTATGCTTTGGGCATTTGACAAGAAATTCTTGGGGGATCAACAAAGCCCACATGTCATTCATGAAGACCAACAGGGAGACAAAATCTCTCATCAGCTATATACTTATATATTACATTTCGAGATACAAAAGATAGAGGGATTGGAGATAAGGTGATTTCTATAGTCATCCCTTAATATTTAAATTCATAGGTTATGTGAGGGTATATATGCGTATCTTAGATTGATTGGATTATATCTTTAATTGGCTGTAATTATACTAGGTTAGAATATTTCCTTATTTGCTTTGGTCATATTCCACTATATATAGGCTTCATTTGTATAGTTTTATACACACATAAATATACATTTCTATGATTCTAATTCTCTCTATTTCAACATGGCATAAGAGCTACCATCATGAATTTTTGTCAGTGCAAGCTGTCCTTCTAATATTTTTCTTTTCAACATCATCACTTGGCTTTCTTTTCCCTTGACAGTAGGCTTATCTCAAATTTAAGTTTGGTTTTCACTCATATTATTGTCAAATTAGATTATAGAAGAAATCTTGACAATTTTCTCTACGTTTTGGTGTTTTTATTCAGCTGCCTTATGTGCTCCCACACACCACTCAAACATACTGCGAGTCTACCTCACGCATTGCACATGCCACTCATCACTTCTGCAATCTCAACCGTATGAATCACAGCCCGTTTGAATCCCTAGTCCATTTCAAGCCTAACCTATTCAGTCCCTTTCAAGTAAGACCAATTTTTTTTTTTTTATTTCCTATTTTGACCCAACCCAAACACAACCCAAGCCCACTTGGGCCAGTTGACCATTGACCTCTACTTTGATCGTTGATTAGTTGACCTTGTCTTTGACCATTGATAGTTGACTGTTGACCAAAAAAAACTCTACCAATATGTCTCACACGTCTCCAAATATTGACACCATAGTTCGTCCTCTTGATAATATTTTAGATGGCTCTAATTATAGTAGTGAACCTAAAATATGAAAAATTTTCTTAGAGGATGGAAATTGTAGTGCAATGTTTTTGGTGATATTCTTACACCCAAGCCAAAAGAAGGTGAGAATTTTGATTTATTTGCACGCCTGCTTGAAGACGGACATATAATTCATTATAAAATCTTGTCTTAGTTTATCAATATATACTACAACATTTGGGATTTTTGCCACGGGTTCTTTTGCTGCGACATACTGTCGTGAAAATAAGTGGCCTTTTGCCACTAAAATTATTAGATAGAATAAGTACTGATATTTTCCCACGAGATTGCCTTGGTCAAAAATATTTCATGGCAAAAACTATTTAACTACGACATAACTATTTTTTACCACTAAATTCTATCATGGAATATAAAAATGGGTAGACATGTGCTTTTCCCGGGAAAAGAGTTATTATGTTGAGTTCAACTATCGTGAAATGAAGTCGCTGCAAAAAGTGATACGAATGACAAAATTTCCTATCGTGGCATACAGTTTTTTCCCACAATTCATTTACTAATTGCCACGAATGTAACTCGCAGCAAAATGTAAGTTTTAAAATAAAATACATTCTTCTTTATCATTTTCCTCATCTTTCCCCTCTTTATTTTCTCCCCCATATGCCTCCTCCTCTCCCTCTCCCGATTTCTTTCCCTTTCATAGCTCCTTGTTGTTGCAACTAGCCATTAGCCGCAGTGCCCTTGCCGGTGAGCAAATGATTACGTCCAAAGAATAACGCGGTAATTATAGTGCAGCTTTGGGGTGTCGATTCCAAAAAGAGACAAATTAAAATAATAGTAAAATAACAAAAAAAATAAAAAAATATCAAATGATTAATAAGAAAATAAAAATTAATTTTAAATGAAAATGAAAATTAAATAAAGTAATTAATAGAAAAATTAATCAAAGTTGACAAACAGTAGAGTGTCGGGAATCCCTTGCACATATCCGATATTTTAATTATTTTTAATTCACTGATAACTCAATTGAGAATTCAATTCCGTAATTCTCAATCGGAAGATATAAGATTGTAAACAAAAAATTAAGTCAAATGTAACTCTTTGAAAAATTATTCATCACTTTTAAATCACGCAAATTGTTATCCACATTGAGAAAATCTAACGATGACAATATACCCAAGGAGCAATATTGCAATAGAGAATTAAATCAATATAGACAATTAATTGATTCAAAAATAATCAAAAATCTACACAAATCAATAGAAAAAATATGGCTGAATCTATAAATAGAGTAAATACTATAATTATTCGGAGAAGAAAATACTAACAATATTTTAAGAATGATAAAACAAAGAATTTTAATAAATTGAAAATCAAATACATGAATTAAAAATAAATTAAAAATACCATCTAGTGTGCAAGTTCATCTCTAACTCTATTTAAAAATTTAGTTATTCATAAATAGAATGGATAACAAAAATCTCAAGGAAAAGAAACAGCCGGCGGCCATTGAATTTCGTTCTGTCTGTAGCTCTCCGCGATTTTTCCTTTTTTTCCCCACCGATAGGAGAAGTCCAAATATATATATGCGTGTTGCTATATAATGCCGCACCCTCTGTCTCCAATAAGAGTCGTGCCCTTGTTGAACTCAATCTATCCTCTGGCCATTAGTCTAAATATGGCTTTAAGTGATGTGGGCCAGTTTAAAAAGTATTTGAATTGAAGTCCATTTAGTCTGTGCTATTAAAATGACAAACTATCTTGTATTTGAAAAAGGTGGAGTGCGTTTCCAAAGTGGATTAACGTGCAGGAGCTATAGTGGATTGTGGGCCAGCCGTGCATCATGTGAAGCCCTATGAAATGTATTGTTGTATAGGAGTTCAAGTGTTGTGTGGCCCTTTGATCTTGAAGTGCTTTTTTTTTTCTTTTAATTATTAAAAAAGAAAGAAATAAAAATAAAATAAAATAAAATAAAGTAAAACTATATAAAATAAAGAAAATAAAGAAATAAAACAAAAGAATACAATAAATGCTTAAAAATATCTCAATGTAAATAGAAATCTAATTCAATAAAATAAGTAAAATCTAATTATTTTTATTTTTATTATTTACAATTTAATACAATATTATGGTATTTAGAGCGTACTTTTGCACACTCATCACACCTTCCAACTTACTCGTTGCTAATCCCTAACAATTTTCATGCAAAATGATAAAAAAGACCAAAAAAGATCATACACAAAAGACTACCAAGTCATACTTTCTAGAGTCACATATCACAGCAATCTTAGGAATCCAATAACTCAATCACAATTAATCCACATATAGCAATCTATAGAGTGTGTGTGTGATCCAAACTATATCCATCTAACCATAAACCGTGACACATACAACATCAAGAACATCTCAAGCAAAAGGTTCAACTCCATAACTCACAGGAATAACAGTATTTCGTGTAGGAGTTCTTTCTATGAAGTTGACAAAGGGTGTACACACACTCTCATGAAAAATTAGACAATTATGTATTAAGCAACAAGCAAATATTGATCTTATGATAGGAACACTAACAAATGAGAATTCTACCACTCATTCCACAGGCTTACTTAGTATTGGAACGATCAACACAAAAGGTTGTAGCATGGCTTGGATTATGGGCTATATGAAGAAAAAGATAAAAATGATTCGAAAATTTCCAAGTACACACCAATGGAATTTTATTAAAGATCATAGCAAACCACACTTTTCACTTGATGTACTCTTCAACTTTTTAGATCATCAAATAATACTTTTCCTTCTTCTTCAAATTCTTTCTTTTTTTTTTCATTTTTTTTCAATCAATTTAACACTTTGCACTTGTACTCTTATTATTATTTTTTATTTTACTCACTCAATTTAACACTTTGCACTTGTACTCTTTTTTTTTTTTTTTTTTTACTAAAGAAAAAATGTAAATTCCTCACCTAGTACACACTTAGAAGCAATAAGGGTAGGAAATCAGTATATAAGCTATTCTTCAATGTGGAGAAATATAGATATTGTGGGCGTATGAAAAAAAAGAAGAAGCTATATGTGTTTGTTAGCTCAAAATTGACTATTAAGATTGTCTATGATGAGAAGTGTTAGCTTGAGAGGTTCAAACGTTAATTCTAAGTTGATCTTCGTCATATCTCAAATATATCCACCATCTTACCACAAACCATGTAATGATATTCTCAAAAGAAGTGTCCAATTCAACAGATCAATGAATGCTTATCACAATTTTCTACATTTGTAAGCTCTCAATTCTCTCCAAAACTCACATGAATACTTAAGCAAAAGAGTTCTCTACATGTGTCAAACCACCATCTTACCACAAAATTTGATAAGTGCATTAAAAATTCTGTGAATGCCTTAGTAAAATGATTACAATAGGTTTGATGAATTCACTAAGATGATCATGAATGAACATGAGTACATATGTGAAAAGGTGCCTGTGTGATGCAATTTTTTAAAAGATTTGGCACATGGAAATATGCCACAAAGTTTCAAAATGCATTTTAAATGCTAAATTTGCATTCCCACTCTCCAACTCAAATGACACATTGTTGTCCAGATGACTAACACAAGAGGGGGGTGAATTGAATTGTATTTAAAAAAATAACAATTATAAATCAAGTATACAATATAAAATATAAAGAAATATGAAACAGCAATAAATATAAAGAGTAAAGGTAAGAGAAAAGCAAACTCAGTATGTTAACGAGGTTCGGCCCCACTGCCTACGTCCTCGCCTCAAGCTACCCCTTGAGGATCCCCAAATCTATTATTCAATCTCCTTTAGGTGGAGATAGAAACCTATTACACCTTTGAGCAGCACCGCTCCAAAGAATCCGTGTAGAACACCCTCTACACTTCCAATCACCTCACACTTGGTGATTTAACTATTCCCCGTGTAGAACACCTTCTACACTTTCAATCACCTCACACTTGGTGATTTAACTATTCCCCGTGTAGAACACCTTCTACACACACAAGGGTTATACGCACCCTCTTATAAATACAAGAGTTGATAGTGGGTAGACTATCAAATTACACTGTTCAATGAATGAGATAGAAACAATATAGCGCAACCTATATCTCTCTCAACAAGAACAAGAATTAAGGCTCAAAACTTTAGAAACGAGAGAATGAGAGCTTTGAAAGAATGATGCAAAACTTAACAATAGATGTATAAGCTCTTGTTGTGATTTTTGCAAAACTCAAGTGAGCTATTTATAGGCAAATGAGTCTTCAATTTCAAATTTGAAAAGATTCGCATGTCAAATAAGAACACTATTCACTTTTAAAAAAATTCAAATAAAAACATTTCCTTTTTGCATTTGTCAAAGACAACTCCATTCATTTTTTCAAAGAATTCAAACCTAATCTTTTGCTTTTCATATATGACAAAATGAGTATGATTTATTTTTCAAACAAAAACTTCTTTTTACATATGTCAAAAAAACACACAACCACTCTTTAAGATTTTCAAACAAATCATCTATCTTTTACATTTGTCAAAAAAACACACAATCACCCTTTAAGATTCTCAAACAAAATTATCTATCTTTTGCAGTTGTCAAAAAAACACACCACATCCTTTCAAGACTTTCAAACAAAATATGCACATGTCAAATATGATAATCAATCATCTTATAAATTCAAGTTTTTATAATATATATATATATAATTTTTGAAATTATTTTGTTTGATGATGTTATGCACATGTGAGAAACATAATTTTCAAAACTAAGACATTTAAAAATGTCTTGCATATGTGGAAAAAGTTATTTGATGTTTTATGAGAAAAAAGAGTAATTTGGAACCTTAATCCAATTTCTAATTTTATCAAGAGATGTACAAAAATAATCTATGAGCTTCATTTGTAAACTTGATCTCTTTCTTGCTCATGCTTGATTTCTTGATGTGTTTAGCTCCCTTCATGCGTAGATAACTTGAGCTTAAGTTTTCAATATTATTTGTTATCATCAAAATTTATACGTAAATACGAGACTTGAAACCTTGGGTTCAACAATCTCCCCCTTTTTGATGATGACAAATACTTAGTAAAAATCTACGACCTGCAATAATACTTAAACTCTCCCTGAAAATATGCGTTAGTATTTTAAAAAAAATATAAACATGATTCTAGCATATATAACAGGATAGTATAATACTAGTATAAGATTTTTCCCCTTTTTGGCATAATTAAAAAGGAACCGTAATTGGTTTCAATAAGATTTTTTTCCGTAATAAGCAATAACCAAATAAAACGGTGCGTTAGAGAGTAGAAGTTGGAACCACCCGTGCCCGACAAAATCTGCAAAGGTTGAAGCCGAATTTTATCATCTCGGTGCAGAAGAAGATTTAAATTCGCTTGATGTTATTGACGAATTAGATGTTCCAGAGATTTGAAGTTGAATAATTAAAATTATGTGTCCGACAAAGACAGCAAAAGCTGCAGGCCTAGCTCTGGCAATTCGGTGCGGAGCCATGCATGTCTGACAAAACCTACAAATATCGGAAGTCTAACTCTGGCAATTCGGTGCAGAAGCAGATTCAAATCCACGTGATATTATTGAAAAATTAAATATTATAGAGATTTGAAAGTTGTTGTTTAAAAGACCGTTTTCACCTGTCGGATACTCAAATAAATTTTCACCCCACTCATTGATCCAGTTTCCGTTTATTCAAAACGATAGAATAGCGAAAAAAATTTCGTCTAATAATCTTCCGGATTTGAATCAGGAACCGTCTCAACCAGTCATTTTATCTCATGAGGTTGTCAACACCATGATAGAAGCAGAGATGCATTTTTCAAGTAGAACTGATTCTGAGGTTGTTGCAGCATCAATAACTCTTAGTGCTCAATATGCTGCCTCTGTTACGACCATGTCTCGGAGATTACTAGCGAGGGCAAATGAGGTTGATCGACTTAACAATCAAATATCTGTTCTGCATCAAAAACTTGCAAATAAAGGCAGAAAGAATAAGAGGTTAAAGCAAGAAAATAAAGATTTGACGGAATTAGCTCGTGTTTTGAAACTTCAAATAGAGGAATCAGAACGAGTAAGAGTTCAAGCACAGAGTCAACATCAGCAGATAATGGCAGTGTTTCACGAGAGAAACAGGAATAATTATAATTAATCTCGCTAGCTTAGTTCGGTAACTTTTGACAATATGCATCCGACATATCTTGTAAGCTTGACTAAGTAAGATTTGAAGAGATGACAGTTTGTCTTCTACTTATTTCCATCTTTATAAAAGCAATCCTTAACTTTATCTAATCCGCATCAAATCTTCTTCTCATTGTTGTAGTTCATCTTCATTCTCACTTTACAAAATCTTAATGGTTCATCAATTCTCCTTCAGTGCTTCTCGTGATTAATCTATTTCTGCATCTGTCGTAGGTGCCATGAAGCAGCAAAACACTGATTTGGCTAATAAATCAGATCATGATGCCATTTACGAGCTTGTGGGTCTCGGGACTCGATACTCATCTTCCATTGTTGCTTTTTCCGCTCGGTTGCAGTCCAAAACCCGCGAGATAGAGAAGCTTAATGAGAAGATCGATATTCTTCAACGACTTGTTCAAGAGTCTAACAAAAAAATAGTAGACTTAAAACAACAGAATAAGGATTTAAAATCCTTACTTGCCTCTGCATTTCGATTGCCTAATCCTTTAGACAAGGATGGCATGATGATTTATGAGGAGCAAATGCATTTGAATGATGAGGCTAAACGTCTCAAGTTTCTGTAGGTCATTTGAGATAATGGAATAAAAGTATCTAGCAAATATTCATGGCATGCATAATTCCTATTTCTCTTCTAATCATGCATAGTTTATCTTCTGGTAGGGGTTTTGTGAAAATTTCTGCCAATTAATCATGTGTACTAGTAAATTCTAATACAATATCGCCCTTCTGTACATGATCTCTAAGAAAATGATATCTAATTTCAATATGTTTGGTCCGAGAATGTTGTATTGGATTCTTTGAAAAATTTATAACACTTGTATTATCACATTTGATTGGAATGTGATTGTACATAAGTTTAAAATCCTCAAGTTGTTGTTTTATGTAAAGAACTTGAGCACAACAACTACCCGCAACAACATATTCTGCCTCAGCAGTAGATAGTGCAACATAATTTTATTTTTTTACTAAACCAGGAAACTAGTGCATGACCTAAGAAGTGATATGCTCCACTAGTGCTTTTTCGATCTATTTTATAGCCAGCATAATCTGCATCTGTGTAGCTGATTAGATCGAAAGATGTGTGCTTAGAGTACCATAACCCTAAGTTAATTGTACCACTAAGATATCTAAGAATGCGCTTAACTGCAATTAAATGTGATTTTTTTGAAGATGATTGAAAGCGTGCACATAAGCACACACTAAACATAATATCTAGTCTACTGGCTGTCAAATATAATAAGCTACCAATCATACCTCGATATACCTTTGAGTCAACTGATTTACCGGATTCGTCTTTATCAAGTTTAGTGGATGGGCTTATTGATGTTCCAGTTTCCTTAGCACCTTCCATCCCAAACTTCTTCAACAATTCCTTAATATATTTTGATTGATTGATGAATGTCCCACTTTTTGCTTGCTTAACTTGCAATCCGAGAAAGAATGTAAGCTCTCCCATCATGCTCATTTCAAATTCTTCCTGCATAGTCTTAGCAAAAACTTGGTACATATTTTCATTAGTAGCACTGAAGATTATATCATCAACATAAATCTGAATAAAAAGAATATCATCATTTTCGTATTTAATGAAAAGAGTTATATCAATTTTTCCTCTTGAAAAGCCTTTTTCAATCAAAAAACCACTGAATCTCTCGTACTACGCTCTAGGAGCTTGTTTAAGTCTATATAGTGCTTTTGTGAGTTTGAAAACATGATTTGGAGAAATATGATTTTCAAAACCTGGAGGTTGCTCAACATATACCTCTTCATTTATAAAACCATTTAAAAAAACACTTTTAACATCCATTTGAAAAAGTTTGAAATCTTTATAACAAGCATATGCAAGTAGCATTCAAATAGCTTCTAATCTTGCGACTGGTGCATATGTCTCATCATAATCGATTCCTTCTTCTTTAGATCTAAGATCAAAGAACTTAGTCTTGCCTCCCGTCATGTGTTTTGAATATCCACTATCTAAAAACCATTTATTTTTGTTTGTGGATGACTTCTTGCACACCTATAAAAACAATTAAAATGATTTTTCTTGGTACCCAAGTTCTTTGGGTCCTTTATTTATTAGTATTAGAAGAAACAAGAATTTTAGGTACCCATATGACCCTAATAGTTATTGTATGTTTTCTTCTAATAGGACAAGCAAGATAATTATGACCATTTCTATTACAAAAATTACAAATAGTATGTGACATATATGAAGAACTTGAGTGATTATAATAGTATCCTTTTTTAACAAAATTATTTTTATGAAAAGAATTTTGAATATTGGACTTTGATGTAGAAGGATTATTAAAGAAATTTTTATAAGGTTTGTATTTTTGTTTTGGCATATATCCCAAGCCTGCTTTGTCAAAAACACATCTTTGACTACCAAGAAGTTTTTCAAAATTTCTTTTTCCATTCGTAAAGTTTTCAATAATATTTTCTAAATCAGTTTTCTTTTTCTTCAACTCAAGATTTTCATCTTTCAAAACAATACTTTCTTTTTTTAAAATATCAATTTCGTTTGTTAAAGAAGAATTTTTCTTTTTCAAAGCAGTATACTTGATACCCAAATTTTCAAATTCCTCATATACTTCTTCTAAAACATTTTGCAATTCTTCATATAAAAGATCTTCAATATTATCAAGATTTGTTACCTCAATGTCATCTTTAGCCATAAGACAAAGATTTGCTGATTCTCCACTGCTTGCTTCACTATCTGAGCTACTTGAATCATCATCCCATGTAGCTTTCATTGCTTTTTTGCCTTTGTTTCGATCTTTCTTTAGCAGAGGACAATCTGACTTGATATGACCAGACTTATTGCATTTATAACAAATTAAAGTATCATTTTTACCTGAATCTTTCTTGGAAAACTTTTTGAAACATTTCCTTAGAGGAGTTTTATTTTTCTTTAAGAACCTCTGAATTCTTCTTGTTATCAACCCAACTTCTTTATCTTTGTCGTCATTTTTCTCATCTTCATCACTTTCACTTTCATATGGAACAACTTTAAGTGCCAAACTCTTCTTTGGCTTTCCTTCTTCTTCTCCTCTTTTCAATGTGTACTCATGGGTGATAAGTGACCCGATGAGTTCATTCACTTCGAGCTTCTTGAGGTCTCTAGTTTCAAGAATCGCTGTCACTTTTGATTCCCAACGTTTTGGTAGAAAGTTGAGAATTTTTCTTACTATCTCCACTTTACAACAAACTTTGCCAAGAGCTGTCAAGCTGTTTATGATGTTAGTAAAACGAGTGTGCATACTAGAAATAGATTCATCATCATTCATCTTAAACATTTCATATTCATGAGTAAGAATATAAATTTTTGATTCCTTGACTTGAGAAGTTCCTTCATAAGTAACTTCCAAGTTATCCCAAATTTTCTTTGCTGTAGCGCAAGTCATTCCTCTATTAAACTCATTACCATTGAGAGCATTATATAATAAATTCATAGCAGTTAAATTCAAAGTATAAAGTCTATCGTCTTCACGATCAAACTCTTCTTCTTCCTTTTTGACCTTTACTCCATCAACCACTTTTGTTGGAATATAAGGTCCATTTACAATGCATTTCCAGATTTCTCGACCTTGAGCCTGAAGGAATATTCTCATTCTAACTTTCCAGAATGAGTAATTATCTCCGAAAAAGAGTGAAGGCCGACTGCGAGATTGACCTTCACCAAATGAAGCTGCAATGTTAGCCATAAGATCTTAACTCGAAAGATAGTTAATCTTATAACAGTGCTCTAGCTCTGATACCAATTGTTGCCCAGATGACTAACACAAGAGGGGGGATGAATTGAGTTGTATTTAAAAAAAATAACAATTATAAATCAAGTATACAATATAAAATATAAACAAAATATGAAACAACAATAAATATAAAGAGTAAAGGTAAGAGAGAAGCTAACTCAGTATGTTAACGAGGTTCGGCCCCACTGCCTACATCCTCGCCTCAAGCTACCCCTTGAGGATCCCCAAATCCACTATTCAATCTCCTTTAGGTGGAGATAGAAACCTATTACACCTTTGAGCAGCACCGCTCCAAAGAATCCGTGTAGAACACCCTCTACACTTCCAATCACCTTACACTTGGTGATTTAACTATTCCCCGTATAGAACACCTTCTACACTTCCAATCACCTCACACTTGGTGATTTAACTATTCCCCGTGTAGAACACCTTCTACACACACAAGGGTTATACGCATCCTCTTACAAATACAAGAGTTGATAGTGGGTAGACTATCAAATTACACTGCTCAATGAGTGAGATAGAAACAATACAGAGCAACCTAACAATAGAAAAGAGAGAATGAGAGTTTTGAAGGAATGATGCAAAACTTAACAATAGATGTATAAGCTCTTGTTGTGATTTTTGCAAAACTCAAGTGAGTATTTATAGGCAAATGAGTCTTCAATTTCAAATTTGAAAAGATTCACATGTCAAATAAGAACACTATTTACTTTTAAAAAAATTCAAATAAAAGCATTTCCTTTTTGCATTTGTCAAAGACAACCCCATTCATTTTTTCAAAGAATTCAAACCTAATCTTTTGCTTTTCATATATGACAAAATGAGCATGATTTATTTTTCAAACAAAAACATCTTCTTTTTGCATATGTCAAAAAAAACACACAACCACTCTTTAAGATTTTCAAACAAATCATCTATCTTTTACATTTGTTAAAAAAACCCACAATCACCCTTTAAAATTCTCAAACAAAATCATCTACCTTTTGCATTTGTCAAAAAAACACACCACCTCCCTTCAAGACTTTCAAACAAAATATGCACATGTCAAATATGATAATCAATCATCTTATAAATTCAAGTTTTTATAAATATATATATATATATATAATTTTCAAAATTATTTTGTTTGATGATGTTATGCACGTGTGAAAAACATAATTTTTAAAACTAAGACATTTAAAAATGTCTTGCATATGTGGAAAAAGTTATTTGATGTTTTATGAGAAAAAAGAGTAATTTGGAGCCTTAATCCAATTTCTAATTTTATCAAGAGATGTACAAAAATAATCTATGAGCTTCATTTGTAGACTTGATCTCTTTCTTGCTCATGCTTGATTTCTTGATGTGTTTAGCTCCCTTCATACGTAGATAACTTTAGCTTGAGTTTTCAATATTATTTGTTATCATCAAAATTTATACGTAAATACGAGACTTGAAACCTTGGGTTTAACACACATTGTTCTCAATGTTTAACAATCAAAACTGAATGAGAGGTAACTGAAAAGGGTAGAATACATCTGATGTAGGACGTGGGCGACTCGCTAAGCACTAGATATGACAAATTGAAACGACAAATTGACACTAACCTGCAAACAAAAACAAAGAAAACCAACAGCAACTAAAAAGAAAATGACCAAAAATAATAAAAAAATAAAACAAAATCACGAAAACAAATAAAAAAAAAATGTCTACATGGTGTGGTCAAGGTGGAATGTCTTCCACATCTGGAGCTGTCTCTCCTGGGTCAAAATTGAAATGCTTGTCAGTCCAATAAACTCGAGGCTCGAGGTCCATAGATAGGTGGCAAGGTTTCAAGTCAACTCTTTGTGCTTCTTCACTTGAAAGAACCTGTTCTTCACTTTTTTTAGACAACTCCTCAAATTTTGGTTGCCAAATTTGTGTGCCATGATCCTCAGTTATATAAAAAATTGCACAAATATTAGGCACATCAGATGAATCATTAATAGAATTAAACTCATAATTAACAACAAAATACTCAAGAGGATCAGAATCTCGAGTTGTGAAAACTTCCCTGTCTATGAGTGAATCAATCATATATGTTTGGTAACACTCGTCATCCTCTTCTGGTTGTTTTCAATATGGAAATATTCATCTTGAGAGTCATGTTTCCAAAAGACAGTTTCATGAGTCCATTCCTGCAATTAATCAGAGCATTAGCAGTGGAAAGAAAAGGTCTACCAAAAATTAAAAGAATTTTAGAGGTAGAGTCAACATCAGAAGTAGTGTCCAAGATTAGAAAATCAACTGGATAATAAAATTTATCAATTTGAATTAACACATCCTCTACCACACCCCGTGATGTTCTTACTGAACAGCCAGCCAATTGCAATACTATAGAAGTTGGTTTGATTTCCCCCAACCTCAGCTGCAAATAAATAGAATAAGGCATTAATTCACACTAGCTCCTAAATCTATCAAAGTTTGTCCAAATTCTTGATTTTCAATGTTGCATGCGATGGTTGGACACCCAGGATCCTTCTACTTGGGAGGAATCCGCTGTTCAATTAGAGCACTAACTTGCTCTGTCAGGAATGCTGTCTTCTTCATGTGGTACTTCCTCTTAACTGTACACAAATCCTTGAGAACTTTTGCGTAGGGGTGTGATTCGACTCCAACGATGTCAGAGTTCGAAGTTTCTGACTCCGACTTCGACAATCAATGGAGCAAAAAATCGTTCCAACTCCGACTCTGAAACACAGTCGGAGTCCGACTCCGATCGGAGTTCGGAACTCCAAACTCTGATCAGAAATTTGAATTTTGATTGTAATGCCGAGTTCGGTATGGGCCAAATTACACTCATTCCGAAACCAAATGGTCCAAATTGGGCTATACTAATTCCATATGAGCTCAATTGAGCTCATTTTTCAATTGAGTTGCCACAACTATTGATCTATTCAAGTTTTAGTTTTCACTATTAATTAGTCTTAAAATATCAAATAAAAAATACAAAGTAGTAATTACAATGCTAATTGCTAAGCCAGCCAATAGCCTTATAGCATAATACAAAAAATAGTCAAGGACTCTAGATGATTAATACAAAAAATAATATAAAATACAAATTAAATTATCACTGATAGTCTAATTCCATGGGATTCGAATCGATGTTACAAAAAAAAAAAAAAATTGCTGTAGCAAAGTAGTGTTGGAACTTATACGGAGTCGTACCTGAGATTAAAATAAAATTAAAATATATTATTATAAAAAAAATTAAAATTAACCAAACATGAAACAAGTAACTGTAAATTAGAGAAAAATATACGCAACCGATAATTGCTTCATCAGTCATCGGCAAGTATGGTAGGATTGATAACTAGATCTATGAAATCATAAACAGTATAAATTAAAATTTAAATAGATTTATGAAATTATAAAAAAGATCATTGAAATAATTTAATAATTTAATAAACTTTGTTACTTTAATCATTTAAAAAGAATTAAATAAATTAATTTAATTTTACCTGACTCAAGTCTGCAGCTCACGACATCGATGCCTTCATGGTATCAATGCTCTCTAGTCTAGTAGGTACATCACTGAGCCAGTTTTGTGAGCAAACGAGGGCCTTCACGGTTAACGGTGACAATAAACTTTGGTAGGCATCCAACACCTGACCTCTAGTACTAAATGCCGACTCAGATGCAACCGTAGTGATAGGAACAGTTAGCATATCTCGAGCAAGGCGAGAGAGAAATGGGTACTTAGGTGAATTAGCCCTCCACTAAATCAAGATCTGAAACTCCTCACTAGGCTCCTCGACCTCTGCCAGTAAATATCGCTCAACCTCATTTATACACTGCAATGGATTTCTCGTTGACCGTGCATGAAATGACGTCATAACGTTGAAGCCTCGGGATCGACTGGCTGCACTGGCTTGACTTGAACAAGCATCTGTGGCTGGTCCTGAGCTCGAACTCAAACGTGAGATACCCATGGCTAGTGAGGATGAAGCAAGACTACTGGCGCTGTAGTGAGTGTACAACTCGTTTAAATCTGCCTTAAGTGCTGTGATAAACGCCTTAGCCTTCACTGCCCCGAGAATCTCTGTTGCACACCATTCTGCCACTGCCAACTTCAATCGGGGGTCGAGGATCGACGCTACGAACAATAATCTATTTATCTTCTTAACTTTCCCCCAATATTTATCATATTTGGATTGCATCTGTGATGCCATACCAGATAACAATCTACTCGAATTAGCACAACCTTCTTTCAAGTGGTGGTATAGCATGGAGATCTCGCTAAACCACATGTTTGCTGTCGCATATGCGGATCTAGAAATCTGCATCGTGATGTCATAGAAGATTTGTAAAAATGTGACAACTCGGATACATGTTGCCAATTGATGTTGTCTGGCAGACCGAGCCCCCTTCCATCAGGCTTCAGCAGGGCATACCTCAGACCTTCATCCTCAATCTCCAACCGCTCAAATGCCTTTTGGTACTTTAGTGTCACATCCAACATCAGATATGTGAAGTTCCATTGAGTAGGAACATCCAGGCACAACATTTTTGAAGACTCAACCCCAACCTGTTCTGCTATTGCTTTGAACTTTCGCAGCCTTTGGGAAGAAGTCCTCGCGTACCGCACAATGTTGCGGACTTTCTTAATAGAGTCGTTTACATTTTCCAACCCCTTAGCTATTTCATCATTGAAAAATATCTAATTATCATAATGATATAAAAAATGGTACTATTTTCAAAGACTTTAATCATAAAAATATTAAAATATAAAATACAAAATAAAAACCAGAAAGACTTACCAACAATAAGGTTGATTATATAAGCAGTGCATCGAATGTGGATATACTGATAATTTTTAATCACATCTTCTCTCGCCCTCATGTTTTGGATAAACTATTCAATGGCAGTCTCATTGGTACCGACATTGTCAACTGTAATACATAATATTTTTTGGATGCCCCAATCAATTAAACAATCATCCATCTCCGCTCCTATTTCTTTAAATCCAATAATCTTTTTTTTAAGATTCAATTCACTATCAATATAATGTGCTGTGATACACATGTACGAGGTATTCTGTACAGACGTCCATGTGTCGATCATAAATGACACTTTCTAGCCAGTGGTGGAGAACATCTTCTTCATTTCTGCCTTTTCCCTCAGATGCATCTTCATACAATCTCGCATAACTGTATAACGGGATAGGATTGGAATTCTTGGCTTAAGTAGCTTCACAAAATAAAAAAACCCTTCCTTGTCAACCGTGGTAAAGGGCATCTTGTATTTTATAATCATCATCGCAAGCTCCTCACGGAACATCTTCTCATTGTATTGAAGAACCACTAGATTCCTTACCTGTGTCCTTGTCTCATCAGTAGCTGTAGAAGTCTCGTAGTTAAGATTAGTCTAAGACCCACCTGCGTCTGCGTTTGATAATTGATTACCAACATTAGTCTTAAATGAAAATTAAATGGGATCATAATCACAAAACTAAGTAGCATATAAAGCAAGACACTAACCTCTTGATGCCATCCCATTTGCTATTTGGTAGCGCTTGCAACCGTTTAGATGTGCTGAAAGCCAAGAAGTGCCTTGCCTTTTTGAATGACACCCAACTCAAGCGCCACAATGATTGCACTCAGCCCGTGGGTTCTGGGGATCCCCACCCTCAACCTTCTCAAAATGTTCCCATATCTACGATATTGTTTTATTTGATCGTGGACGGGGTGGCCTTGCAGTTGCAGGATGTACTGGTACATCTAGATCTTGGATCGGATCGTCCCCAAGGCCCATTTCCTCATCCTCCATAAACTGGTCGGGATCTTCCGCTTCCAATTCTATGTCGTCTGGAAGTGGAAATCCATTGTTAGCACACGAGGTTTGTACTCGAGTGGAGGGTAGTCGACTACGACTCGAAGTTGTTGTGTGGAGCGCCGAAGGAGTCCTAGCATTCGGATTCGGAATATCATGTGGAGTCGGAGTCTCACTAGCACTGCGTGAGGGATCCATCTATTTGTAATTGTAGACCTAAAATTCAAGTATAATAATATAAAAAATATTAGTAAAGACTAAAAATTATAATGTTATAGTATAACAAAATACAATATTGGAAAACTGTTATACATTTTTAACTTTGTTAATATTATATATTAGGAAACATTAGGAAACTGTTATCTATATAATATTATATATATATGATATATGACTTTCAATTGAGCCATATGCTAGCTTTAGTGACATATAATATTACAAAGAATAAGAACTTAAGAAGCATGGTACTTATTAAAAATGAGATATATTTTATTCAGCTTTTAACTTTTATCTTAATTCCTTTTGCATGCGCTAGGACTGATTTTGAATATCATCACTATTGTTGTGAAGCTCTTTAATGGGTAAAGTTGATGTTTAGGTTTCGTTACGGGTCACACACACGCACACACACACACACACACATATATATATACTGGTTGTAAATTAAGTGATGTGTGATCAATTTGTTGATCAGAGGCTGCAACATAAGAGTGAGTGAAGTCATAGCCAACTGTATTAGGTGAAAGTTTATAACTTGTATTGAATAGAGAAATTTGTTTACTAAGTGGAGAAAATGCATATTTCTCTATGCCTTAATTACTTTTTTTTTTGTTTAAAAGAATGAAATGAAGGCAATATTTTAGAACATTTCTCTGTGCTAAAGTTAGTTTACAACATTAACTGCAAAACATTGGATAGCCGAGCAATAACACAAGCCGTTATAATGTAGCATTTAACCATGAATGCTTAAAAAGTCCAGCATGCAAATGAAGAGATCCATAAAAAAGAGGAAGGCATCAGAAAGAGAGTGTTGGTTATTCTTGGCGATCATGAAAAGCTTGAAAGTCTAGTTAAAAAAATTAGTTAAATTTTAGTTGAGTGGTCAATTGTATAGTTGTTGCATGTATTGCAAGTATTGTAAGCGTTGAATATCACTTTATGCGCAACATTTTATCAGACTTGTGATGTTACAATAAATAATTGGAGTTTTCAAAAATTTTATGCTTTTGTAGTTTTATTTATATAGTAGTATGCTTAAATACTTACGATAATGATCTTAGGAGGATAAGATCAGCTTCTATGATGATCGTGGAAGTTCCTGACATGTAGTTTCATATTTGACTAGTTTCCAAACTCAGCCACTCATGCTTCAAAATTTAGTCCGATTAATCCAGACAAGATAACAACTAAAAACTACACTTCATTCATTAAAATGGCTCCAAAATATATACCAAAAATAAACTGCCAATAGTCAAACCTGTACTTCCTTAAAAATGGAAACCAACATAGAGTAGTATTCTATTGATGGTGAGTTCACTACACATAAAAAAACTGATCACTCTCTTTCTGATGTCTTCCTCTTTTTTATGGATCTTTTCATTTGCAATGAGAAATTTAATTGAGTGGACAATTAATAATTAATAAATCTAGCCGCATATTATATTATATATATATATATACTGTGTTGATAATTATAACTCATCACTTAGCTAATTAAATAAGTAGTAGATCACCACTTTATGCAGCCTACTAAGCTAAGCTCGGAAGTCAGGAGTAGTAGATCACCACTTCTCCCATTAGTTCCCGTCGGGTGATGTATATTGTATGTATGTATGTATGTATGTATATATGTATGTATGTTATGTTTTGTTATGTTATGTTGCTGTCGAAGCTTTACTGTTTAGAAAGTGACAAACTTATCCAAAGATTCTGTTTGGCGTATTATGGTTTAGAACATATTTTTGGAATCCAAATCAGACTCAATCCGTTTCCAAAGAAAGGTTTAAATTAAATATTTCAGACCATAAGTGGGACTGTGGGAGAGACCATCTGTAAAAATGGTAAAACTGCTGCCAAGCTTAAAGCTGTGTCTGGTTAGGATAAGAATATGAAGAATAATATGACAAGTTAAAAGACATCCAAGTTCTGCAATGGACCATGAATAAAACACATGCAAGGCCAATCTAAAGGCCATCATAAAGCAATGTTAATGCATATCATTGGAGGCACAAAAATTGCTAACAATTTTGAGCACAACTCTCAAGCCAGTTTTATTACTTTGCCGAGTTGAGCCTTCAAGCTTGAATGCAGCTCACAGTCCTTTCGAAGTATTGGATTAGTTGGGATTCGGGAATACAACATGCACTATCCCATTCTTAATTAATGTGTTACAAAATAAGCATTATTAGAATAACAAGCATCCTCAGCATCGAAGAGCAATATTTTAGAGCCAATATGAGTTTTTTTTTTCTCAATGACATTTCATCAAACATCTTACACACACTGTCAAAGCACACAATATAAACTTGAATTTTTTACAATATAATAGCATACACAACTCACAAGCCAACCATCTCAAAGAATCACATTAAAATAACACTTTTAATTAGTTTGAATTAAAAACCCTAAATATAAAAGTAATTACCAATTAATCTCGGATTCTCGGGTTAGTAGGGGACAATGTAACGCGATGGCAAAATTCTGACGGTGAGGAATCGACGGTGGTGTGAGAGAGTGAAGGAGGAAGCGGCGCTAGCTACTAGAGGTTAAGAATCGCCGTTGGAGAAGAAGAGCAGAGCTGTAGAGTTCGGACAGAGAAGAAAGAAGAAGGAAGAAGAAGAAAGAAGAAGAAAATGATCTTGGAAGGTCAGAAACCATGGACTAAACGACGCCGTTCCTATTTAATTGGAACGGCATCGTTTAGCTAAATTTAAAAAAACAAAAAAGAAAGATGAAAAACGACGTTATTTTGCATCTTTTTAAAAAAAAAAAAAAAATTAAGAGTTCGGAGTCGGTATTTGGTGTTGAACCTGAGTCCGATTCCGAAATCCGACTCTGAATTCGGAGTTGGAACCTCTCCGACTCTGAATTCCGAACTTTGACTTCCAACTCCGATCGGAGTCGGAATCGGAATAGAGTTTTGACGGAAGTTAGAAGTAGGAAATTTTGCCCACCCCTACTTTTGCGTAAGTAGGAATTTGTTTAATTACGTGCAAAAGAGAAAAATTTACTTTTACCTGCTTGAGATTCTCAAGAATTTCATTGTTAGGATCCATAGTTAGCTTGCTTGATTTCAAAGCTTGAGGGAGTGGTACCTTAACATGGCTCTTTGTCACCTCTGGTTCCTTAGATGGCTCGGCAACACTACTATCTTGATCCTTCTCCACATCCTCCGATAAGTCCGTTGTTGGGATATGTGATGACTTACCACTACGAGTCACAATGGCATTCACATCCTTCAAATTCTCGTGTCATGTGTTGACCATGGGGTGTGAACTGAGCTTGAGAAGGAAACTTATCTCGCTTAGTTACACTCAAGGAGCTCATCAGTTTGGTCACTTGACTCTTTATCTCATTGTTTTCTTCCACAACTTGCATAATCAAATATTCAAATTTTTGGTTAGTTTTACTCTGTGCTTCAATAAAAGCATGTAAAATGTCTTCTAAAGAACTCCTAGAAGATGTAGGTGCATGATATGATTTAGTGGGCTGTGCAGGTAGTGCAAGTGGCTGGTTTTCCCACTTCTAGCTAAAATTGGGGTGATTACGCCACCCCGGATTGTAGGTCTTAGAGAATGGTGGAAAAGGTTTCTGGTACATACCTAAGGCATTACATTGTTCCTGATACAACCCTCTCATCTCAACAAATATGGGACATGCTTGGGCGATGTGATCTACCCCGCCATACACAAAACATGGTCCAAAAAACTCTACATAATTGGCCAAGTGTGCTAGCTTTAAGTCCTTAGTCTTTAACAACTCCAATTCCCTAGCAAATGTCTCAACCTTAGCCTTCAAATTATCTTCCTACCCGAGATGGTAAATTCCACCACCATTTTGGTTCCCTGTAGGTCGTGATCTATTTGTGCTTTCAGTAGTACTAGGTTTAGTCCAAGTGTGAGCATTTTCAGCAAGCTCATTGAGGTACTGTATAGCTTCATCATGATTTTTCTGTAAGAACTCACCATTATACATCATCTGCATAAATTGGCATTCCCTAGGTGTAAGTCTCTCATAGAATTAACTCATTATACGCCAACTCGCATAACCATGGTGATGACACATACTCAATAGCTCCTTAAATCTCTCCCAAGACATATATAAAGTCTTACTATCCTTTTGTGCAAATGTGGAGATCTGTCTTTTTAAAGCATTGGTCTTATGTTGGGGAAAATATTTATTAAAAAAAGCCAGAGTCATCTCATTCCACGACCCAATAGATCGTGGTCTCAGTGAGTATAGCCAAATTTTAGCTCTATCATTTATAGAGAAATGAAAGAACTTGAGTCTCACTATATCATCAGTTGCATTTTGACTATGAAAATTCGCAACTACATTCTCAAATTCCCTAATATGCACATATGGATTTTCATTTTCCAACCCATGAAAAGTGGAGAATAACTGTATCACTCCCGTTTTAACATCAAGTTGACGCGTATTGGGTGGAAACATTATGCATGATGGTGTGATTGTGCGTGTATGGTGGAGGTAATCCTGAAGAGTCATAGCGAGTTGATCCTCGTGTTCACTCATATTTTTATAAGCAGAAGGACTATCAAACAAATGAATAGAAAAATTAGACTCTGAATCTAACTCTAATACAGGCTTACAAGCAAATCGACCTAATGCGTCCCTATATCTATTATGCATGCAATATAACAATAAAAAAGTAAAAATAAAATAAAAAGAAAAAATGCAACACTAAAAAAAAACTATTAAAGAGAAAAAAAAATGCAGCAAATAAAAAGAGGGAACGAAGTTACTGTCTTTACAAACTACTGAAAAAAAACTATCTAATAATTCTTCTATCGTCTCCCCGGCAACAACGCCAAAATTTGATTACGCACAAAAAATAACGCGGTAATTGTAGTGCAGCTTTGGGGTGTCGATTCCACAAAGAGACAAATTAAAAGAATAGTAGAATAACAAAAAAAATATTAAATGATTAATAAAAAAATAAAAATTGATTTAAATGAAAATTAAAATTAATCAAAGTTGACAAACAGTAGAGTGTCGGAAATCTCTTGCACATATCCAGTATTTTAATTATTTTTAATTCACTGATAAATCAATTGAGAATTCAATTCCGTAATTCTTAATCGGAAGATATAAAATTATAAACAAAAAATTAAACCAGATGTGACTCTTTGAAAAATCATTCATCATTTTTAAATCACGCAAATTGTTATCCACATTGAGAAAATTCAATGACGATAATATACCCAATGAGTAATATTCCAGTAGAGAATTAAATTAATATAGACAATCAATTGATCAAAAAATAATCATATATCTACACCATTCAATAGAAAAAATATGACTGAATCTATAAATAAAGTAAACTGTATAATTATTCGAAGAAGAAAATACCAATAATATTTTAAGAATAATAAAATAAAAAATTTTAATAAATTAAAAATTAAATACATGAATTAAAAATAAATTAAAAATATCATTTAATGTGTAAGTTTATTTTTAATCGTACTTAAAAAATTTAATTATCTATAAATAGAATGGACAATAAAAATCTCAAGGAAATGAAACAGCTGGCGGCCATTGAATTTCGTTCTGTCCGTAGCTCTCTGCTATTTTTCGTATTTTTTTTCCCACCTATAGGTGAAGTCCAAATATATATATGTGTGTTGCTATATAATGCCGCACCCTCTGTTTCCTATAAGTGCCGTGCCCTTGTTGAACTCAATCTATCCTCTGGCCATTAATCTAAATATGGCTTTAAGTGTTGTGGGCCAGTTTGAAAAGTACTTGAATTGAAGTCTGTTCAGTTTGTGCTATCAAAATGACAAATTATCTTGTATTTGAAAATAGGTGGAGTGCGTTTCCAAAGTGGATTAACGTGTAGGAGCTATAGTGGATTGTGGGTCAGCCGTGCATTATGTGAAGTCCCATGAAATGTATTGTCGTATAGGAATTCAGGTGTTGTGCGACCCTTTGATCTTGAAGTGTTTTTTTTTTTAAATTATTAAAAAATAAATAAATAAAATAAAATAAAAATAAAGTAAAATAAAAATAAAATAAATAAAATAAAACCACAAAAAACAAAGAAAATAAATAAATAAATAAAACAAAAAAATATAATAAATACTTAAAAACATCTCAATATAAATAAAAATTTAATTCAATAAAATTAGTAAAATTTAATTTTTTTAATTTTAATTTTTTATAATTTAATTCAATATTAAAATATTTAAAATACACTTTACGCACTCACAAGCATCTCTCCGTTTTGATGACCTCACTTTGACGACCCCGCTCATTATTTGGGATTTTTCTTGTTCGGTCTTTATTCCGTATTGATCATGGGTTTTGTGTGAGCGAAGTTTCATCCGCATTTCTCTTTGGGTTCTTTCATTTTCCACTTTCGTACATTTCTTTCTCACTCATTCACTAATTTGCTTTCAGTGGTAGTTGTCAAATCTTTGAGTTCCTTTTTGCCTTTTGCTGTGTCTACCTAAACCCACGTATTCCATTAGTAAATTACAGTATTAAAGTCTTGAACTTTCAGGTAGTTTAGCCTCTCATAAAACCCCCCACATCTCTATGGCTTCTTTTTCCTTCTCGTTTCTTGTTTTGGTGTCTAGTTATGAGTTCGCCTGGGCTCTTGGTTCTCGAAGATACGAGAAAGAAATGTCATCGTTTACTTCACTTTTGGTTCTGTGCCTGATATCTGGAATTCTTTTCGTGGAATGTGATTCCTCTGCATCCTATGAAGGTATGTACTACTCTAAGACTTTGATTATTTTGTTAAGATCCGTTTGGTTGTTGAGAAAATGTGGAAAATGAGAAACTGAGAGTTGTGAATATCTGTTCTGAACTTAAATTTTGTCAAGAAGTCAGCCTGATGAACATGTGATTCTTGGGCAAGTTTTAGTTTCGCAGTTGTTTTATTTCTTTTCTTCATTTGCTTACCGAAAGAAACTTTTAGTATTCTTGAAGTAGTGATCTTAATTGTTGAATTGAAATTAATGTTTTGGAGAACAACGTGCTGCATTGACATTTATGGTAACTTTAGAAGAAAAGTTTCCGGGCTGAAATTAGAATGAGAGAGGTATTAAATTCCATGTTCTTATTGGAGTTTCAAACTCATATTCTATACACAATTATTTGAGCATATGTGCCAGGTAGATATTGGAGATAATTGCTATTCCATATATTATTAATTTAGTGAGGGATATTGTAGAAGTTTGAGTTGGTATCTTGTACATGTTCTTCCAAGTAGTGTCATCCACTAGTTTTCATTGAGCTAGGTTATGTATTTTTTATTGTTTGATTTTTCCATGTAAATAATATTCTGTGACTTCAACATGACACAGGACATATCAAACATATATTAGCGAATCAATAATGCTACAAATCTAACTGGTGCATGATATTGTGTGTCTTTTGTCTTGTGTATATGGTATTATTAAATTCTTAGCACATTTCCGGTGTTTGAACTGCCCTTTAGCTTGAATTTGTGATAGTTTTGGAAAATATTTAGTTAGCCCCTTTTTATAAAGAAAAATAACATAAAATAAAAATCCTTTGTGTTTATACATGTGATCAGAAAATGAACTTCAAAATCCTACAAACTAAATGGAATGGAAATGGTGACACATGTTGGTGGGGCATGAGTCAGAAGGTTGAGATTTGGGGCTTGGGATTGGTAATTGAAGTAAAATAAAACATATAGTTGGCAACCGTTGGCTCCTTTAGGCCCAGCATCTTCTCTACTTTGTCACTCAGATGATGAAGGTACCATATCTGCAGATACCTAGGAAGTACACCGCTTCATTTAGCAACTCGTCGGTTCTTTGGAATGTGTCCGTGAATTGTTTCCGTGGGGAGAAGAAGCCATGTGTTGCTTAGAGGGAGTCCAGTTATGAATTTGAACCTTGTTTCACTTGCTTGGTAAGTCTTTGTTGAACTACTCTTTTCTTCTCAAAGGAATGTCGGTTGGATAACCCAATCATTAATTTTGGGTCACTATTGCTGATTGAGTTTAAAAGTAGGCTTTCATTTTTTGGGTCGACCTGCTCATATATTGTGAAAATATTGATTTGTAGATGCAAAACAGGGACGATTGTTATGGGGGCTGGTGGTAACATTCTTGGCCTTAAAAGTTTATAACTCTAACAACTGTTACTCAACATTGAAGCTTAGCACCATGTGTATAGCCTCCTTCATAAGAGCCTGATGTTGTGCTAAATACAATAATGAATACAATAATGAATTTTGCTTTTCCTGTTTGCTTTCTTCAGTGAGATATCGAGCATTTCTCTTTTGTATTTGTCATTGAATTTTCGTCTTACAAGTTATTGTTATTTACAAATTACATTCGTATTGACATTTTTTTTTTCTGAAAGTAAATATACTATCATTTGTTAAATACTAAGTAACCATACAAAAAAAAGTTTAATATATAAACTGGAAGGACCATTCAACCATATTCATTTGTTCATGCTGTTGTGATACTTATACTCTATTGTTGTTGAGCTTGCTACAATTTCGTTCAAGAGAGTAGTAGAGTTCTGATGAAAGGATCATTCTAAAACTCAACCATAACCATTAGGCATCAGTTCTAAAACTCTAGAATCCACCATTTTACATTATAAGATTTAAAAAATGTGGTTAAGTTACTAATTAAAGCCAACTAGATATGTCATTAGTGACCAGAAAAATTATAGTAATTTAAAAAGTAACTGAGAAAGGAAGGCAGCCTCACACACCAGTTCATATAATTTTTTTGATATGTCATACACCTATTCATATACAAAAATCCATAGACACTTGTAGGTTACTTTAATTTGACCACCTTTATTGTATGTGTTAAACTAGTAGAGATGAGAATGTATTTTTTTAACACTTCTCTTCAACTTTAATATGCTTGGTTTATATAGTCGAGATTGTGGTTAAATGAGGGATGTTTAAGAACATGTTAAATACTAAAGCTGCTAGCTCTTCAGAGTTCTCAGGGTGCTTAGTTTTCATCTTTTTTTTTTTTGGAAAATTGTTTTTTATATTGCTTGCCGGATTACTGAAATTAACCCTCTTGGAAGCCAAATTAAAATTCAGACTCTGTTTTCATGGACGAGTTCATATAACAGATGTATTTTTTTCCAAATTTGCATCTATTTGATCACTCTTTTCTTGATTAGTTATTTGATCACTCTTAAAGTAAGATTTTTTTTTATTGTTTTGTAATTAGCTTGCCATGCACAATTTTCTTGTCCTGTGAGCAGGTCAAAGATGGTAATGCTTTGGAAGACCCATTTAGCAACTTAAGGGTTGGGCAAACAGTGACCCTTTAGCTGGGTTATTGAAAAAGCTAAGCAAGCAGACAAAAAAAAACTACCAATGGGATATGTTGTTGAAACCTAAGATGCTTGCCGGTAAACAATATGTTGATAAATATCCTTCTGGTGATCTATTTTACCTTACCTTCTGGTGATCTGCTTGTATCTAAATCACATCGTTTTAACTACACACAGACACTTCAGCTTTTCTTCTTTTATTGTTTTCTGTTACTGGGACTACAATATTTTAGTATTGGATTTTAATTTGTGCCTATAGGAAATATAATACAGGTTGAAAAGCAAAGATTACTGGTGTTTGTTTTTTATATTTGTATAATGTACATCACAACTTTAGCCTTGGAGCTTAGTTTTGCTTGAAAGAAATGAAGAAATTAATTGGTAGATCTGAACTTAACAGAAGAAATTAACAAAATGATTAATTGAATCAAAACTTGAAATTTACGGACTTATATAGATTAGTGCAAGCTGTTGGAATAAGTTGTTTTAAACGTGATAATGCAATATTTATATTGTTGAGTACCAGTAACTCAGTGAGCCTAAAACTCTCTTGTTGTTACAAAGTATGCGGTTAGCTTTTTATTTTTTTTTTGCTTCGTTGCATGTGGAACAGACTTGAAAATCTACTAAAACAGGGAAGTATCTATATTCTCTATTTTTTTCCTTAGGCTAACTTATTATAGTTGTAATGAAGTATCTGTATTCTTTTTGTGTACTTGGGTTATGTCATGAAGTATATTTTTTGCATTCACCTCCCCTGCCCTATCTAGGTAGGGAGTGCTACTGATTTATTTTAAGAATAATTTAATATATAAATGAGGTACCATTGTGCCATTTATGTTTATTTATTTTCTCGCTTAATAAATATGAGAAATAACATTGGCACTTTATTTTAGTTTGCAAGGTGACTAATCCACATTCCTTTCTTTTCTTTTCTATTTTTTGACAAGTATCACCTTCCTTTTTTATTACTCATTCAGATAGCTGAAACGATTTTGAACAAGAAGGAACTGAAATTTTACAAGTGGGATGGTGACCTTTCTCAACTGTTGCAGAATGTGAAGGAGAAGTTGAATAAAGTTTTTGAGATATTTATTGCACACCCTTTGCATCAAACAGAATATAAGGTTAGTCCATCTTTGTTGCCTTTTCTTGAGACTAATGATAAGATTGCTATAACCTGCTGAAGTTGTTGTCTTAGATACTGAATATCTTGTTAAAAATGTTTTAAATCCTTGTAGTTCCATTAGGCTGATGACTCTCTCCACTCATGCTTGAATATTTCACCTCAAAGTTTAATTGGTCATATTTCCTTCTGATATTCTGTTTTACATTAATCCAATGGCTAATATCTAGATGGATAAATGGTTTTTAAATTCACCAATTGGTTACTTACATCTCATGTGTCTCGAGTAGTGTCAAGTTAAATAGCTTGATTATTGAAATTTTTGTCGGTAACTTGATCTAAGTCTCATATTGGATGTTGGCCTATGTTCTGATTCTACACTTATTTCTTTAGTAAGTGCCATATTGCATCTGATGAAATGCTTTATTTCAAAATCTTGCGCAAATTGGTTCATTTGGTTTCTTTAGTTCTTGGACTTGATGCATTTGAGAAGAGCTACAAGGAGTTTGGCTTCACTTGTGTTGTTGTTTGAGCATGGAATGGAGTTGGATGAAGATGAATTCTTTTGAAATGTTGAGATTAAGTGATGTAATATAGTGAGTTTGTAAAGCATAATGCTGGTGTTAGTTTCTAAAACTTGAATGTATTGGGTATGAATTAAGTTTGTAAAAACAAATGTAAATTTAACTAATAATTTCTGTTTAAGTTATTATAAGTGTGAAGCTCGATCTCTAATGTTGGAATATGTTTATTTTAGTCATATTAGACTATTGTTATGATTATGTTTTGCTCAAGTCTCATTTTTTTTTTTGAATTTTTTTTTTCTAAAATCTCTTAGCATTTGCCATGAATGTAAACATGGCAAATACTTCTTACCACTATACACCTGGTCCCTAAAAATATGAACGACTTCAAAACCTATGATTTCACTGTGGGGTTCTCTCCCACAAAGGCAAGGTTTGCCCGAGACCTAGACATGATCAATATGGGGAAGGGAAACAGGATCTACCTTATGGACCTTGGCTGAGAGCCCAACCGAGGAATACTTCGCAGTTCGATTGGTATACATACGGGAGTACCTGAAGGGAGAAGGAACAAAGTGGCCATCTGGATGAGAAAGAGAAGGCAAATGGGGGGGAAGGCGGAACTAGAGCAAGAGGACGTGAATAAAGTACACGTAGTGAATGAGACATGGGGATTTTAAGCTAACAAAGCAAAGGGATTCATCCAAAGAGACCAATCTGCAAGAGGTGTCCCCCACTGAACCTACCAGTCAACTGAGTACTCCACCGAATATTCATACGGGGGACCCCAGAGCTCAGAGCTTTAAAGATTCCAATCTACCTGTCACGGAACTAATTTTACAACTTATAAAGGAATCCTGTAGCCTTATGGAGCTAGACATCAATGATGAGAAGGTCAAGGTTGACACAAACATCATAGAATTAACTCTCACGGGTATGAACAGGATCAAGGAGGAAAAGGTGACAAACCAACATGGGGTGGAATTCACAGGCCCCCTTAACAACACCCCCTTTGGTACAACTCAGCAAACTCAGCCATTTGATCCCCTTGTGGAGGTCAAAGGGGGAAAATGGAAAAGGAAGGCCTGGGTGAAAAACAGGTTTAGCTACTGGGCTTTCGGGTATCACCCTGGTAACAAAAGGGGAACTCTGAAGGAGTAACAAAAGGGGAACTTTGAAGGAGATTAAAGCATGATTGTCCCATACGAAAAGAACCAAGATAGATGGAGACCTCCTCCAAAACCAAGATCCTATGGCCCATGCTGGTGCCCAACACGGCCACCAACAATGAATAATCTAGTATAAAATTACTGAGGTCTTGGGAACCCTCAAGCAATTAGATTCCTTAGGAAAATCACTAGGGAGAAACAACCCTGCTGGATTTTTCTGATTGAAACCAAGTGTAATAGAAGTAGAATGGAGGAAGTTAGGCGGAAGACTCAATTCAATGGTTGTTTTGCAGTTGACAACCTGGGTTCGAGTGGGTGGTATTGCACTCTTGTGGAAAAATGAATGGAAAGTCAGCTTGGTTAATTTACCAGATGGCACGTCTCAACCATGGTCCAAGAAGGGATGCCACAATACCCCCTGGCATTTTACTGGATTCTACGGACATCTAGAAACAGTTAACAAGGTCTAGTAGTTGGGAACTCCTTCAGATGCTAAAACCTCAACCAGCGAGTCCATGGGTTTATGCAGGGGACTTTAACGAAATCCTTCATCAGAAGGAAAAGTTCGGAGGAGCCTACAGACCATACAAATAGATAAAGCAATTTAGGTAGGCACTCAAGTACTGTGGCATGCAAGATTTAAAATACACCGGTCCTAAGTTCATTGGTCTAACAACAGGAGTGGGAGTGAGTTCACTAAAGCACGGATCGACAGAGCTTTTGGCAACCAGGAATGGTTTGATTGTTTTAATCCAGTGACATGCAATGTACTAGCTGCAGTGAGATCGGATCATTCGCCCCTCAATATCTGCTACCAACCCTCTACCATCAGAAGGCAAATAAGAAGGTATATTTTTCAGAAATGAGACATCTTGGGAGCTGCGGGTGGAATGCAATGATATCGTTAAACAGGCTTGGAATAGAGGACCAATGAACAACAACCTAGCTGGAAATATGATATTGTAACTGGAGTTTCTGTCAAGTTGACCTTACGAGGTGGAACAAACAATTAAAAATGCAGGAACAACAATCTCATCTAAGGAGCTTGAGAAGATTTGTCAGTTACAAGACAAGGGAGAGGGCAACCACATTTCACACCTCAAGAAGCTACAAAAGCAGAGTGGGACTTTCACTGGCCGATTAGGACCTGAGGTGGCGACAACGAGCTAAGCAACACTGGTTGAAACAAGGCGACAAGAATACCCAGTACTTCCATAATCAAGCGAACCAAAGGAGGAAGACGAGCTCTATTCTGTCCATCACTGACTCCAATGGACAAACAGCCACAGAAAAAGACGAAATTGGTGCAATCCTCTCAGGTGCCTTTTCTTCCTTATTCATGACTTCTACGCCTTTTAATATTTTTGCCTGTTTGAGTCCTTTAAAATCAAAGATTACACCCGACATGTTGGAAACCTTGCTAAGATCGTTCACTAAGGAGGAAGTCAAGCTGGCAGTGTTCCAGATGAACCCATTGGGCTCCCCTGGCCCCGATGGGTTTTCCAACTCAATTCTACCAGAAAAATTAGGAAATAGTGGGGGCAGATGTTTCGGCTTTTGTGTTACAAGTCCTCAACAAGGTGGCATCAATAAAGGAAGTCGATGATACCTTCATTTCCCATATCTCGAAGGTAAAAAACTTAAAGAAACTCGGTGACTTCAGGCACCATCAGCCTATGCAACGTCTTATATAAAATGGTGGCCAAGACATTGGCAAAAATATTGAAGATCATTCTCCCACACCTCATCTCTATAAACCTGGTTCCGGGGAGACTTATTTCTAATAACATACTAGTGGCATATGAGGTGTTACATTCCATGATATCTTGATTGAAGGGGAAGAAGGGGTTCATGGCACTAAAATTGGTCATGAGTAAGGCCTACGACAGGGTGGAATGGGCTTTTGTTTCAAGCAGTGATGGAGGAAAATTGGTTTCCCAAGTCAATGGATAGAGCTGGTCCAGAAATGCATCGGTATTGTAACATGTCTATTTTGGTCAATGGAGAACCCCAACAAACATTTATCCCCTCAAGAGGTCTAGATAGGGGGATCCACTATCCCCTTACATTTTCATTTTAGTGCCGAGGGCCCTCTTAGCTCTCTTGTTGGAGGCGAAATCAAAAGGTGAGATTATTAGTGTACCAATAGGTCGGGGACCTACAAAGGTCACCTACTGAGCTCCTCACTACCATGTCCATTTTAACCCTTTATGAGCAAGCATAAGCCAATTATTAAACAAGGAAAAATCGGTGGCTTTTTTCAGCAAAAACACTCAGCAAGACACCCAAACTCAACTCCTCCAACTAGCAGGTATTGAATCGGTTAGCACTATGGACCAATAATTAGGGCCCCTAGCAATGTTAGGAAGGGGCAAAGTGGCTGCATGTCACTCTTTAATTGAAAAAGAGTGGGCAATAGTATTCATTTGGAACACAAAATTTCTCATCGACAATCTGAAAATGAAATTCTTTTAAAGGCATTGCTCCAAGCGATACCTACTTAATTCGATGAGTATGTGTCCGCCCTCCCCTTAGCCATCACTAATAAGCTTAACCAAATTTTATAAGCAGCTTTGGTTGTGGGGTACAATGGAGACTCATAAAAGGAAAATTTAATGGATTTCTTGCAGACCAACATAGCCGATAAGGGGCCTCAGGTGTTCCATGGATATCAAATATTTCAACTTGGTTATTTTTTTGGCCAAAAAAAGTTGGCGAATGCATCCAAAATCCCTCCTCTCTTGCGGCTTAGAGCTTGATCAAGATAAACAATATTTTTCCTTCTTCAGACGTGTTGGGCAGCCAAGGTGGTAATAAACCCATCATTATGCATGGAGGAGTATACATGCTGTCAATATGCATACCTCAAGTCAGGTTTAATGTGGCGAGTGGGTGAT